>CM068296.1:74854544-75454544 GCA_034768395.1 Linum lewisii
ATTGATGTGGTGCTTTTGCTTGACCAAATGTGTGTGTGAGAACCCGTTTTATGACCATCTCCCATTCTTATTGCTTGAAGTATTTTAGGAACTTGTCCTTATCGTGTTAGTGAACAGTTGACTTGGTAATGTGGAAGACTTGGTCTGTCTGATGTTGGAATTCACTAGTTCAATGCCATGATCGAGTCTAGATAAGGGGTCTTTTAATTTCGTGCTTTTAATTGTTGTTAATATTCCCAATCAGAGAAAATCTGATAAATGAGTGGTTCGGTATTGAAGTTGTGGGTCGATTCACGAGCTGGCATACGTGCCTGCCCATTGCTGTAGTCCCAAAGGGAAGTCTCAATGTGGCATTCTTCTTCTAACCTACTCCCGATCGTGGCTGGGGTCTACGATAACGCGGAATTCCAAAGGTTTCTGGCTGCTCCATACCCGGTAGTATCCACACTATACCGACCATTCGAAAGTAAATGTTAAAAAAAATAGCAAAAGAAAAAAAACATTCTTTCATTCTGTTCAAGTCGTGTCCCCTTATCTAGCAAGTGTCGGGTTGCGTCCTAGAGTAAGTGTAGGGGAAGTAAGTATTGTCTAGCCTTTATCAAGTCGGGTTGTTCACTAGCTCGTTAAAGTCTTGTTCCTCTTTTACCCCAAAAAAGGTTTGGTTTTAATTGTGTGGTCAGTCGGGTAATCCTCTTGTTTGATAGAAGCACCGTATACATCTTTCTAGGAACCAAGAGGTTTTCGGTTTGCTCATTCAAGTTGGTGCATTGTTGTGGTCAAATTCTTGTTTGAGGACAAACAAAAGTTTAAGTGTGGGGTGATTTGATGACGTTAGATTTATCGCGTTCACTAGCCACATTTGAACGACATTTCTCTTGCTTGACTCTGAATTGTGTTGATTTCGAATGTATTTTATGAAAAATTTGTTTTATCCCCGTTGGCCCTCTTTTGGGTTGTTTGATGCGTTTTCGAGTTGTTTTGATGAGATTTCAGGTTTTCATATTATGGAGGACCTTTCTACGACCTCGGTGATTCAAAAGGGGATCAATTCGGAGCACAAATGAGGTTGGAATTGTAGAAAGAAGCTCGGAGCTGAACTCAGCTCCAAAAGTGCACATTATTGGACCAAATGTGCGCTGGCGCACTTTTTGAAGGGGTCAGCGCACTTTGCAAATAGCGTTCGGCAGAATTTTCAGCATAAGGGAAAAGTGCGCCTTTTAGGGGTCAATGTGCCCCGACGCACTTTTTGACCCTGCCAGGCGCACTTTTGGCCATTTTCAGCAGTTTCGATGGAAATTGGGTTTTTAACCCAATTTTGAGGAGAGAGGAAACATAACTTCTACTCTATAATTCTCTGCTTTTTCTCAGATGAACCAGACACTCTCAGAGACGAAGACAGAGCTTTGAAGAGACGATTGAGCAAGAGAAAGCCAGGATTAGCTCGGGATATTCTAGGATTCTTGAAGATTAGGATTAATTTGAGTAAGATGATTTCTTCTCCAGTTAGCTTTTTCTCTGTTTCTGTGATTTCTTCTCTGGCGATGTCTAGCTAAACTCTTTGTTTGTTCAGATGAGATGAAGTTCTAGCAAGATTTTGTATGGATGATGTCGGGTTTTTAACCCGTTAATGTTAATTGAGGATTATTCAGACTTAATTGAGATTTTTCTTAAACCCTAATTTAAAGCTCTAGAATTCGCAGATTGACCATATCGTAGAATTTGCTTCGTCTTTGATTCGCGGTTCTGACCATGGACGTGAGTCATTCTAGAGTTTAGGAGGTCATTAAGATTAGCCAGTGTCTTGACCATAGGGCCGGTGAAATTAATCTCTTTGCATATCTGTGTGGCATTTCATTGTTCTTCGTGCATTCTTGGCGATTTGTGAGTTATCTTGACCATAGGAACTCATAGGTTTGATAGGATAGTTTCTCTGCGTCCTGACCATGGAGTAGAGACTGCCAAAGGAAATGTTGAGTCTTTGAGTCTGTTGAAACCTTAGTTGCATTGCATCATCCATCTTAATCGAGCTAGAGCGGATTCGAGTCTGGACAAGCGCCTTAATCAATACTTGAAGCTCCAACTTGTTTGCCTACTTTGATTGCTTTAAATTGCTTTCATAGTTAATTAGATCATATAAAACCAATTTCAAACCAAACGTTAAACCCGATTAGCTTTAATTCACTTTTCTGAGTAATAGAAAGAGGAAGACCCTAGGGAAAAATGATCTCGCTAGAGCGATCTAGTGAGTAAAACTAGTGTGCATTAATTTGCGCACCAGACATCTTAGGAAAATCCCACATCGACAAAGCACGGGGGATCCACGAGCTATGTGGAATAGTTCAACCTTAACTGACATGACGCGTCCTGGGGTGTAGTGGTGGGGGTTTGATCTTGAGAGGAGGAGGTCATGGGTTTGAATCCCACCAACGCCCAAAAACAAATCCGTGAGAGATGGGCCCAAAGCGGACAATATATTGTCAGAAAAGGTTGGGATGTTACAAGTGGTATCAGAGCCTCTTCGCGTCCCTCTTGAATGATGTGGGGAAAACCTCAACAAGAACATTGAGTCCCTGAGGGGGGTGTATGTGACATCCTAGGAAAATCTCACATCGACAAAGCACGGGGGGGGGGGGGGGGGGGTTCCATGGGCTATGTGGAATAGTTCAACCTTAATTGAAATGACGCGACCTAGGGTGTAGTGGTGGGGGTTTGATCTTGAGAGGAGGAGGTCATGGGTTCGAATCCCACCAATGCCCAAAAATAAATCCACGAGGGATGGGCCCAAAGCGGATAATATCTTGTCAGAAAAGGTTGCGATGTTACATGACGCCTACAAAAATGGTGAAGGAAGTTCAAGTATTGTCTGGCCGGCTTACGGCGATTAATCGCTTCATCCCAGAGATCGCTGATAATTATTAAAATTATTACCATAACCACGTCCATGTCCATAACCAATATTGCGGTTACACCCATTACTACGACCACGACCACGAACCACATATCTATTAACATTTTGGCCATTTATTGTTACGTTCACTTTTGGATATGGAGCAGTACCGGTTAGCCGAGATTGATGATTCTTCAATAAGAGCTCGTTATTTTGCTCAGCAACCAAAAGGTAAGAGATCAACTGTGAATATTTGGTAAAGCCTTTTTCACGATATTGTTGTTGGAGAACCAAGTTAGATGCATGGAAAGTGGAAAATATTTTTTCAAGCATATCTTTATCCGTTATATTTTCTCCACATAGACGCAATTGGGAGACAATTTTAAATAGCGTCGAATTGTACTCACTCATTGATTTGAAATCTTGTAGGCGCAAATGGACCCAATTATCTAGAGCTCTTGGGAGAATCACCATTTTTTTTTGTGGTCGTACCTCTCTTTCAAATTATTCCATAAGATAAGAGGATCTTTTATGGCTAGGTATTCATTTTTCATCCCTTCCATAAAAGATCAAAAATTTTACTTTGTTTTGATCAGATGCTTCATTATTATCTTTGATCGTTTTCTCCAAGAGCATTCGCTTGTAAATGAATTTCAGCATCCAACACCCATGATAGATAATTATTTCTAGTGACATCAAGTGCCATAAAGTCAAGTTTGGAAAGATTTGACATGTTATACCGATAAACAAATAAAATTATTTTTATAGTATGAAAATAATAATTTGCCAAAATCGAAAAGGACAATAAATAATAAAGGACAAAACTCACCTTTTTAATTAATTAATAATAATTAATGAAAAAGATAAAATGAAAAATGTGATAAACCAATTAATAGGGGCGGATCAGGGTCCAACCCTTGCAAGGGGTTGGATTTGGTTCCAACCGTTTATGGACCGTTAGATCAATCAAGGTTTCATCTAACGGTTGATATTTTTTATCTTGCTCAAACATTTGACCGGATCTGGATCTGACTTTTCCAGTTAACTAGTTAACTCTGTCAGTTAACACGTTAATTTTGTTAGTTAACTAATTAACTCTGTCAGTTAACGGCGTTAACTAGTTAATAAGTTAATTTTTTCAGTTAACTCCTCCAGCTAACGACGTTAATTAGTTAACAAGTTAATTTCGTCAATTAACTAGTTAACTTGTCAGTTAACCGAGGCAGTGGTTGAGGGCTGCGAAGTAGGAGATTAGGGGTGTATGTGGGTTACTTTGGTTTTGGTTGGAACGGTCCAACCTTTAAAGGTTGGATCCGGATCCGGAGCCCAACTAATACAATTAGTGGGGCAGTGTATCAGCATCCAACCTTTTGCAAAGGTTGATAAGTTTCCAACATTTTCTCAACCATTAGATCACCATTTGACCAATCCAATGGTCTAGATTGTTAGGGGTATTTAAGACTTTACACACATAATTTATTTTTTATATTTAAATTAAATACTTAATATTCTCAGGTGACCGGTTGGCGACTCTCCGGCGACCGGCCGCCGTCGCCGGTGACTTTTTCGGCGACTGTCGACTTTTCTGACAACCAACCAACCTCCGGCGAGACTCCAACGACTTTACTGGCAAAAACATGTTAACTAGTTAACACCTTTTTTTGTTGATAACTAGTTAACATTGTTTTTTACTAATAACTAGTTAACATGGTTTTTAAACTCATAACTAGTTGACCTCATTTTTTGTTGATAACTTGTTAACAGATTTTAACCCGATAACTAGTTAATGAATTATCATATAAAAAAATGTTAATGAGATTTTTTGTTAACAGGTTAGCTAACTAGTTATATTATTTTTACCTAACAATTTAGGTGATAACTTGTTATCAACATTAGTTAACTGGTTAACTAGTTAACATTATGATTAAGATAACTAGTTAACATTTTAACATCATAATTTAGATAACTAGTTAACTAGCTAACTTATCGAGTTAACTAGTTAACAACATTTTTAGTTGATAACTAGTTATCGAAGTTAGTTAACTAGATAACTTACCGAGTTAACTAGTTAACATCATGATTAAGATAACAAGTTAACATTTTTTAAGATGATAACTAGTTATCAAAATTAGTTAACTAGATATCCTATCAACTTTGGATAAATTTCCGAGTTGGATGCAAAGGAAGAAGTGGGGGAGCTTAGTAGCACAGAGAGAGTTGAGAGATGTTGGCTTAAGTGTGACTTGGATAACCTTTGGAAAAGGGAGGAGATAAGCTGGCGTCGGAAAGCAAAAGAGACTTGGCTTCAGAAAGGAGATAGAAATACAAGCTTCTTTCATAAGGTTGACAACTTTAATCGAAGGCGGAACTTTATATCGTCTCTTAGCATTGATGGTGTTGTCTTTGATGAGGAGGTTAGCTTGGCGAACGCAATTGTACAGTTTTATGCAGGTTTGTTTAGGAAAACTAAGGAGCATAGACCTTTTCCTAGATGGTTGGATGTTGGTCGTATCAAGCAAGAAGAGGCCGAGGCTCTGATCCAAAGTTTCACAGAAAAGGAATTTTGGGAGGTGTTAAAGGGTTGTGGTGGAGATAAGGCTCCAGGTCCGATGGGTTGTCCATGGAGTTCTTTCAGTTTAACCGGGAGACGGTGAAAAGGGATATTTTGCAGGCTTTCGACGATTTTATTTTTTCAGAAGCCCTTCCGCGAGTAGTTAACAGTACTTTCATTTGTTTGATTCCGAAGAAAGAGTCAGTGGACGACATTCGACATCTGCGCCCTATAAGCTTGGTGAACTCCTTCTATAAAATTATGTCCAAGGTTTTGGCTGCACGACTTAGAAAAGTTATTTCCAACTTCATTTCGGTTCATCAATGCGCTTTCATTGAGGGGAGACAAATCTTGGACGCTTCCTTGATTGCGAATGAGTTAATTGAGACGGAGAAGGAGTGGCAGGGCAGTTTGAGATGGCTTACGATCACACCAATTGGAAATGCCTATTGGATATGATGAAGATGATGAGGTTTCCGCTTCTATGGATCAGATGGATTGAGGCCTGTATTTCTTCGGCCAGCTTTTCTGTTTTGGTGAATGACGAATCTAAAGGCTACTTCCACAGCTCCAGAGGGTTAAGGCAAGGGGATTCGCTCTCTCCTTTTCTTTTCATCATTGTCATGGAGGTTTTGTCTCAGTTCTTCATCAGGGCTAGGAGTGCAAACCTTTTGGAGGGTTTCTTTATGAACGATGAGGAAAGGATAGGGGAGGTTCACCATATTCTCTATGCGGATGATGTATGGTTTTATGTGACAATAGCAGGGAACAAGTGTAGCAGAATTTGGTCATCCTGATTTGTTTTGAAGCGGTTACTAGGCTGAAAGTTAATGTTCACAAGTCAGTGATGTACACCATTGGAAAGGTGGATGACGGGGAGGCGTTGGCAAGTATCCTTGGGTACTCTTTAGGGTTCTTCCCGACTACGTACCTTGGGCTGCCTTTGGGGTGTAGGTCGTCGACAAGACAAATTTGGGAACCAGTGGTGAACAACGCCCGAGTCCGTTTGGACACCTGGAAGGCAAGGTTGTTGTCGTTTGGGGGAAGAATCACTATGCTCAAGAGTGTTCTCTCCCAGATGCTGATCTATCATCTTTCTTTGTTCAAAGCACCAGCCTCGGTGATCAAAGATCTGGAAAGAATTCAAAATAGATTCTTGTGGGAAGGAACGGGGGAGGTTAGGAAGCCACATCTGGTTCGGTGGGTTATTGTTAATATTTCGATTGGTAGGGGCGGGTTGGGAGTACTTGACCTTAAATTGTTGAATGTGGCACTTCTGAGCAAGTGGGTTTCGAGGTTCGCTACAGAAAGAAATTTGTGGTGACGAGAGCTTATTTCTCTCAAATGTGGGTCGGGTTCATCTGAATGGCAACCGAATTGTGAACTTCAATCGGCGGGTTGGTCGGTTTGGAGAGAAATAGTTCAGATTAGCCCTAGATTCCGGGAACACGCTTGGATTGATCCGGGGGGTGGGAAGTGTCTTTTTGGTTTGATCATTGGGTGTCGGGAGGGATTTTGTCGGTGAGGTTTCCTAGGGTCTTGGCTCATGTGTCTATTTTGGACAGGTATGAGTGGGATGTTCCAATGGAGTTTATTCTGAGAGGAGGCGCCGAAGAGGAGAGACAGAGGTTGTTACATATGCTTGATGAGATCCCGCTTGGTTGGATCTCACAGGGACCGCCAGCACCTCAATGGCCATTCCAGGCTTCAGGGAGGTTCTCAGTGCAGTCTTTTTAGCAGCATCTGTTCGCGCAGGATTATCCAGGTTGGTGTGACTTTCCCACCTCAGTGATCTGAAAGGCGATGGTGCCGACCAAAATTGGAGGTTTTGTCTGGCAGGTGTTTCACAGGAGGGTGTCCACGTTGGACAATCTCCAAAAGAGGGGTTTCATTGGACCCAACTGTTGTGTGATGTGCAGAGCGGACCTCGAGTCCGTGTCGCACTTATTTCTATCTTGCTCTTTTGCTTCTCGAGTTTGGACGATGTTTAGTTCCAAGCTTGCCATTTGGGGCCTTTCCCAAATGAGGTGCAGGTTTTTATCCGCAGTTGGCAGGCCAGGAACTATTCAAGCCGAGAGAGACACTTCGAGGAGCTGGCATTACACGCCATTTTTTGGTTTATGTGGTTGGAAAGGAGCGATAGGGTTTTTATTGATAGAGAGAGTTCCCCAGGATTGTTTTGTGGAAGGCCATCTCGGCTATTGGTAGATGGCTTAGAGCGGCAGGTTTGATTTTGGCGGATGAGTTCCGCACTTGGATGACTGTGTGGAGTGCGGAAGACGACTCGGGTTGAACTTCTTGGAGTTTTGATCGTTGTTTTGGGTTGTTTTAGGCCTTTTGACCCCGATTTTTGTACGGGTTCGTTCAGTTTGCGGTGTATAGTTTTGGGGGTTGTATAGGAGGCAACGACTTTGCTTTTGGGCAGTGGAGGGGTCTTTGGCGTATGTTGTTAGTCAAAGTAGGAAAGGTTTCTAGGGTAGGGGTTTTGTTTCTGGAACTCGCCTGTTGTATTGAGTTTTTGTCGATATATATAATTCTTCATTCATAAAAAAAAACTAGTTAAAATCGTGATCAAACAACTAGCAAATCGTATTGTTAATTAGTTCTTTATAGAATTCCATAGATTCAGCATTAAGAAACAACATATGAAATCCTGTGGGGAAACCAAGAAACATAAACACATATTGGTGAACACTCCAGTGCTCCCACTAAAAGTGGGAGCACCGGATACTCCCACTGACGTTTTGATAGATAAATATGTTTTTAAAATCTTGTTTTTTAAAGGATAATAATCTACATGTCGTTAAAAGATACATAGAGCGATTTGAAGAAAAACTAATTTGGTAGACCTGATGATCTATCATATTGGGAAAAAAATACCGCTATAGAAGGAAACCTAAAGAACATTAGGTATACTCTTATACTATGATAAAAATTTCAACTAAGCTCAATTTAGAGTTATTAAGATTAAATCTATTGATTTAAAAGTTCAGTTCAATGAAATTACCACTCTAGATAGCATAAACGCCAGTGAGAGTATCTGATACTCCCATAGAGAGAGGAAATAGAGTGGTCAATCAGAAATTGATCAGAAATAAGTAAGCCCTTCACTTATTATTAAGTCATTGGGCAGCTGTTATTCTACTACAATTACCACATAGTACATAATTGAATTTTGAACAAGAACCATTGTACTTATTGGGGATGAAAATGAACTAGTAGCAGATTCTGAATCCAACATCATCATTGATCACCAATGTTACTCATCACCTTTGCTTTCCGCTCACAAGTTCCATTCCCATCTCCATTTTGTAGACAAAATAAGAACATAGAGTCCAAAATTCGTAAGTAAAACCCCTTATAATATAAAGTGAACATGAGAAAACAAGAGAAGTAGTATAACAGAAGCAACACCTGCGCGCAGTGTCCAGTGCGGGTGTGGAGTTAACTGCAGCAGCATCAGGTTGTGCTAGTGGTGGTGGTATCTTCTCCTTCTGTGTAGCAACGCAGGCCAGGATCGACAGATGCAGTGGTTGCCGTTCTCATGTGATCCTTCGACGCCCTGCAACAACCCACAACCCAACCTCCCGAAAAAATCCTTAGCTTGGAATTCCCTGTCCCGACCTCACCATCTCCCGGCCCAGCTCACCCGCATCTTTAACACCCATCACCTGTTTTCCAACACCCGACATCATGACCCTCTTAAACGTCCAGATCTGATGCCCAAATTGATGATTGCTGCTACAAAACACACGATCAGCAATCAACGATAATTAACTAGTTATCTTTTTCACCGATCATGATTACGAGGGAGGAGGCAGCCGATGGCGATGATTATTGTGGAGGAGAAGGTCGTCGACGAGATGGGTTGGAAGATGGGAGTTGGAGAAGAGGATACAACGGCTGTTTGGGGAAGGAAAGGAAATAGAAGGAAAGAGACTGCTCATTAGGGTTAATTTATTTAAAATGTCAATTTTATCCCTTCGATTAGACGCAGATCCGGAGCCAATTAGTGGTTACTCCTTTTTCATATAAAACATAAAACATTATAACAAAATTAATTAGTGGTTAATTTTAGTTGATTAATTAAAAAAACAATGAGATAAGCAACATAAACGTAATAAAATCAATGAAATGAATAACAAAAAAACGTAACTGAGATTGGCCAAAATGGATATATGGAAATCAAAAGCTTATGGGTTCATGCTACAAGACGACGACAAACATTTCAATACAAAAATTCTATTTATCATCTTGTGAGAAGTGAAGTTTGAATACAAGATGAGATATGGAGTGTTATTAAAAAAAACGTGAACAGGATATGCAAAATGGGATATTGATAGAAATCGAGTATATGATAACAACATAAGAGGGACGTGATCTGCGTCCAACCATTTTTTGAATGATTCAACCCATTTAATCGGAGGGAAAAATTGGAAATTCACAATTAAATTAATTAACCTACGGCCTTTCTCTTTTCTCTTTTCCGATATAGCTTCACCTGCCATCATCACCGGCTGTATCTGGAGCTCCCTTCCCCTTTCCCGATTAAGCTATATCCGGAGCCCCTTCGTAATTGTCGCCGCCTTAGAGGATAACATCAACCGTAAATCCCATTTTCCAATCAGAACACTCAGCAACAAGGAGAAGGAATCGCCCCTACTTCATCGAGATCTGGGTAGCTTCCTGAGTGCTACGTTGATGGAGAAGGAAGCTGTGGAGAGGGATTGCAGAAGTTCGGGTTCATAATCGGAAGCAACAGCAACGTGGAGGAAGATTCGGAACCTTCATCCACCGCCGGTGACGGTGGCGAGATCTGGTCATCCTTTTTCGAAAGGTGGAGGAGAGCACTCATGGAGAGCCTTGCCATCTCTCTGTACGTCGTGGCCGACATCAGAGCAGTGGTGGCTGACGAAAGAAACAACGGCCGACGGTCGACGGAACGGAGCTCCGAGCTCCAGATTGAAGACGCAAAGAATGATTTAACACTTATTAAAAATTACAATTTCAATCACTCATTTTTATGGTATAGATAGTTTGATTGTTTAGTAAGAAAATTTACAATTTAAGTCACTATTTTTTATGTTGTTGACATTGTTGGAATAACTCGATTGGTTAACTAGTTAACTCGAGTAGATAACATTGTTGGAATAAATATTTTATCGTCGCATAACATGATAACTTGATTGTATAACTAGTTAACTAGTTTTCAAAATTAATTAACTAGCTAACTCGATTGGTTAACTAGTTAACTTGATCAAATAACTAGTTAACTCGACTGGTTAACTAGTTAACTCGACTGGTTAACTAGTTAACTCGATTGGTTAACTAGTTAACTTGATTAAATAACTAGTTAACAACTTGTTAACTAGTTAACTCGACTGGTTAACTAGTTAACTCGACTGGTTAACTAGTTAACTCGACTGGTTAACTAGTTAACTCGACTGGTTAACTAGTTAACTCGACTGGTTAACTAGTTAATCACTGATAACTAGTTAACTCAACTTAATAACTAGTTAACCAATTAGATAACTAGTTAACACTTAATAACTAGTTAACTCGATTAGATAACTAGTTAACAACTTGATAACTAGTTAACTAAATTAGATTACTAGTTAAATAGTTATCTAAATCATGATGTTAACTAGTTAACTAGTTAAAACAACAAAACAAAAATAGATCATTTGTTAACAAAAAAGCTAGGTAACTAATGATGATAATTTGTTAACTAGTTAACTAATTTTGATAACTAGTTATCAAACTAAAAATCTTGTTAACTAGTTTTGATAACTAGTTATCAACTAAATATGTTGTCAACAAGTTATCTTAAGCATGATGTTAACTAGTTATCAACAACGTACTAGTTAGATAACCTATCAACAAAAAAATCTTTATGAAAATTTGTTAAGTAGTTATAAGTGAATAACCTGCGAATTAGAGCAAATAACTAGGTATCAGCAAAAAAAAACATGTTAACTAGTTAACAGTTAGAACAGGTGTTAAATATTTAAAAAAAAAGTGTTAACTAGTTAACATGTACTTCGCCGGAAAAGTCACCGGAGTTTGGTCGGTCGCCGGAAAAGTCACCGGAGATCGGCGGCCAGTCACCAGAAAAATCCCCGGAGCACGAGGTCGGTTGCCGGAAAGTAGTCGGCCGATTACTGGCCATATATTAAATATTTAAAATAAAACAAAAATTAAATTAAGTGTGAAATGTCCTAAACAACCTTAAAAAATTTAGGCCATTAGATTGGTCAAAAGGTGAAAATGGTGGTCAAAGAATGATCCAATAGCTAGGAAAGGGTTGGAATAAAATCCAACCCTTGGAAAGGTTGGCTGCTGATCAGCTGCCAACATATGAAGGGTAAGATATTTGGTAAAGAAACGTAAGTAAGATGAATCCGGCTTACTATCAAGGAAAATAAGCTTCCTTCATGGTGTCAAGGAGCAATCTCATCCATTGATTCATTTTCTTAGATCTAATGGTCAAAATTAAAAGAGTAAAACTGTCATTTCACAATTTAATTTAAATTTTATTTTAAATTTCTAAGTGTTGACTCCGGTCACCAGAAAGTCGTCAGCGACCGGAGCTCCGGCGACTTTCCGCCAGCCGGTGACTTTTCCAACAACTTTTCCGGCGACCGGAGCTCCGATTTAAAAAAAAAATCGGCCACTAGACCACCATTATCGGGCCTATTTTTCTGCAATTTTTTCCCGGTGATGCTTCATACTCGTTTTTAACACGTGGACACATTTTTGTATGTGTGTACGTGCACATTTGTGTACATAAATTGTGTACTCATTTGCACACATTTTCGTAGACGTTCTATACACGTTTCTATACACGTTCTATACATGTACATGTTCTATACAAGTACATGTTTTGTACACATTCTATACACATACACGTTTATGTACTTACATTTTTGTACATGCGTACACTTATCTTGTACACATGCAAAACTCTTTGTACACGTGCACACACTCTCCATACATGTTTACATATATTTATATACGTGCACAAACTCATTTTTGTACACGTGCACACACTCTCTGTACACGTTTCTATATACATTTATGTACTTACATTTTTGTACATGAGTACACTTATCTTGTACACATGCAAAGACTCTTTGTACAAGTGCACACACTCTCCATACACGTTTACACATATTTATATACGTGCACATACTCATTTTTGTACATGTGCACACATATATTTATACGCGTGCACATACTCATTTTTGAACACGTGCACACACTCTCAATAAACGTGCACATATTCATTGTACACGTATACACAATATCTTACGCTTTTTTATGTACATGTGCACACTTATTTTTTATACTAGTGTACACATACTTTGTATTCGTGTGCACATATTTTGTATAAATCATGTGCACACTACATAATAAAAATAATGTGTGTACATGTGTACACATTTCGTACACGTGCACAATTATTTTTTACGCTATTGTACACATACTTCGTACTCGTGTGCACATCTTAGTACAAATCATGTGCACACTACTTAATAAAATAATTTTATTGTTGCATAATATTAATAAGTGCTTAGTAGTGTAGTGGTAGGAGTTTGTCTTTTAAAGAAAGAGATCATGATTTCGTATCCCATAAAAACATGTTTTTAAAATTATTTTATTGAGGGTGGCGGCGGCGGTGGAGGTCCAGCGAGGCGGCGGAGGAGTCCGGCAGCGGAGGTCCAGCGAGGCGGCGACGGAGTTCGGCAGCGGAGTCCGGCGACGGTGGTTCGGCGTGGCGACGGCGACGGAGGTCCGGCGGCTCGGTGGTGGTGGCCCGGCGGCTTGGCGACGGTGGGTGGCAATTGGTTGGATGGTATTTTTTAAATACCAAAAATACCCTTCCTTGATGGGATCAAGGAAATGAGTTCCTTGATCCCAAGCCGGACTCAAGTAAGATAATTAAGATATTTATACCTTTGATTGGAGCAAACACCTCGAAAAGTACTAACTTTGTGAATCTCCGAGAAGGTAGAGTTTCCTGAGGCAGAGCTTCGTGACGGCAGAGCTTCGTGCTGATAACGTAATAGAAAACTAATAACTTATATGAAACAAGGAAACAAGAGAACAAGATAAAGATAGAAAGAGAGTAGAAAAGTAGTGCTTTTTATTCTTATTGGTGTGTGTACAAGGTTACAAAGTAGAGCTCTATTTATAGGCTCAAGAGATTATAACCTATACAAGACTAGAATAACTACACATAAATATGGGATAAACTACAATGAATAGGAGGAGGAGGTTACACATATGGGAGGTTACACAATGGTATTCAAATGTATAATGAATACAAATATTCATAACACTCCGCTTTGACCATTGGTTACATCATATTTTATAATACGCTACCTAATATCGCCTCATTAAAAACCTTACCAAGAAAACCCAGTGGGAAAAACATGGTTAAGGGAAAAAGAGTGTGATGCGTATTGACTCCCCCTCATGATGATATCACTTGAGATCCTTCATTCGTCGAACTCCAATTTTACGGACAAGTTTTTCAAAGGTTGGCGTAGGAAGAGCTTTAGTAAACATATCAGCCAAGTTATCACTTGAACGTACCTGTTGAACGATTATTTGTCGTGCCAAGGTGTTTCGAGACATTATTTTTTGTGCTTAAATTTCGGAGCCGAAGAATCGTGTGCATCAGATAGTGGCAATCATGTGGGCTATTTGGAAAGATCGCAATGAGAGAGTTTGAAATTCAAAATTTTAAGACGGAGAAGCTTATTGTTCGTTTTGCGGTGGATGAACTCGAGGGATGGAAATCCGCACTCGCTGATCGGGTTAATGCTCGAGTTTCTCGGACGGAAGACTGAAAATGTTGGCATCCCCTGGAGGTGGGTTTCGTCAATTGCAACGTGGATGTGGTTCTCTGCGTAACGACAACTCAGATTAGTATCGAGAGGGTTGTGGCGATGAAAATGGTATTGTCCTGCACGTCCATAAGGTTAGCAATGAGGGGTGTTTGGAACCAAGAGAGGAGGACATGGATGCTCTGTTGTTGGATCCGGGACATGGGCTACGAAAAAGTGGTTTTTGAAACCGACAATTCGAGTGTTGTTGCAACAATCCGTGGCGGGGAGTTGGATGTCACAGAATTTGGAGAGCAAGGTAGGTTGTGTCAGTAAATCATGGAGGGTAGACCATTTTTAAGGTTGTGTGGGTTATGAGATGTAGAAATGTGTTCGCTCATGAACTTGCTCGTCGATCACGTTATTTGGCAAGTCCTATTACTATGGAATATCCTCATAGCTGGGTGGATGATAACAATGTTGATTGTTATTTTGATTTGCGTCATTAATATAAGCCTTGAGCTACTTCCGAGAAACCTCTCCTATACAAATTTGGGAAATAGGCTAACTAATTAAGTCACCTTCTAACCCTAATCTCACTAGAGTTAACACTTCAAGGGTCCTACATATAACCACTAACCACTTGCCGAGTTTCAATCTTATTTAACAAAATTGTACATCATTTGGTCAGCTAGGTAGAAAGGTTGGAGCAGCCATCATGGATTCATCAAGTTACAAAAAGAAGAATTAAGTATATAATGGGTCGTTGACTTCAAAACAGACGAGGAAGAATTAGGCTTGAGATCAGGCTCCAACCCTTTCTAAGAGTTGGAAGCCTTCCAACCTTTTTTTAGCCATTAGATCACATTTTGACCCTTTGATCAATCCAATGGTCTAGATTGTTAGACATATCATTTAATTTTTATATTTAGATTTAAATATATTAATATTTAGTGACCAGCCGGTGAATCTCCGGCGATCGGCCAACGTCGCCGGCGAATTTTTCGGCGACCGGCCGTCGTCATCGGCGACTTTTCCGGCGAGATTCCGTCGAATTTTTATTTTTATTTTTTTGCTTTCTAATCTTTTTTTCAAAAAAACTTGTTAACACTTTTTTCTGCTAACTAGTTAACAGTGTTTTTTTAACTGATAACTAGTTAACATCGTTTTTTGTTTGATAACTTGTTACTAAATTTTAATCTGATAACTAGTTAACAATGTTTTCTTATTGATAACTAGGTAACATGATTTTTTATTGATAACTAGTTAACATGGTTTTTAAACTGATAACTAGTTAACAATATTTTTTATTTGGTAACAATGTTTTTTATTGATAACTAGATAACACCTTTTTTTCTTCTGCTAACAGTGTTTTTTAACTGATAACAAGTTAACATGGTTTTACCTGATAACTAGTTAACAATGTTTTTTAAACTGATAACTAGTTAACAATATTTTTTATTTGGTAACAATGTATTTTTAACTAATAACTAGTTAACATGATTTTTTGATGTTAACTAGTTAACAGTGTTTTTTTTACTGATAACTAGTTAACATCATTTTTTTGTTTGATAACTTGTTAACAGATTTTAACCTGATAACTAGTTAACGAATAATCATATAATTAAAATTTTAACGAGATTTTTTGTTAATAGGTTATCTAACTAGTTATATTATATTTACCTAGTTAACTAGTTAACATTTTTAGGGTGATAACTTGTTATCAACATTAGTTAACTAGTTATCAAAATTAGTTAACAGGTTTTTTCCGATGTTAACTAGTTAACGAATCAACATAATTAGTTAACTAGTTAACGACTTACCATGATTACCATATCAAGTTAACTAGTTAATATTATGATTTAGATAACTAGTTAACATTTTTTTAAGATGATAACTAGTTATCAAATTTAGTTAACTGGTTAACAGCATCATCAGATAACTAGTTAACGAGATTATTTAGTTATAATAAGTTAACATGTTAGTTAATTAGTTAACATCATTAGATAACTAGGTATTTAGTTGATAATTAGTTAACATGTTATTTTGACAACTAGATTATAATAATATTATATATAGTTACATGATTTTTTCAACAATATTCTCTTCCTTGAGCATTCAAAATTTTACATAGTCACCCAAACTTTCAAACGGTACAAATAAATTACTGAATTTGAAACATTTTACTAATTACTAAATAGTCCTCAATGATTCTGTTACTGCCAATCAGTCACTTGACTTATCTAGGTACAATTTAATCACTCTTCCTCAACCTCTCCCTCTGTCGATTGCAAAACGCCGCCGCAACTCTTGTCCCAACTACTCTTCCGTTCCCTTCTACTATTGGTTTCATTGACTGTTACAATGGATGGATTGCTTCTCTCAAATGTACCTCTGTAAAAGCAGCAACTTGTACCAAACATAGACATACAAAAATTTAATTATGAATAGCAGCAGTAACCATATTCTTAATCTTCTTCGTACTCAGTTTGAAACTCTGATCAGAAATCCTTGAGCAGCTTCCTCACTTGTTCAAGCGTCACAAAAAGCACCACTGTAAACGGACCTTGCCTCGATATCGTCGGAATGAATCCTTTATACAGCGCCATCGGCCCTTCCGCCTTCACTCCACACACTCCTTTCCCGGCCGGAACGACATGTTCAACCTCTGCGTCGTCGAAGCCGGCAAGTGCATCGGCGGCAGGATACTCTGACTGTCCCCTTTTTGGGAGGAAAGGGTGTCGTGAGAGAGAGAGAGAGAGAGAGCCGGTGTGGAGAGAGAGGGAGAGACGGTGATGATGTATGATGATTTAGGTCAAAAATATATATTTTTCGAAATGACTAAATTGCCCCTCCAATTTTTGGTTGGAAACCGGTCCAACCTTTAAAGGTTGGGTCTGGATCTTTTCCCGAAGAATTAATGACACTTCTTATGTTGAGTATGTTGAGGTGAGTTATGTGAAGTATTCTCTGAAAGTTGTATTGCGTGCATTAGTCAAATATTTATTATCCATCATTCTTTCGTTTTATTGCAGAAACATCCTCACTGTGCCAAACTGAATCGAGTTCCTTTTCCATGTTATGATGGGTTGGAGAAGGTGTTTGGAAAGATTCGTGCAACTGGCAAAAGTGCAATTGGGATTGAAGAGTTGGATCAACCGGTTCCTAACATTGAGTTTGTAGGGAATATGCAATTGGGATGGAAGAGTTCGGGATCTGGTGAAAACCAACCAAGTCCCACATATCAGGATGGGGAAGCACATAAAGATTACCATGTAGGAGGTGATGATGAACCAAACCCTCCAACCCCAACCGACAAAGTCACTCAGTCTAAGGTCAATCACTCTACAGCATCTAGTCGTCGTAAGAGGACTAGACAATCTAGCAATGATGATGACAGTGACATAGCCGAATTGAAGCCAGTAATCATGAAGACTGCAGCTTCTCTTGAGTCAATGATCGGTGAAGCCAATACCATGAGCCAACGTAGAACCAAACTACACTCAGAGTTGGGGAAAATTGAAGGACTTACTCGGGAACAAGTATTCGATGCAACACTAGCACTCGGAAGGGATGTTGGAATACTAGAGATATTCTACAACTTGGAAGAGTATGACAGGAAGGGCTTCATTGAGCGTCTCCTTCGATGAAGCAAACAAACTGCTGTGATTTTGGAATTATTGCTGGTTTTTAGATACTGTGAAGAGGGTGACTTGTTTTGGTTCATGTTTTATCATTTATGATACTGCTTTCGTTTATTGAATAGGTAGAGAGAAAGTTTGATGAGTGTTATTACTGTTTTTTTGTTACACACACTGCCAAGTGATATTACACTAATCATATTTAATGAATCATGATTGTATTGGTTCTTGTGTTGTTATATTACACACCCAGCCGCATAATCATTGATAAATTAGGTGGAGGCGGCTGCTCATTTAAGGCCAAGTTACAATATAATGGATAGGTAAGCTGGTAGGGTCACCTGATGTTGAATACGAAGTCATCATAAGATGGTTATAATATACATCAGTATTTGGTGAAATTTGGTCAAAGGGAAAAGGGAGAGAAATCTGCGATGAAACTAGACACAAACATGATTTCATTGGTAGGCTGGTAGGGCTGATGTAGAAAGTTGGGGAATAATTACAAATGATGTTATGAGAAATGCAGAAAAAACTCAAAAAGGTAAATGAATCAGTGAAATTGAAACTCAGCAAATCAAATTATTGGTGGATTTGCAGGTTGTAATTGCTATAATGGATACACGAGTGTTCTTTATAAGCAAAGTAATTTTTGAATTAAAAGAAGGCACAATTGACTTTTCATATATTGTAAGTATTGATTCTTTTGTGTTCATATACAAATGGAAAACAAGGAATTGAAAATCTTGTGAATTGTAATTTACCCCACATTTGAATCCTTGGATTGAGAATTCCGAAGATTTGAATTCCGCGACGAAAACGAGGCCTAAGTAAGTGTAAAGGTTGGATCAGTTGGTCCATAAGGTGATACTTTGAGTTGTCTGAAACACATACATAGTATTCATCTGCTATAATCTAGTGTTAATCATATTTTTACATCCAGTATTGTTATTTACAATTATAGCCAAACAAACGGAATTCAAAGGGAATGTGTAAGAGAGAATCGAATTGATTTATGTGGCTGTTTGGTACACGGCAGCTTGAAAAATACAGCTGCCGCATTCCATGCACACAGTTGCTCTCTTATCACCCCAACCAAAATGCGTGATGCTAACAACACTCGCTCACTAATATAACTAGAAAGGTGGGGGCTTCTTGTCAACAACATCTGACTTGTCCATTTTATCCACTCTGTCCTGCTAGCAGCAGAATGCTCCTGCTCCTTTACCTCTGCTATGTCTTGTTCTTGTTCTTCTTTTTCTTCATCTTCAATTGGAAGCATCCGTTTTGAGCCCTCAAGCGCAACTCCAAGCACAATGTTCTCCTCTAATGAAGGTCGTGCTTTTTGTGTCGATGATGCAACAGAAGACTTCTCCATAACCTCCTGCTTACAAGGTTGTTCATCGCTACCGGTTACTGGACTATCAAGAGGTTTACCGTTTAGTGTTGCTGTTCTGGAGTCCTTTTCTTTCTTTTCAACTGGATTCCTGAGTTGAGCATCAGCTGATGGTACTGGTGAAGCCTTGGTGGTGTTAGGGTTGGATGGCAATGGTGTTGGACTGGAGCCCACTTTATTTAATGCCGGATCGACTGATTCTACAGTAGTTGTTGACGTAGAGGGAGCTTCTTCGACATCTTTTTCTTCACTAGTCCGCACTCCACGGCCAGATGCTTTAACTTTCTCCTCGCCATTAATTTTATAGGAAGGTTCAATAAGCAACAGTGGGCGGTCTGCAGCTGCTTCTGATCTGGTGAAGATGGTGTCTGCAAATGGAATGTTATCCAGATCAGGATCACTATAAATCTTCTGGACAGTACGAATGGGTGTAGCTAGCCGAGCTCCGTGATGTCTTATGACTCGAAGGAGGTCCAAGAGTATTGCTTCCTGTGTCATGTTGGCGTTGTATCAGCATCAGCTACAAGTCTAATATCAGCTACAAATGTTGTAATTATACCTTAACACAGAGGTACTCCTCGAAACGCGATGTTTTGACAAAGCATGAAACAAGTATCTGCAAAGTATTTCCCAACCAAAAAAGGCGAAAAGAAATGAATGAATACTATAGATCTGTAATATTAACTCGAGAAAGAGACAGAGTAAACCACTACTACTGAAACTGACCATAAGAGCCTGATTCTCTGCATTGATGTTCTCAAGGAAAACTCTTCTGTGTAATCTTTGCTGCTCTACTTGCGGATTTTTAGACAAAACCTTGCGCATGTCAGCCACTATATTCTGCACATGATCCTCAGGCAACTTCTTATCATCATAAAACATAAATTACTTCTTAACTACGAAAAAACACCATTGCTTCGTACATTGATTTTGTTGACATCTAAGTGACTGATGGAAAAATAGGTCTTGATGCGCCAGTGAGTCTTCTGGGTAAGATTCCTCACAACACTAACCGTGAACTTATGGTTAGGAATGTGAACTGCCTCACGGTCATCCCCTCTAATAATTGTCGGTGACCACCATCCCACATGCTAGACCAATGCAACAAAGAATATTACTGGCAGAAACAGATTCAAGGATAAATATAAAACTATTTTAGTTTTTATCCATATCAAGAAACACGATCATATCTAAATAATCGTTCCACCAACTTAAGAGCTAAAGGTTATTTAAGAAAGGACTGGTTTCACACTTAGTGAATAGTGATAACAGTCTACACACCTCAACTGTTCCAGAAACTTCATAACCTTCAATCTTTGTCTGAATCCACTCATTCACAACAAATGGCCGAGTTGCATGGATCATTATACTCGAAAGAAAGTTTGTGAATATCTGATACACAAAGCAACAAAAGGAACCTAGTCAACGCTAGGGGAAACATCTGAGGAGGTCTGATAGATTTAGCAACAAAATATGGAAACTAATTTAAGAAAGTGACTGGTAGGATTGTTGTTTAAGCAAAGATTTACCTCGCGGCCAGCAAGGGTGAGCAGTACTGTACCAAGACCCCCAGCTGTCAGCCACCTTTGGGTAGAGAATCCTAACAATTCCATGAACAATGATATAGCAGCCACCCAAACCGCAGTATAAATAGCTTTTCCAGCAAAACTAACCCCTATCTGCAAGCCAAATGTAAAGAGCTAGCCAATATTACTGAAACATGTTTGAATGTGACCTAAACCCCATTGTTAGTCAAAACTCATAAGCAAGGTAACTGAATCTCGAGGAAATATGTATTCATGCTTTTTAAAGCAGTAAAAATAACTTGTATTTGTTTAAAGAAGTTGAAAAACTGTACAGTCACAGATCTCCATATTTCCTCCAAGTGCTTAGCATTCAGAACTCAAAGAATGGTGCGTTCTGACAACTTACATTTCTAGAACCATCACTGGACTCATTTGACACTGTGAAGAACTTTTGTCCCTGCTGAATCAAGCTGTAAAAAACAGTACAAGCAGGCTTAAACCATCAGTATTTGATACCAAAAGCAAGGTGTGAGTAACATAAATAATAGCATAAGTTCAAGAAACCAACCACAACAGAAATTAATAAGCATCACAGTCAGGGAAGCCAAAATCAGAACTAAATTAAGATATTATTTGAAAAGAACCCAAGCAAACACAAGTGAATGTGATTCAAGTGGATATCAACCTCAAAGGTATTTAGGATTCTGTGATAAACTGTTATTACTCTAGTCTCAGCTGATTACATAGGTATATATAGCAGAATTATAGGTTTCCTGCCTTAATTAGGATACCTACAAGATATTAACTTTCTAACTAAGAAACAACACATTATTAGGAATAAAAAGTTTCCTAATCTAATTCATTCATTCTGCACTCCCCTCAAGCTTGGTGGTGTAGATGTTACACCGCTCAAGCCTTGACACAAAATTGTCAACACTCCTTAGACAGAGCTTTAGTAAACACATCTCTAGCTTTCTGCTTTGATGGCAGATACACCATATGAATGACTCTGGTATTCACTTTCTCTGTAATAGAATGTTTGTCAACTTCAACATGCTTCGTTTTGTCGTGGTGAACTAGATTCTTCACCATACTGAGAGTTGATTGACTGTCACTCGATACTCAACTTCGCCCTGCTTCGAGCTACAAGATCTTGTTTCTTACTTCTGTATGTGACTAAATTTCCCTAAACAAAGGTGCAATACCCCGTAGTCGACTTCATGTTGGTGAGTTCACCATCCCAACTGGCATCAGTACAAACAGTGATGCCACGAGTGATATGTTTCTGGAAGAGTAGTCCAAGGCTTGGAGTGCCTTTTAAATAACACAAAATCTGAGTAACCATCTCCATATGTACTTCGTTTGGATTATGCATATGATGGCTGACAATACCAACTATATAATGCTATATTTGGTTTGGTATGAGCAAGATAGATCAACTTGCCAACCAATCTTCGATAGTTGTTTTTCTCCACTGATGGAACATCATCCCTACTCAGTTTCTTGTTTTGTTCCATTGGAGTATCAACTGGCTTACCACCTAGTAAGCTAATTCCATCCAACAAATCAAGAATATACTTCCATTGTGACAGAACAACGTGCTACATCGATCCCAAGGAAGTACTTTAGTTCTCCAAGATCTTTGAGCTCAAATTCTCTTGTAAGTTGCTTCTTCAGACTTGTGATTTCCTTCTCGTCATCACCAGTTACAACTTTATTGCCTACATAGACAATAAAAATACATATCTTTCTAGAGGCAACATGTTTTACAAACAACGTATGATCAGTCTGACACTGATAATAACCCATAGCTTTAACAGCCTAAGTAAACCTCTCAAACCAAGCATGTGGAGACTATTTTAACTCATAGAGAGCCTTTTTTAACTTGTACACACAGCCATCTTCTGACATGTGAATTCCATGTGGCATTTTCATATAAACCTCTTCAACCAGTTGCCCTTTTAGAAAGGCATTTTTAATATCGAGCTAGTATAAAGGCCAATCCAAGTTCAATGCCAAAGACATAAGTACTCTAACTTTGTTTACTTTCGCAACGGGAACAAATGTCTCCTCATAATCAACCCCATAAGACTGAGTAAATCTCCGTGCTACAAGTCTAGCTTTGAACCGCTCTATCACTTCGTTTGCATTATACTTTACCGTGAAAATCCACTTACAATCCATTGTTCGTCTAGTTGGAGGAAGCTTGACAACTTCTCATGTCTTATTTTTCTCAAGGGAATTTTTCATCCTCTACTGTCTGTCTCCACTGAAGATGCTCGATAGCTTCTTGAACATTATTCGGAAACTGTACTTCATCTAGACTGGTGAGAAATTCTTTATATGTTTCTCCAAGACCGTCATATGAGACACTTTCCTATAGGATATTTAGTAATGCAAGTTCACACACCTTTCCTATATAGGCAATTGGAACATCCAGATCAGCTAGAACAGTTGGAACTTCCTCTTCTTCATCCTCCATGGCTTGCGGTTCACTGTTCACATTTGTGAGAGTTCTACTGCCAAGAGTTTCAGTGGCTTGTTTTTTCCGCCTAGTGTACCCGAGGAGTTCTTTAGAGCTCTCCCCCTGGCTAGTAGTATCTTGCACCACGGGTGGTGTCGCAGGTAGAGCATCAATTACAATAAGATCTCAAAACTAGGATCCTGTTGTAGAAGAATCCCCCTGGAAACTAGTTTTGGCAAAGTAAGGTTGCTGCTCGAAGAAAGACACATCACGAGTGTTGTAGAGCTTCTTCGTAGAGGGTGAATAACATGTATAGACAACAAACACGTACTTGATCACTCGAGGGTCAAGCTTGCTTCGATGAGTCGACGAGACATGCTAAAAAAGTACAGTGTCACAATTGCAGCAACAAGCTCCCCAAATGAGTATGTGAAGGTCGTTTCATTACCAAGCAAAAAGATAGCAGTTGTCACATTGACATTTGGTGAAGAAGGAAAGGATGTGGCAAAACACACGTCCTCGGCCACAAGACCCCATAAAGAACCAATGAAGAGGACTTTATGGGTATCATCGCCATGGTTAGGCTTTGTGTCTTCACTGGCCTAGTTTTCATACTACAAAGACACGATAAACAGACTGGATATGCATAGTTGCCTGTCTTTTCAGAAGAGATGCAACTTTATCCTTTTTCCAAGCTACATATTGGCGATAAGTAGTTTGGATTAAAGTAGTTGATGTTTCCCACTTTATATTCTTCTCTAACGCCACACAGATTTGACTGAGCTGATCTTTCATGATCACTATAGCTTTCGATGCTTTAGCCTCTGGGGGTTGTTGTCTACTTGTAAAGCTACATAGTCAATGTGCGAGAGACTTTTCAATTCGATTCAGCTCGCTATGAATGAGTGGTAGCTAGAGATAAGCCCAGTGCTCGTCCAATCTTAATGTAGCCTGTAGAACTCTCTACGAAAAAAATTGTTTGGGGATATAGCTTGCATAGTGGAAAGTTGTGCTTGCAGGTTTCAAAGTAAAGCCTCCATCCGCTTAGGGTTTGGTGGGTAGAAAATGGAGGTTGCAGAGTTATGGCTTGCTGGAGTAGACCATGGATTCGAATGGCTCTAATACCAATGATATGATCTAACGTGGAATGGAAGGTAGAGCTAGCAAGAATCTCGTTAGGATGAACGATAGATAAAGGGAATCCCCAATAAAATGATTTGTTATTAATGAATAATTTTCTTCTCTCCTCTACAAAGAACCCACTTTCGGTTTATATAGCAACGCAGCTAACCTAATACTATTAGAACAAGGAAACTCTACTAAGTTGAAACACAAATCCTAATTCTTCTAAAACAGAATAATAGAAATATTAATAAACTTCCTAAACACTAATAAAACAATAATAAAATTATGTATCGAGGACAACTTGTAAAAACAGGCAGTGCAATCCAGAACAAGTATCATCTAAGAACTGCAACAATTTTCAACAAAGAAGGCCAAGCAAGAAGAGACTAATTACTAATAATCCCAAAGAAAAAGGTATCAATATCTACAACTGTCATTGCCAATTTTCAAAACTGAAGCTAGCCCCAAGCAGACAAACCTTGATAAACAGTATGCAAAAGCCAGTATAGTAGATAATGATTGCACAAAGGTTAGAAGACGTTGCTTCACAGCTTCGCTTGCCTGAGATGGAAGAACGACTGGATCCAAAGCTCTGAAATGTAATAGTCATAGTCAAAAAGAGGCTTAACTTAAAACTAATAGGATAACTTGAATGGACTGAGCAGGACATAGATTAATTAATTATTAATTTGTAGCCCTGTAAGTACCTGCAGTAAGTATAGCTCCTGTCCACAACAGAAGTGGCTTAAGATAAGTGGTAATGACATAGTATGTACCACTTAGATTTGTGTTGTCGTCAGATTTCTGCAAAATAGTACAGGGCACAAGTCAGGGATATAGCCTACAAAAACACTGAAACAAGAGACCAGGGAGCTTAAAGTTCAATAGAAAGCATTAAATCTGAAAGAAAAAGTTTTACAATAATAATGAAAAGGGATAATAGGTTGGGAGACCTACAAACAAATCCTTCTACTAAGTTTTGATCAAACAAAGCTCTTTTACTTATAATCCTAACAGATAGACTCGTTCATTACATTTTTTATCAAACTCCATTAGTGAGGCTGATGAGGCACTAACATGGCCCCATATTGGCACGGACTAACCGCTAAACAAGAAAAAAAAAAACTAAAGTTACTAATTTAAAATATGGGGCTGGAAGTTTTTAGGCTGAAAGTTTTTATTAAATTTAATTTTATTTCTGTTTCTTAAATATATTTAATAAACAGGTGAATCAGCTCTTAGTCAGTGCCAACGTGTTAGCCCCACATCAGCCAAACTAACGGAGTTCGATAAAAAATATAACGAAAGAGCATGTTTGTTAGGGGTCTATAAGTAGACAGGCTTCATTTTATCGTAGAGAGTTTGTTTGTTATCTTTTAACAGTAAAGGGGTCTCTCAATCTATTATCCCTAATAAGAAAGAGAGAAAAAGGAACTTTTATAGTGACACTATTAATCTATTGTAGCTCATCTCTCATCTGATACGACATTGTTTCAGATCTCAGGATTCCAGAACCATTTTGCATAGGAAAAGGCATAATCGTATGAGTATAATACATTGGGAAAAAATGCCCTTCCAAAATGTGCAAATGGCTGAACACCCCAGGAAGCAAAAGCAATGATAGCAATCGCAGGAATCAACTTCAGCAGCAATTGACTTCCGCATAGAGCATCATAAGACCTGCAAGCGATTCATGTCCACAGTACATCAGGAAATGCTTCCACTTCAGAAAGAGTACAGAAGTATTGACAGACAAAAACTAAGAACCAAATTAGAAAAAAAAATAGTACTTTTGACACCTAAGGTCAACAATTGCTAGCTGTGATAGATGTGCATAGATACTTGAGTTAATGGAAATCAGTAAATCCATAATAGTCCTTAGACTGGTCGCAATATGTGGCTATGAAAGTTTATAATTAGCAACAAGACAGCCTTCACGGGTGCATCCAAGTAAAATCAAGAAATGTAATCAAGGTATTCAGTGAACATTCCATGCGATATGTAATTTGAGATGGCAAATTGCCAAGGAAAGCCAACAGCTGAATGCATTGCAGAGGATGAAATTGGGAGTAAAAGGCCACACAAACAAAAGCTGGAGCACCAACCTATATCTAATACAGCTATTTAGATCAATGAACCACTAGTAGATCCACAGCTAAAAGAACTAGAGAATTATACAAAATTACAAATCCCAGCAGTTAATTCCAACTGAAACATGAGCAATGAAACTAACAAAATGCACCAAGCAATATGAGAAACCTTGTTACGGCTGTGGCAGCAGATTTCAGAAAAGGAACCGCATTTCCTCCACTGCGTGATAGATCAGATCGGCAGACAAAAATCTGAAATCTAGAGCGTGTAGGGTTTATTGGCCAGTGTATGCTGTTCGAAAGGTGGACACTCCAAGCACCCTGCCTCTAAAGATACAACAATTATAATTCAGTAGTGACTATCAGGTAGGTATGAAGATAAGAAGGCTTCGGAACAAACAAGCAGGCATGCATCCTTAGAGTAAGAGAAAAAGTTACTGGAATAAAAAAAAAACTGGTTCATTTCCTACCACATATGGAATCAAACGATGAATGACACTAGATGAAATGAAATTAATAGAGATAGTGTATCTGAGGCCATTAGAAAACATACAAAAGCATGAGAAGGAGGATTGGTGCTAACCACACCAACTCTGCCAATTCGTGAAGCACTCTGAAAAAGGAAGAGAAGACATGTACACCTGGTTAGCAATGACTGAAAAAGACGGAAGGAGATGTTTCAACAAATGAAAATGAAGTCACGTACGCTTGTATGAGTGGAATGTTTCTGTCGATTACAAATGTTTAACTCCCGAAATAAGTGGAGAGAACTCATACAGGCCATGATTGAAGTAACAGTGAAGATCCCGACGGTAACTCAATATCATAGCAGCAACAATATCAACTCACTGTACTGAAAGAAAGTTCCAATCAGGAAGAATTCAAACAAATCGGAAGAATAACAAACATGTAAGTAAGTAAGTAAGTAAGTAAGAAGTGTACAGATCCGACATCAGAATCGGGAGTCCGAATTACCAAAGTAAACGCAGAAACAAGTAAGAAAGAAGAAAGACCTCCGTCCCATTCACATGAAGACCTGGGAAATCGAACTCCAGAAAAATGCATCAGACTTTCTGCTACAATTACTTTATCCTACTCCAGACGAAAAAATGGAAGAAAAAGGAAGCGATTACCTGCGACAAAGTTAGAGAGAGATATTTGTTAGCGGTATTGTGCTGGTTGCTGGAATGGAAATTGGGATATGGAGGTTGACGAAACGGTCTGCCACGGGAAGGACAGGAAGATAATTGCAAATAGTTGGGGACGGTGCCGGTGGGGGACTAACGTGCGCCGTGAAAGTTGAGTTTTTCAATGTGCGGAGACGTGGACCAACGGAATTGGCCGCTTTTGGATTTTTCATTTTTTGCGTACAACTTCATCCAAGTCTATGGTGGTTGTTCCCATTATATGTGAAAAGAATAAGGAAACGAGTTATCTGTGGGAAATTTCAGACCAAAGGAAACGGGTGTTTAGTGCGATGTGGTGTTGACAGACTATGGATTAAGAGTTCGGCTTAGCATCATGGAAGTAGCTTCATTGATCCCATCAAGGAGCGATTATAGTTGTTTATTAATTTTTATTAATTCAACGGTCCAAAATACAAAGGTATTTTAGGTATTCTTAAAATTCATCCACCCATCAATCAATCTTCGCCGTCGAACCGTCGTTGTTCGCGGTCGCCGCCGCCCACCGCCAACCGTCGCCGGCCATCTCCGTCCATCGCTGGCGTCGCCCTCCGTCATCTTCTGCCGCCCTCCGTCACCGTCCTCTACCAACCGCCGCCCTCCGTCATCGTCACC
This sequence comes from Linum lewisii, assembly GCA_034768395.1. Classification (NCBI taxonomy): domain Eukaryota; kingdom Viridiplantae; phylum Streptophyta; class Magnoliopsida; order Malpighiales; family Linaceae; genus Linum; species Linum lewisii. The sequence goes on from CM068296.1 coordinate 74,882,855, forward strand.
GTCCACCGCCGGCCGCCGTCATCGTCCCTGTTCGCCGCCGGTAGCCGGCCGTCGCCCTTCGTCACCTTCACAGTCCGCGGCCGGCCGCGGCCCTCCGTCACCGTCCGCCGATCACTTATTAAAAAAATTGTTGTAGAGGGGATTCAAAACCATGTCCTCCACCTTATAAAACATAACTACTACACTACACCACTGAGTATTATTGATATAACATAAGAATATAATTCTTTTATTAAACTAGCGTACACACAGTTTGTATAAAATATGTCAATATGAGTACAATGTATGTGTACACTAGTATATAAAAATGTGTGCATGTGTACGAGTAGGTGTACACACATTATTTTATTAAGTAGTGTGCACATGATTTGTACAAAATATATGCACACGAGTACAACGTATGTGTATACACTAGTGTTAAAAAAACAAGTGTACATTAAAAAATGTAAGATATTGGGTACACGTGTACAATGAGTATGTGCACGTATGTAAATATGTGTACACATATATAGAGAGTGTGTGCACGTGTACACTTTGTGTATATGTGTACAAGATAAGTGTAAGCGTGTACAAAAAATGTAAGTCCATAAACGTGTGCGTGTATAGAATGTGTACAAAACGTGTACGCGTATAGAACGTGTACACATGTATAAAACATGTACAAAACGTGTATAGAAACGTGTACACATGATTTATACAAAATATGTGCACACGAGTACGAAGTATGTGTACACTAGTGTAAAAAATAAGTGTGCACATGTACAAATAGGTGTACACGTGTATAAAATGTGTGTACATGTGTACATAAAAATGTAAGATATTGTGTGCACGTGTACAATGAGTATGTGCACGTATATAAATATGTGTACACATGTAAAAAGAGTGCATGCACGTGTACACATTATGCACATGTGTACAAGTGTACAAAAATGTAAGTACATAAACGTGCGTGTATAGAACGTGTACGAAAAATGTGTGCAAATGAGTACACAGTTTATGTATATAAATGTGCGCGTACACATATATAGAAACATGTACACATATACAGAAACGTGTACACATATTAAAAGCGAGTACGAAGCGTCACCGGAAAAAAATTTCCAGAAAAATAAGCCCGATGATCGTGGTCCGGTGACCGAAATTTTTTTCGAAATCATAGCTCCGGTCGTCGAAAAAATCACCAAAATAATCATCATTGGAGCTCCGGTCACCGGAGACTTTCCGGTAACATCTACACTTAAATTAAAAGAAATGAAAATTAAATTAAATTATGAAATGTCACATTTATCCCTTTAATTTAAACCATTAGATCTAAAAATAAATCAGTGGTTGAGATTGTTCCTTGACACCATCAAGGAAGACAAACTCCTTAATGGCAAGCCTTACTCATGGATTAAGCTGAGTTCAATTATTAATTTTTACTTGGATATTTTCTTCAGGAAACAAATGATAGTAAATATTAAATAAATTACCTAAAGGCTACGGACAATACTCCTGAAAAATAGCTAAGAGTCAGGAATGTCACTAAATGGGCGGCTATGTTCGCTGATCGGCGGACTATAATGAACTTGAATAAAAGAGTCCATGTGTGATTTCTTGGACAATGACACATCTAGAAGACCTCCAAAAGTCGTTTGAATCCAGAGTAGTCACCACTAGTTTCCAATGATTAAAATACCATAATGTACCACCTGGTTGAACCGGTTAAATCTTGAACCACTTTAAAAAATGGTATGATAGGCTGCAAGATAAGGATTTATCCTGACCAGCCGGTAAACCCAATATTATCATAAATAGCGACAGTGGCGGAGCTAGAAATTTGGCCAAGGGGGTGCTTTATTCGTAACATAAAAATGTCAACCACATAATAAAAAGGTTAATCGTAAACGATTTGAGAAGTCTACAACATAATACTTAGTATTCGTACAATAATCAAATAATAGTCCAACGAACCACACCAAGATTTTAAATTTTCAAAGCGTTGTAGTCTTGTAGAACACAGTTCTGGTCCAAACTAGCACACAGATCTTGTTCAATATGTCACCAATGCGTTGGTCACTTAAAAAGCTAAAAAACATCAATTAAATAGAAAAACATACAACAATTGGTCATTTAAACCTGGACTTGGTATGAAATAGTGCATTAGTGTTTAAAAGCTACAATGGATGCACAGATGGCAACCACCAATAGAGTATTATTCTCTATTGTGCTATCCCCATGTCATATAATCCTTAATTATCAATGTATTATTTTCCTCACCAAGAAAAGGAAGAGTAATAGTCTATGGTTGGCAGCGTTGCTTCTCCTTCTCTCGCTATTAATTTCTTAAAAATATATTTAGGGGGCTGCAGACACCCCCCCCTTCAATACGTGGCTCCTCTACTGAATTGCGGTTCGACCTCCCGGTCTCAATCATACTGCCGGTTTGATTGATATTGTCGCAATATTAATGAATGATTTGATTTTTTAGGTTCCAGTGTAAATGATAAAGTAGCGATAGAGTTTACTGACTTTATTATAGTTTATATTTTATTCATTGGTTAAGCCTAAATGACAATAGTTGATTGCATATTTCAATTAGACTATTATAATTAGACTTACAGAATCTGAAATATGGCATATTTGATGTGTAGTCTCGTAAAACCCATCATATGGCATCTCCACATGCGGCAGTACCACCACGTCAACATTTGAGTTCAAAGCAGCATCCAAGAAAATGTGGGTTTGGCATTCTCAACTATTAGATCTAGTTGACTCTTTGACCAATCTAATGGTCCAAATCTGTCAGGGGTATTTAAGACTTTACACAAATACTTTAATTATTATATTTAATTTAAATATATTATTATTATTTTTTATTTAAATATTTTATTTTTATTACAGTAGGCAAACACTGCACAGCAGCAGACACTATCCTTGACCGCCGGCCACCTTCGTCGGCCGCCGGCCACCGTCGTCGGCCGCCGACCACCGTTTCCGGTGATTTTTTTCGACAACTTTTTTCGGTGAATTTTTTTCGACAACTTTTTTCGGTGAATTTTCCGACGAAGCTCCGGAGACCGACCAAACTCCGGTGACTTTTCCGGTGAGGACTAGTTAACTAGTTAACCTGATTTTTACTAATAATTTGTTAACAATATTTTTTATTGATAACTAGTTAACCTGAGTTTTTATAGGTAACTAGTTAACATGTTATCCAATTGAGTTAACTAGTTACCAAGTTGTTAACTAATTAACCAATTGAGTTAACTATTTAGATTTTTAGTTCATAACTAGTTATCAAAATCAGTTAACTAGTTAACTAGTTAATTTATCGAGTGAACTAGTTAACATCATGATTTAGATAACGAGTTAACTTGTTATCTAATCGAGTTAACTAGTTAACTAATCGAGTTAATCTAGTTAATCAATCAAGCTACTAGTTACCAAGTTGTTAACTAGTTATCTAATTGAGTTAACTAGTTAACCAAGTAGTTAACTAGTTATCTAATCGAGTTTTTTTATCAAGGTGTTAACTAGTTAACAAGATTTTTAGTTGATAACTAGTTATCAAAATTAGTTAACTAGTTAACATCATGGTTTAGATAACGAGTTAACTAGTTAACCTGAGTTTTTACAGTTAACTAGTTAACCTGATTTTTACTATTAACTTATTAGCATGATTTTTTTTATTCATAGCTAGTTGACTAGTTAACTAGTTAGTTAACATGTTTTCCGGTGAGGCTCCGGCGATCAACCAAACTCCGGTGACTTTTTCGGCGACACCCAGTTAACTAGTTAACCTGTTTTTTTTGCTGAGAACTAGTTAACATGTTATTTTTATTGATAACTAGTTAACCGGTTATAACCAGATAACTAGTTAACTGAACTAGTTAACAAGTTATTTTGCTGATAACTAGTTAACGGGTTATTTTGCTGATAACTCCGACGACTTTTCCGACGACTCCCAGTTAACTAGTTAACCTATTTTTTTTTGCTGATAACTAGTTAACATGTTTTTTATTGATAACTAGTTACCCGGTTATAACCAGATAACTAGTTAACTGAATTAGTTAACAAGTTATTTTGTTGATAACTAGTTAACATGTTATTTTGCTAATAACTAGTTTACTAATTACCATGATTATTTAACTGAATATTTTGACTAGTTATGTTTTTTCTAATTAGTTAACTAGTTAACATCATGATTTAGAGAGTAAAATACACGAGATATCATCAAACTTTCATTTTCTTTCACATTTACCACTTAACTAAATTTTCTACACCTTATACCATTGAATTAGACTCTATGTTTCACTCATTACCACCTAGATTCTTTTTTAGGCGAAATAATAATGTGTCTTAATGGAATGACAATATAATCAACATATATTGTTGAGCCAGCCTTCAACGAGGTATTATATGCAACTAAAAACTAAAACAATGTGTTTTGAAAACTTAACAAATGAAACCATTTAAAATAAAACACTTCAAATTTTTTTGTTGCATGATATCTCGTTGGCAACTAACTCAACAATATATGTTAACTGTACCATCATAGCGTCAAGACACGTTATTATTTCGTCCAAAAAAGGGATAGAATGGTACTCGCTGAAATGGAAACTATTGTTTGATGGTATGAGGTGTATGAAAATTAGTTGAGTGGTGAGTGTGAAAGAAAATGAAAGTTTGATGGTATCTTGTGTATTTTACTCTTATTTAGATAACTAGTTATCTAATCGAGTTAACTAGTTGTCTAATCGAGTTAACTAATTAACTTATGAGTTACCTAGTTATCTAATCGTGTTAACTAGTTAACCAGTCGAGTTAACTAGTTATAATTTTAAAAACTAATTAACTAATTTTGATAACTAGGTAACTAATTATACGAACTACCCGTTATTCGACAATCGATTTATATAGTTCAAATGCTATTTCAACAATGTCAACAACACACGAATAGAGACTAGAATTGTAATGTTTAATACTAAACAATCAAATTATATATTTTTTAAAGTTCAGTGATTAAATTGTAATTTGTACAATTGTAAATATTGAATTAACTTCAGCGGGATTAACTCATCTTCTTCATCCCGCTTTTTGGCCGCCGTGCTTCCACAGTTGCCGCCGGGAACCAGAGGTGGAGGTGACCCATCGCTTCGGGCCGCCATAGTAGCTTCAGTAGTCGACGACGGGAATGAGAGGAGGAGGAGGTGCGAACAAACCCACCATAGCGTGTTTTTAGATCTGAATCGGCCGATCTGGGCGGGTATCAACGACACTCCGTCGTCGATTACGTTTTGGGCTCTTCTCTGATCTGTATCCACGCTCCACGCCTTCTCCACACCCTCAAGCTCCGCCGCCGTCACGATTGGGATCTTCTCGCCATCGAAAGATCCCCTCCTCGTAATCTTCACCTGGCTGACGATTAGGAGCAACATGGAGGAGGAGGCCGGATTAAATATTTGTAATGCATTGAATATTTATCTGGAGGGTCTCATTGTAGACGGGAGAGAGGCCATAGGCCTGTGTCTCATCGGAGACGGACCTTACGCCGACAGGCGGCCGTGAAAGAGAGGGAGACGAGTGAAGGACCGAGGAGAAGGAAGTCAAATCATTTTTTTTCCAAAATACCAATACTGCCCCTCCTGTTAAATAGTTTGGAACAGTCCAAACTTAGAAGTTTAGGGGGCTGCAGACACCCCCCCCCCACTTCAATGCGTGGCTCCTCTATTGAATAACGGTTCGACCTCCCGGTCTCAATCATACCGCCGATTTGATTGATATTGTCGCAATATTAATGAATGATTTAGAGAGTTACGCCGTTCATTTGTGGAATAGGCAGAGTAGAGATGTGGAGATTGATGACCAATTTCCTCTTTCTCTAAGCCTTTCCAGCCGCGTCTCCATCGGATAAGCTTCCTTTCTTTTCACTTTCAGGCGGTGCCAACATCAGTTGCGGAGCTTCCGCTCTTGGTTAAAGCTCATCGGAGTCTGCCGTCCTGGATTTTTCCCTCCCTCCCCCTGTCCCGCTTCTCTTCTTCTCCCTCTCTTTTCTGTGTTTTAGGGTCATGCGGTTGTGGCACGAGTACAGTCACGGGTTTCCCGTTATCTGATTTACAGGCTCGATTGAGTCCTGATGGCACCTTTATGGTGAATTTCCTTCATGTTTGTTTCCCCTAATGGATCGTTCATCCGGTGTTTGATTTTGTCTCAAGCAGTTCATAGGTTGTAAGCCGGAGGAGTTTTGATGTTGCTGGTCCTCGGTGGGATTCTTTTTGGGGTCCCCAGCCTTGGAGAATGTTTCCCTTCTGAGATTGTCGTTCTTCGATTTACCCCGACGATTTGTTGGGTGTCAATTGTCTCACCGAATTCTTCTCCCGGATGGTTTCTCTCTCCACTCCCATAATTAGTTGGTTGCTTTAATTTTTTATTTTATTTTATTTTGTTGAGGCTTGAAGTCCTATTTCAATTGCACATACTCCAACTAATTCTCTCCCATTATTTCTATGATTTGAACTTTTAACTGTTTTTTGTTTTTGTTTTTTTGTTCAATCAATTATTTAATATTTTTTTGAAAGTGTCAATTATTTAATATTGGTGGCCGTGTAGCTTAACTAAATTATTAAGAAGTGTTTTTTTTATTATTATTTTTTATTTGCTTAATCTTCACAAGTTGTAGTGTCCAATTTTGATGTTTAACTGATTTAGGTTTTGATGAAACAATTTTGGTTAAATTGTTTATTTAGAAATTACTAAAGTTTTTATGGATCCCAAAATCGTGTTCTTCCATTTGGATCGATGTTAAAAGTTTGTTCGCTTTTTTGATTTGTTTTGTCTATCCCAACCCCACCCCACCTCCTCCTCCTCCCTCCCCCTTCTCCTTTAGTCTAGGCGATCTTGGTACTCTCTTCCGTGGGAGTGCTCGACCAAAAAAAAATGAATGATTTGATTTTTTAGGTTTCAGTGTAAATGATAAGGTAGTGATAGAGTTTGCTGACTTTATTATAGTTTATATTTTATTCATTGGTTAAGCGTAAATGACAATAGTTGATTGCATATTTCAATTAGACTATTAGAATTAGACTTACAGAATCTGAAAATATGGCATATTTGATGTGTAGTCTCGTAAAACCCAGCATATGGCATCTCCACATGCTGCAGTACCACCCCGTCAACATTTGAGTTCAAGGCTCCAATGAGTGAATCTGTATATCGCGTAAAATCTTGAACGATAAATATTGTGGCACATCCCACAGAGAGGCTCCCACGCCATCATAGAGAAATAATCGTGAGTGCAAAAGCGTAGTGAGGGGAGAGGTGACCATCCAATCAACATTGTTGTTTCCATCCGTGACTTTAATCGACAATCACAACTTCTATAGGTTGGTTTCTTACCTAGGGTATCCTTGGTGTTAAGCACAAAGCATCTACATCCAAAAGGATAAAAATAAGACAGTTTGGGTTTACGAAGTTTAATAACTTTATAGGGAGTTTTGGAAATTTCCTTTCTGATAAATGTTTAATTCAGAACATAGCATGATGTGGCAACAACTTCAGCCCAGAACTGCTTAGGTGTGTCATGGTCAGTCAGCATTGTTCTTGCTAGATCCAAAAGTGCATGCTTTTTCCTTTCAGTAATTTCATTTTGCCGAGGAGTTCTAGGAGTAGAGAATTCATGTTTAATTCCCCTAACATCATAGAATTGATCAAATGAACTAGACTCGAATTCTCCATCATGGTCACTTCGAATGATTTTAGTTTTAAGATTAAGCTAATTTTCCTCTTTAGAGAGGAGCTTCTGAAGGGAGGAAAGAGCTTCACTTTTGTGAACTAGAAATCGAACCCAAGTGAATCTACTCATGATGTTATTTGGACCGAAAAGATCAATATGAAGGAGTTCTAAGGGACGAGAGGTGGAAGAGAAGTTTTTAGCTTTGAAAGAAGATCGGGTTTGTTTTCCTAAAGAACATGCATGACAGAAAAAATCTTTGGTTTCTTTGAGTTTTGGTAAGCCTCTAACGAGGTCAAGTTTGGAGAGCTTAGCAATTCTGCTAAGACTTGCATGGCTAAATCTTCGATGCGAAAGAAATTCAAGGTTCTTTTCAATTGCTTAAAAACATTTTTCGTTAAAGGCTCTGGAGTTCAGCAAATTAACTCAGTAGATATTATCTTTTCAGTTTCCACCAAAACAAACATAAGTTCAACAAAACAAAAATTTGATTCAAAAGAAACTATGTTTCCAGAGTCACAAAGCTGACTTATAAAAAGAAGATTATGTTTAAGAGAATCAAAAAGTAGAACATTAGAGAAAACTGAGGGATCATTTTCCATACATATTTTGGGACCTGGATTTGGCTGAAATCCAATTTTCCCCAAATTCCATGTTTTCCAGACTATTAAGACAACCCAAGTCCGAGGAAGTTCAATTCCTGGCAGGCTTTCAAATCACCTTTGGGCAGGTTTTTTAATTCCCTTTGAAACTGGAAGGAGTTGGGCGTATTTGAAGGTCCAAGTCCAATTTTTCCCATCTTGCCAAACCTACCACAATTTTTTTTGTTCTATTTTCTTCGAGTTCGTCTAATACCTCGAATCTGAACCTTCTCCTTCTCCTTCTTCTCCATTGTCCTAGAATCACAAAGTCTGAACGAAAATTTGTTTGAGGAGGATAACAAATAAATTTTTTTGGTGTTTGATTTTTTTTCGTTGATAGAATAGAGTTTCACAAACAGACCTTATTTGAATATTGCTATTTAGTAGAATATTGTTGATTGTTTGAATATTGATATTTGGTCGAATAATGTTGATTATTTGAATATTGAGTTTGGTCGAAATAAAAAAATTTGAATATTTTTTAATAATGTCGAGCTCAAATTTTTTGAGTATTTTGTGTAAATATTGGCATAAATGAGATGCAGAAAGAATATAGAGGTTGTTCGGATTGATAGGAAGGGTAGTTTAGTAATGCTAGGTGGTCCTTTGTTTGAAATCCATATGGTGATGGTATTGTGGAAAACAAGGAATCAAAATCCAGAAGTAATTAGAGCCTTCCCCAGCAATCGAATCCATTCCAAATTTTAATTCCACTACAATTCATTTCCACGCTGAAAACGACCCTGAATTTAGTGAAGTGCCAACAGAACCATGACCAAGGATTCTTCCGAAACTGTTATCCCCAAAAATAACTTTACCTCCCTCTTATAATGAGAGAGCTGAAAAGTTCCGAATTTCCTGTCATGTGATGAGAGTAGGCACTTCATGTGCCATTCATTGTCTTTTTGAGCTGCTCTCCTCTGGTATTCCTATGTTATCTGACCATCATCTGATTCTTCATGATCAGTCATTGCCATGTATGACTGATTCCTTGAGCTCTTATCATCTTCACTATTAGTGTAAGAGTCACTCCATGAAGCCTTCATTGTCTTTCCTCTTGAATTTTTGTTGAGCGGACATTCAGACCCGATGTGACCTGTTTTCCACACTTATAGCAAGTAACACCGTTATCCTCAAAAAAATTATCTTCTTCACGTTTTGACTTTGATGACTCTCGATTATTTCTATTGAATATGAACCTATCAGATGATCTATGTTGATTATTCTCTTTTGAACTTAATTAATCTACGAAGTCTACTACTCATTAAAGCAATTTCTTTTTCAATGTCTTCATGTTCCTCTTCTTCACCTGAAGCTATATTTTTCTTTGCTCCATCCTTTTCTTCTTATTCTGCCTTTTTATCAGTTAACTTATTTTGTTTCAACCAATTCATGAATTAACAAAGATCCGAAGATCTTCAAGAGAAAGAGTATTAAGATTCTTAGCTTCTTCAATTGCAGTTCTTTTAGCCATACATTCTCTAGGTAAAGAACTTTTCTAACAATATCAAATCTTTCAAGATTTCTTCCTAAAGTTGATAACCGGTTAACAATAAGATTGAATCTACCATATGTTAGAACCTATGATTCGATTTACCGAGTATGGATGATACTCTAGTCGAATGGTAGAGGGCTTTAGGGCACAATCAACTCGAACCAAGTTGTGACCGGATATTTTGTAGAGTTGTGAACAAAAATCACTTTCCGTAAAGAATATTCTACCCTTTCAATAAGCCTAGGGTTGCAAGAAATTTCTCCTTAGGATAAAACTACAAACCTTCAAATTCAGGGCTTAGATGAACATGAAGAGACCTTTGAGAATTTGTGAGTGAGAGATATGAGATTTTTTGTGTGTTTTAGAAATGGGGAGGATACCTTCTTTATATAGGTCATGAAAGGGTGTGAAGGATGGATCAACACAACCTTTCATTTAAATCAAAATCAAATACAAAATTTGATTTTCATTTTCTTTTTTCCCTCTTCCCATTTTCCAGCGGCAGCAACATATTTGGAGGGAAAATTGGTTTTGATTTTATTCAAAAAATCAGCCCAAAACCAGCAACCCAAATCGGTTAAAAACCGAACCAAGAATCGGTTCATTTGGATTTCGAATCTAACCGAACTTTCAAATCACAGAAATTGTATCTGAAAATTCAAAATTCAAAACGTCACAACTTTAGTTTATTAATATAATTTATCATTCAAGCCTTCACTAAATAATTTAGTGTTGCTATGAATTTATATTAATGACCAAAGTCTTCTTAACCAAACAAGTCACCCATGTGACTTTTATCATGAAATCAAATAATTCCAACATTCCTCCCCCATTTTAGTGTGTTCCAAGAATACACTAAAATCACAAACACTAATTTCCTCAAACATAATACATATGCATAAATGAAAATATCGTGACGATTGAATTTCCATCTTAGTATATTATACTTAACAAACATTCGAATACAAGGGTGTCGAATACGATTGAACCCCATAACTCATAAAAATATTTGAAGATAATATACACATAAGTCTTATCCTTTGTCTCAAAGGCCACCTTGACACTATTTTCGCCATGTGTCCCAATCCATCTCACGAACGCACACGAAACCAAAGTCTAAGTTTCTTGAAGCGGCTACACTTCATGTTCACGTAGGTTGATTCTTTTATCGTGTACCTGAAAAATACACTTTCTCAATAATCAATTAAGAAGTTAAAAAACTTCATCCTCTTCTAATCATGCAGGAAATAAGCACATACCTCGGGATGATTTTTTTGAGTGCTTCAATTTCTAATCATGAGCTTTCCACATTGAATTCAGCCTCTAGCATTGTACTAGAGGGGAATTGGGTATCCTATGATTTAGAGATTACAATGACTTTAACCCCATCCCTTTCACAGACTTAGCGACTAAGTCCCTAGCCAATCCTTTCGTTAAATGATCGGCTAAATTATCTTGAGTCCGGACGTACTGTATAGACACAACACCATGAGTGATCAGTTCACGAACTTTACTGTGTCTAAAACCCAAATGGCGTGATTTGCCATTATAAACTTGGCTATATGCCTTAGCCAATGTAGCATTGCTATCACATAAGATAGAAATAGGTGAGATTGGTTTAGGCCATGTTGGGATGTCATAAACCAAGTCTCTAAGCCACTCAGCCTCTCCTCCAGCAGCGGCTAAAGCTACAAATTCTGACTCCATAGTAGAACTTGTGATGCTAGTTTGCTTCTTGGAAGCCCAGGATATAACACCTCCCCCAAGAAGAAAAACCCATCCAGATGTCAAAGTATCATCTTTGACATCAGAGATCCAACTAGCATCAGTGTATCCTTCTAAGATAGAGGGATACCCACTATAAGTGAGTCCAAAATTTATAGTTCCTTTGAGGTATCCTAACACTCGTCTTATTGCATGCCAATGATGTGCACTAGGATTACTAGTGTACCGACTCAATTGTCCCACTGCATATGCAATATCAGGTCTTGTACTAGTCATTGCATACATCAAACAACTAATAACTTTGGCATATTCTAATTGTGATACCGCTTGGCCAGTATTAGGCATAAGCTTAACGCTTGGATCCATTGGAGTTTGAAATATACGACATTTATCATTATGAAAATTTCCTAGCACCTTCTCAATATAATGAGATTGTGACAAAGAAATTTCCTTGCCGTTTCGCTTGATCTTGATTCCTAAAATCACATCAACCTCCCCCATGTCCTTCATGGAGAATTGTGATGATAAGAACTCTTTGGTAAGATCCACTTGTCTTTGATTAGTCCCAAAGATAAGCATGTCATCGACATACAAACATATGATAACCCCATTGCCGGATTCATCAAACTTTGTATATACACACTTATCAGCTTGGTTTAAGCGAAACCCACTAGACAAAACCACATCATCAAACTTTTGATGGCATTGTTTTGGAGCTTGTTTAAGCCCATACAATGATTTCATTAGTTTACACACCTTATGTTCTTGACCAGACATAATGAATCCTTCAGGTTGCTTCATGTAGACTTCTTCGTCTAAGTCTCCATTCAAGAATGCTGTCTTGACATCCATTTGATGGATCACTAGATTGTGAATTGCTGCTAAGGCAATTAACAATCTAATAGTTGAGATACGTGCAACAGGTGCGTAAGTATCAAAATAGTCGATACCATATTTTTGTCTAAAACATTGGATGACCAATCGAGCTTTAAACTTGTCAATGGTTCCATCAACTTTCATCTTCCTTTTGAAGATCCATTTACAACCCAAAGGTTTGCAACCAGGTGGTAACTCGGCCAACACCCAAGTGTTGTTCCCCATGACGGAATCCATCTCATCATTAATTGCTTCCTTCCAAAAAGCCACGTCTCGAGACTTTATAGCCTCTTCGAACATTCTAGGATCATCATCAATATTGTAAGCGTACATATATTATGATTGGATATCTTTCCTAGATCCTTCCACAAGATACATGTGAAAGTCGGGTCCAAAGGATTTAGCAATCCTTCCTCTCTTACTTTGACGAATAACTGGTAATTCCTCTTGGGAGGTTCCCTCCTCAACTTCCTCATTTATATGAGAAACTATGTCCCTTGGTCGTTGCATTGATGAAAACCGATTTTCATCAAAGATGGCATCTCTTGACTCAATATTTGAGTTAATTGAGTAAGCGTCGTTTGGTTCTATAACATAGAACCTATATGCCTTAGAATTTACATCATAACCTACAAAGATGCAATCAATGCCTCTTTCTCCTAACGTTTTCCTCTTAGGATCCGTTAGTCTCACGACGACCCTACAACCCCAAACTCGAAGATAATCCAAGTTTGGTTTCTTTTTGTACCAAAGTTCATAAGGGGTAGTTGGATTCCTTTTATTAGGAACTCTATTTAATAGATAACAAGCCGTTAACATGGCTTCTCCCCAAAACCCATTACTCAAACCAGAGTAAGATAACATGGAATTTACCATTTCTTTCAGAGAACGATTTTTCCTCTCCGCTATTCCAATTTGTTGAGGTGTAAATGGAGCGGTGGTTTCGTGTATGATTCCCATACCTTGGAAGAAAGTTGGATTAAAATATTCACCACCTCTATCAGTGCGTAAAGTTTTAATCTTCTCTTCTTGTTGCAATTCCACTTCAGTTTTGTAAACATCAAAGTGACTAAGTGCTTCATCCTTAGTATGCAACAAATACACATAGCAAAACCTAGAGTAATCATCAATCAAAGTGATGAAATACTTTTTCCCTCCTAGCGTAGGAGTGCTATGTAGATCACAAAGATCACTATGTACAAGTTCAAGAACCTTGGATTCTCTTTGTACATTTTGAAAAGGTTGCCTAGTGATCTTAGTTAACATGCAAGTCTTGCATTTATCATGTTGAATATCAAAAGGAGGGAGGAGACCTTCTTTGGACATGGATATCATTCGTTTATAGTTAACATGTCCTAAGCGTGCATGCCATAACAACGAATCAACATGGGTGGTTAAGTATGTAGATACAATATTATTTTTATTAATAATATTTAGCATAAACATACCATGGTTATAATAACCAAATCCGACAAATATCTCGGATTTGGATAATATATACCTATCAGAATCATAAACTTGTCTATACCCAAGTTTATTGAATACACTACCAGAAACTAAGTTTTTCCTTATTTGAGGTACATGTATTACATCCTTAAGAGCTAGAGCATTCCCTGATGTGAATTCTAATTCCACTGTTCCTCGGCCTATGATGGGTGCGGTTGACTTATTGCCCATGTGTAGAACGAAACCGTCCTCCAATGGTTTGTAAGTCTTGAACCACTTCCGATCCTTGCTTACATGAATGTTAGCACCAGAATCAACCCACCAAGCCTTATCATCATCCTGTACAAAATATGTTTCAGAAATTAATGAAACATGTTTTATCACAGAATTTGAATCAATTTCAAAACTTAGGTTTTGAGATTCACCTGTAGGACCTTGATCCTTAGATCCCTGTCCTTGATTGTTTCCTCCATTCTTTCCCTTCTTCGTCGGACAATTACGCTTGGAATGTCCCGCTTTTGCACATGCCCAACAAGAAGGTTTTGCCTTCTTGTCTTTTTCACCATTCTTGGTGTCTTTGTTATTCCGTGGACGTTTCTTCCCCTTCTTGCGGGAAGAAGATTTACCTACCTCCATCATATGTACTGATGAAGGTTCTTTCTTTCCTCCTTCTTGCTCTCTGAGGTTCTCCTCAATGCGCAAATGCGACCCGAGTTGGGTTAAATCCAACTCTTCCTTCTTGTGCTTTAACATATGTTTAAAGTTCTTCCAAGAAGGTGACAATTTTTCGATTATACTCGACAAAGAGATTGCTTCATCCATGTGCAAATTGTGTTGTGCAAATTGACCCAACATATGGAGCAACTCATTGTATTGCTCCATAACAGAACGTGAATCACTCATCTTATAAGAATTAAAGTTACTTACAAGAAATTTCTTAGTCGATGCATCATCAGCCAGATACTTCGCCTCCAGTGCTCCCCACAATGCGGACGCATTGTCGTATGTCTCATAGACATCGAACACAGAGTCGGCTAACCATTGAGTATGTGCCCAACGCAGAGAAAATTATCATTTTCCCATTTCTTCATTTGCAGAAGACGCTTCTTCTTCCCATCTTCATCATCGTCATCTATATCCATTTCATCGGGAAATGGAGTGCTTAAGACATATGTTACTTTGATGGTAGTGAGGAAGAATTTCTTCTTCTTCTGCCAACGACGAAAGTTCGTTCCATCGAATTTATCCAACTTGCCATACATAGAATTAGTTTCTTTATATGTAACCGCTCGAGCAATTGCTACAGAATATTCTTCACGACTGTTAGAACCTACGATTCGATTTGGTATGGATGATACTCTAGTCGAATGGTAGAGGGCTTCAGGGCGCAATCAACTCGAACCAAGTTGTGACCGGATATTTTGTAGAGTCGTGAACAAAAATCACTTTCCGTGAAGAATATTTCTACCCTTTCAAAGCCTAGGGTTGCAAGAAATTTCTCCTTGGGATAAAACTACAAACCTTCAAATTCAAGGCTTAGATGAACATGAAGAGACCGTTGAGAATTTGTGAGTGAGAGATATGAGATTTTTTGTGTGTTTTAGAAATGGGGAGGAGGCCTTCTTTATATAGGTCATTGATGTGACTTTAATTAGTGCATTTTAAGCTTATGAATGACCTTTGAAATGCCCGTGTTTATTCGTGAAATGACATGACTTATATGCTTTTATTGAAGTTTTGTGCAAAGTGTCATTTTGTTGTCCGGTTGCCTCTTTGGAGCCAAATTCGTGGTCTATTGGAGTTGCCTCTGTGCATTTTCAGGTTATGGCATCAAAGTACGGATGACAAGGAGCGCATAGGAGCAAACGGGAGGTCATTTGGAGTCCGGACGAGGGAGATATGAGCATTACAAGATCGAGTTTTCTGCAGAGTGCAGGGGTGCACGCCGTGCAGGTGTGCACGCCGTGCATGGGTGCACGCCGTGCACTGCCCCCTGCACTATAAATACTCTTGTTTTTGGCCATTTTGAGGAATTCTTATGATATCTTTGGAACCCCAAACACATACCCACGAACCCTCAAACCCTAGAACACATTTTTAGAGCAATTTGAAGCCATTGGAGCTAGGATTGAAGCCAACAAACCTTGGGAGAAGTGCTTACAAGTGGAGAAGTGAAGATCATCTCAAGGATTCATCCATGGTGTTCTTGGTGACCATTCTTCCTTCTTTTCTCTTTACTCCCTTGGCCATGTGTGGCTGAGTTTCTAGGGTTCATCTTGGATGGGTAGATTAGTTGTGCTATGATAGAGGGATGATTGTATAGAACTTGCCATGATTGATCTTGGTTGTATGAGGATGATTCCTAGACTTGTTCTTAATGCCATTTTATGCCATGTTTGCTTGATTTGGTCCATTCATTGTGATTTGATGCATGAGAGTGCTTGGATTGCATAGATTGTAGGTCTAGGGATTGAAGTGAGTGTGTTCTAAGAGATTAGATCATCTTATTTCAACCATTTTCACTTGATTTCTCTCTTGGGCATTTTATCGAACACTTGGTGTGCATGTGGATTTTCATTCAATAGAGTTTGAAAAGGCTTTTTGGTGAATCTCTTAGTGTTAGAGCATTGATATGAGAGTGTTGTGCCTAGCCTTGTGGTCATAGAGTCTTAAGAGAGGGTCTTGTGTCTTGGCATTTCATCAAACACTAAGAATGCATCCTTTTTCACTTAGCTTGAGAGCGAGAGCCTAAGTTGAGTGGTATTAGGATAGGGATTTGGTGCTACGAGAGTGCATTGAGTCTATAGAAGTGAAATGCATGGTCATCCGAATGCAAACTCGATCTTGATTAGCTTGTTTGTTCAATTAGTCATCTTGAGCATGATGAAACTACCCACCAAGAGAACCCCTTTGTCTTTGATTTGAGCCACCTTTCTTCTTGCTTAATCTTTGTTAGTATTGCATTTCTTTGCCTTTGTTTCTGATTTTCTCGATCAAACCAAACCAATTTCAAATGTTTAGACCGTCTATGAGAAGTGTGAGTATTGGTCTATGAGAGGACCCCGTGGAATACGACCTTGGTAAAATTGCTTTTATCAAGTTTTTGGCGCCGTTGCCGGGGAACTCTCTCATTCCTTTGAAAGCATTTAGTAGTAGACCGATCTATTCACTTCCTTCCGCTTTACTTTTTGCTTCCTTTTACTTGTTGTTTGGTTTTGTTATTCCGCATTGTCGTATCACTCGGGTGTGTTTGTTGTGCTTGTTTGCAGTAGATTTTGGGTTAGTGCATGAGGCGTTCAGCTCATCTTCAAGCACAAATCCAAGGACTAGAACAAGTGCTCGAGTCACCTACCACTTCCCCACCTCCTACAGTTGAAGAAGAAGAAGTTGATCGCATCTCACACCACTCTATGTCTCATCACGAGGATGAAGATAACCATTCGGAACATTCTCACCATACCAATGATGATGATCACTCACAAAGGGGCGCGAGACGTACCTTGGCGGATTATGCTCGTCCTACTCTTGAAGGGGCAGCCTCTAGCATTGTTCGAAGACCCGTCAATGCTAGGAACTTTGAGCTCAAGCCTAATATGATCCAAATGGTTCAAAATGGAGTGGTGTTCAATGGCATTGATGGTGAATGTCCATCTAGGCATCTCAAGGACTTCTTGGAGATATGTGACACGGTTAAGAATGACCAAGTTCACCCGGATTGTGTGAGACTCCGGCTCTTTCCTTTCTCACTCAAAGGTAGAGCTAAGTCATGGTTGGAGAATCAACCGAGTAGAGCTTTCACCACATGGGAGGGCCTAGCCGAAGCTTTCCTTGAAGAGTTCTTTCCTCCCTATATGACGGATGCAATCCGAGACCGCATTAACCACTTCACACAACACAAGGGAGAGCTCTTCCATGAGACTTGGAATAGGTTCCAAGCCATTCTTCGGTCTTGTCCTCATCACAACTTCGCCGAATGGAGCTTGGCGGACATCTTTGCTAGGTCCCTTGATTTTGAGAATACAAGGATGATCAACCAAGCCGTCGGAGGTGACTTAAGGACGCTCACTCCCGAAGATGCTCTAGAACTCTTCGCGGAGATGGCCAACAAGACAAGGAGTTGGTCTCGACAACAACCTCCTAAGTCTAAGTATGGAAGTGACACGCACTATGATTCTCGGTCCGTAAGTGTTGATGCACCAAAGGATTCGTCTAGCTATGGGAAGAAGCCTAAGTTACCGGGGCACCGAGATGAAGATGATCTCATGATTGCTCTCCTTATGTCCAAGATTGATGCCATGGCCTCTCAAGTAAGTAATCTTAGTATGCCTAAGCATCCCTCTAAGGCTTCATCATCTCATTTGGGTAATCCACCGGTTGCCTCGGTATTTTGTTGTGAATGTTGCGGAGGCCAAGGTCATGATGTAAATGTATGCCCTTCCGCTACTTCCGAGCCTAACCAAGATGAAAACATTGAGGAAGTAAGCTTTGCACAAGGTCAAGGATTCCATGGTAACTTCAATCCTCAAGGGAACTATCAAGGGGGTAACTACAACCGTCCTTGGAACCAAGGAGGTGGGTACAACAAGCCTAACCAAGGGTACCAAGGCCAAGGTAATCAAAGTGGTGGTTATAACAAGGGTTACAACCAAGGTTATCAAGGAGGATTCCAAGGTTACAAGGGGTACAATCAAGGTAACCAAGGTGGTGAGCAAGGTTCTAATCCACCGGGGATGTATAATCATAAGGGTAATGGGCCGCCCGGTTTCACCAAGCCTTCTCAAAACAAAGAGGGTGGTTCTACAATCTCCCAAGAAGACACCAATGCGGCAATGATTCAACTTATCAAGAATCAACAAGCTTCAATTGCAAATTTGGAGAATCAAATGGGTCATATTGCTAAGGCACTTTCGGAGAGAACTTCGGGCTCTTTACCTTCCAATACCGAGATCAACCCCAAAGGTCCGGAGCATTGCAAGGTAGTGACCTTGAGAAGTGGAAGACCCTTGCAAGATACAACCTCTACCCCAATTGACTCTAAAAAGGTACAAGATCCTATTCTAATGGTTGATGATGATGATATTAATGATCCTCCTTCGGATGAAGTTGAGGCTGAAGTCGAACCTCCTACGGGTAATGTGAGCACTAAGGTTGCCAAGGAACCTAGTAAGGCTACATCGAGTACACCACCGGTCTCTCCTCCCGTACCGGTTGTATCTCCATACAAGCCTAAGCCTCCATACCCATCTCGATTGAAGAAGGATGGCCTTGAGAAGGTTTTCAAGAAGTTTGTGGAGCGGATTAGTCAAATGCAATTCTCTCTTCCGTTTCCCGAAGCAATGACTATGATGCCCCAATATGCTAAGTTCATGAAGGAACTCTACACCAACAAGAGAAAGCTACCGGAGACATCTCTAGTCCACTTTAATGAGGAATGCTCCGCCGTTCTCTTCGAAAGTCCACCCAAAAAGCTCAAGGATCCGGGTACCTTTACTATCCCTTGTGCTATTGGTAATATTTCTCTTGCTAATGGTCTTGCGGATCTAGGTGCTAGTATCAATGTCATGCCTTATTGCATATTTGAGAAGCTAGGGTTGTCTAATCTTCGTTCTACTCGTATGTACATTCAACTTGCGGACAAGTCGACCAAGAGTCCTAGGGGGATTGTTGATGATGTGCTAGTTAAAGTAGGCCCTTTTGTCTTCCTAGTTGACTTTGCGGTCATAGATACCGATGATGTGGATGTCTCATTGATATTTGGTAGACCATTCCTAGCTACTTCTCGTGCTTTGATTGATGTGCATGACGGAAAATTGACATTGAGAGTAGGACAAGAGAGTGTCACATTTTGCATAGCCGATGGCATGAAGTTTGCTCACGCACAAGATGATTTAGAGTACTCTTGTGATACTATTGCTTCGGCTAGTGTGTGTAGTATTTCTAACTTCGTGTGTCGAGATTCTTTGGATGTTTGCCTTAGAACGGATGTGCAGGAACATTTAGGCACCCCGGAGTTAAAAGCTCAAGTGGCTTACCTTGATGACGGGAGAGACAAGTTAGAGGGTGAAACGGTTTTTGTTGCTCTCCCGAAGGTGGAAAGGGTAAAGACCTCCTATGAAGAACCACCTACTCTTGAGCTCAAGCCTCTTCCCGCACATTTGGAGTATGCTTTTCTCATGCCAGATTCTAAGCTACCGGTCATCATCAATTCTGAGCTTCTACCCGAGCAAAAGGACCGTCTAGTGGAGCTCCTCAAGAAGTACATGAGAGCTATTGCGTGGAGCATCTCGGATATTCGAGGTATAAGTCCCACATTTTGCTCACATCGGATCCTTATGGAGGAAGATTTCAAGCCGGTTGTGCAACCACAAAGAAGGTTAAATCCTAACATGAAGGAGGTTGTGAAGAAAGAGGTTATTAAGCTTATGGATGTGGGGATTATCTTTCCTATCTCGGATAGCCCTTGGGTTAGCCCCGTGCAAGTTGTTCCCAAGAAAGGAGGGATCACGGTGGTAGCTAATGACAAGGATGAGCTTATCCCGACAAGGACGATCACCGGGTGGCGTGTTTGCATAGATTATCGTCGACTCAATGATGCCACTAGGAAGGATCACTTTCCTCTACCCTTCATGGATCAAATGCTCGAGCGTCTCTCCGGTCACGAGTACTATTGTTTCTTGGATGGTATGTCCGGGTACTTCCAAATCCCGATCGCCTCGGAGGACATCGAGAAGACCACATTCACATGCCCCTTCGGTACTTTTGCTTATCGACGGATCCCCTTTGGGTTGTGCAACGCTCCCGCTACCTTCCAACGGTGTATGCTTGCCATTTTCGATGATTTCGTGGAAGATATCATGGAAGTGTTCATGGACGACTTCTCGGTTTTTGGGGATTCATTCGACCTATGCTTGAGGAACCTTGAGAAGGTCTTGCGTCGGTGTGAAGAGACCAATCTTGCATTAAGTTGGGAGAAGTGTCATTTCATGGTCAATGAGGGGATTGTTCTTGGTCATAAGATCTCTAAAAAGGGCATTGAGGTTGACAAGGCAAAATTGGAGACCATCTCTCAACTTCCTCCACCCTCATCCGTGAAAGCCGTGAGAAGCTTCTTGGGGCATGCCAGTTTCTATAGGCGCTTCATCAAAGACTTCTCGAAAATAACTACTCCTATGACTCGGCTTCTTGAGAAGGATGTGGAATTTCGTTTTGATGAAGAGTGCTTGCAAGCTTTTGAACTCCTCAAGGGTAAGCTCACGAATGCCCCTATACTCGTTGCTCCGGATTGGTCAAAGTCATTTGAGTTGATTGTGATGCTAGCGATTACGCCATCGGAGCGGTTCTAGGCCAACGAATTGACAAGAGATTCCATCCAATATACTATGCAAGTAAGACTCTCAATGATGCTCAAAGGAACTACACAACTACGGAGAAGGAGCTCTTGGCCATAGTGTTTGCTTTTGATAAGTTTAGGTCCTACTTGGTACTTTCTCACACTATTGTCTTCACGGACCACCAAGCTTTGAGGTACCTTCTATCTAAGACCGATGCTAAACCAAGGTTGATCCGATGGGTCCTTCTATTGCAAGAGTTTGATATTGAGATTCGAGATAAGAAGGGGTCCGAGAATGTAGCCGCCGACCACTTGTCTCGCTTGGAAGAGGCGGAAATGGTACACAATGGTAATGAAGAGATCAATGATAACTTCCCCGATGAGCTATTATTCGCTATAGCAACTTTAGAGTTCAAGGAACCTTGGTTCGCGGATTTGGCTAACTATCTTGCTAGTGGAGACTTGAAGGAGGGCCTCTCCACTCAAGACAAAAGAAAGTTCTTTGCGGATTTGAAACATTACTATTGGGACGATCCTTTTGTATTTCGAGTTGGCTCGGATGGTATGATTAGAAGATGTGTCACTTATGGAGAGTCTAAGGACATCATGCGACATTGCCACTCCGGTCCTACGGGTGGACATCATGGAGCAAATCGCACGGCTCGCAAGGTACTTGAGTCCGGATTCTTTTGGCCCTCGATCTTCCGAGATTGTCAAGACTTTGTCAAGTCTTGCGATGCGTGTCAACGTTCAGGTAACATCTCTTCCCGTAATGAAATGCCTCAAAATGTCTCGTTAGTGGTAGAAATATTTGATATATGGGGTATTGATTTCATGGGACCGTTTCCTACTTCGCATGGTAACAAGTACATATTAGTTGCGGTAGATTACGTGTCTAAATGGGCGGAGGCACAAGCTTTGCCTACCAATGATGCCCGAGTCGTAGGGAAGTTTCTTGTTAAGTTGTTCACCCGTTTTGGTACCCCTCGTGCTATCATTAGTGATCGAGGTACTCATTTTCAAGGGCAATTCGATAGAGTATGCCACCGGTTCGGCGTCACTCATCGGATGTCCACCTCGTATCACCCTCAAACTAGTGGCCAAGCCGAGGTGACCAATAGGGAACTTAAGAGAATCTTAGAGAAGACGGTCGACCAATCACGGAAAGATTGGTCGAAGAAGCTTGATGACGCTCTATGGGCCTACCGCACGGCCTACAAGACCCCTATAGGCACTACTCCCTATAGGATGGTCTATGGCAAAGCATGCCATTTGCCGGTAGAGCTCGAGCACCGAGCTTATTGGGCATTGAAATTTCTAAACCTTGATATGAGTCTCGCAGGAGAAGAGCGTAAGTTTCAGGTACATGAGCTTGAGGAGTATCGCCATCATGCATATGAGAATGCAAAGCTTTACAAGGAGAGGACGAAGCTTATTCATGATTCCCGTTTGAAGCCGGGCAAGGATTTCAAAGTTGGTGATCAAGTTCTCCTATACAACTCTCGGCTCAAGCTCTTTCCCGGGAAATTGAGGTCTCGTTGGTCCGGCCCCTTTACGGTAACTCATGTTTTTCCTTATGGCACCATCGAGGTAATCTCTCCATCCCAAACCGAACCTTCTCAGATTCAGCATTCTCAGTACTGGCAGCAGCATCAGTCCTACTACTACCAGGAGAGCTTCCACTCTGAGTCCGGCCCCTCCAGCACTTGGGCAGTCTTTCCACCGCCTCCCCCGTTTGACGGCTACCATCCATGGTCACAGTGGCCTGGGCACCCACGACCACCACCCCACTGAGAGCCACAGGATCACTCACCACTTCTCAGGACTTTGGATTTTTCCTTTCTTTTATTTCTGTTTATGACTGCATGTTTTATTGTGTTTGACTTCTGATTTTCTTTTTTCATTTCTGGCTTTGCACTTGTCATGTTGTTGGATCACACATCTCATCCGTACTCTCATCTTGTCGACTATGGGTTGTGTTTGAGTGGTGTGCCCTCCCTTGTTTTATACAGGTACCCCTGATTCAGGTCCTCGTCCTGAACAGGTTACTTGACCCGGGATTCCATCTCCGGCTTCTCTTCTTCACCGCGCGGTATTTTCGTTCCACCTTATCCTCTCTCTCTCTTGATCATTGAGGACAATGCTCATGTTAGTCGTAGGGGAGTTTGAGTTTTGGTGTGATTATTTGTCGGTAGAAGTCTAAAGCTATGTTGTGATGTGTTGCTTGATCTTAATTGAATATCGAATTCCTCTATTGTAGAATCGTTCGGTTCTTGACTTTTGGTGTTTAATTGACTTCAAGTTTTCACAATGACGTTTAGACTGTCCTGCTTAGAACCTATAACCAGCATGTTAGCACTAATATCAAATGATTCTGGGCCAGAACTGAGATTTTATCACTCTTGCATGTTGGTTGATTGGTTTGATACGTGTTTTTGTACCGCTCGATAACACCGGTCTAAGATGATGAAGGCAATCAAAATTTTTCCCCTTTTCCATGTCTTTCTTTACCCTTTTTGATCCTTCGTGATTGTGGCTTGAGATTAGACGGAATCCAATTCGAAATCTTGTGGGGAAGTTGTAAGGGGCTAAGGATCAAGTGGCTAAATTGTGAAAAAAAAAATGCTCAAAAGAAAAGCTAGGCAAGCTCGGCACCTAAGTGAAGTGTCGGGTTGAGCACTAAGCAAAAGGGCAAAGGCTGTGAGCTAGGCAGGTTCAACACCTAAGTGAAGTGTTGAATCGAGCACTAGTATGCAGTAAGAAAAAAAAAAAGAAAAGAAAGAAAAAGAGTTCTCAAATGTAGCCATTGATCCTAGCCAGAGTTTTGTAAAGTGCGGATCTAGAAGCGGATGAAGTCGAGTCGATAGCCACATCATAATCACTCACCACTTACGATCCATGTCCCGATTTCAAGTCATTTTGATTAGAGTTGGTGTTGTCGAGGTCGGTTTTGCTGTGTCCCAATCAACCACTACTTGAAGTGTGCAGAAATTAGTGAGGTTTAGACTTGTTTGGTTGATGTTCTTGCATGTGTAGGTTTAGTTTGTTCGTGGAACAGTTTAAGCTAAATTGTGATTGCTTGAATCTCAATGGACCGAACTTGTCATTTGTGAACTTGGATGTTTTCTAATTCATTTGCTTGAGGACAAGCAAAGCTTAGTCGTAGGGGAATTTGATGTGACTTTAATTAGTGCATTTTAAGCTTATGAATGACCTTTGAAATGCCCGTGTTTATTCGTGAAATGACATGACTTATATGCTTTTATTGAAGTTTTGTGCAAAGTGTCATTTTGTTGTCTGGTTGCCTCTTTGGAGCCAAATTCGTGGTCTATTGGAGTTGCCTCTGTGCATTTTCAGGTTATGGCATCAAAGTACGGATGACAAGGAGCGCATAGGAGCAAACGAGAGGTCATTTGGAGTCCGGACGAGGGAGATATGAGCATTACAAGATCGAGTTTTCTGCAGAGTGCAGGGGTGCACGCCGTGCAGGTGTGCACGCCGTGCATGGGTGCACGCCGTGCAGGTGTGCACGCCGTGCATGGGTGCACGCCGTGCACTGCCCCCTGCACTATAAATACTCTTGTTTTTGGCCATTTTGAGGAATTCTTATGATATCTTTGGAACCCCAAACACATACCCACGAACCCTCAAACCCTAGAACACATTTTTAGAGCAATTTGAAGCCATTGGAGCTAGGATTGAAGCCAACAAACCTTGGGAGAAGTGCTTACAAGTGGAGAAGTGAAGATCATCTCAAGGATTCATCCATGGTGTTCTTGGTGACCATTCTTCCTTCTTTTCTCTTTACTCCCTTGGCCATGTGTGGCTGAGTTTCTAGGGTTCATCTTGGATGGGTAGATTAGTTGTGCTATGATAGAGGGATGATTGTATAGAACTTGCCATGATTGATCTTGGTTGTATGAGGATGATTCCTAGACTTGTTCTTAATGCCATTTTATGCCATGTTTGCTTGATTAGGTCCATTCATTGTGATTTGATGCATGAGAGTCCTTGGATTGCATAGATTGTAGGTCTAGGGATTGAAGTGAGTGTGTTCTAAGAGATTAGATCATCTTATTTCAACCATTTTCACTTGATTTCTCTCTTGGGCATTTTATCGAACACTTGGTGTGCATGTGGATTTTCATTCAATTGAGTTTGAAAAGGCTTTTTGGTGAATCTCTTAGTGTTAGAGCATTGATATGAGAGTGTTGTGCCTAGCCTTGTGGTCATAGAGTCTTAAGAGAGGGTCTTGTGTCTTGGCATTTCATCAAACACTAAGAATGCATCCTTTTTCACTTAGCTTGAGAGCGAGAGCCTAAGTTGAGTGGTATTAGGATAGGGATTTGGTGCTACGAGAGTGCATTGAGTCTATAGAAGTGAAATGCATGGTCATCCGAATGCAAACTCGATCTTGATTAGCTTGTTTGTTCAATTAGTCATCTTGAGCATGATGAAACTACCCACCAAGAGAACCCCTTTGTCTTTGATTTGAGCCACCTTTCTTCTTGCTTAATCTTTGTTAGTATTGCATTTCTTTGCCTTTGTTTCTGATTTTCTCGATCAAACCAAACCAATTTCAAATGTTTAGACCGTCTATGAGAAGTGTGAGTATTGGTCTATGAGAGGACCCCGTGGAATACGACCTTGGTAAAATCGCTTTTATCAGTCATGAAAGGGTGTGAAGGATAGATCAACACAACCTTTCAACATAAACTTTCATTTAAATCAAAATCAAATACAAAATTTGATTTTCATTTTCTTTTTCCCCTCTCCCCATTTTCCTGCGGCAACAACATATTTGGAGGGAAAATTGGTTTTGATTTTATTCAAAAAATCAGCCCAAAATCAGCCACCCAAATTGGTTACAAACCGAACCAAAAATCGGTTCATTTGGATTTCGAATCTAACCGAACTTTCAAATCACGGAAATTGTATCTGAAAATTCAAAATTCAAAATGTCACAACTTTAGTTTATTAATATAATTTATCATTCAAGCCTTCACTAAATAATTTAGTGTTGCTATGAATTTATATTAATGACCAAAGTCTTTTTAACCAAACAAGTCACCCATGTGACTTTTATCATGAAATCAAATAATTTCAACACCCTACATTTCAGAAATTGACTCGCCAAGATTCATTTTGAACATTTCATATTCATGAACAAATAAGTCAATTTTTTTGTATCTTTAACTGAAGAATTTCCCTCATGAGTTGCTTCTATGATACTCCAAATTTTGTGAGCTATTTTACAAGCACAAATCCTATTATATTCTTCTTCAACACATTCATAGCTTTTGCATTTAATTGAACCATAGTTTTTATCTCATCAATGATATTATCAAGACTAGTTGGAGGTGAAAAAGTTTTAGATATTACCATATGCTAGATTGCAATATCAAGACTCATGAAGAATACCTCCATTTTACTTTTCCATAATTGATATCCTGAACCGTCAAACCATGATGGTCTTGTTCTTGAATGTCCTTCCACACTTGGTGGTTTACTATTCCCAACTCATGTGTTCATTCTTCAGCTGGATCGATCTGTAGCAGACGATGAGTCGTGTTTTTTATCACAAACCTGCTCTGATACCAAATGAAACAGTAAATTAGTGAAACTCAAAGTAAGAATTTGATGGAAGAAAGAGATTAACGATGACATTGAGTCAAGGGAGAGAGAGAGATTCAGAATGCTTTCTGATTTGAGATCGATGGTGATCCCTTTGAGTGAAATACCGAATGGAATTGGATGTGCTTTTCAGTTTGGGCTTAGTCAGTTAAATGACTTAAGCATGTTGAACACAATGAAACTAGCTTGCCTTGTAAACCTTAGTCAACTGAACTGGAGGTTTAGAGAAAGATGAACGTCGACGACTGAGAATCAACGAGAGATGAAGATCGACAGAAGCAGAAAATGAAAAGGACACAAGGATTTTTACGTGGTTTAGGGTCAACCCTACTCCACGCCTAAGAAAGTTTGAGAGAGAAACTTTTATTATGATTTACTCTCACAACCCTCAAACAACACAGCTTCAGTTACACATACTTGTTTTTCACTTCATCGGCGAACAGAGAAAACCACAACACCAACTGTCACATTCCACAGTCACCAAGAGAGGCTTTGAGAGGTTTCCTTTAAGTAGTGTCTTTGAAAGAGCCGTTAGGAAAAAAATCCGGAGTTGAATGATGATTGATCTTCCTCCATGATTCTTGCCTTACTTCTTTTAACCTAGAAAATTCGAATAGACTAGACAGAAAAGGCAAGAAGAATATTGCACATAATTAATAGTTCTTTGAAGGGCTTTGGACTTCTTCCAACAATTTTTTGTCATAGCTCAAATTTTGAGACTCCCCCGGACAGGGTGTCAGAGGACCATGGGTGTTCATTAGGGAAAACACAAGTTTCAGATTGGACAACTCTACTCTTCAAAAGAAGAACTCGGGTAGAATTCATTTCTGGTTCATGGGTTGTTTCCACACTAGTGCATCTTTGGCTGAAGTAATTTTAAGTTTCCCTTTCTAACGAAGTTCAACTTCCTCTTCGAATGTAAATGACCATATCCTAGTCCGTTTATTTTAGTATTTCTTGTATTAGCAATTCACCCCTCATATGCTTTCTTGTTAGTAGACGAGTCTCCTTTCCTTGATCTCTTTGTCGAGAAATGTTGAAATATTATCCACTTTGGGCTCTAGCAGCCATGAACAAGTTTTGCTGATGTTATACCAGGCTCCCCTTTTTGTCTCATTATCTTCCCAACCAACGTAGTCTCATCCAGATAAGTATCACCTGATTTCCTACCTAGATGTATTCATAGATATATAGCCACCCAAATCCAAAGGAAATGAAGAATTCTTAGGATGAACCAAGGTAGAAGTGAGAAACCATCTCTATTAGTATGAATGAATGTGATTTATTTTTGTGAATCCATAATCACCTTATGTGTTTTGATGAGGGATCAATTTAGGTAATTTTTTATTTTGGGAAATCTCTTTCCCCATTTGATGCCATGCCACGACTCTCTTCTCCTGAATAAACAAGTACACCTGCAAACTCTGTTCCTCAAACATATTTTCGTCTATTCCTCTCTGAATCAACACTGAAGCTGGTAAACAAAAGGAGTCTTATTTCTGATTCAATCAAGTGGGGGCTAAGGCTTCATATTTCTGAAGCTAATTAAGGGTTCGAAATATGTTAATCATGATCTGCATAATCGATTCAAACTCATCTAGTTAAAAAAAAAAAAAGTAATAGAGTTGATTTTTTTGGTTAAAATAGAGGTAAGGTCCAATTGAATTTCAAACAAAGAATCAAAAAGCACGAAGATCAAAGAATCATGAACTCACTCTCACAATCTTCCTTCTTCCATCCAGATTTCTTCTCCTAAATTCACAATTACTAAATTACCTACTAGTTCACGAAAGCATCTCTTAGTTCCAATTTTATGTTCTTGCAAATCACATGCAAACTCCAATGCCTTCCCCAAGTCTCTACCTTCAGTAGCCACTGTTGATGTTGTCGCTATACTACTCTCTACAACTCTAGGTTCATAACCTAGAAACTCCATCTCCTCGATTCTTCATTCAAACAATGATAGAGTTCTTTCTTATTTGGTTGGAATATATTCCACCTTAATGTGATTTCTGTTTCTATTAGCATGTTTTGATTCAGATCATGATTAGCATGTTTGGAACCTATTTCAAACTAGGCACCCAAGGCATAGGTCTGCAACTTGGATTTACTTAAGTAGCTTAAAAAATATGAAGCATTATCCCCCCACTTGATTGAATCAATAAGACTCCCTTTTTTTACCAGCTTCAATGTTGATTCAAAGAAGAATAGATGTTCCAAGAATAGAGTTTACAGGTTTAAGTCTCTGTTTGGAAAGAAGAAGAGTCGTGGCATCTATCTAGGGCTGAAAATTCAGTTAAGGTTAATGGCCGAAAATAAATAACCGATCGAATTTGATTAATTAAAGGTTAACCAAATTAAGTTTTGTCGGGGTCGGTCAGGGTTTTCCAGCCAATCGTTCATCAATCGGAAAAGAGATTTCCAAAAATAAATAAAAATTACCTAAATTCATCCCTCGCCAAAACGCATAGTTTAATTGACCATCATAATATTTAATATATCGTCTAGTCAGCCTCCATGCATACGGAGAGAAGATCAACGTCCAAACTTTCTGGTTTGGAACATTCCAAACCCAATACCCGAAGGAGGTATTCTTGTCTTTTTGAAAAGTTAAAATCATGTCTTCTTTATCTCTTTTCTTCCATACTCACAGCCGCACAAACACATATCCAAGTCGTCGTCACCTTCAACGTCTCGGTTCAACCATTTCACCGCCGACTCCCTGCCCTGCCGCCGACTCCCTGCCCCGCCGCCGACTCGCTCAATGACCTTCATTCCATTGGATGTCGTTGTCTTCTTACCCTAGCCTAAAAATCAACGACCCCCCCCCCCCCCCGGATTTTCCGCCATCCTCCTCCTCGATCCTCGTTGACGACCGCTTTTCTCCCTCCGTTCAACCGTTCAGCCCGAAACTTCTGCCCCCATCGTCAAACCGCTTGACCTTCGTCCATCAGTGCCCAGATCTAGACGTGATGGTGAGAGTGCTAACGGCTTCCCTGTCGGCCTCTATAGTAGACTCGGTGTCGGCGACCACATCACCGGTTGCGCCTACGGTTCGATGATGAGGAAGTACCGGTGTTGATGCTTTGATCGTCGACACCAGAGAGAAACCCCTACCTCTCACCGTCATTTGACAGAGTTGAAAATAGAATTGATGTGCTTCGGGGGTCTATCAGCTGGGAGAAGAAGGCATGGGTTAATGGAGAGACAGAAGGTTGGGGAAAGCATCAACTTGTGGAAAAGTGTTTCAGATCATCATATTAGACAAAGTGTCTTAGCTTTGATCATATCTTTGAAGGGTTTTTGTTCATTAGGTTGTTTTGATGCTATAGGCTTGATGAACATTGATTAGATAGTGCTTGATTCTCGTAAGATAGTGTTTGATTTCGTTTATGTAAAGGGAAATTCATCAACGTTTTGGTGTTGTGGGTGGTGGTAAACTAATTTAAATTCACTTTGTATATTTGTTATCTAAATTATAATGTTAAAGCCTAATACTCATATGCAGCATAAACTATTGGCTTATTAGGCTGTCTTCAGCCCTTGGGGCAAAATAGCAAAATGGCAATTTAATACCTAAAACCATCCTCCAACCCAATGGGAAAAATAGCAACTTGCTAAAATTTGGATGGCTAAATAACAAAGAATATGCACATTGGCCATATGCATATGCAAAAGTGGACCCTACCACTAAATGAATAAAACAAATGGAAAATGCACATGATCATAATTATTTGTCCATCTTTAATTGTTCTTCTATAGGATTTGAAGTGAGTCTCGATCCACTTAACGATTATTTGACGATTACTTGATAGAGAGTCGCCGGTGCAACCGAATGCTAGCATACGTAATGCGGCAGTTATCTTCACTTCTGGCGAGATGGACCAACGACCCACCGCATCTCGTCTCATTGCAAATGTTGGGTCGACATCTAACACGCCACCCAGAATGTGATGGAACAACGCCGGATACATGCGGAAGCGCCTCCTAAAGGTTCGATCATCGTATTTTGGTGGCCTCCCTTCACGGCCGAAGTAATCATCCAACAATCGTTGATGGGCACCTTGCCTATCACGTCTAGTCTGGTGACGATCAATAGTTTGACGGCGACGTGATGAACCTGCAACCTCCAATTGTTTGAGATGTAGTGGACGTTGTACATCGAACATTTGAAGGTCTACATACTCTTGCTCATCTGATGATGAAGAGTTTGTTAGGAATTTGGTGAATACATGGTGAGTTTGCTAAACCGTATAAGGGAATTGTGTGAATTATTTGCTTGGGTGAAATTTGGATTTTATAGGCCAATGAGTTGGTTGATATTTTGGACTGGTGATTTTATGCATCAATGGAGGAATGTTAATTATTTTGCTCATACTAGTGGACAATTATGTACAGAAGTGATTTGATGCATCACTGAGACAATAATGACAAATAGAGGTGGTGAGAAAATTCAAAGAAGATGTGATCTATCAATAATCAATGACATAAGTTAAATGAAACACAAAAAAATGAGCTACAAAAATTTAACTCGGAAATGACTCAAATTTTATCGGTTTGTTCGTATCGAATAATCATGAACAACCATAAAAAATTTAAACAAAAAATTTAAATTTGGTATTCATAAGTTAGATTTATCAAAACCAACACAAAAAATTATATTAGTGGCTATATCTAGGGTTGGAGCAATTGCTGTTTTCGAGATGGCTAAATGTGCAAATAATGGTTTGCACATTGCTATTTTGCCCAAAGGGCTGAAGTTAGCCTTACGAGTCTATACATATCCTTTTCTGAATTCCAATTATGTCACGACCTTCTGAACCCATCTACGAAAATGGCATGCCGTCTAGTTCCGTCTGGAATCGTTAGGGCTACGTGGCGCTTTTAACGACATGGCAGATAACGTGCTTAGTTGGAGTGAAACGATCTGCCACATTGGCCACTTAGATATTCCAGCGAATATAATCTACTCCTCTTCCCCCATTTACACGTTTCCCCAATATGCACACATGTTTCCCCATTTTACGTTTCCCCAAAACCCACTGTACTCCTTTCCCCATTTTGAGTTTCCCCAAAAATCCACACTTCATCTTCTTCATCTCATATGTGCAGAGAAATCACCATCCTCCTTCGTCTTTCTTCCCAAAAACCCTCCTCCTTCATCTTCTTCATACAAATCACCATCTTCACCATATCACCATATCTCCACTCTAAACTATTCGCCGCTACATTTTCCGGACGAAAAGGTTTGTTACCCCACTCTTTTTTGCGAAAATCTTTCTTCTATGTCACTTTCTTCCTTCTTTTGTCGATTTCCCATACGTCATTTTCGGCGTAGAGGATGTGTGATCCTCCTTCTGGAAAGGGTTTTTTTGTCCTTACTAGAAAACTCATTATTCTACACTTTGTCGTGTTATTGTAGCACGTTTCATCAAACAAATATCATTTTGGGATCCTTAAATACAACTCCTAAAACTAATTACGTTTTTTGTTTGTGCAGGTGGAACTTGGCAACCTCCTGAGATATGGCAGTGCAGGTGGAACTGATAGTCCACCACGGTGGACGCATGCGATTCAATGGACGAAATGCCCAATACGTTGGTGGGGAAGTGGTGTAGGTAACGTTCGACTCAGATTTCCTCTGCTACTTCCAGCTAATGAAGTTTGGGACAGAGGACCTGAAATACGACTCTGTAGACAAAATCTGGTTTTTGGCTACAGGGTAGTCACTGTCAAATGGGTAAGTCCAAGTTTTGAACGACGCCGATGCGGTAAAGATTTGGAAAGCTGGTAAGAAATGAGTTGTGGAAGTGTACCTGGATACGACAACTGTAGAAAGCTTCTACGGCGATAATGAAGAACTTGAATCTGAATGGCATAATGGGCTGAGTGGCAGTGATCCAGAAGCGGAAGTTTAGGCCATTGCTGCCAATGTCGGCGTCGTCCATCTTATCGACGATTCAGATCGTACGTCTGACCCGGAGTTCTTGGAGGCCATGGAGAACCTTGGAGTTTCTCGGTTTAGGAGAAGGGTTAGGACTACGCTGTCTGAAAACGGCGAAGAAGTGGACCAGCTCACAGAGGCCAACCGACGTCATCAGCCACCCAGGGCTCGAGAAGAAACTGTTGTGGACACTAATGTGATGGGGGAGCTTGCAATCATGGAAGGCAACGACGGTAGGCTTCACTTAGCTTCTGATGGTGATGAGGAAGGGTATGATGAAGACTCTGACGAAGACTCAGACTTCGAAACCCCACTCGAGGAAGTCCCATTAGAGGATTTCTCAGACGACGATGTGAATAGCGGAGACGAAATCAACTCGTATGTATCCAATTATAGGAACTCATCGGAGTCTGGCCACGATGTAGATGACAAGGTGGATGGGGACGGAAAGGACGATCTGTTATCCGGTGAGCCATGGTACGACCCAAGTTGTGACCATAGCAAATTACAACTGAAGCCGAAACTAAGGTTCACCGGTCCAAGTCAGTTCAAAGAGGCAGTGCAGACTTACTCAATATCAGTGGGAGCTGATATCAAGTGGCCTCGGAGCAGTCAACAGAATAAGGAAGCCATATCTGTTGATCAGGGTTGTAGGTGGAGACTGTATGCTAGTTGGTTTGGTCGGGATGAAGCATTCGTCATTAAGTCAGTTAGAGAGCCACATACTTGCCCCCGACCACCCACCAACTGAAGCGCAAATTCCAAGAGGATCGCAAGAAGGTTCTTAAGCCAGTTCAAGATTGACCCAGAATACAACTCAAAGCACCTGGTCCGAGAGATGTACGAGACGTATGGAATCTAGGTTACAAACAGAGTATGCGTATTAGCCAAGATAGAGGCTAAGCGACTATTGGAAGGATCATTAACTGATGCGTATGCGAAGCTGAGGTCATACATTCTACAACATATGAAGTCGGACCCGAAAGGGAGATTTGTTGTGGAGGTGGACCCGGTGCCTGGCGAGGAATATTTGAGATTCAGGAGGATCTAAGTACGCTTTAGTAGTTTGAGAAAGGGTTTTCTGATCGGATGTAGGAAGATATTCGTTGTGGATGGATGTTGACTGCCGTGGGGAAAGATGGCAACAATCAGATGTTCCCAATCGCTTGTGCTGTAGTTGAGGGAGAAAACCACAATTCATGGGGGTGGTTTATTGAAATCATTCAAGAAGAGCTGAACCTAGGTGACAGTACAGGCTGGTCTATCATCTCAAATTAGCAGAAGGTATGAAATGTCCTTCCTTATTCATTATCGTGTACTGTTGAAGGTTGCATATCTTGAAATGACTTTATTATCATGTTGCAGGGACTTGTGGATTCATTGAGGGATGTTTTGCCTCTTGCTGGACACCGCAAGTATGTAAGACACGTTGCAGCTAACTGGAAAATAAAGCATAAGGCTAGTGCATCGAGGACGACATTTTGGCCTGCTGTGTACTCATCTAATGAACACGAGTACAACCTACATCTGGCAGAGCTCAAACAACTCGATGAATCAGGTGTGGATCCTGGCTGTCATTCTGATTTTTTAGCTCAAGACCCGACCACTTTCTGTAGGGCATTTGTGTATAGGGTACCTAAGTGCGACTCTATTGAATCAAACATATGTGAGACTTTCAACGAATGTATTGTTAAATGGAAGAGTCTTAGAATCATAAACATGTTAGAGGGAATTAGAGGATATGTCATGCAAAGGATTTTTGATAAGGTTCATTTGTTTCATAAAAACAAAGACCATTTTGTATTTCCTAGGATAGCTGCGAAGTTAGAAAAAGGGAAAATAGTTGGCAGACCATTATTAGACAAACTTTAGAACTTGTTTGTGAGTGTGTTCTGGGGGAATTTGGATATGTTGTCGATTTGGACCATAACACGGGTATGTCATGCAAAGGATTCTTGATAAGGTTCATTTGTTTCATAAAAACAAAGACCATATTGTATTTCCTAGGATAGCTGCGAAGTTAGATAAAGGGAAAATAGTTGGCAGACACTCCATTATTAGACAAACTTTAGAACTTGTTTGTGAGTGTGTTCTGGGGGAATTTGGATATGTTGTCGATTTGGACCATAACACGGGTATTGGGAGTTAAGTGGTATATCGTGTATCCATGCCATTGCGCGTGCATCCTTCTTGAGAAAGGACATCTACTATTGGGTACATCAGTACTATCTACAACGGTTTTCCATTAAGGCTTATGGTTATGGGGGAATCCCTGCTATGCCTGGGCAACAAGCATGGGAAGAAGCCCCTGGTTATGTGATAAGGCCACCGGTACAAAGGGTCATGCCAGGTAGCACTACAAAAAACACTGCATTTAACAGCGGCAGAAACAACGTTTAACAGCGGCCAGGGCCGCTATTAAAATAATTTAACAGCGGCCGAAGGCCGCTGTTAAAATGACCAATGCGAAAATTATTTAACAGCGCGACTGCCGCCGTTAAATAGGCCGCGGTTAAATTGATATATTTAACAGCGGCCTATAGCCATTGTTAAATGATGCCGTCGATTAAAGTAATAGCCGGAGCTCCGGCGATTGAGCCGGAACTCCAGCAATAGTCGTCGTCGTCGTCCTCCTCCTCCTCCTCCTCCTTTTCCTCTTCCTCGACGCAGGCGGCTCCACCTTGATCGGAAGCCGCTCGTCTAGGCGCGGTTGGCTCCTCCTCCTCTTCTTCCTCCTCCTCCTCTTCCTCTTCCTCGACGCAAGCTGGCTCGTCGGAGACTCGGTTGGATCCGGAGTTAGGTTTTGCGAAGAAGAAGAAGAGAAGAAGAAGAAGAAGAAGAAGAAGAAAAGAAAAGGAAGAAGAAGAAGAAGAAGAAGAAAAGAAAAAAAAGAAGAAAAAGAAGAAGAAGAGGAGAAGAAGTAATGGTGTTCTGGAAGAAGAAGAAGAAGAAGAGTTATGGAGAGAAGAAGAAGAAGAAGAAGTGGCGGCGGCAAAATTCCGGCGGCGGGAGTCGCAGATCAGGGGGAGAGAGAGAGACCGATTAGGGTTTCTTTGGGAAGAAATCAGGACCGTTGATATTAAATCAACGGTTCAAATAAAATTGGGAGCTATCCGCATCCATCTGTTTCAGCCAATCAGGGCTTAGTATTTTAACAGCGGCCACATAGCCGCTGTTAAACTCTCTAATTTAACAGCGGCTAAGTGGCCGCTGTTAAATTTCCCGTGTTTTTCAATTTAACAGCGGCCAAATTCTGGCCGTTGTTAAGCTTCTGCTGTTAAATTGACATTTTCTTGTAGTGTAGGCCGAAGAAAAACAGAAGGAAAGCGCAGCAGGAGTTAGAGGTTAGGCCTAGGAAGAATGGGGTAGGGTCTGTCATGAGCAAGAAGGGTATAGTCATGCACTGTAGGGTTTGTAAGGGAAAGGGCCATAATGCCAGGAAATGCCCCAACAAGGTTAGTGTCCCAGCAAGTGGGATACACCAGCTGCAGTGGAACGACCAAAGGTGCGTACCAGTCGAAGAAGGCATGCCCCAGCAGAGGGTCCTTCCACACCCGTGCCAAGGAGGAGGAAGCCCCCAACCTATGGTTCTTGTGGGGAGGTAGGCCACAATGCACGGATTTGTCTCCGTAATCGTGGCGTTCAAGTAAGTGTTCTAACTTATCCTTCACAATGTCTTTGTTGTTCATGTTAGATGTTTTCTAATTAACATGTTGGTCTATTCGTAGGGTGTGGTGGATCCTAATACCAATCGCACTCAGCTCAATAATGAGCTAAGGACTGCTATGCAGGGTGTGAGAGTGTACACGAATCGAACAACTGAGAATATGTATTACAGGGTGAGAATGTTTTCATTCAAACATTTATGTCGTATATGTGGTATTCTGTCTGTTGCTTATGTCGGTGTTTGTTAAATGTTAGGTGCCACCTGGTGGGTTAGAAGCAAGGGTTGTGGATGACGTTAATGGAGGATCTCAGCCTCCAGCAACCCAGCCTACACAATCACCATGAAAGGAAGCAGCATTAGTGAACTAGTAGTAGGATGCTAGTGATGTTATTTTGGGTTTGTAGTCTTGTAGATGCTCTAACTATTTAATGTTGAGTATTGGGATGTAGGATTCTAAGCCAAAACTGATATGGTTGTGGCCATTTAGGGTTTAGTTTATTTCAGTATGTACACAGACTACTTCTTTTGAATCTTATATGACGATATCGGAAGCAGGAAACTCTTGAACTCTTATTCCATTTTGTTCAACCCTAACCCAAGGAATACAACCAATAAACACAGACATACAATTACATAACCAATCCTAGTTTCCAATACAGTAACACTTTGTTTGATAACCCTAATTTCTTCTAACATCCTCTCGCCGGCGGCAACTCTATCATCGTCTTTCCTCTGCAAATACTCTGCAACGTCGATGGAGTCCTCCAGATGAATCTGGCCGTTTTGCAGATTCGATGAGATCCCATCTTCACTTGTAGTAGTCTTTCCAACCGACATCCTTTCTTTTTACCTTCAGCATTTGATCCACCCATAAAAAGAACCCACAGTCTACTCTCCGATCTCTCCAGTACGGACATCGATAGAAGAAACGACCCATGTTTTTAGGGGTTCCAGCAACATTCATGATAGCTTCGCAATGATGTTTGCACCTCATTCCATTAGCCCTCTTCGAGCTCCAGTCGAATTCGAGCTTGTAGCATTCGAAACCATTGAGGGATGGGGGAAGAAGCACAAGTTTCAGGAAGAAGATGGAATAAGAGAGAGAGAGAAAATATATGGGAAAAGAATGGGGGGGGGGGTTGGGGAGTGTGAGGTTTGGGGTACCGTGCAAGATTTAAAATTTATAAAACTCGTTGTCTAGTCATCCGCACCGTTAGCGTCTGACGTGGCGCACGCGTCAATGCCACATGGACAGTACCCAGTTAGCACACGAAGTTATGCCAGGTGTCACAAATTTCCCCAAAAATGGACGTCATGCCATTTTTGTAAATGGGGTCAGAAGGTCGTGACATAATTGAAATTCGGAAAAGAATGTGTACAGACTCGTAATAAGCCAATAGTTTATATTGTACATGAGTATTAGGCCTAATGTTAACTATATAATTTGGTCGTTGAATACCGTTAATCAGTTCGTATAACTAGTTATCAGTTAAACAACCTCGTTAATTCTAGTTATTACGCTACTAGTTTACTCGATAAGTTAACTACTTAACTATTTATCAACTAAATAACCTCGTCAACTAATTATCCAATCGTGATGTTAACTAGTTATCCAATCGTGATGTTAACTAGTTAACTCGATTGGTTATCTAGTCAACTCAACTAGATTAAATAACTAGTTAACTAGTTATCTAAATCATGATGTTAACTAGTTAACTAGCTAAAAACAACATAACTAGTTAAATAACCTGTTAACAAAAAATTCAGTTAACAAATCATGATAATTCGTTAACTAGTTATCAGCAAAATAACATGTTAACTAGTTATCAGCTAATAACCTGTTAACTTGTTCAGTTAACTAGTTATCAGTAAAAAACCAGGTTAACTAGTTTTCTGCTGATAACCTGTTAACTAGTTCAGTTAACTAGTTATCAGTAAAAACCAGGTTAACTAGTTAACTTGTCCTCGCCGGAAAAGTTGTCGGAGTTTGGTCGGTACCGGAAAAGTCGTAGGAGCTTCGTCAGAAAAGTCACCGTCGACGACGGCCGGTCGTCAGAAAAGTCACCGGCGACGGTGGCTAGTCGTCGGAGTGTCGCCGCTAGTCACCAGAAAATATTAAAAGATTTAAATTAAATATAATAATTAAATTATGTGTGTAAAGTTCTAAATATCCCTAACAAATGTGGATCATTAGATTGGTTAAAGAATCAAACTAGATTTAATGGTTGGATGAGGGTTTGAAATGTTCCAAACCCTCCTTATCTGCCTCACATTGTTTGTCTCGACACCGGATCCACGTCCAACCAAGGGTAAAATCGGAAATTAAAATAAATAAATGGAACCCTAATTTCTGAATCCCTTCCAGTCGGCAACGCCTCTACTTCCTCTGCTCCGGCCACCACCGACAAAGCTTCCAATCCGACTTTGAATTCGATTTCGGTGGCAAATTGACTCGGTCCTCCTTCTCCGCCACCGACGAGCTCTTCCAAATCGGAGCTTCAACTTTGCCGCTCTCTGTTGATAGCACTCCACTCCCACCTCCGATGAAGGGATTCACCCTCTCTCCGAACATCTCCTCCTCTTCGTTGGTCACATCACCACCTTGATTAGCGCTCACGACACCGCTTCCATCCGACCGAGACCTGGAACGACGACGGCAACATAGAGCATCGGCATCGGCGACGGCGGCGAAACTCAATGTTGAAAACAATGAAAATAATTATTTAATACTTATTAAAATTACAATTTAGTCACTCTATTTTTATTTATAGACAGTTTGATTGTTTAGTATTAAAATTTGCAAATTTAGTCACTATTTTTTTATGTTGTTGACATTGATAGCTAGTTAACTCGATTGTTAACTAATTAGTTAAATTTAGTTAACGAATTAACTAGTTAATCAATTAACTAATTAAATTTAGTTAACTAGTTAACTAGTTAACCAATCGAGTTAACTAGTTATCACGTTGTTAACTAGTTATCTAAGAGTTAACTAGTTAAATATAACAAGTTAACTAGTTAACCAATTAACTAGTTAACTATAGCTTAATATAATTTAGTTAACGAGTTAACTAGTTAACCAATCAAGTTAACTAGTTATCTAATCGAGTTAACTAGTTAAATATAACAAGTTAACTAGTTAAATTTAGTTGACGAGTTAACTAGTTAACCAATCGAGTTAACTAGTTATCACATTGTTAACTAGTTATCTAATCGAGTTAACTAGTTAAACATCTTGTTAACTAGTTAAATATCTTGTGAACTAGTGCAGATAACTAGTTATCAGCAAAAGAATCTGTTAACTAGTTAACAGTTAGAACAGGTGTTAAAAATTTAGAAATTTAGAAATTTTTTAACTCGATTGGTTAACTAGTTAACAATTTGATAGCTAGTTAACTCAATTAGATTACTAGTTAAATAGTTATCTAAATCATGATGTTAACTAGTTATCAAACAAAAAACGATGCTAACTAGTTACAGGTAAAAACCATGTTAACTTGTTATCAGTTAAAAAAACATTGTTAACTAGTTAACAAAAAAAAAGTGTTAACTAGTTTTTTTAAAAGAAAAAAAAATTAAAACAAAAAATTGCCGGAGTCTCGCCGGAAAAGTGGCCGGTCGCCAGAGAGCCACCGGCGGTCCCCTGGGAATTAAATTATTTATTTTAAATATAATAATTAAATTATATGTGTAAAGTCCTAAATACCCCTAATAATCTAGACCATTGGATTAGTCAAAAGTCAAAGGGGTGATCTAATGGTTGAGATGAAGATTGGAAGTTTCAAACCCTTGCAAATGGTTGGATGGGGATCAGCTGCCGTTTGCCTCCACGACTGCTTTCCATCTATCGTTTAGTTGGAGTGGTAAATTTAAAAAATTAAATAGTTAGAGCATCTACAATGACCCTAAATTTTAAAGATTTATGATAAAAGCTCCAATTTGATTGGATCGTATTAAAAAGAATTAAATTAAATAAATTAAAAAGATGTAATGGTAGAAGAGGGAAATGATTTAATTGGTTCATTTTATTAAAAACTTTATGTAAAATTTTATGTACATAGAGTTTTTGCATAAAACTTTATAAAATGAACCAATTCAATTACTCTTCTCTTATAATTTTATCTTTTCAATTTGTTTAATTCAATTTTTTTTAATATCAACCAATTAAATTGAAAATTTTATCATAAAACTTTAAAATTATGACCCTTGTTGTTGTTTTTTTTTTTTTTTACATTATAAACTTAAAGGATCCAAAGTTAGGCCCAAAGGCCCAAGGAAAAACTACATAATAAGGTACATGAAGCCCATACGAACTTAATAACTTAATCCCAAATGAAAACTACAAACCCTAATACATCAAATCCCCAAAAGTCAGCAGCCGCCACCCTCAATCTTCTCCTTCAGCCCCAATCATCTCGCCGGAAAGCCACCGGAGAAGACAAGAAAAACTCGCGGAAACGCTGAAGAAGCCACCACACCTTTAATGGAGAACGTCTCTGCCGCAAACTCATCCAAATGCATCCGGGATCATATGAGGAAACCACAACATCTCCGAATCACCAACTCAATGGATGAAGCAAGGAGGTAGATGAACATAAAGAAAGAGAAGAAGCAAACTGAAAACACAGCTCCCTTTGAATCCAAGCCAACACACGTCAGAATCTGAGAATCAGATCTGAAACAAAAGCTCCATAAAGGAGAAGAACATGCCCACAAGGGAAAAAGAGGCTCCATAATGGAGAAAACAAACTCCAACAAGGGAGAAAACCACCAAACCGAACTGAAAGTGGGAGAAAACTAACAAACCAAGAAGCAAATAAAGAAAACGAAGA
Organism: Linum lewisii; assembly: GCA_034768395.1. NCBI lineage: Eukaryota > Viridiplantae > Streptophyta > Magnoliopsida > Malpighiales > Linaceae > Linum > Linum lewisii. The sequence continues at coordinate 74,924,156 of CM068296.1, forward strand.
AACGGAGGGGCTGCCGCCGGTCACTAGAAAGTGCCGGCGGCAGCCATGGAGTTTGAACGGTAAGAAAAAAGAGGGGAAGCTAGTTAGAGAGAGGGCAGAGGTTTTCAAAAGGGAGAGAGAGAGAGAATACTTTTGAAGTATTTATGACCATCGTAGATGTTATTAGTATAACGCCTTTTAAAAAAAGATTAGTGATATATAGCCTGAGAATCAGCTCTTGCGCAAAAACTCTTAGAATTCCTGCCCCGCCGCCTACTTTCGCGTTTCGCAAAAAGCTTAGAATTGTCAAGACGGGATGGCGCGACGGGAACCGTCGGAGTCGGGACTGGAGCCGGAAGAATCGAATTCAAACGATGCAAGTTCGGAAGAAGAAGAACAAAATATAGACAAACGTTGCAGAAATCGTGAGGAAGAGGAGGTGATGTCGCAGTACGAGAGGCAGAGGCTTGAGAGGATGGCTCAAAACCGAGCGAGAATGGAGGCATTAGGTCTTCATAATATGGCATCTACTTTAATGTGCCCAGCGGTACGACAACCGGGTGACTCCAAGATGTCGGCTCAGCGGAAGGGGAAACGCAAAGTCGTCGAGGATGAGGATTATGAACCTAACCAGGATGAAGGCACCAGTGACGATGCCGACGACCTCGACCAATCTCTAGACTCCGATGATGACGGCGATGGAGATTTCGTCGCACGTCGTTCCTCTTCCAAGCCACAGGGAAACAAGGTAATTTTTTTTTGTGCTTCTTATTTTCCCCAAATAATATTTGAATGTTAAAGGGATAGCTGGATTTGTATGCTGAAGAGTAATTATCCTGTTTTGTAATTGGCACTTGTATGTCTATTCAATTTCGTGGGATTCTAGTTTCAGTCAGATTGAGGCCGCTATAGCTTACAGTCTATTTGATCAAGTCAGTTCCACATTGACAAGCTTGGGCTGTTCCTGCTAGTCTCTACATTCCCATTCCATCTTCTTATTACTGAAATTTCCTGGAAATTTTGAGTATTTCTCATTGTTATTTGGAGTATGGGGAAAAGATATTCTCATTCATCGTGTGGTTCATGTGTGTGGTTTAGAATAACAAAGGATCAACAAGGAAGGGAGTTGCTAGTCAGAAGAAGTCCTTTAAAGATGCGAGTTTTGTGAATGAAGATGATGAGTTATTGCAGGTGATAATACATTTATCTCCAAAACGTGACAACTGTTTCACTGCTATAATTCTGTTGATTGTGAAGATTGAAGCTTGCTGTGATTCCTTCTGAACAGGCAATATCCCTCTCGCTTCAAGATTCTGCGGAAAATCTGGCTACCAGGGACAATAAGGCTGCTAAGGAGAAGCAAGAAACTACTGGGAGGATGAAGAACAAAAAATCGGTACGCTTATGGTTTTCTTGGTGTATATTTTCTGTTGTTTAAAGTGTTTGGCTCTGTTGTTCTAATTCTTCCTGATCAGCAGTTCAGTAGCAGGGTGAAGATGACGGAGGATGACCTGATACTATACTTCTTTCAGTTTGATGGTAAGTTCCATCACTTCCCACTGTGTCTTAATATTAATATAATGCTAGGCCATGAACAAGTAGAAAGGATATCCATATCAAGGAGTGCAATAACGTAATGTTCAACGGACAATGCTTGCTTCTTGTCCTTTTATTATGTTTCTTGTTTGTCAGTTGTCTTAAGCGGAAGGAATATGCAAATGCTTTGTTTCTTGTTCGTAAGACCTAGCATTTTAGGCTGTGTTGAGCTCATTGAGGATCTACTTACCGTGGGATCACCTGCCCTGTTTTTGTTTTCTAAATCTCGCGAGTGTCGAAATCATCTAATGAAACCATCAATGGTGGCTGGCAATGCAGAAAGAGGAAGTGGTGTCATTACAAGAAGGGATCTACAGAGAGTGGCGACTGCACATGATTTTATATGGTCAGACAAGGAATTAGCTGATATGATGAATTACTTTGATGGTGATGGAGATGGAAAGGTCTGCTCTTTCCCCAACTCTCTGTTCCTCTCTTCTCCGCACTGTGACAATATCTGCCACTCTCTCAATATCTGCATATGTGCTGAGTGATTGATGTTGTTCGATTTGCAGCTTAACTTGGTGGACTTTCGCAATGTCGTCGGAAGATGCAGGATGCTACAAGAGTGAATATTCCACGCAGTTGGGCAGGATGATACTAGGATGACTCTGTTGCTGGCTGTAGGCTTGTAGCTGTGTTGTTGAATTTGAAGTAAATGAAGGGCAAGAGTGGTAGTTGGTCCATGTGCTGAGGGCAGTTTTTCATTAGCTTAAGTTATTTTGGGTAGCAAAATAGGTGCAAAGCAGCACCTAACGTTACATTTAATTGATGTTGTAACACCCATAATGTTAAAAAAGTGGTAAGATTAATCCCACCAGAAACATACCAAGTAAACGTTATTTTACAGAACCCATGTCAAATTGACTGTACGAGTGACCAGTGTTATTGCGAAATGAGCACACTGTAGTCAATAAACTGGTCCATTGAGCATACTTGCATAGCACTTACAGAATTCAATAAGTTCGTTTAGCCGTAGATAGGCAACACTCCTACAGAACTTTTACTTAATCACATGTTTACATATTACCCTGGGTTAATACAGATACAAAAAGACCGGTGAACGCTGACTTGCCTGATGTGCATAATGATTTCCACCAATCTGATGATGCATCTTCACAGGAAGGAAGGGTCGACCATGAAATGCCAATGTAGTTTCTTCTCAAGCCCTTTTCAGCAAGTACCCCAAAAGAAGGCCTAACAGTGCTACGATAACCACATAAGTAATTGGGAGGCCAACTCGATTTCTGCTTGTTTGATTCCGCAGCAACTCCTGCAAACAAATTATAATACCGTGTTATTTTCCCCAAGCAAATGTGCAAATCCACGCTCAAGGATCATTGAGCAGCAATCATAATGGTCTGACAAGATTTCAAGGAGTATAATCCATATCCATAAAACAGATCCTGCGCTTGTAACACAATTCCTGACCAGATTTTTAGTCTTATGTTTATGGCTTAAATACCTCCAGAATATACACAAACGTAAAGCAGAAGGCCAGAGTTTTACCAGTTCCCTCTGTAACTGCTTGTTTTGCTTGATAGCAGAATCTTTCTCGTCGGTTAGCTTGGAGACAAGAGCATTTGCCTGAAATTCAAGGCCATATTAAATCGAACAAATTGGTAGAGAATAAGCGTTCAACTATCCTCAACCTCAAATTATTAAGATAAAAATCCCTAGATACTTCTACTAAAACTATCAATGTATAGGAGTTTTTATAGCAAACCATACCTCTGAGGAATTATCAAATGGCTCAATTCTCCGACCAAACTCCGGTGTGGAAACCTATGCAGCAAACAGTTCAGAGTCTATTAAAGAAGGGAGTCAGCCCAGAGAGACTAAATCAACCCAGGATTTTGGCAGTGAACACTCAAACTCACCGATGTATGTTCAACTGCATTTACAACCCCATTGTCGGACAGAGAAGTCCTAGGTTCATCACCTTCCTCCGATCCTTCACGGACTGGTGATGGTGGTCTTGGTGGAGCAACATAGACAACCCTTAACTTTCTCTCCTCGACATGATGCCCGGCCTCTTTATTGAACTAAAATTTTTCAAGAACGTAACCCTCTTGAGTTAGGCATAGATTAAGCTGAAGGTACATATTTCTAATATGTTCTTATTACCATCTCTGCTGAGACATCCTTGGCGGTAGCACCTGGGCTCGTCACAACACTCTGTAATAAAAACTTGTCTTTACACTGGAACATATCAACAGGCGCTTCCTTTTGTGCCTGCATAGTAACTATTCAAAGCAAAAGAAGAAATCAATTAATTGTAGCTGTAAAGTGGACTCAATGACTGCTGCATACCATCATAGTAGAGCAACAGATCAGAGAGCGAGAGAGAGAGAGAGAGACCTATAACATCACATGCAGACCGAGGAGGAACAACGCCGGTATTAGGCCTCACACAGTACTTCTTTGGATTCGTTGTCTTAACCTAAAATTAAGAACCACAAATATCAAAATTCACAACTTCTAAGGGCACGGCACAATCCAAACTCATACCCGCAAGGCGAAAAAACAATGAATCTAGTGAAGAAACAAAAGGCCTAAATGGAATTGAATAAAGCAGCAGCGCAAATACCTTGAACGCCACATAATTGTCGGTCTTGTTCGATAGCTGCAGCGAACTGGAGATCTGCTTCTTCAATTCGACTGTGGACAAAAGTAACCGGAAATTGAAACCGACGAAGGGAAGATAGTAAAAGATACTTTCCTAAGGAAGGAAACTGAGAACAGACTCGCTTACATGAGAACTGCAGATCCTGAGGCTCGATAGTGAGAAGGCCGTCGGAGCTCATTTTGAGTTTGAGACTAACGAAGAGTAAGAATCCCCAGGGCCGGTGAAAGGGCTGCCGCTCTGTGAATGAGCCAGCTAAAGACCGAAAAGTTAGCGGAACACGGTGTCGCGCAGTCGGTCTGGATTTCAAAAGCAGACAAAAAAGCAAGGTAATAACGTGGGCGTTTTTTAGGCTTAATACGCATTTTGGTCCCTAAAGTTTGTAGACTGTCTTCAGACATACGGACGAAAATGAAAAATGATAATTTAGTGTCTAAAACCGCCCTCCAACTCAATAGGCAAAATAGTAAATTTTTAAATTTGAATTGCTAAATGACTAAATAGTAAAAAATTTGGTCATCGGCCATATGCATATGTAAAAGTGGACCCCATCACTAAATGAATAAAAAAAAACTCCACCACTAAATGAATAAAAAAAGGGACCCACCACTAAATAAATAAATAAATAAAGACACATGATTAGAATTATGACGGAAATTGACTTGTCAAAAAATTCTCGGTAAAAAAAAAGCTCTCTTTTGCTGTTTCTATGACGGATGTTCCCACACCGCTTGGTTAGGGGACACAACCCTCGCCTCTTAAGGTTGTTAAGAAAGCGCGTGTGTTTGACGATGATGAGATTCAGCGTTCGAGTGCCCAAGTTTCTGATCCCGTTCATCCAGCACTGTCAGTTTAGGAAACGTCTTTTCGTGATAAAGTTTCTGGAAATTGGGTTGAGGGATCAATTGAGTATAATATGACTTATTCATACGAGAATGAGGATGACCCAAGATGCCCTACGGTTCGCATTCCGGACGTGGAAAAGAGGAGAGTTCGGAGAAAGTTTCAGAATGTCATCATCGTTAGCACTCTTGGTAAGAGCTTCTCATTTCCTTTTATGAGTCGTAAGATCCCTAAGCTCTGGGCAAAGAAAGGGCGGGTTCAGGTCTCTGATGTGGGTTGGGGACATTATGTTGTTAAATTCGAGACTATTAGTGATTTCGATCACCCTATGTTTGGAGGTCTGTGGATGGTGGGTGACCATTATGTGGTTCTTCAGGAGTGGATACCTTATTTCCAATCGGATGATTCTTCGATCTCTAACTTCGGTCTGGTTTAGGTTACCTGGTATACCCATTGAGTATTTTGATGCTCGATCCTGACGATGATCGGCGACAAGATTAGGAAAAACTGTCAGACTGGATCACCACGTTGGAGGGCTCCGGGGTAATTTTGCGCGTATTGTGTTGAGGTGGATTCGTCTAAACCTCTTCTTTCAAAGTATCGTTGCGGCGAAGGGTTCGTCGAGTGGAGTATGAAGGCCTTCATCGATCTGTACACTTGGGGTGCTTGACCATACCCAAGAAAAGTGGTAGGAAAGATTCAGGTAATAAGGAGGAGAACGGTCCAAAAGAGGATGATCTGATGCAGTCTAATCTCTTATTCCAGAGTATGGATTTGAAGAGATAGGCCAGAAATTGAAGAGGATTTCAGACCCTAGATGAAGGTCTCGAGATCCGGGACGTGGTAAGAAAGGCCTACTCGTCGACCATGCTCCGGCTGATTCTTTCGAAGCCGATTGACTACTTCCAATTCGGGAAACAAATTTTCGGTGTTATCCAAGAGGAATTTAGGGAGGGGACTTTGGAGCAATAAAGAAGGGAAATCGTCAATCAAGCTGTTATGGCAGAGGATTCACATTGGCTAATAAGGAACATATGGATTTCTAATAGGCTTCCCGTGGAGGCTGTCAAGGGGGATGGTAGTATGGTTTTGCTTTGGAGCTTCCCGTCATGGATCTTTCGTTTCAAGCGAAGGTGATGGGCATGTAGCCCATTCTGCTTCATTTCTAATAGATTTGGATTTTGTGGGCAAGACTTGGCGGTGAAGACTTCAGACCAGCTGAAGGCCAACATTAGAGCAGGGTTAAAAAGTCTGCCCTTCCCGTGGATCGGTGTCTGCAGGCCGGTAGTGGGTGCTCAGGCCCTTCAGGAAAAGAATGATGAAAGAAGTGAGGCCTCTGCTATGGGCTTAGGAATGCCCAAGCCTTCTCTTCTCCAACTCTCATTTTAGACCGGGTCTTGAAGCAACTGATGGACTGTACCGCCTATTGTGGTTATGATGGAGTGCTCTACCCAGTAACACTACCCGGCAGTGAGCTTTGCTCGCTCAGGAATTCTCTTCTCCTTTTCTTATGGTTAATTACATATTTTTCTTGGAATTGTCGTGGGGAAGCTCATAAGATGTTTCGTTCTGCTTAAATCGTATGCTAGTAATGTGAAGTTTTCTATTGCTGTTATTGTAGAGCCTAAGATTAGTCATCAGAAGGCCGAAGCTGTTATTCGGAAAATGGGTTTGCAGCCTCGTTCGCTCGAGGGTTGTGGGGTTTGTGGTGGTATTTGGCTCGTTTGGATCCCATGGCGGTTAAGCTCGATATTGTGGAATTGACGCGCAATTTATCCATGCTAAGGGTCTCAAACCGGGGTTCTCCTTTCTAACTGATTGCGGTCTATGCGAGCCCTCGTGCTACTTTCGTGTGCTGCTCTGGGATACTCTGAAGAGGCTTTCTATTAATCAAGTGGAGCAGTGGGCGGTTATTGGTGCTTAATTCAGTTATATCGGTAGTAGGACAAGTGTGGTGGCTCCCTTTAATAGGAGACGTAATAAATCTTTTATTGACACTGTTGATCTATGCGGTCTCTCTAATAATCCCTTTCTCAGGTCCTCAGTACACTTGGAGCAGGAACGGTGGTATGAGCAGGATTGACAAGGCCCTAGTTAATACTCAGTGGGTGAACCTATTCTCTGATTCTTCGATTTTGCACTTGCATAAGCTTAAGTCGGATCATCGTCCGATTTTGCTCGGCCCGATGTTACAAGTGTATTCTTCTAACTAGATACCTTTTCGTTTCCTTTCCTTTCCGTTTGGCTGTCTCATGCTACTTTTGATTTCTTTGTCAAAAATAAATGGAATGCTGAGGTTGATCTTCCAAGGGCTCTGCTGGCTTTATCCTCTGATTGAAGAAATGGAATAAGAAGACATTTGGCAATATTTTCCAACGAAAGAAACGTCTTTTGGATCTGTTGGTTGAGGTGGAGTCGTGAGTTGCTGCTAATCCGAATCCTGCTAATATATGGGAGGAAAATTATGTTAGGTCGAAGTTGGAGATGGTTCTGTGGCGAGAGGAGGAGCTCTGGATCCAAAAAGCTAGAACTAAATGGGCTATGGAAGGAGATAGAAACACTATATTTTTCCATCTGGCTGCTCTTAAAAGAAGGGTCGTTAATCGTATTAAGAGGCTCAAGGATTTGAATGGTGTGTGGGTGGATGATCAGAAACTGTTGTTGGAGATGGTTGTTCTTTTCTTTAAAGGTGTCTATTCTGGGAATTTGTGTGGCAGCAGTAGCTTGGTGGGGTTTTCGTGCAGAATCTCGGAGTCGGACAAGGTTACCCTTGTTAAACCTTTATCCTATTTGGAAATTCAGAAGGTGGTTCAAGGAATGGGTGCTCCTAAGGCCCCATGTAAGGATGGTTTCGGTCCAGTTTTCTTCCAGCATTCTTGGAAAATTGTGGGAGGCAGCTTTGCTGAATTTATTAACAGATGCTTTCGCTCGCCAGCTCTCATCAGATCTTTTAATGATACTCTCATTACTCTTATACTGAAGAAGTAGAATCCGGAGCTCTTCAGTGACTTCCGTCCTATTAGCCTTTGTAATGTGGCGTATAAAACCCTCACCAAATGCATTGCCAATATGAAACAAATTTCTCATGTCGGGTCTCACCCATCTTTCTCAAACAAGCTTTATCCCGGGCAGGCACATCATAGACAACATTCTGTTAGTTCAAGAAGTCGTCCACTCTCTTCACAAGCTGAAGGGGAAGAAATGTGGTATGGTGATTAAGATTGATTTGGCTAAGGCTTATGATAAGATTGATTGGGGCTTTGTTAGAGATACACTTGTGCACATTGGTCTTCCTTCGGAGCTTGTGAATACGATCATTGCTTGCGTCTCCTCTTTCAAGTTCCAAATCCTTTGGAATGGCTGCTGCTCGGACTCCTTCTCCCCCTCCAGGGGTCTTAGGCAGGGTTGTCCGCTATCTCCTTACTTGTTCACCCTTTGTATCGAGAGGCTTAGTCGTATGATTCTCTCTGCTGTGGATTTTGGTTACTGGAAACCAATAAAATTGGTGTAGGACGGGATTCATTTGTCTCATTGTTTCTTTGCGGATGATCTGGTGCTCTTTGGAGAAGCGTTGGTCGTTCAGGCCCGTACGGTCTTTGATATCCTGGATCAATTTTGTGGGGCTTCGTGTCAGAGTGTCAGCAAGCCTAAGTCGCGTATTTTCTTCTCCAAAAATACACCTCGGGGTGTTAAATTGGATATTGTCAATATCTTGGGTATTGCTGCTACTACGAATCTGGGGAATTATTTGGGGGTTGCGATTCTCCATGGTAGAGTGACCAAACGCACTTATGATTTTCTTCTTGACCGTCTGGATTCCCGGCTTGTAGGTTGGAAGCCCGATAACCTTTCTCTTGCTGGTCGCATTTCGCTTGCGTCTTCGGTTCTCAATTCGTTGCCTTGTTATGTGATGCAGACAGCTTCCCTCCCTCTTTCTCTTTGTGATAAGATTGATAAAAAGATTCGAAATTTCATATGGGGCTCCTCTGATGGTACTAGGAAAATTCACAATGTCAATTGGGAGACGGTGTGTAAACCAATGAATTTGGGTGGTCTTGGGTTAAGAAGTGCCAGAGAGCTGAACATGACCTTTATTATGAAAGTTGCTTGGAATATTATTTCTAGACCAGAGGAGTTGTGGGTTAGGACGTTGGTCTCTAAGTATTTGGTTAAAAACAGTGTGGGGTTTACTCTCAAGAGGAAGTTGGGTTTCTCATCTCTTTGGAGAGGGGTTTTGAAGGTGTGGGATCATACTCTTAACGGTATCCAATGGAATATCAAAGATGGCAGAAAAACTAACTTTTGGAAAGATTGGTGGTTGGATAGTGGGAACCTTCGACTATGCTACTAATATTCAGGGAGTTAACTCCTCTCTCTCAGTCTCTGAGTTTGTGTTACCTGACAGCTCCTGGAATTTAGATAAATTGTCTAGCTGCTTAACCAATGATGCGATTTTCCAGGTGTATGGAATGTCACTGCCGAATAATTAGCTTGGAGAAGACTCTATTTCTTGGGGCCTTGATCCAAGTGAGAGCTTTACAGTGAAATTAGCTTACATGTTGATTAAGGATATCACTAGCAGTGGGGATAATAATATTTGGAAAAGAGTTTGGCAATGGGAGGGACCTGAGAAGATTAAACAATTCCTCTGGCTCATTTCTCACAGAAAGTTAATGACGAACGAGGAGCGTAGAAGAAGGCATATTGCTGCCAATGCCATCTGTCCAAAATGCAATCATAGTTGTGAGGATGTGGAGCATGTTTTGAGAAAGTGCAGACTGGCGCATCAGGTTTGGAGCGAGTTGCTTCCTTAGGCAGTCACTGGTAGGATGGCTCCACCCAATTTCGATGATTGGTGGCTTACAAGTGTGAGTAATTCGACTTCCCGCCTTATGTTTGTTGTTATTAATTGGCTATTGTGGCGTCGAAGGAACAAGCTCGTTTTTAGAACGAACTTTTTTCAGCCAGAGAGGTTTGCAGTCAGGCTAAGTTCTGGATTCATTTCTACTCGTCGAGCTGGAAGGCCCTTCAGGTGAGTCGAGAAACACCAAGTTTAGCTCAGTAGGCTCATCTGATTGGATGGCGGCCGGTAGGGGAGGGATGGTTCACCATGAACTCTGACGGCTCCCTCTAGACCAATCCCAGTAGAGCTGCGGCAGGTGGTGTTATCCGAGATGAGGATGGTAAATTTGTTTCATCCTTTGCTATGAATCTCGACACTTGTTCGATTATGAGAGCTAAATTGCGTAGTATTGTGCAAGGAACAAAAATTGGCTTGGGAAAAAGACATTCGCAAGCTGCGAATTCAATCATATTCAAAAGTTGCGGTCCTGATGTTGACTACACCAATTAGTGCGAACAACCAACATACCTCTCTTATCCAAGACTTTTTTTAACTGACTTCCCGTGAGTGCCAGATTTTAGTTCATCATATTTACCGCGAAACTAATTTTGCAGCGGATTATTTAGCCAATCTCGGTCATTTGATTGTCTAGATGTTTCTCTTCAGTACTGGCTGAGGTTTGATTTATTAGGGCTATGTTCACTATGAATTAATATTTCATGAATTATACAATCAGATTCTTTAATTCAAAATTAAACTGATAATTCTGTTCAGTATAAAATTAAATAATTGACTTTTATAATATAATTTACAAGTAAAGGCTAATTACAAAAGTGAGAAAATGTCAATTTCAACAATTACACAATCCAATTCGTGAATCCCAAAAGATCGGGATTGTGGAAAAATAGTTAAGATCCTCCCCCCTTCAAATCTCAACAGCTGCAGAAAGAATCTATTTTCTGTTATATAACTCATCACCAGCATGGTCCTCCACCACGCTCCTAGAGTTACAATATCGACAAACACACATGTATCTGCTGCATCTGACCTTCGTTTTTTACGTTCTTGTTGTTATGATTCCACAACCCTCCAACTAGTACCATTTCAATTTCAAAACTAGTCTTGATACGCGAAGCTATAACTACTGTATTCTCCAGCTACACCCGCACTTGACCTTACCGTGAACTTGTTCTTGTTCAAAACCCATAACCCATCATCCTCGTCGTCCCTCTCCGACTTAAACCCCCACTGTCGAATCCCATAACCATCCCTTCTCCGACTTTACCTCCGTGGTTGAATCCCATAAGCCTCCCTCGCCGACTTCACCTCCGCCGTCAAGACCCAACAGCCTCCCCTGCCGACTTTACCTCCGCCATTGAATCCCATAAGCCTCCCTCGCTGACTTCACCTCCGTCATCGAAACCCAACAGCCTCCCTCGTCGACTTTACCTCAACGCCAAGAAGTCCCGATAGCTCCACAGCTCCCTCTGGTTCGGCTCCTTGCCAGCCGCTTCCCCTTCTCCTCGCTATTCAGTTCCTCACCACCAATTTCCCGCCGCCGGATCCAACGAAAAATGAGAGATAATTATAAGACGATAAATAGAAGAGGGACCGTATGGAATAGAGAATGGATGATAGAAACAGAGCATTCCAGTGATTCCACAGCCTATGTGCTGTGTCATTCCATCATCCTATAATTAATTCCCTTTCCTTACTAATTCCCCATATGGTGTCATCCGAATGAAGGACACTTGTGCATTACAATGTTTACTTTTTTACACGTGTTAGTATGTAGGTGAGTGTTTGTGATTGTGTTAGTGTTCATGTGAGTGTTAGTGGTAGTTTAATAGTAGTGTTAAAGTATGTTTAATGTTACACTTATCCTTATTAATGGTGTCACACATTGTTTTGTTAATATTTTGTTATTTTTTGTATTTACTCACTTGGTTAATGCATGATGTTGAATTTTAATAAGATTGTTGCGTTTAGTTATATATAGTATGGATTCTGGGTCACAACAACTCGATGACTGTGTGGTGATTGGTGGAAATGAGGTGTGGCCCGAAGCTTTTGAAAGTTTTTTGCTAGACACGTTGATAGCTTCGACAAACAAACAAACATTGTTATAGCATGTTGTGCGTTTCACAATTTCATTCGGATGCATGCGCAAGGGGACTCCCTATTTGCTGAATTTGTAGAGTGTGATGTCCAAGGCGAAACGAGTGAAACATTGCCACGTACAGAATTTAACACGTCTTCGACACAGGTGCTAGAAATGGCTACGAAGCGTGACACTATTGCAGATCAGTTGTGGAGGGCTTGTAATGCTAGTAATTAATCAAGTTTAGACGAGTATTGTGTGATCCACATAATTCTAGAAGTATATTTAATTTGTGATGCATATTGACTAATGAACACAATTATAAATTTTGAATTAAAATTTTTGAAATGTTACATAATAACTAGTAAACGGAATTTCAATTTTGAATTTCAATTATCTAAAATTATAAAATTCTGTTAATTGTATAATTTTAGATAATTGTTAGTGAACATAGCCTAGGTGTTTGTACTCCTCGTTTAATTTCTAATAATACGTAAGGGCTACCTTACCTTTTCACCAAAAAAAGAATTATTTGTCTATCTTTAATTGCTCTTCTATAGGATTTTAGGTGAGTTTCAATCCGCCAAGCATTATTTAATGATTACTTGATGATTAATTATTTGATGATTATTTGACGATTTTTTAAATAAAACACAAAAAATGAGCTACAAAAATTTAACTCGAAATTGCTCAAATTTTATCGTTCTGTTCGTATTGAATAATGATGAATAACCGTAAAAAATTAAACTAAAAAAAGTTAAATTTTGTATTCATAAGTTAGATTTATCAAAACCAACACAAAACATTATATTGTTGGCTATATTTAGCGTTGGAGCAATTGCTGTTTTCGAGATGGGTAAATGTGTAATTTGGGCTTTGACAATTGCTATTTTACCCATAGGGCTGAAGTTAGCCTTAACCTATTATAAATGGTCATTTTGTTAAGTCTCCATCCAAAATTATCGTTAAACGATGATATCATCAATCCAACTCATCAGTTTTGTCTACCTCACCTAATGTCATGTCAGCTACTTTACTCTAGACTCAACACAACTAACCAATTCAAACCAACCTAACACAATCTAACTTAACCTTAACCAACCAACCAAAATCCTTCTTTCTCCTCCCCCATCATAAAAATAACTGGAGTAAATCATTAGAGTTGACTCAGTTACAATTACAGAAGGAGGCTAAGGGGCTGAGCCAGAATAGGAGGAACTCAACGACTGGTGCAATCGGTCTCGTTTCCCCCTATAGCGTCGGAATCGTTTCATACCTTGCCATAAAACTAACGATGCTTCGTATTTTGCGAACTTGCTCTTTAGAGAAGTCGTAAGATTGCATGGTGTGCCCAAGACCATAGTGTCGAATAGGGATTCAAAGTTCCTTGGTTATTTTTGGAAGACTATTTGGAGTAAATTAGGAACTAAGTTGTTATTTTCTACTATTTGCCACCCTCAAACCGATGGTCAAACGGAAGTAATTAATAGATCCTTGTCTCAACTGCTTAGGGCCATCATTAAGATGAACATTAAGAGTTTGGAAGATTGTTTGTCACATGTGAAATTTGCTTATAATCGTGTTGTTCATTCTGCCACTAAGTACTCACCCTTTGAGCTTGTTTATGGGTTTAATCCCTTAACTCCACTGGACCTATCACATTTGCCTGTTCATGAGTTCTTGGATGCAGATGGGAAGAAGAAGTTTGAGTATGTGAAGAAATTACACGAGAAAGCTAGGGCAAACATCGAGCGATGAACTGCCCTATATGTGAGAAATGCCAATAAGGGCCGAAATGAGAAAGTGTTCCAACCGGTAGATCAAGTATGGATTCACTTTCGAAAGGAGAGATTCCCTGAGCAAAGGAAGTTTAAGTTGCTGCCTAGAGGAGAAGGACCCTTCACGATTTTGCAAAGGATCAACAACAATGGTTATATTGTTGATTTACCCGATTCATACGGTGTAAGTGACACGTTTAATGTTGCTGACTTGACCCCTTTTATGATGATTTTGTAGATCTAGATTCGAGGTCAAATCCTTCACAAGAAAAGGGGAATGATACACCTGTCATCCTGTGGTCATGACAGGAAAAGCCGTGGACACGAAGCCAAGAGAAGAGCTTCAAGACCAAGATCAATGCCTACGTGGATCCCTGGAGTTTGAACGAGCATGAAGAGGATGGCCGACGGATGCTAAGGAATGGATGCATGGTGCTGGAAATGTTGATGCTAGACCAAGTACCGAGAGTGTTGATGCTAACCTAGGCCGACAAGGATGTTGATGCCGACCCGGACACTAATGTTGATGCCGACCCGGAACTGAACACTCATGTCGACCAGAACACTGATGCCGACCAGAACACTGATGCCGACCAGAACACTGATGCCGATCTGGATGATGATGCTAGACCAATCCCGATCCGGATGATGATGCTAGACCAATGCTGATCCGAGAAGCCTATGGATGCTGATCCGAGACCTTGATGCTATATAGATGATGGGCACCAGACGAAAGGTGACTGAGCATGACCGGTTCATGATGATGACCGGAAGAATGAATCTGAGACGCGCTAGGATTTCCTTGATGCCTACTGAAGAAAGGAATCTGCAACACGCTAGGATTACTAATCCGACCAAAAACCTCGGATTCCTTGTCCTGTATAGAGTGGGAATGCTGAGCGTGGAGCTTTCAATTCCGGATTAGGAGTTTTTTTTACTTTTTCATATTTTTTTCTTTTAGAGTCGGATTTTTATTCCTTTTTAGATAGGCTTCGGATTATTTTAATATTTTAGAGTTAATTTCGTACAAGGAAAGGGAGAAGCCTTTGGCCGACCTTTATCCTATAAATAGGAACCCTTGTACAACGTTTTGAGACAGACTTTGAATAATAAAATTGATTTCTGAACTTTTGTACTTTGTTCCTTCTAGCTTTTGCTCGTTGTTGAATAATAAAATTGGTTTATTGTGGCCAAGGTCACCACCCTTGACTTCGTGGCACCATTCAACTTTGATACTTCGGGTTCCTAGCTCTTTATAACTAGTGGGTCTAAGTCCGTTTCCATCTAGTTTTGAGATTGCATTCGATCGTCTTGTCGCCGAGCATTTGGTATAGGGTCGCGGCCCACGATTTCGATGGTTCATTTAAGAACGCGATTTGGGAAATGGTTGGACGAATTGGTGGCCAACTCGAAAGAGCATACAA
Source organism: Linum lewisii (assembly GCA_034768395.1). Taxonomy (NCBI): domain Eukaryota; kingdom Viridiplantae; phylum Streptophyta; class Magnoliopsida; order Malpighiales; family Linaceae; genus Linum; species Linum lewisii. The sequence continues at coordinate 74,939,346 of CM068296.1, forward strand.
AATTCACTACGAAAAAATTGATCTTTAACTACTGTAAAATTACAACGGCATGAAAATGCAGTAGCAAATAGTTAGTATTTGCTACGACAATCACTATTTCATGTAGTAATTTGTAGTAGCAAATACTATTTGTCACACCACTATTTGCTACATTCAGCATCCCCGTCGTAAATAGTGGTGTGGCAAATAGTATTTGCTACTGCAAATTACTAACTATTTGCTACTGCATTTTCATGCCGTTGTAATTTTGTAGTAGATAAAGGTAAACTTTTTTGTAGTGATTGACACGTGAAAGGGAGGTCTGAGAGAAGGCTAAACACGTAATGGACAAGAGGAAATAGGACATAAAATTGTATAACAGACGTCATTGATAATTCAACAAACTCAAGACATTTGTTGGATCTGAAACAATCTTCGCTCAACATCTGGGGGAGAAAGAAGAATAATAGCAAAATTTAGGGGGGAAAGATGTTCATGTTTATGAGTTTAGAAAATCACAAATGGGTGAACACATGAGTCATGCCATCTTTTTTAGCATTTTATTTTTACTTCACCTTCAATTTTTTTTCATATTTTCTATCTGGCTAACCAACATTTTACTGAAGTTGGTTAGTCATATAGATTAGTCTCATTTTTTTTGGAGGAGATTTGATAATATATTTTGAGATTAGACGTGATTTTTATTTTATTTAATGATAAATTATATGGTGTTAACTATTGAGTTAATGAGTCATTAGGACATCTCTATTCTAATAGATGAAAATTTTAAATTTTACATACTATGTCACATCATCTTCCACTAAACTTATAATCCATAAACATTTTTTCTTTGAAAACAATTTTTTTAAATGCTTTAGAACATATATTAAATATTTTACAAAAAAATTAAAAAATGAAAAACTTTCTATGAGTTAATTTGGTTAGAGAGTAGCATAGAGTTTTAAAACAAAGCTTTATATACATGAAAAAAATTATTTCTACTTCATTATTTTTAATTTCAACTTATTTTTCTTTGTGGTTTATAAAATTTTAGTAAAAGTTTTAAAAATATGGGTTAATATACATTTTTGCCCTTCTACTATGCAAAGTTAACAAAAATATTCTTTTACTATTTTCTAACTGATTTAACACCCTTTACTTTGAAAAGTTTAACAAATATGCATCTCTATTTATCTATTCATCTATTTTTCGTCTAATTAGTTGATTATACATGCTACGTCATATTATTTGTCCACAAAATCGTTGATTGGGATGTCCACAAGATGAAAATATTTAAATTAAAAAGAAAAGAAAAGAAAAGGGAAAAACATTATAATCACCATTATGTACGGAGGTGTTTGTTGTATTCCTTTTTCTTTCTAATTTAAATAATTTTGGATTGTTAACATTCCAATCAGCAATAAGGTGTACAAATAATATGGCGTGTCACATACAATCAACACATCATATGGAAAATAGACGAAAAATTAAACAGAGGGACATATTTGTTAAGCACTTCAAAGTAAAAGGTGATAAATCGGTTAGAAAATAGTAAATGAATATGTTTGTTAACTTTGCATAGTAGAGGGACAAAAGGTGTATTAACCCAAAAATATTCACCACATCATTTGAGACTATGTTCTTTTGATTGGGTGTAAAGAGTCATTTGTTATAAAGAAAATTCTGATCAATTTGTTGAAAACTTTAAATTATGAAATATTCTTATTTGCTTATTATATAATTTTATTCGGTATTTCGAATATTTAGATTTTTTATAGTTGTATTTTATAAATATCTATTTTTATTAAAAATTCTAACAAACGGAGTTAAAAATTCTCTCCGTTTCCCCTTACATTTTCCTACTATTTCCTTTGTTGTTAATGTTTTGGGATAATAGGTCGGGAGGCTCTTGTACTATTGAAAGATAACAAACAGACTCTCCTATTATTAATTGCACCAAACAGGCCCCTCTACTTAGAACATATAACAAACAAGCCCTTCTCATACAAATGTGACATACGACGTTACCGAATTGCTGACACAGTTGACACTAGGGCTGCGAATCGGTCGGTGCGGTCAAAAACCGATTGAAATCGGTTAACCAATGGTTAACCGCCCATAAAATTATTTTGACCGACTGACCGACCGATTTTTTAATGTTGGGTTTTTGACCGAATTGGGTCAAAACCGAAAATTGACCGACCATTTTTTTTACATTTAGCCGACCGAAAAGTTAACCGACCTAGTTCTGACCGACTGACCGAAAATCGACCGACTTTAACCGAGTAGTCGAATTTCGACTGATTTTGACCGACTGCCGAATTTCGACCGATTTTGTACTAATAGAGAGATGTTGAACGAAAACAAAATAGAAGGGTGGAGAAGAGAACTTACCAGCGGTGAATGAAGGCTGGAGATCAGAGTCGAGAGCGAGGGAGTGATGTGGCTGGGCTTCCGAATGGAGTCGATTCGACCTTTGCTTGACGTCGTCGACTAGAGTGGCTGAATGAAGAATCGCTGGCGGCTGCCGACTGGAGCGGCTGATTGGACTTGGAGATCGACGGCGGGCGGTGGTGAGTGGCGACCGTCGGCGTCGACCAGTGGAGTCGACCGTCGCTGAGCGGCTGATTGAATGGAGATCGACGGAGTCGATCGAGAGCGAGGCAGAGAGAGTGAGAGTCTTTTGCTGCTGCCGACAACAACAATGAATCAAACCAAACTAACCCTAAAAATTGATCCCCGACGCCCCTTTAATTTTCGGTCAAATCGGTCATAACGGTTAACCTACTTTTACCCGATGATCGAAACCTGATTATTCGTATGACCGACCACCGACCGATAATTTCATCGGTTAACCATTGGTTAACCAAAATCGGTCGATTAATTTTTTTCGCATTAACCTTAACCGATTTCTCAGCCCTAGTTGACACGTCACTGACCCATACGTTGTTAGAGTTTACACGTCAGCCGATTGGAATATCAGCGACCCTAAACGGCTCCGTTTTGACTTAGGGTTATTAGCAACTGATAATCCAAATAGTAAAAAACGACGTCATTTAGGGTTGCTGACATTCCAATCGTCTTACGTGTAAACTCTATAAACCTACAGGTCAGTGACATGTCAACTATGTCAACAATTCAGTAACGCTGTTTGTCACATTTGTAACTGAAGGGCTTGTTTGTTATATATTCTAAGTAGAGGGGCATGTTTGATGCAATTAATAATAAGATGGTCTGTTTGTTATCTTTCAATAGTACAGGGGCCTCCCAGCCTATTATCCCGATGTTTTCAACGGAGTTATAAATGTCATTTTTTCTTGGATAAAAAAAAATGTTTTCAACGGTTGGCTCTGCTTCAGTTCTATATGCTTAATTGTTTAGGGGTTGTTTGGGTCAGAGAAGGTAAGATATTCAGAAAATTAAAAATTAAAAATTACATTCATATTAGAAATGACCAACTAGTAAAATTGTGAATATGTGAATTAGTTGAGGACAACTAGTAAATTTACCTCAAATTTCTCCCAAACTCCCCAAATCTTTATTTTTTTGTGGTGATTTTAAAATCACTCTCAAATCTCTATGGGCCCACCTAAGAGATTTAAAATCTCTCTCAATCTCCCTACAATTTTGTAGTCCAAACAAGTGATTTTATTGAAATATCTAGGGAAGAAATTTTAACTCCAAATCACCCAAAATCTCCACCGCAAATCTCTAATACAAACAACCCCTTAGTCATCTTTCTCTTCACGCCCTATTTTGATATGCATCTTTTTTCTGATGTCTTTGTTCAATAGAAGGAAGTGAAGAAACAAGAGCCATTGCCTTTCATTTATATTTAACATGTAATCTGTGTACTTGAAACTTCAAAGTAGACAACATTTTCAGTATGCTTAAATTACAATACTATTGCAGTTTGTAAAAAATTGTGAACATGAACATTCTAAGCAGATATAATTTGTAGTTGACATCACATGATGCTGGTGCAAGCTGCAACTGGCAACGATAGTGCTCTTTTATTCCTATCTGTCAACCACATATATGCATAATCTGAATTCTGGAAGCCCAACTCCTAATCAGTCTGATATGCGTAAAGGGATGCAAGTTCAGCTACTCAGCTTATCAACTACAAGTCTGCAACAGAGAACTGTTTTGGCCGCTCCTTAGCTCCAGCTCATTCATTCAACAGCCAAACCTAGGCAATAGTATTGAACCGTCTAATCATATTCAATATTCGCACACGCAAGTAGAGCTCGGGATAAAGTTTACCTCATCATCACATGGACCATGCATAACCAGGATCACCAGCCAGGATTCACAGAGGACCTTAGCTTTTGCTGCTGCTGCTGAGTGCGAGAGGCATAACCAGCAAACCAGGCCACACTCATCAGCTGAACACCCAGTATCAGTATCCAACCAGAGACCAACCACCTAATCAAATTCAACATCCAAATTGGCGAGTTGAGCTCAGTTGCAAGCTTTAATCCCCTCATGAGCTGCAAAACACGGTAGGATTCATACACAACTGGGGTCACCAACCAGACCGGTGACTGCCAATTCCAAGTGAGCATCTCGGTCAGGATTTGCACAGATAGAAGCAGGAGGTAAGGTCCCATCAGAATGGCAAATGAGAACATGGGGAACTGTGGTTGGATCAAACCTTTCTCAGACCAAACCAACATCACCAAAGGTATAACGAAACCAGATATGGCAGAAACCATATTCCAGAATTTGTAACCAGATGGCGGCTGGCTATTGCAGGCTTTTGGGAGGATTCCTGACCTGGCACAAGAATCAGCCATGAGAAGATAAAGTGTGACTCCAAGATTGTAGATGCTGTCCAATCCAATTAACGAAAGCAAGCTGGCTATGTTCGGTCCAACAAAAACTGAGGACAGTGGGAGCCATAGTGTTGGCACCATTCCAGTGGCAAGGAGAATAGCAGGGCCTAGAATCCACAGCGGCCATTTAAGGAACTGGAGTGTGCTCCCTTCCTGTGGTTTTGAATCAGAGAGCTCTTTGCTAATGGTTACTGGTTGTTCAGCTGTTCCATCAGAATTCAGCGTTTCAAACAAGTTGGCACTCGGAGAGCTGCTTAGAAAGTCATCACTCCTATCTCCAGTGGTAGCATACGAGACTGGTGAAGGCTCCCATGGAGTTGATTTTGTACAGCAAATAAGGGAATGATGTTGATGAATTCTGGGAAAACTGAGGACGTGGCACATAGATGAACACTTCAATAACTTCAATGTCCTAGGATGGGCTTGGCGGTGAACATCAGTGATCCATGGCGTAGGTATAACTTTAGCAAGAGACACCATTTCTCGGTCAGCTGTCCAGAACTTGTTATTTCAAGTTACAAAAAGAAATCACCCTGCTTTGTAGGCCTGTCTGTAATAGCAACAGTCAAAAGAACATGAACTTAAGTCACAACTCACAAACCCTCATAGCATTCTTTACTCGCATGCAGAAGGAAGGTTATAAGTTATAACTATAATCCAATTCAACTACCCACGGAATCATAAACCATTCTCAGACCTAATAGAAGTAATCAATCATTACTACGAACCAGCCATTCCACGAATCGTAAGCATTGTTTACGGCGAATTGGTATTTATTTACAATAATAAGAATATTAAATCGCCGAAAAATACATGGAGGTGTTTCCAAATGTCGGTAAGTAAAGATAAAATACTCGATTCAACCGGGAAAAGAAGAAGGGGGAGTTCTTTTACCTTTTCCGATTACGTATCACGGTGGGATGGACAAGTCTCTGAAATGAATTGAAAACTCGAATGCTTCAGTATGGCAAGACGAAGAAGACCTCTTCCGGAGGCTATTGTGCGGTCTCAGAACATGGGAAATTTCTCAGATTGGTGGATGAGGATGTTGGATAATCAAGAAGCAAACCCTCTTTTCGGCAATACAGAATGGCTTCTATGGAAGACAATAAACAACAAGTTTTCAAGAATTGAAATTCAGCGGCCACGGAGGTGATTTAATCGGTCTAATGCAGATTTTAAGGTGATAAATTATAGGAATTTCTTATTTAAAAACTCAAATTTGATTGTTAGATTTGTATCTTTAATTAAATGATGAATTTGTATCTTTAATCAAATAGTACTAAATGTATTAAATGTTATATTAGTAAATCAGTAGGGTATTGACGAGCCAAGCCGCTCGCGAGCAGCTCTCGGAAAAATGGATAAAAAGCTCGCTCGAAACTCGGCTCGTGAGCTCGCTCGATAATAAATGAGCCAAGCCCGAGCCTACCCTGGCTCAGCTCGGTAGGCTCGTGAGCTGGCTCGGCTCGTCGACTCGTTGAGCCTGGCTCGCGAGCCGGCTCGCTTTCTAGCTCGTTCACGGCTCGTGAGCTAGCTCGAATAATATAGCTCACGAGCTGGCCCATTAAAGGCTCATTTAGGAGCTCGTGAACTAGGAATGAGAAAAATGGGTTTTGGTTTATGTACTAATTAAGAAATAAATAGAGTCTCAAATTCTTGTAGAAAGCTTCCAATTTCTCTACCAGATTAAAACGTAGAAGTGGGTTTTCAAGATCGACTAGCATCAACGAGTTCAACACCTTGGAGGAATAAAGAAGACCAACTCAAAGGCTTTGAGTGGGAAGCATGATAGCTACGTAATTGGAGATGATGAACTTGGTACTATTGCAGCAACTGAAAGTGGATCATCATCAATTGGTGGTAAGGTGTTGATCCCGAGTTCACTAGATGAATCCAACAGTGCTTCAGTAAGTAGCGACTTCTGGGAATGGAGACCTAAGCTGAATGTGCACTACGAGAAGGCTGGTTGTGAGAATCTAGAGTCTCCACAGGTTCCTGAGGGATAACACATTCTTGATGAAACCAATCATTCTACCGCCATTTTGTAGCCAATCTTTGGTTGCATACTTGCATTCACCTTCGAGGAACTGCAGAAAATGACTGGGAATTTCAGGCAAGACAGGGTGTTCGGGAAACGAGGATCTGGTAATGTTTATAAAGATCTGATAACTAATGTTCTCAGGGATGGCAACATGCAACCTGTTTAAGTTGTTATCAAAGTTCGCAATGGCCACAATAATGGTTGGCACACAGGGCTCTGATGTTGTCACACAGTGCATGAGAGGTTGGTTATGTACAAGCAAACATCACAACTAACCTATCATCAAATTGGTTTAGTTTCATTATGTAGCATTAACATCAACATAATTGCATGAGAGGATTTGGCACACAGTGCATTGATTAAAGAGTAGAAATTTCTAGCTAAAAAGGTGTTGTTGTTGTAGCCCTAGCAATACCACATTGGTGGTTTAGGGGAAGGAAGGAAGTCATCAAGACTTATAAATAACAAGACCTAGTCATTTAGATGAATAGTCTCAATTTAGAGACTTGAATGGTCTATGGATCATTAAATTAAATTATTATGGGCTTTGACCCTAACTTGAGCTTGAAAGGGCCTAGAATTTATGGCCCAATTTGAGCTAAAGCTAAGCTCGATAAGCTTTTATTGAGCTTTGGCTCGTTAACACTCATTCTGAGTCGAGCTCGAGCCGAGCCTGAGCTGAGCCCGAGCTCTAATTTTTTATAACGAGTTGAGCTTGAGCTCACATCTTTGAGCTCGAATCGAGCTTGAGCCGAGCCCGATCTAGCTATATTCTTTATCGAGTTGACCCCGAGCTTGGCCAAAGCTCTGATCGGCTCATATACAACCCTAAGTAAATGTATAATAATGATCACCCACGTTCTCACCTCCCACGTTACATGGTTTCTATGGTTATTTTATTTATTTTGTATTTTCACTATTTAACTATTTTTATTAAAAATTATTCAATGTGATGGTACTATTCATCATGTAGTTGTACAATTCATTTGTATATTGTACTTCTGTATATTATGTGTGGTATCATTCATTGTGAAATTGTACCATTCATATATTTTTATGAATGGTACAATTTAACAACGAATGATACAATTACAATATAAATTGGGATTCTACCATTTATATAAGAAATCTCATCAATTTCTCACCTTACATAATCCCAAATGTTTGGGCCAACTTTTCTCGTCGAGCTGGAACACTTTTCAGTTGGGTCGAGAAATGTCAGGTGTAGCTCGGTAGGCTCAAATGATTGGGTTGTGGGCGGCTGAGAAAGATTGGTCTTCCCTTAATTATGATGGGTCCCTTCGTAGACTGTCCAATGCAACAACAATTGGAGAAGTCATTCGGAGGATGATCAAGGTAGACTCGTCACTACTTTCGCAGCTAACTTTGGCCTTTGTTCAATCATGAGAGCCGAACTCAAAAGAATCGTGGATGGTATGTGTCTCGCCTGTGAAAAGGGGATTCAAAAGCTTTAAATCCAGTCGGATTCCCAAGCTGCTATTACATTGCTGACCAAGCACGATACTACTTATACCCAACATGCTACTTTGGTGAATTCTTCCAAGCTTCTTTGCAGTAGAGATTGAGAGGTTTGCATTGCATATGTTTATCGTGAAGCTAACAACAATGTGGATTATTTAGCCAACTCGGGACACTCTCTCGATTTAGGCATTCATTTTGTGTCGGTTCTAGACTCTTCTCTTCTTTCTTTGTTGACGTACAATTTTCTTGGAGTATGTTTGCCTCGTTTTATTAATAATATTCAGTAAGAGATTTCCCTGCTTCCTGCCTAAGGGTGGGCAAATGGGGTGTGGGTAGTGGGTACCTAAATACCCAACCCAAAATTTCGTGGTATTGGGTATCTACAACCCATTGTGGGGGTGAGATTTGTGATAAGTTCTGTCTAAGTAGCTGAAATAGATTACTACTAACTTTACTAGAACTATAACCTAACATAATGTCGTGAACATAAAAAATAATTCCCCAAATAGCATTGTTGCACACTTGAACCATAATTTCTAGCTTCTCTTTCGCTTGCTCTCTCTCGACAAACAAAGACGAAATCGGAGCAGGAAGACTGAAGTCTATCAACTTTCATGGTTAAATACTCTCTTTGGCTCTCTCTCGATAGAAGAAGACAAAACTTATCAAAGAGATGAGAAGGCCTTCACTAGAGGTTGCATCACCACATGGATAATATATTATGAGATATATTATTTGTTGAGGCATAAACTTGCATTTGGGCTTTAGTTCTATTTCAAAGAGTTTTGTTTACGAATAAAATGGGTAGTATGAGAACCCATGTAGGAATTATTTGATTCCATGATAAAAGTCACATTGGTGACTTGTCTGGTTAAGAAGACTTAGGTTATTTATATAAATTCTTAGAAACATTAATTTATTTAGTGAAGTCTTAAATGATAAATTATATTAATAAACTAAAGTTTTGAAATTTTGAATTTTGATAAAATTCAGTTAGACTCGATTTTAAACCAATTTTGAGGCTGATTATTGGGTCAACTTTGGCATGATTTTTGAAACAAAAATCAGACCCAAATCCCCCTTTATTTTGTCGTACATGGGAGGAAGGGAGGGAATATTAAATGGGTGATATTGATATTAATAGGACCCAATAGCTAGCTATTCGAAATATCGTTTGGTTGCAGTGATATTGATATTGATATCTGCAGATATCAGGATATCATCATTTTTTTTGTTTTGAATATCATAATGTCAGGGGTCAAAAGTGATATCAATATCACTCAAAAGATATTCATGAGAGAGGTGAATATATTTAGGGTTCGTTTGGTAAGGGCTATCTCGACTATCATGATATTCGAGATAGCTAGTCATTAAGGGGATAATGAGTTCTAAGGTCACTTTCTGGAAAATTCTTATTTGGGAAGGGGTTTAGGACTAAGGGGATATTAGGTGTACAATTACTTTTCTATCCTTATCTGTTGGATGTTATAGTTCCTCGTTAGGAACATGTTCTACCTATGATTCCAAGTGGTGGAGTTTTCAAGGACGCCATTAATGGAGGAGATGGCAGAACTTCGTATTAGATTATGGATATTGAATAGTCCAGTGTTTATGTATATGACTAGAAAATTTCACAACTGAAATCACATCCAAATCGGTTAATTACTCAAACCAAAACATTAACTACAAGAATGAAGGACAAAAACAACATCTCAATAAGTAGATGAACAAAAGCTTACAAAGTCCAAATTCCCCCATTAGTATACAACAGCTAACCAACATAACGTTCATAACCCTAAGACCAGAATCACAACTCTAAAAGGAAGTTCTAAACACAATCTTACTTACCATCCTTCTTACCGACTTTAGGAGCCTTCCCTTTCTTAGCAGTGACCTAAGAGTACAAGAACGTCCCAAAAATCGCAATCGCCGATCCAAGAGCATTCAAGGACTTCACCGGATTCCTAAAGAACAATACAGTGGCAACAATCACCACAACCCTCTTCATAGTATTTCCCGCAGAGAAAGTCAGTGGACTGATATCATCAAGCGCCTCGTAAGACGACTGGTTGTAAAGATGATAAAACATCCCAGAACACAGAACCATGGAATAGAAATCGAATGGAATCTGAATTGCCCGTCCTACTGTAGGAGCATTGGAACCTGGCCGAATCTGAGACAGCATCAGAGTCAGCATGATGTCCATCTTGCTTATCGTTACATGACCCGGAGTAGGGCTTGCAGTTTTTGTAAGCTCCTGATGCCTTAATCGCCATGTCTTTTATCTGAAAAGCAGATGGAAAAAAGAGGGGTAAGCTTCAAATAGCAAACTGAATCTAAGGATCTGGGAGATGAGGTAAGCAGCAACAACAACATCAGTATGGAATTTGTTAGTTCTTGGCCAATTCCAAACAAAAAGGAAATAACGAGAGTCGATTGAACAAGAAAAGCCCTAGAACAAGTTTAAAGCCTTTTTGTTACCATAGCCGAACACCATCACGAGCTTTAAAGTTTGCTTCCGCTTGAGGGATTTGGAAATGGAATCGGAATCCGGCTACATCTCTGCTTCGCGGCCTTCACTACAAGAAAAAGGAGGTTTAACAACGAATTTTTATTTTGTCTAACAACGAATAGGCCGTTGTTAGCTATCCTAACGGCGGACGCGCATCCGCTATTAGGTTAACTAACGTAAGCTTATCTAACAGCGGATACGCGTCCGCCGTTAAACCTAACGGCGGATAGCCTTATATCAGCTGTTAAATCTAGCAGCGGATTAAACATATAACAGCGGATATTATCCGCTGTTAGGTTCCCACCCAAAATTTTGAATTCCCGCGGAAGGCGGGATATTTTGGCGCCTGTTGAATTTTCATTCTAACAGCGGATAATATCTAATATTAGCTTTCCCCCAAAATTTCACATTCCCGCGGTGGCGGAATTTTTTGGCGCCTGCTGAATTTTTATTTTAACATAAAAAACCTAACATCGGATATATGACCGCTGTTAGCCAGTATTATCTAATAGCGGATTCCTGACCGCTGTTAGAGTTTCGATGTTAGGAGGTAATTTTGTTGTAGTGCTTCCCCTGCTGTTGCTGCTGATGTGGACTTGGCAATGAGGTGGTGAGATATGAGAATCAGCGGAAGGTGAGATCTGGATGGATAGCCATTGTTGAGGAGCTTTGGAGGAGCTGCGAGGAGGGGGCTTCGGTGAGGGAGAAATGAGACGGCGGCGAAGTAATAATGAGATTTGACGGTGGTGGATGTGGAGAAGATGATGAGATTCGCTAGCGACATTAAATTTTGCTATGTCGGAGTTTGGGGCCATCATTAATGACATGTAATTTGAGAAAGTAATCAGGGGAAGATTTGTCCATAAAACTCAACAGCCATCTAGCATTTGAGAAATCATCCTATTGAGGTGAATATCAAACTCACCCTAACTTGTCACTCATTAGCTAGCTAATTAGTAGGACAAGAAAAACAATGCTATTGGTGATTAGCATGTGGTACTGAATTCAATAGAACCCTTACCAAGTGATATTGATATAAAAAATTTTGGACAATTTTATCATCAACCAACCTTCCAATTACAATGTCATCAACCCAAATACCCCAATTTATTTATTTTCATTTTATTATTTTCTCGTGCTTTTATGTTTTTTTATATTTATTTATTAATTAAGGTAAATAATTATGATTTATGTTTTAATGACTTAATTAGCATTTTTAAATTAGAATTAGAATTCTCCATGGAAATTAGTTTAACTTTTTATTTCATTTTATTTTGGCCAAAAAAGGGAGACATGTTAGTGGTAAATATAAGACTAATATTGTTTTAATGAGTGGGCGTTTAGTCTTCTAGAAATATAATTAACCCGAGTAATTATTTGCAAATACATTCCCAAATTTAAAAAGAGAGATTACAAATTTTAATTTGTAAACACACATGTTTTTTTATTAAATGTTAGGCCTACTTTTATATATACACTCTGTCGATTACTGAGGCTGATCCTTTCTTCTCAATGGACCTGGAGGACTGATGGAAGACTCACATTCTTGATAAGGAAAGGTCTCTTGTTTTTGGTTTAACATGTTGGCTTTTGTGGAAGTCTCACAACGAGAGGATTTTTTAAGGGAAGCATACAACTGCGGCAGGTATCGTGGAGCGTGGGTGGTGAACCTGTCGTTGTGCTGGTTCAAACAAATAACTAACAAAGCTAACAAAAGCTAGGGTAGATCGTATTCCACAGGCCTTCTAATGATTGACTACTCAAATAAGCCAGCAAATTACTCAGGTTTAAGCACTTCGTGCGTGGTGTGAGTTCCACGACTTCTAATTCTAAGAAATGCAGATAAATTAAAAATTGAAACTAAGAACAGAATGGAAATTGGTTGATTAAAACAGAGATGACAGACGAACTTAGACTTTGAATCCCCCTTCGTTCCCCAGAGCATTGGCAATCAACAGATCAACGGATTTCGATTCTCATTCAATCAATTCTAAGACACCACCATAACTCCTGACCCTTAGGTTTAAGACCGGCGAACGTTCGCTCCATCCGTTCTAGCTACCAAGATTAATTAGTCGCCCGGGTACGGTCGCCTCTCGCAATGATTTAACTTAACTGGTGGAATTACTAACTATTTATGAGTTACTCTTGCAGTGGATTAACCCTAACCGGTTCCTACGAAAGGCACGCTCCAATTATAAGGTTAATTGTTCGATTTGATGTTCTAAAGTAAGGCGAGCGTTCGCTTTTATCCTTAGCTTAACAAGAATCTAATCTAGGTGATCAATCCAGACAAGAAACATGAACAATGAAGAGCAAACCAAACATGAAAGAGAAACTGATTGAATTTCGAATCTAATCACCGCCGATCCGTGACCGCTTTAAAGCCCCAGGTCACTTAGGGTTCATCTAGTCTAAGCTCTAAGAGTTTAGCTACTCATATTTATCACAAAAGAATCAAAGACAAAGAAAGAGTTCATCATCCAGAGGAAGAACAGAAAAGAATCTGAAAAACCTAATTAAGACGACTCTGGCAGACTTCGATCTTTGGTAAACTGCAATCCTAGCTCCGAGTCTTCGAGATGGAAGGGATGGCGTCACGATCTCTTTCCGGCTCTTCGGACTCTAAACTCTCTGCTCCAGAACTTGAGAGAATTCTGAAGTTCAGTATTAGTTGGTAATTATGATATATCTCAGTATGGGCCGCCGGTTAAGTATTTATACTTAACCCTAATACCGCCGGATTTAGCCTGATATTTTCGCCGAAAATATTGAAGGATTTTCGCCGAAAATCTTAGTGTAAATGGATGGTCCGCCGGCTGCTTTTCTTCTGTGATTTTCGGATCAATTGTTCTCGCAGAAAACTTAGGGTTTTCGCCGAAAACTTCCTTTGATGAGCATCAGTCGATTTGTGCTGGGATTTTCGCTGAAAACACTAAGGGGTTGTTTGGTATGGGTGCTATTGATATTAATAGCACCCAATACCATGCTAATTGTCAATATCATTGTTTTTCTTATGACCATTAACTAGCTAATGGGTGATAAATGAGGGTGAGTTTAATATCCTCCTAAATAGGAGGATTTCTAAAGTGAAAGAGTGATATTGGAATTTGCGGACAAAAATGCCCCTAACTTTATTGTTTTATTACATGCCATTACTGATTACTCCTCTACCTCCCTCACCTTCTTTCCAACGGCGACATTTTCGAGTTTGCTTGACCAGCCGTCGACAACGATTTCTCCCCATCCTAGTGTTACTCCCATTGGCCGGTCGGGAACGGAACTTAGACGGCGCATCATCGGAGGTAGGTCATGTTCTTCTTATGTTGCTCGGTCAATTTCGACGATCTAGTTTTTTTTTCTGGGTTTAGGGTTATCGGCCATCCACGATTTTGAGGGGTTGAGCTATGTTTCTATTATTGGTTTACCGTCAGCTCGTGATTTCATTCCTAAGTTCGTTGCCCTTTGTGTTTCCATCAACCTGAAGTTGGGCTTCCAATTCGACATAGCTGCCGTCGTTACGGCTTCCGTTACTGTCCTCTGTTGCGTTTACAGTTACCTTGTTCCAATACCTCTTTATTTGCCCCCTTGCTGATTTGTAGTGAAGCTTGAGGGATTCCTGGGTTCAGCTTTGTTTGCTGATGACAACCAAGTCCCAATTGTTTTTCAAATTACCCCATTTTAACTTGTTCATGTGGTTTGCAGTCCGAGGGTAAAAGTTCCTGCTGCTTTTGTTCTGCCAATAGATGGGCATATAATATTTTAGGGTCATATGGGATTCATGGTTTATATGTTAGTTAAGTCTGTACGAAGACCTTTGTGAGGAACTAATATTTTCCAAGCAGTAGTGAGGTATAGACAACAGACTAAGACTTAGTGCATCTGCCATTCAAATGTAATAGGAATAAGGAGGACGAGTTTGTCAAGGGTTTAGGGCGTCAATACTGATTACTGCATAGCAGAATCAGTATTTCAGATTGTAGGGTTCACAATTGAAGTATAGTATAGAGTCAATACTATAGGGTTTAAGAATGGGGTTTAACCAAAACTGTAATTGCCCCCACTAAGTAATAGTAGTTAATCAGAGTTGACTTATACGGCTTGGTCAAAGTTTAGGGAATGATTATTATTATAGTTTACTACAATGGTAATATAGAATAACGCCAAACCAATAATTAATACCTATTCTAGATGCTCTTAGATGCATATACTTTCATGTTCTCAGTTGATTTTCTGCTCCTTGGTCGATGTTTCTCTATTCACTAATCTTGCATTCGTGTCACAATTTCAGATCACTGGGTTGGTCGACATATTTAGGGGGAGCTTGAAGGTCTACGGGTTTGAGGACTTGTATCATTGGGAAAGGGAAACCCCTTATATAGGAGATGAGGACAAAAAGGAGGGCATGGTTGTAATTGCATAGATAAACACTCCTTAGTGAATGACACTCCAAACAAACAAGAATATTGTACATTGGGACCCTAAATCTCATTAACACCTTAATATCTAGTTATCTCGAATATCATGTTATTCGAGATAGCCTATACCAAACGACCCCTAAGGGATTTTCGGCGAAAACTTTAGTGTAAACCGGGGCAGACTTTGGTTCGACTTGATTGACTCCTTGGATCGATTCTGGTGCAATTCCTCGAGGTTCCAACGCCTTAGACACGTCCTTGGCTACTTTATTTGACGGCAAAAACCTGTGCTAACATAAAAACACTAGAAAACCATCAAATAGACCCGAAACGGGCCAAAGTAACACAGATGGCACGAGATAGGGCAATTGATTGAATATTCGCTATTCTACCCTAAAAACCATGTCTTAAGCAAGGAAATGTCGCTTAAATGAGGCTGATAATCACGTCAAATCGAGTGTCATCAGTGGGCGTTATTGGATAAATCTTATGAGTTCAACCTACACTACAGTTGAAGAATTAAAGCAAACTCAGAGGCGGCAAAGAGAAGATAGAGAGATTTCTTGGAGAGCTGCCCCTGACCCTTCCTTCACTCTTAATACGGACGGCTCAGTGCGATTGTCAGAACGGAGGGCGACGACAGGAGGTTGTCTACGAGATGCCAACAGGAAGTTAATTGATGCTTTTGCAGCTAATCTTGGCAACTGTTCAATTACACGAGCAGAATTATCGGGGATTATCATTGGGTTGGAAAGGGCGTGGGAGGCTGGCATCTGGAACGTGGAGGTACAATCTGACTCCACTTGTGTGCTCCAACTCCTCTCAGAGAAGGATACTTGCAATCACCAACATGCTGCCGCTGTCGGGCGCTTCAAGAACATGCTTCAGAGAGATTGGCATGTGTCGTTAAAGCATGTTTATAGGGAAGCTAGTTTGGTAGCTGACTACCTTGCTAACAAAGGCCACGAAGTGGCTCTTGGCATTCACACGATGTGTAACACGGAGATTATAGTCCGCTATTGGCTTTATTACGACCTTGTTGGGGGCTGCGAAACTCGCTCTGTTATTATTTAGTTAATTTGTTGGCTTACTACAAAAAAAAAACAAATGAGGGTATTTTGGTACATTCACTCATGCACTCACAATTCACCATTTATTTATATATCACTACACCAAACAATGATATCAAACAATCTTTTTGTTCTGACAGGAAAGACACTAATTTCATTCAACTGGGGTAACTGGTACAAATTACAGGCGGGGTAAGGGACCATTAAGAAGGGGAATCCAAGACTTAGGAAGAGAGTCACGGGCCCTCTGTTTAGCAACCCAATCCGTTTTCCTATTACTAGAACAAGAAATAAACCTAATCAAAATCCTGGGAGACAAAAGTAATAGATTGGCTGACGAAGCCAACCGAGCTGCACAATCCCAAGGCCATAGAGTAGGAACATTGTTGAGACTATCAACCAGAACATTGCAATCTGAGGAAATCCGAACTGGCCCTTCATAGAGGAGAGCCAGAGAGATTGCTTGATAGATGGCACAAGCCTTTGTCGCCATAGGAGAAGAACCCAGAGTCGGACCAGCCTTCCCTTCTATAACAAAGCCATAAGCATCAATAATGACGATACCATGAGCCGTCTTCATGCAGGAAGGACCCATCACAGTAGAAGTCTAAACGAATTTCACTAGGCGGAGGATTTGAAGGAGCAGGATTTGGAGGAGCTGGTCGGTGAGTGAGGGGAGGGCTGGGAACATGAGTAGTATGCCAAAGGGCAAAATCCTGGTTGCATCCAGAGGCCAAAATTGATGCCGACGATCTGACATGTTGAAGACAAAGTCATTCCTTGCCTTCCAGATATTCCAACATCCCGCTGCAACCAAGGCCCAAGAAGCAGGAGTCAAATTGTCTCTCACAGAGAACAATCAAGATCTGAAATAAGAAACTAACGGGGGGTAAAAGTGAAGGCATAATCTGAGACCAAGTGTCCATAGCATGCGTACATAATAAGAGGCAAAGAGAAATAGTCTCCTCCTATCCACAGAGGGGGAAGAAGGGGAGGCAGAACACTTATTGATCAAAAGGTTGGCATTAGTAGTCAGGCAGTTGTTAGCCCCCCATAAGAAGAAAGTCACTTTTGGGGGATCGAGAGACTCCACAACCATTTCCGGTTTACCTCATCTGTCGAGGTAACCAGTTGAGTGACTGAAGAATTTGCTTTTCTAGCAGCATGGTATGCTGAGCGAGCAGAGAATCTTCCTGCTAAATCAAAGCTCCAAGCCCACAAATCCTAAAAATCTGGTGGGCCGGTAGGGATTTTCCAAAATGGCCTCCCTCTCGGTAGGAGTAAAAGTATTCTGGAGGAGGTCTGGATCCCAGACACGGGAAGCCACATTAATGAAGTTAAAGACTTTACTGATGCCTACGGTCGGATTCTGGATCCAAAAGTCGGTAGGCCAAGAATCCAAGGGTCATCGGTCGCCAGGATAGTGTCACCGTTCCCAACCATCTTAATGCAACCCAGATTAAGGGTAGAACGATCTTCAACCAAACTCGCCCAAATCCAAGATGGACGGCGACCCTTACTAGCAGAATAAAAATTTCCTGAAGGGAAGTAAAGACTCATCAGCAACTTAGCCCATAGAGAATCTGGGGAATTGAGGAGTCCAGCCTTGGCGGGCTAGGAGGGCCTTATTGAAAGCTCCAAATTTCCTAAAACCCAATCCCCCATTCTGACGAGACCCACAAAGTTTGTCTCCTTTGCACCAATGAATGTATCTTCTTGTCATTGAACCTGACCAAAATAATCTTTGAAGCAGAGATTTCATGCGATTAATCATATTCTTTGGGAGGATAAAAAGGCTCATGATGTAAGTTGAAATGGCCTGGACAACTACTTTAAGGAGCGTCATTTTTCGTGCATGGGATAAGAGAAGGTCTTTCCACGCTTTGCCTTGCTTTTCATTCTCTCAAGAAGGTAGTTAAAAGTTTTCGCTTTTGACCTTCCCCATTCAGTAGGAACCCCCAAATATTTTGAATGATCTCCCGAACCTTGGAAGTTCGCCCGAGCTGTTATGATATCTTGGAGAGCACTTGGGGTGCTCTTACTAAAGAAAATGGACGATTTTTCAAAGTTGATCTCTTGGCCCGTAATCATTCCATAACCATTGATGATATTAGTGATATGGGAAATCTCTTGTATTGAAGCTTTCCCAAAGATAACTGTATCGTCTGCAAACAGGCAATGCGTAAGAGTCGGGCATCTTGGTTTAAGCCGAACCCCTTGAATATTATTTCTCTGAACTTCTTTCTCAATCATGAAAGAGATAGCGTTAGACATAAGAATGAAAAGTAAAGGGGATATAGGATCTCCCTTACGGATCCCTCGAGATGGGGAGAAGAACTCAGAAGGCGTCCCATTGAAGAGAACTGAGAATTTGACAATTTGGATACACACTTTGACCCAGTCGCACCAATGACCTGCAAAATCATAGGCTCGGAGGAGAGCGTCTAGCCAATCCTAATCTACTTGGTCATATGCTTTCCTCATATCTAGTTTGATCATGATGTCGTACTTACGCCCCGATTAATCGCATGTGACAAAGTTTGTCGCAGACAACGCCTGCGATAAAATGCGCTTTGTCGCGGCTATTTTTGTCGCAGACAAAAACGCACTTTGTCACAGGCGCCGTTTGCGACAAACGTCATGCTTTGTCACAGGCCGGCCTGCGATAAACATCATTTTTGCCTGTGACAAAACTAACGTTATGTTGTAGTGATTTCTGAATTCGGAGCTGATGAAGAGTCCCGTGAACCATAATGATATTATCTTGGATCATTCTACCTGAAGTGAAAGCTCCTTGCATCTTCGAAATGAGGGAAGACATCCAAGGTTTGAGCAGGAAGGCCATCATTTTGGATATGATCTTGTAGGTAAAACTGTAGTAGATGATAGACATGAATTCATTCATCTTTTTTGGCAGAGGGACCTTTGGGATGAGAGCTAAGTGCCTATCATTCATGCTCGCCGTCATCTCTTTAGTAGAGAAAAAATTAAGGATCTCACAGCTGATACTCGAGTCAACCACATCACAATACTTTCGGAAGAATTGACCAGAAAACCCATCCGGACCGGGAAGATTTGGTGACCCCCAAACTGAAAGCCGCTCGTTTAATATCTTCCATTGAGAACGGATCACAAAGATCCATATTTACCTTAGTCGGAATGACTGAGGGAAAGTCCAAGATGGAGTCAAGGCTTTCTTCAACCCGGGGTCTTTTACTAAAGAGTTCCTGAAAGAAGCTCTTTGCGTGAGTAGCAAGTCTCGTTTCCTCCCAAATCCAAGAGTCATCAGCGTCTTTTACAGCTTTAATAGTGTTCTTTTGCTTTCAAAAAATAGTAGATTGATGGAAAAAAGAAAGTATTCCTATCTCTATCTTTGTACCAATTTACATTCATCCTTTGTCTCCAAAATAAGTCTTCTTCCTTTCGGTAGGTCTCCAACACACAGAGGTAACGATTTTCCTCCTCAATGATATCCCTTGTCCTAATAGGTTTAAGAGTTTATCCTTAATATTTTTTCCAGCCTAGTCGCCTGGCCCAATAACGTGGAAGCCTAGTCGTCTGGTCTTTAGTGGGGGTGTGATGACGTTAGATTTACCGCATTTATCTCGCCACATTTGAACGACATTCCTCTTGTTTGACCCTGAATTGTGATGAACTTGAATGATTTTATTGTAAATTATGTTTGATTCCCCGTTGGCCCTCTTTTGGGTCGTTTGACGTGTTTTCAAGTTATTTTGATGAGATTTCAGGATTTCACATCGTAGAAGACTTTTCTACGAGCTTGGCGGTTCAAACGGGGATCAATTCGGAGCACAAATGAGGTTGGAATTGCCAAAGAAGTTCGGAGTAAGAAGCAGCATCGAAAAGTGCGGTTTTAGAGGCAAATGTGCGCCGGCGCACTTTTCGAAGTGCCAGGCGCACTTTGCAATTTATTTTCAAAAGTTTCGGCGGAATATTCAAGATGTGCGCCGGCGCACTTATTGACCCCGCCAGGCGCACATTTGGCCATTTTTCAGCACTTCGACGAAAATTGGGTTTTTAACCCAATTTCGAGGAGAGAGAAGACACACTGGATTTTTCTGCAATTCTCTACTTTTCTCTGACGAACCGGACACTCTCGGAGGTGAAGACAGAGCTTTGGAGACGCGATTGAGCGAGGATTAGCGAGGATTAACTCAGGAGTTTGAAGGATTGATCGAGATTAGGTCTATTCGGAGTAAGATGTTTTCTTCTCCGGTTTTCTTCTTCTTTATTTCTGCGATTTCTTCTGTAACGATGTCTGGCTAAACCTCTAGGGTTGTTTAGATTAGATGAAGCGTTAGATAGGATTTTGTATGGATGATTTCGGGTTTCTAACCCGTTTATATTAATCGATGATCTTTCAGACTTAGATGCGATTTCTCCTAAACCCTAATTTAAACTGTTTGACTCTGGCAACTTGATCGATTGTTAGTTTCTGAGTTTATCTTTGAATTGCGGGTCTGACCATGAACGCAATTCATTCTAGAGTTTAGGAGGTCGTTAGGTTCTCCAATAGCTTGACCATAGGATTGTCAGAACCTAATCTCTGTGCATGAATTTGTGGCATTTCACTGTTCTTGATCGTTCTTGATTTCTTGCAAGTTAGCTTGACCATAGGAGCTTGTAGGTTTGAAAGAATTGAATCTCTACGGCCTGACCATGGAGTAGAGATTACAAAAGGAATTGCCGAGTCGTCTAGTCTGTTGAATTTCGTCGTCTGCATAGTTTCATCCATCTAAACCGAACTAGCGTGGATTCGAGTCTGAACAACCGCCTTAGTCTATCCCTGAAAAAAAACCCCAGTCTGCTTTAATTGTTTGTTTGATTTCAATTGCATTCTTAGTTAATTTCATTCACAACCAATTCAAACCCAAAACGAAACCCTGAATAGCTTTGACAACTGTTCTGAGTAATAGAGAAAGGAAGACCCTTGGGAAGTAACGATCTCGCTAGAGCGATCTAGCGAGTAAAACTTTGTGTGCATTAATTTTCGCACCAAGTTTTTGGCGCCGTTGCCGGGGATTTTCTTTTTCTAGGAAAGGCATTGTGCGTCTAAGCTTTTCATTCATTCTCTTATCATTTCTTATCTCCCACATTTTTGTATTACTTGGTATTCCTTGTTTTTGTTGTTTCAGGCAAGATTGCAGGTTCGGAGGAAAAACGGGCTAGTAAGCGCATAGCTGAAAAGGGTAGAGTCTTCTATACTCACTTCGGCACTACTCCGGTTCCTCCTCCTCCAGCCAAGACACCTAAAACAAAGAAGAACCTTTTCACATCTTCATCCACACCTTCACCGTCCACCATTGCTACCACTGATCCGCCCCGTCCTGATTCTCCCACAGATCCTCCTACTCCACCTGAGATAGAAATTATGGCGGCAGAAAGGACATTGAAGGATTATGATCGACCGACCATAGATGGGACAGCTTCGTGCATTCAGATTCCCAACACGGGAACTCGGAATCTGCACATCCCATCTCACTTGATCAACATGATTCAAGCAAACGGGAACACTTTCTCTGGAGGTGTTAATGAGGACCCGAACGCTCATGTGAGGAACTTCTTGAGGCTGGCTCATACAGTCTCCAACAATGAAGCGGATCATAATGCAGTCAAGCTTCAGCTTTTTCCTTTCACTCTGAAGGGTCAAGCAGAACTGTGGTTGTATGATCATCCTGCGAATCACTTCACTACGTGGGATGGTCTGGCTAAAGCATTCCTAGAAGAGTTCTTCTCCCCTTCCAGAACCGATGCACTCAGGGCACAGATAACAGGTTTCACAAGTGGTCCGGAGGAGAACTTCTATGAGGCTTGGCAAAGATTTCAAGGGCTTCTCCGAGCTTGTCCTCACCATGGATGGGATGACTACAACAAGTTCTCTATATTCCTCCGAGGCTTGGATTATGAGAAGAGGAAGGATTTCTCTTTACAGCTGAATACAGACTTGGATGATATGACCGCAGCCGCGGCTTTGGCTGCTTGCAAGGTCCTTTGCCATGAGGATCAAGTCTCTAATGCAAGCTAATCCCTTAAAGGTGGACGACAGGAGTCTGGGGCAAAGGAGATTTTCTGTTGATGCCCAATACCCTATTCCCACAGTTCCTGCACCAGTAAACCTTGTTCAAAGTCAGTTGGAGTTGGATAACTCGAAACTAGAGATGGAAGTGCAGAGATTAAAACATGAGTTGGAAAGGGCTAAGATAGCTCCTTCACCGGGTGTTCCTACAGCTCCACCGCCAGGGTTCAAGATGCTTTCTAGAACCACTCCTTCATCTGCTTCTACGGCGGCGACTGTAGCGGCTGTCACCGCCCCGTGTTCAAACTGTGGTGGTCCAGATCATACAGCAGAGAGTTGTAATTGGAAGATTGAGGGTAACCCAGACCAACAACAAGAGGAGGTTGATTATGTTGGTGGACAGAACCAGAGGAATTACCAGAACCAGAACAACAATTACAGAAATTCCAATGGTTACCAGAATCAAAACTCCCAATGGCAGAGCAGAGGGAACTGGAACAACAACCAAAATCAGAATCAGTTTCAGGAAGGAAATCAAGGGGGTTACCAAAGAAATTATGGGAATCAAAATCAGAATTCCCAATGGCAAAACAGAGGCGGCTGGTATAACAATCAGAATCAGAATCAGAATCAGAACCAGAACCAGCACCAGAACCAGAATCAGAACAACAACGGTGGTGCAAGCTCTTCTGCGCCTAAGTCCTATTCCGATCTCATGATGGATAAGATGGATAAGATTTTGGCTGAAACTCAGTCAAACAAGAAGGACATCTCACACCACGACTCTTCTCTCCAGAAGCTGGCAAATCAAATGGCAGGAATCACAAATCTTCTTAAGGAGAAGGGTATTGGATCTCTACCTACCACCACTCTCCCTAATCCGAACCAGAATGAACATGTGGGAGCTGTGGAAACAAGAAGTGGAAAGAAGCTGGCAGATATTCCCATGAAGCAGGTGCCGACTTTAATTCCTCCTCCTCATCTCATTGAAGAAGAGGACGTGGAGGAAGAGGAACAAATTCAGCAGCCAGAAGAGGAAAAGACACCGGTTATTCCCTCATCTCCAATACCGGTGGCCAACCCTTACAAGCCGCGGGCACCTTATCCTGCCAGGCTTAATAAGGATCTCTACGATGCTCAGTACCAGCTATTCCTGAAGATGCTGAACAGGGTTCACGTTGAATGTCGATGAAGGAGATGATTGTGACGATGCCGAAGTTTGCCAAGTACATGAAGATGCTAGCCACCAACAAGTTGAAGTTGCAAGAACTTTTAGCTCTCACGGAGGAAGAACAAGCGAACTTCCCGGAGCTCTTTGAAGACTTGGAGCTTAATGAGGAGGTATCGACCATTGTGCTAAACAAGCTTCCCATTAAGCGCCGCGATCCAGGTTCGTTCACTCTACCTTGTCGATTGGTACCTTCCGTGTTGGACGTGGTTTAGCAGATCTAGGAGCTAGCATCAATGTCATGTCATATAGCTTAGCTTCTGATATAGGAATGCTTGATTTTAAACCAACTCGCATGAACGTAAAATTAGCTGATAAATCTTCTGCTGTGCCTAGGGGTATTTTAGAAGATGTTATTCTTGAAGTTGGTCCATTCAAGTTTCCTACTGATTTTGTCGTGATTGATGCTCATGCTGATATGCCGTTGATTCTTGGTCGTCCATTCTTGTATTCAGCCGGTTCTCTCATAGATGTGCTAGGAGGTACTATAACTCTTAGGGTAGGAAAAGATCATGCTACATTTCGTTTAGATAATAGCATTCAATTTCCTCACCACTACGATGACTTGTGTGCTGTTGAAGAAACTGTAACTGTGCTTTCTACCTCTGTTTTTAC
Source organism: Linum lewisii (assembly GCA_034768395.1). Lineage (NCBI taxonomy): Eukaryota > Viridiplantae > Streptophyta > Magnoliopsida > Malpighiales > Linaceae > Linum > Linum lewisii. The sequence goes on from CM068296.1 coordinate 74,963,569, forward strand.
TAACCTAGTGAGTGAAGACTCGCTAGAGAAGTGTATTGTTTCTGGTCAGTTTGTTGATGCAGGAGCAATTCGGGATGAACAGGTAGCATCTATGAGCGTTTATGAAGAAGAGGAATATGTGGACCAGGTTCCGCAAACTGCTTTCACACCGCCACCGGAGCGTCGACTTTTAACTTCATATGAAGAAGCTCCGGAACTTGAGTTGAAGGATCTGCCTCCGAACTTAGAGTATGCGTACCTGGGAGATGACTCTAAGCTTCCGGTCATAATTAACTCGACCCTCACTCAACCGCAGAAGGATGAGCTCATACGGTTGCTTAGGAGGCATATGCGTGCTATTGCTTGGAGGGTGACAGATATAAAGGGAATTCATCCGTCTCACTGTATGCATCACATCTTCCTCGAGGAGAACCAGAGACCTGTTAGACAACCTCAACGACGTCTTAATCCGAACATGATGGAGGTTGTAAAGAAGGAGGTGATCAAGCTTCTGGATGCTGGGATTATTTATCCCATCTCTGATAGTAACTGGGTGAGCCCGGTTCATTGTGTGCCTAAGAAGGGAGGCATCACCGTGGTCCTAATGCAGCAGGGGAGCTCATCCCTACTAGGACAGTTAACGGATGGAGAGTCTGTATTGATTACAGACGATTAAATGATGCAACAAGGAAAGACCATTTCCCCCTTCCTTTTATTGATCAGATGTTGGAGCGTTTGGCGGGTCATGAGTATTACTGCTTCCTGGATGGGATGTCCGGGTATTTTCAGATTCCCATCGCGCCGAATGATCAAGAAAAGACCACTTTCACATGCCCGTTTGGTACTTTTGCCTACCGCAGAATTCCCTTCGGACTCTGTAACGCGCCAGCTACGTTTCAGAGATGCATGATGGGTATCTTCGATGAGCTTATTGGAGATGCTGTGGAGGTATTTATGGATGATTTCTCGGTTTATGGAAGTTCTTTTGAGCATGGTTTGAAGAACCTTGAGAGAGTCCTTAAGAGATGTGAAGCCACAAATTTAGCTCTTAGCTGGGAGAAGAGCTATTTCATGGTGACAGAGGGCATTGTGCTTGGGCACAAAGTGTCGAAGAAGGGTATTGAGGTTGATCCGGCAAAGATCGACACCATTGCCAAGCTACCGCCTCCTTCTTCCGTCAAAGCAGTAAGAAGTTTTCTGGGTCATGCGGGGTTTTATAGGCGGTTTATCAAGGATTTTTCAAAAATCACCTTGCCTATGACTCGATTACTGGAGAAGGAGGTTCCTTTCCTCTTTGACGAGAAGTGCATGACAGCTTTCGAGACTCTGAGGAATAAGCTTGTTTCAGCACCTGTGGTTGTAGCTCCGAATTGGGATCTGCCATTCGAGCTTATGTGTGATGCGAGCGATTATGCTGTTGGAGCGGTCTTGGGGCAGCGGATTGAGAAGAGGTTCAGGACTATCTACTATGCCAGTAAGACAATGAATGAAGCTCAACGGAATTATACAACTACCGAAAAGGAGATGCTAGCGGTGGTCTTTGCCTTTGATAAGTTCCGCTCTTATCTTCTTTTTGCTAAAATTACTGTCTTCACAGATCACGCAGCTATCCGACATCTTATGAGCAAGACGGATGCTAAGCCAAGGCTAATCCGCTGGATTCTTCTCTTGCAAGAATTTGATTTTGAGATCCAAGACAAGAAAGGGTCGGAGAATGTGGCTGCGGATCATTTGTCACGATTGGAGAGGCATGAGCAGAGTTCTGGTGATAATTTAGCAATCCGGGAAACTTTCCCGGAGGAACACCTATTTGCTATAATGATTAAAGAGGCAGAGGGTCCTTGGTTTGCTGACCTCGCTAATTATCTAGCCACTGGTGAAGTGAGGACGGATTTCTCCCGTCAAGAAAAGAGGAAGTTCTTTACAGAGGTTAAGAAGTACTTCTGGGATGATCCTTATTTGTTCCGGATTGGCTCTGACGACATCATCCGGAGGTGCGTAACCCTAGCGGAGGCTGGAGACATAATGGAGCATTGCCATTCTGGGCCTGTCGGTGGCCATCATGGAGCAAACCGAACTGCTCGAAAGATCTTGGCTTCTGGATTCTTCTGGCCTACCATCTTCAAGGATTGCCAGGATTTCATCAAGGCGTGCGATGCATGCCAACGGGCAGGTAAGATCTCTAAACGCGATGAAATGCCTCAACAAGTGTCTGTGGTTGTTGAAATTTTTGATGTGTGGGGGATCGATTTTATGGGTCCTTTCACTCCGTCTTTTGGTAACAAGTACATACTCGTGGCTGTGGATTATGTATCGAAATGGGTAGAAGCTCAAGCCCTCCCCACTAACGATGCCCGAGTTGTTGGAAAGTTCCTTAAGAAACTTTTCTCTCGTTTTGGTGCACCTCGAACCATCATTAGTGACCGTGGAACTCATTTTCAAGGTCAATTTGATAAGGTGTGCCAGAAATTTGGTGTTACCCATCGTTTGTCAACGGCTTACCACCCTCAAACGAGTGGTCAAGTCGAGGTGTCAAACCGGGAATTGAAACGGATTCTTGAGAAAACCGTTGATCAATCCTCTAAGGATTGGTCCACCAAGCTTGATGACGCGCTTTGGGCATATAGGACGGCCTTTAAAACGCCTATAGGTACCTCCCCATATTTTCTGGTATATGGGAAAGCGTGTCATCTCCCAGTAGAGCTCGAGCATAGAGCCTACTGGGCCCTTAAGCTACTGAACCTGGATGCTAGTCTTGCAGGTGAAGAGAGGAAATTGCAGCTGTTAGAGCTTGAGGAATGGAGAGATCGAGCTTATGAGAGCTCGAAGATATACAAGGAGCGAACTAAGAAGCTCCACGATTCACGTTTGCGAGGGAACAAGGAGTTCAAAGAAGGGGATCAAGTGCTCCTTTATAATTCACGGCTACATCTTTTCCCAGGCAAGCTGAAATCCCGTTGGATGGGTCCATTTACGGTGTCTAAAGCCCTTTCCCATGGGGCCGTGGAAATTTTCAAGGCCGGAGAGGAACCTTTTAAGGTAAATGGCCATCGTTTGAAGCCATATGTAGCTGGAGCATTCGTCGGTGTGGCTGAGGAGTTTCGTCTCGAGGCACCGTAAACCAGGTATCGTCTAGCTCAAAGACGTAAAACGAGAGCGCTTCTCGGAAGGCAATCCGAGTCTGGAGTCTTTTAATTTATTGAGTCGAGTCCGTGGTAGAGTCGTGGCGTCAGTTTTGTGTGTGTGTCAGTCCCTGAGAGTCAATTTCGTGACTTGGTCGTTTTAAAACCTCGGATTTTAGGCGAATTTTTCTTGATTTAATTGATTTTTCCGAGTATCAGGTCAAAAAGTGCGGTTTTTAAAGGGAGATGTGCGCTGGCGCACTTTTCGAAGTGCCAGGCGCACTTTTTAATTAAATTTCAAATCTCTCGGCGAAATATTCAGAATGTGCGGTTTTTGGAAGCAAATGTGCGCCGCGCACTTTTTGAAGTGCTAGGCGCACTTTTCAATTTATTTTCAGAACTCTCGTCCGAATATTCAGAATGTGCGCCTTATGGGGGGTTTTGTGCGCCAGAGCACTTTTGAAAGTGCCAGGCGCACTTTTGCCCCTCAAAAACGCGTTTTCCCTCCTTCCCTAGCATTTTCGGATCAAAGCCTTTTTTCACACTCTCTCTCCGAATCCAGCAAGAACAAAGAGAACACCCTTGTTCTTCGAGTTTTCAACCTATTTTTACTCAAAACCTCCGATTTTCACGAACCCATACCAAAATTTTCCCTCTCATTCCCTACTTGAATTCCGCCCTTCCCACCAATTTTCACTGATTTTGGCGAGTTTGAGCTTGGGTCGAACAAACCTTAGTTTTGGTACTTTTTGGGTCGTTCGTCGATTTTCTTGAGGAATTTGCTATCACTCCTTTGAGGTAAGTTGCTCTACACTTCACTACGAATCTATTGCACCAATTTATGTTCAGTTTATTGAAATTTTCGGATTGGTGATTTTAGAGCTAAGAACCCTAATTTTCGGAATTTGGGGTTTGGTTGAATTGACCTTGGATTCTTGCAATTGACTATCTTAGATAGCTATATTTTGAATCGTGGCTTGATTGGACTTCGTTTGCTTGATGAATTGCATGATGTAGGGTACTTTCCCATACCGAGTTTTTGCAATTTGGGGATTTTTGGGGTTGGATGAATTCTGATGGTGTAGAGTGTTTTTGAATGATCCTAGGGTGTGTTTTGGCATATTGGAGAGATTGATTTGGACTGATTGTAGCTTGCTTCAGCTATATTGAGAATTTTACCTTAGTGCCGGTTCTAAGTGTTCGATGCTCCATGTTGACTAGTTGGTTGACTTAGACATGATGATTGGATTCTTGCAATTGACTATCTTAGAATGCTCAACTTGATGTCATGGCTACTTTGTTGAACCGTACTAAGCATGATTCGATCCCTATCACTTGGTTGCATTGCGTGCTATTTTGGATGGTGGTTTGCACACTTCAGCATGTTTGCTCATGTCTCATTCTAGTTTGTTTGAGTTGCAGATTATGGCTAGTTCATCAGGGCAGGAGCAATCTGCCTCGCGAAATGCGGGGAACATCTCAGCGGACGAGGAGGAACCTCGCCGACCATTCAGTCCGGTGCCTCTTCCGGGTCCTAACGATCCGCCGCCACCCAGAGGAAGCGTACCTGGTCTGCATCGGTTCATTGATGACCTGCCAGATATCACCCACTGGACAGCTTACTGGCAGATTCAACACCTTAAACCCACACCGGGGGTGAGGGTTGATTTTGAGGACATTAGGGAGCAATGTCCGGAGTTCCATGAGCTGCTAGTGCATCGGCTGACACGCGCTGACTTGCTGAGACTGGTTCAGGTGGCAGAGCCCGCACCACTTCTTCCCCTCCAGGAGCTCTGGAGTACATTCGATTTAAACCCGAGGGTGAAGAACACGTATACGAGGCACATCCAGTTTCGCTTGGGAGGAACTCTTTTCCATGAGTCCTACGACACATTTGGAAGGTTGTTGGGGATTGACCAGTCCGCGGATCTCAGAGTTTTCAAGATTAAGGAATCGGGAGTCGAAAAAATTGAAAACAACACCAGAACGTGGCGAGAACTCACGGGCAGTGGTGGGTCATTTGTCACCAACAAGTCTACATATCGCGACATCAGATGCCCGGTATGGCGGTTCCTTCACGTGATCTTCATTCGATCTATCTGCCATCGAAGCACCGGTGGTCATCATTTCTATGGAGATGAGATGCATCTGGTCCGCTGCATGCTTGGCGGACGGAGGCTCCACGTGGGATATCAGGTCGCACAGTTCTTCTATAAGCGAGTCACTGGTGCCGTTCTTCCTCGCACTCTTCCGGGAGGATGGTACGTCGCTCGCATCATTGCGACCGCGGGCATTAGAGACAGGTGGCCGGCTGAGGTGTTTGTAGGGTTGACACCCCCGAGGGAGCTAGGACCTCAGTACCTGATGGCTCAAGGGTGGGTTCCCCGACCAGTTCCACCTCCGCAGCCTGAGATTCCAGTTCCAGAGGGCGACGCTCTAGAGCCACCCCCAGTTTATGCAGCAGGGCCTGATCAGGCAGAGTTTCGGACACCACTTGAGCGAGTTCAGGATTGGCAGGCAGTTTTCGGAGAGGGTGGACACCCTTGGCAGCAGCAGCAGGAGGCCAGATGGACTGAGATGACTGCGTGGCGCACCAGCTTTAGCCAGGGTACTCTTCCATGGCAGGAGGAAGTCCGCGATTTTCAGCAGCAGCAGCAGGCTTGGCACGAGCAGGAGATCCAGAAGATGGACACTCAGCATGCACAGCAGATGGCGCTGCTTCAGCAGATCCTCGATAGGCAGCCGCCAGCTCCGGCTCCAGCTCCTCGCCGACAGCGGGCTCGCCGGAATCGCGACCAAGATCAGGATCAGTGATTGACCTCAGGATTTTTATTTCCTTTTTCTAGACTTGTACTTTTTATTTTCGGAGTGGATTTTGAGTCAGGTTTGTTCTTTGGAGTCTTTGTGAACCTTGAGTCGAGTCATATGTACTGTTATCATCTGAATGCTCTGATCGTGTGATGTTTTCTCTTTCTATTTAACTCAGGGTATATGGCCAAACCTCTTGTGCATCCAGTTTTGATCAGGACGTTCATGCCGACGAGTTACTGATGCTTTCTATGGAAACCTTATGATCTACTTCCTGGTACCCCTAAACACTTTTGTTTTTCATACTAATTGTTTGGTGTGAACATTGAGGACAATGTCCAAATTTAAGTGTGGGGTGGGGTGTTCATTTGCATGTTTTGCCAAGTAATGGGCGGTGATTGTGCCTTGTTTTGTCACTCTTTCACAGCTTCCCATTCTCGGTAGCAAGTAATTTTTCACATTGCTTAATAACTTCTTGAATTGCCTACTGTCTTCCATATGGTGAGATTGATGTGGTGCTTTGGCTTTAACCAAATGTGTGTGAGAACCTGAATTATGACCATCTCCCACTCTTCTTGCTTGGAGTATTCTAGGAACTTGCCTTTATCGTGTTAGTGAACAATTGACTTGTTAATGTGTACGACTTGGTCTGTCTGATGCTCGAATTCTCTAGTTCAATGCCATGATCGAGTCTAGATAAGGGATCTTATAATTTCGTGTCTTTAAAGTGTGTTAATGTTCCAATCAGAGAAAATCTGAAAAATGAGTGGTTCGGTATTGAAGTTGTGGGTCGATTCACGAGCTGGCATACGTGCCTGCCCATTGCTGTAGTCCCAAAGGGAAGTCTCAATGTGGCGTTCTTTTTCTAACCTACTCCCGATCGTGGCTGGGGTCTAGGATAACGCGGAATTCCAAAGGTTTCTGGCTGCTCCATACCTAGTAGTATCCACACTGTACCGACCATTCGAAATAAGCTAAAAAAAAAAAAAAAAAAAAAAAAAAAAAAAGAAAAAATGTTCTTTAATTTTGTTCAAGTCGTGTCCCCTTGTCTAGCAAGTGTCAGGTTGCGTCCTAGAGTAAGTGTTGCGGAAGTAAGTATTGTCTTGCCTTTATCAAGTCAGGTTGTTCACTAGCTCGTTAAAGTCTTGTTCCTCTTTCACTCTGGCAAAAGTTTGGTTCCTAATTGTGTGGTTAGTTGGGTAATCCTCTTGTTTGGTAGAAGCACCGTATACATCTTTCTAGGAACCAAGAGGTTTTCGGTTTGCTCATTCAAGTTGGTGCATTGTTGTGGTAAAGTTCTTGTTTGAGGACAAACAAAAGTTTAAGTGTGGGGTGATTTGATGACGTTAGATTTACCGCATTTATCTCGCCACATTTGAACGACATTCCTCTTGTTTGACCCTGAATTGTGATGAACTTGAATGATTTTATTGTAAATTATGTTTGATTCCCCGTTGGCCCTCTTTTGGGTCGTTTGACGTGTTTTCAAGTTATTTTGATGAGATTTCAGGATTTCACATCGTAGAAGACTTTTCTACGAGCTTGGCGGTTCAAACGGGGATCAATTCGGAGCACAAATGAGGTTGGAATTGCCGAAAGAAGTTCGGAGCAAGAAGCAGCATCGAAAAGTGCGGTTTTCAGAGGCAAATGTGCGCCGGCGCACTTTTCGAAGTGCCAGGCGCACTTTGCAATTTATTTTCAAAAGTTTCGGCGGAATATTCAAGATGTGCGCCTTTTAGTGGTCAATGTGCGCCGGCGCACTTTTTGACCCCGCCAGGCGCACATTTGGCCATTTTTCAGCACTTCGACGGAAATTGGGTTTTTAACCCAATTTCGAGGAGAGAGAAGACACACTGGATTTTTCTGCAATTCTCTACTTTTCTCTGACGAACCGGACACTCTCGGAGGTGAAGACAGAGCTTTGGAGACGCGATTGAGCGAGGATTAGCGAGGATTAACTCAGGAGTTTGAAGGATTGATCGAGATTAGGTCTATTCGGAGTAAGATGTTTTCTTCTCCGGTTTTCTTCTTCTTTGTTTCTGCGATTTCTTCTGTAACGATGTCTGGCTAAACCTCTAGGGTTGTTTAGATTAGATGAAGCGTTAGATAGGATTTTGTATGGATGATTTCGGGTTTCTAACCCGTTTATGTTAATCGATGATCTTTCAGACTTAGATGCGATTTCTCCTAAACCCTAATTTAAACTGTTTGACTCTGGCAACTTGATCGATTGTTAGTTTCTGAGTTTATCTTTGAATTGCGGGTCTGACCATGAACGCAATTCATTCTAGAGTTTAGGAGGTCGTTAGGTTCTCCAATAGCTTGACCATAGGATTGTCAGAACCTAATCTCTGTGCATGAATTTGTGGCATTTCACTGTTCTTGATCGTTCTTGATTTCTTGCAAGTTAGCTTGACCATAGGAGCTTGTAGGTTTGAAAGAATTGAATCTCTACGGCCTGACCATGGAGTAGAGATTACAAAAGGAATTGCCGAGTCGTCTAGTCTGTTGAATTTCGTCGTCTGCATAGTTTCATCCATCTAAACCGAACTAGCGTGGATTCGAGTCTGAACAACCGCCATAGTCTATCCCTGAAAAAAACCCCAGTCTGCTTTAATTGTTTTGTTTGATTTCAATTGCATTCTTAGTTAATTTCATTCACAACCAATTCAAACCCAAAACGAAACCCTGAATAGCTTTGACAAACTGTTCTGAGTAATAGAGAAAGGAAGACCCTTGGGAAGTAACGATCTCGCTAGAGCGATCTAGCGAGTAAAACTTTGTGTGCATTAATTTTCGCACCAGGGTGTACCTCATAAGTAAGAAGAGGGGATAGTAGTAAGTTCAAGGATGATCCGGGCGATTGTAAGGAATGAGACAAGTGAACGTGAATAACATACAGAGGGAGTTATCCCTGTGTGAATAGTGTATGTCTCTCTGTCAAGGAGAGAGCCGCATTTATAGCTTGTCCTCCTGATGTCGTGCTTTCCAAGGATTGGTTGCATCCGCTGGGACGATCACGATCGTCCATTGTAACTTCTGCATTGGTGACACATGGCTGCGACCTCCCCCGAAACCCTAAGGCCGCTAGGCAAAGAGATGGGCTTTCCCCACTCTTCTGGGCTGCCTCTTCAGTCACTCTCATCACGCGGGTCAGGTCAACAGATCGCCCGATCATTGACCGCCTTCCTGTGGGGCTTCCAGGTGGGCCATTCCAGGGCCCATAATCGCCAAGTTGGGGCCTATCAATATCCAATTCCCTCTTTAGGCTAGTTTTTCGGTCTAAAGATGCCCATTTATGAAAGTCAACGACACAGGTCTTCAGGTTATAATGAGCGGTTCTATTCTCCCTCCATACTTCAAGAATAATATCGTTGCATTCAGACCTGGCAAGCCATCGAGAGTCAATCGGAACAGGGTTGAACTCCGATTTTGAACCCCAAACAACTCAAGGTGAATTGGACAATGGTTGATAACGTGAAAAACAGGGTATCAAATACTATCCCGCTAAAGTAGGATAGATCGTATTCCACGGGTTTCTTCAAATTGTTTACTCAAAGAACCTGCAAAAATTTAGGTTTAAAATCAAGTTTCATGGTGTGAGTTCCACGACTTCTAAACTATTATGCAAAGGAAATGAATTTGAAATAAAGAAAGATTGATTGATTAAGGTTGTTTACGAAAGACAGACGAAAGTTTAGACTCGAATCCCCCTAAGATTATCAAAGGCATTTGCGATCACAAAACCAGTGACTATTCAATCCTAATTCATTCAGTTCTTAGATACCGTCACAGCTCCTTACCCTTAGGTCTAAGTCCGCGAACGTTCGCTCTATCGAAACTAAGATTAACTAACGGTCTGTGCATTCACTTTTGCAATGGATAACTTATTGGTGCACTTGATTGATTTTAATGAGTTGTTCTAGAAACGGATTAACCCTAAACGGTTCCTACGAAAGGCATAATTCATTGAATAGGTTAATTAATTGATTTGAAGTTCTAAAACAAGTCGGACGTTCGCCAACTATCCTTCTTTGAACAAGAAACTAATCTAGGTGATCAGACTAGAAAAGAAACACGAATTAAGAACAAATCAATTATGAATAAGAAACTGATTGAATTAGAATCTAATTACCGTCGATCTGTGACCGCTTTAAAGCCCCGAGTCACTTTTGGTTCATCTAATCTAAGTTTAACAAGTTTAGCTACTCATGTTTTAAATAAGAGAATCGAAAACAACTAGAGAATTCATCATACAAAGGAAGAACAGAGGGAATTTGAAAAACCTAATTCTAATCCATGAAGCTTCAATGATAAATCTTCACTCCTAGCTCCGAGCACCTCGGGATGGAAAGAATTTGTCAAAATATCTCCGGGAACTCTAAGAAACGCTCTAAACTTTCTCTTATGTGTGTAGGAAGTCTGAAATTCGGAATCTATTGAATTGGGGTGAAGGGCTCCTTAAATGGGACAAGAACTGATCCTATTCTTCGTTGGATCTAGAAAGGGGCAAGTTCTCGGCGAGAATGTGGAAGTTCTCGTCGAGAACTTTTTTGTAAAATAATTCAGGAATCCAACACAAATTTTCTTTAATTTCTTAACAAGTTCTCGGGGAGAACTTGGGAAGTTCTCGCGAGAACTTCAATACTGGGCATTATTTCAATGATTCCCACTCCGTTTGAACTCTGATTTGGTCCCCGTTTGAAGCGCTAGACTCGAGAGAGAGTCCTCTAAAATACGGTAATCTGTAGGATCAATAACAAAACTCACAAACAAGGTAAAAATAGCCAATATATGGACAATGTACGCAGCCGATAATCAGATAGTTAACACATTTACACCAAATACTCACCATAATTGCATTAATGGGTATGAAATATAGTTTAATATGAGAAGATAATCACTATAAATCTAGTGTCATCAATGGTCTAAACCAATAGGTTCATCGTGATACACCACGACATTCTAGAAAGAGAGACTCCAATTCGTAGAGGCCAAAGCTCTATCCAAGCGACATTTGATCAAACCAGACGTCTCATGGTTATTAGACCAAGTAAAGCGATCACCAACAAAACCCAAATCAGATAACACATTATTAAACAAGAAATTTTTAAAAGGTTGAGACTTACCAATATCAATATACTAACATATCAATATATATCCACATATCATGATGTGTAGAAATCCTCCAACCAAACGATCACAATAGCTAGTTATTGGGCACTATTGATATTCAAATAGGTGAATACCTTAAACTCAAACCAATATCAATCATTTTTTCAACTTTACTCCTCAAAATTCAAGGCAATTACATGTCACTGGGCCAACAACAATAATTACTTTTTTCCCCAATTTTTTTTAAACGTCATATCTCTTTTTTTTTTTTCGGGATACCTCCAGAAGAGATATCGTAGACCGTGAACCATCCTAGGAGCTAAAAAAAATGAAAAAGAATGGAAAAGAAAAAAGATGAGGAGGGGAGGAGAGGGGAAGGGGGGTGGAGATTTATCCACCAACTAAATTATTAAATGAAAGGTTTTAAATTACTTAGGCCAAATGAGCCAATGTCTATTTGGCAAAATTGTGTGTCAAGGTATTTTGAGTTTTCGGAATAGTTTTGTATTCTACAAAGTCTAAATCATTAGTCAACTGTCTAATTTCATTAACAATTGCTATGTGGAGGTGTTCTCATGACGGATTTTTTCCAAAAATAGGCTTGGTCCGAAAATCAATTCTCAAAATAGGCTCTATGTACGGTCAATTCAAAAAATAGGCTTGGTTTTGCTGACTGGGCACGCATATCGCCAAAATAAATGAAGATTATTGTATATCGCCACTATAAGTGGCGACTTTATACATCTGACAATTTCAGCCCAAAAATCGCCACTTATAGTGGTGATTTTCAGCACTGAAATCGCCACTATAAGTGGCAATTTTTGGGCTGAATTGTCAGCCAAAAATCGCCACTTAGAGTGGCGATTTTCAACACAGAAATCGCCACTATAAGTGGCGATTTTATTTTGACTTTCCATGCATTTATTTCAACCATTTATAGTGGCTTTATTATGTTTTTTTGGCATCAAATTGTTTGGCATGGGAATCTCTGCAGGAAACACGCTCCCTCAACAGCAACTAACACAGAAAAAATAAAATGGCCAGCCACGTGAAAGGCTTTAATTGGTTGCCTAGATTATAATTTGATATTGTAATAGGAGATAGAGATAGGGTCGGACTCCTCTATTTATATTCCTTCATTCTTCCCATTTTTATCATTCACTCCTCTAACCTCTATATTCTATGTTCATGCATGCAAGAAACAAAGCAAGTAAGCTCCTCTATTCAAGTTCGTTTCCTGTTATACCTCCTTACATATTTACCACTAATTACGTACTATTTTCTTGAAGGAACATTAATATTATCTAGTTACTTCGGTGACGTATATCATTCTAACTACCCACGGTTTTAAGGTATGCACGAAATTTCTGTATTTATATTTCTTGTGAGTTCTTAATAAAAGCAACATGTTTACGTAATACGCATTCAACATATCTGTTTTAGTAATTATTATAATTTTATATGTAAATACTAGTTTTTTTGTTGGCCCGTTGGCCGAGTTATTTTTATGAAATAAACAGGGATTTGTAACTCGTTGGCCGAATTCAACTAAGTATATTATGTTTTCATTTTTCATACATATGTTTTCGTCCAGTTTGCAGTTACAATGGGTGAACCATATGACCCCGTACATTTCACTGGCTCTGGGCCCGAAGAGGACAGCGTACTCCACGATCAAGCCAATCACCGATCTGAGCATATATGGAAAAATCCGGTTAGTACGGCAAACTAACAACCAATGGGAAATTTGGCTTCACTTTTACACTTTGACAATTTTGCGTCATATTAAATCCATGGCCATGTAGTTGACCTCGAAAATTTTTAGACTTTACCATTTTGTTCCAAATCAATTTTACCATTTGACAATTCTTTCTGACTTGCTACTTTGATCATCATTTAAAGAACCAATTTTCAATTTTCATTCTTAAATTTTCAATGTTCTTATGTGCTTATTCATTGCAGGGTCAACAGAGATTGCTTCACTGTAGACGAGCTACCACTCTACCGCCCTACAATGAGTTGTACACCCCACATCTGAGAACTGTGGGGTTGTACGGCGTTCACGAGCTTGTGCGGATGAGGTTGGATCACGACCTCATCACTGCCCTAATAGAGAGATGGAGGCCCGAGACACACACTTTCCACATGCCAGAGGGGGAGTGCACCGTGACATTGCAAGATGTGAACATTATTTCAGGATTACCTATCAACGGCAGAGCCATCACTAGGAGGGTTTCAGGACATTGGATACAAATGATCTACGATTTCTTGGGCCTTCAACTCGACGTAGAAAGCACGGATATAAAAGGTTCGCAACTCAAGCTCCGGTGGTTGAACAAAACTTTCAGTGCCTTACCACCTAACCCCACCCCCTTTGATGTACAACGATATGCACGTGCGTACATGTTGTGTCTCATTGGGGGGGGGGTTCTATTCCCCAACAAGTCCACACAATATGTGCACTTGATGTGGTTGCCACTGCTTCGGGACTTCACTTCCGCCGGTGGTCTCAGTTGGGGTTCTGCATGCTTGGCTTGGTTGTACCGAGAAATATGTAGGGCGAGTCATGTCGTGGCGGAGCAAATTAGTGGACCATTATTTATTCTCCAAATATGGGCGTGGGAGCACTTTCCCTTTATTGCTCGTACAACATCATACACAATTCCGTGGGACATCGAGGAATTCCAACACATGCCTTACGGAGCTCGGTACGTATTACTTCCTCAGTTCAATGTCTATACTTGTACACCTTTATTTGTTGTCTTACTAACAAAGATTTCACGAAATGGGGTAGATGGATCAAAAAGGGAAATGAGGGCGAACAAGCTGAGCATAACGTGGAGGTGTATCGTTACCAGTTTGATCGACTAGCCCCAAATGAGGTAACTAATATCCAACTAGCATTAGCACGACTGTATAATCGCACTGGGAAGCTGTTGGACTTCCTAATTCGCTTCTCCATTACTTCCATGCATTTATCACTGAACATATTTTGACCATCCTCGACAGACGTGTACACCTCAATTCGGTTGGTGAAGTACTTGTTCGTATGCCAAAGTATATGTTGGACTAGCGCGGATATCGAGAGGCCTCGTATACCCTTGTAAACTCCATTCAGGCTCTCAACCATGTTTGTTGTCGTGATCCCATATTTGTGTCCCTCGTCGTGGGACATCGTCCAATGCTTCGGATCATGACGGTATATCCAATTCGCACTAGCATGATTTCCCTCCAACTGCTCCAGCTCATTCATTCTCCGTGTGTATTTGCGTAGTTGGAAAGTACGGGCAACACTCCAGATTCTATTTTTTATTTCAGTGTTGTGAAAAGTGTCGTTGTAGTTGCTCATGAAATGTCGCACACACCATCGCCACTCCCATTCAAGTTGGGGTCCGTAATCCTCCATCGCCCTTTTTATTCCAGCGTGTCGGTCGGATATTATGGCCATCCCCCTACGTTGGGTGACATACATTTGTAAACATTGAATGAACCAGGGCCAACTACGAGTGTTCTCGGACTCGACAATTGCGAATGCGAGAGGCATGATCTGTCGATTCCCATCAATAGCAGTGGCGACAAGCAACGTCCCTTTGAACTTGCCTTTCAAGAATGTGTCGTCGACTTGAATCACGGGGAGGCAGTGGTTAAACCCTATTATGCACGGGGCAAATGACCAAAATACACGCTGGAAAACGGAAACATCTGGGACTGTCATGCCCTTTTCTGTGACTAATGGTCTCGTAAAAAATTGGTACACTGTGCCAGGATTCCAATATTCGATGGCACGTAGAAGGCGGGGCAGGTCTTTGTACGAACCGACCCAGTCGCCGTAAACTTCAGCTAATGCCTTCTGTTTTCCATGCCAAGCTTTCTTGTACGAGATCTTGAACCCCACCGACTCTGTGATTTGAGCTTGTATTGCGCTGATCTTGAGAGTTGGATCTGCTTGTATCAGATGCAGTATGTGGCTAGCGACATATGAGCTGTCTAATTGGTGATGATCTTGGACGATGGTGCTTTGCAAGCATGCATGGTGCATCTCCGCGGTACGTATGGACCAAAAATCCTCTTCTTTTGATTGAGCAGCACGTACGGTCCACTTGCACTCAAATGCATCAGCATTCTTGCATTTCACAACGAGTAATCACTTCTTCGAGTCACAGACCATGTACTCAAAATTACGCTCCAACGCATATTGTTTCAGTGCCGCTTGAACGTCCTTTTTGGTCTGGAATATCATACCCTTGCTAAAGTCCCTTGAAGGGTCCCAATATGGGATGTCTGGAATTTCGGGCATATCGGTTGTGGCGTACATGGGCGTGCCAATCATCGTGTAATGCTCAGTGGGGGCATATGTTGCCTTTCAGCAACCTCGGGATCGCCATCTGAGTCATCAGTGCTGACGTCCTCAGACTCGTCGCTCGAGTTGTATCGCTCGCTCGGTGGTGGGCTCGAATATGAATGAACGTTGTAAAATCCTTCATTTTGCGATGAGGGTCCGACGTCTTCATGACTGGGTGTCCTCCCAATCTCGGTAACACGCTCCGCAATATCGTCCCACGACTCAATGCATTGGCCAAATAGTTGTTACGTAGGAAATATGACCAGGAGCCATCATTATGAAATTAAGAAGTAATGCTTTATCACCTTGTAACCGTATCAACATAAATCTCGGCATATTTAATATCTGGATTATTTTGTAGTGTCTCGTATATCATTTCCACATCATCGTCGTGACTGAGAGCGATCGGGATGTGTGCACGGGTATGAGCGCTGTAGGCTGGCATTCTATACGTTAGATATGCTGGCTTTTCATTCTCCTCGAAGTGTATAGATCCGGTAATTAACTCTAGCATTTCACTAAAACTAAGCTTCCTCTTTGCTTTGATTTTTTTGACGTGGCCACCTTTGTATTCCACTCCGTTTGATGTGAAGTTAGTCTCCCCTCCCCAACGAACAATGAGCACATACTTTCTTCCCATTCTGTACAAAGGCACATGGACGTGTATCAAACTTACTCTTAAAAGTATGAGAGATACATTCATCTTGTATGAGTTATCAATTACAAAATAAAAACAACCAAAGCATCAAACAACATGAATAGCGAATAGTACACATTTAACACAAACTTACTTCAGAATGCTAAAAATGGCGTTGAGGAAAAATATATCACGAAGTAGGAGGACTAATAATTTCGGGGAAATGTTGAAGGAGTTAGTGGTTCTTTCGATACAAAATAAGACAGTATATATAATTTCATATTTGTGGAGTACAGCTAACATTGCTCAAATAATTGCGTGCAAAAAGACACAATACAGTCTGATAATTTCCCACCACCAAAAATGCATGAAATACCACTATAATTTCCCACCAAATAATGCATGAAATCTATTTCCCATGTGCCTGTGTCAGGATAAACGGTTGAAATAATGCATCCCACTATAAATGGTTGATAAATGGTTGAAATAATGCATCCCACTATAAATGGTTGAAATAAATGCATGGAAAGTCAAGATAAAATCGCCACTTATAGTGGCGATTTCTGTGTTGAAAATCGCCACTCTAAGTGGCGATTTTTGGGCTAAAATTGTCAGATGTATAAAGTCGTCACTTATAGTGGCGATATACAATAATCGTAATTTATTTTGGTGATATGCATGCCCAGTAAGCAAAACCAAGCCTATTTTGGGAATTGACCGTACATAGAGCCTATTTTGAGAATTAATTTTCGGACCAAGCCTATTTCTGGAAAAAATTCTCTCATGGCTAAGACTTGCCCAAAATATTTGATTTATAATTAACGTCACTTTAAAAAATAATTAACGTCAAATTCCTTTGATTGCATGATTTAACCAATTATACCAATTATAATATCTTTGAACCTATTAATCCATTGAACAGTGGCGTCGATTACTCCAAAGATAATATCTTTACCCAACAAATCAAAGTTATGATATGTCCAGCAATTTCATTTAATGAAAAGAAAATTATTAAACTAAAGGATTATTTGTCAAACTGAAAAGGTGAGAGTCAACAAAGAGAAAAAGGAAAGTGTTGTGACCGTTGGAGCCTGAAAGCTTTTCCAATACCCAAACGGACAGTTGTCAGAGGGTCCAAAGAAAGTCCCGTGTTAAATGGTTAATACTATTTAATTTTAACAGCTATCCGAAATTGAGGAAACGGAAGAAAACTCGAAATCCCAAAATCACGCTTTCTAATAAAACTCAATTACACCAAAACCGGTCTGCAATAAAGACACCCCGCCGGAGGAATGAGATGGACGCCGGTGCAAACACACCCGCCGGAGATTTGTTGGAGAAGAAAACGGACGGCGAGAATCTTGAACTCCTCAAAGAAACACGAGTTCCTCCACAAATCTTCAGAGTCCAAGAAGAGCTTTACCCGAACGGTCCTGATCTTAGACTAGGAATCACAGGGATGAGTGAGTTCAAATCCAGGGAGAAGGAGAAAGTTGAATTGTTCGAATCACAGGGGATGAGTTCGAATCCACCATTTCTCAGTAAGTTTATCAGAACAA
Source organism: Linum lewisii (assembly GCA_034768395.1). Taxonomy (NCBI): domain Eukaryota; kingdom Viridiplantae; phylum Streptophyta; class Magnoliopsida; order Malpighiales; family Linaceae; genus Linum; species Linum lewisii. Next base: position 74,981,131 of record CM068296.1, read on the forward strand.
AACGTTTTAATCTGGAATAATTCTTAGGAAGAAGACTTCCTCTATTTTTAATCTGGGATTAAGATCCCTTGAAAGCACCATCAAGAAGACAGGCCAATAAAATCAGATTGGGATGAATCCCAACCTCTAGAATAAGGTAACTAACGGACAAGAACGTCCGAAAGAGACAAGTCACCAAAATCGGAGACTTGCCCTACCCCCGACGACTCGCCTTCGAGATAGAGGACTGTCCACGCACTAGCCAACAATTCCGGTATCACAATCTCTCTTATAATCCTCAGGAAGAAACTTCTCTATTGTTAATCAGGGATTAAGATCCCTAGTAAGCACCGTCTAAAAGACGGGCTTGTCAAACTCAGGTTGGGAAAGATCCCAAACGTCATATCTCTTACATACAAACTCACAATTGGTAAATTTTTTCACCAATATCTTAGTTTTGCGAAAACGAATCCAACAAGGTCGTTCTTGATATACTAGCGAACCCTTCAAAAAGTATGATTTTCTAAATATTTTTGAATATTATCAAGATTGATATCGTTAAATTTATATTTGAAAGATGAGATTCTTTGTGTAAACAAAAAAAGTCGGATACGACTTCCCGAGAAGGAATAACGAGGTGATTTTTTTTAAAAGTCGTAATACTATCATATTGGTCTTGTTAGATTCGTTACTGAAATACGAGTCTTTCTATCTAAAGAACATGATTTTTGTATTTGAATTGATGCAACTATGTTAATTTTAAAAAAGTAGGGGGATAAGTAAGGTCAAATATATGTAATTTCATAAGAATATCCATCTTAATAATCTTAATGGTGGTATGGTAGATTTGGTTTTGACACATAGGATAGAACCCTCCTTACAAAATTCCACATCATCACACAATTTTTAAATTAAAATTTAATTATTTTTTCTTCCATATTATTAAATGCTCATGTACTAAGTACTTCAAGATTAATATATTATGAATTAAATAATAATTTTTTTAAAAGTATAATTAAACTAATATGAGATTATGATAATTAGAATAAATAAGTATGAAAATGCTTTATATTAAATTATAAAAAAAAATATTCTTAGAGGTGTCCGTGTGACAAATTTGATATATTTTGAATTTATTTTATTTGACTTATTGATTAGTGAAGTTATATATCATCCAAATTTCAGATTCATCATATTTTATGTTTATGCGATTTTATTTAGTTAAAATTGGTTTAACTTATGTCATTGATCAAGTTTGGTCATGTTGCTTAAAATTATAATTTCTATTTGAATTATTTAGGAAAAATATATTCCAATTTTTATAGAATTAGAGTATTTTGATTTGCATAATCGACTACAAGTTATATATATTGTGTGTTTATTGGTTTATCAACCACTTTAACGGTCATTTGCATGTAGCAAAAATGTCGTTGATTTGTCATAGTTTGATTTGCATTTAGAAATGTTGTGCAACCATACTTGATTGAATTTAGTTAAATAGAGGTGAATATTGTAAGTCATATTATGAAATCATCTTATTATATGTTTGAAAGGGTAAACAATTTTATCCAGCCAACGGGCTGGATACAAAACTAGTTTCCACTTAATATTCAATACCAAACAAGAATTTCACATTGAATATATCTTTCAATAGCTAGATATCTCAAATAACTAGCCATTTGAAATATCTCATACCAAACAACCATATTTTTATTTTATTTGATTTGAATGAAATTCTGTGTTGATCCATGGATGAACCAACACTACTCTCCACCCTTACACCCTTCCATGACCTATATAAAGAGGCCTCCTCATTTCTCAAACATATTAATTCTCACGTCTCTCACTCACAAATTCTCAAAGGTTTCTTCCTATTCATCTATAGGGGTGGAAGTTTGGGCATGGGATAGGGGAATTCCCATTCCCAAATTATTTAGGGAATTGGGAGCCCATGTACCAAAATTAAAATGTAAAATTGGGTTTGAGCTTATGAAATGGGAATGAGAATTTGGGTTTGGGTCTGGGGAAGCCCAAATACCAAATTATGGAATTCAGATCTGGCGATTTTGTCTCAACTATGAAGCTTACCCACCCTTAACTCCAGCTCCATTGTCGAAGTTGATTCCGTCGCAGATGACGCCGTTCTCCTTCAGGATCCCGACAAGCATGCGGCCAAACTCGTCGTCTCCAAGCTTCCCAACGAAGGCCGTCTTTCCACAGAGTTTGGCAACGGCAATGACGACATTTGCGGGTGCGCCACCGAGAGCCTTGATGAAACCTGGAGCCTCTGCGAGGGAGACTCCGGAAATGGTGGGGACGAAGTTGATCATCATCTCGCCAAAGCTGACGATGAGAGATAAGTCTAAGCCTCCGTTAGAAAACGTCATTGTGACGTGATGAAAATTGAAGAGCGGCGAAGATGATTTGTTATTTCCAGATATCATCTTTTGCAGTTAGTTTATTGTTGTTTTGGTTTCAACTTAAGAATTCGGGAATTCAGGATCCCGAGTCCCGAATTAGAATTCCCGTTCCCAAATTAAAATTCCCAAAGTAAATTTGGGATTGAGAATGTGAACTCTAATTCGGGAATCGGGAATTTGGGATTTTGAAAATATGGGGATGAAGTCCCATTCCCTCCCAATTTCCACCCATATTCATCTAAGTCTTGAATTTGAAGGTTTATAGTTTTATCCCAAGGAGAAATTTCTTGTAACCCTAGACTTATTGAAAGAGTAGAAATATTCTTCACGGAAAGCAGTGGCGGAGCTAAGGGGAGGTCACCCTGGGCTGACCCTAGGGTCCCCTAGACCCAAATAGCTAAAATATATGTATTTTTCGTACAAAAATATTTTTAGCTCTTTGTATTTTTTTTTGGGTAGAAACTCTTTGTATTTTATGTATCAGGCCCATGGTCTACTTGTGTCCTGACTCCGCTAGTAACGGAAAGTGATTCAAGTTACAACCTGGTTCAAGTTGATCTAAAACCCTCTACTATTCGACTAGAGTATCATCCATACTCGGTAAATCGAATCATAGATTCCAACACCTCACTACCTAACCCATATAGTTAAAGAGATACCCATTACTCATACAAGTATGAGTGTGATGAATTTTTTGGAGTTATAACTTATGAGTATGGCCAACTCATTTTCCACCCCTAATCCTAAAAAAACAGTGTATGTTTAAATGGGTCAAATACTCAAAACGTCCGGAAATTATAGGGTGGGTTACATACTAGTCCTAAAACTTTAATTCGTTACAGAGTAATCCTATTACTATGAAATGTGTTACAGATTAGTCTTAATGACGTCATCAATGTACTTTTTCAGCCATTTCACCACATCACCGTTGACATGTCATCAAAAACATAATTTAAAATTCAACAATCTAATTCAAATCTAAATTTAAACTCATCTAACTTATAAAATCTGATTCAAAACTAAATTTAGTGAGTCAGATTGATTTCATTTTAAATTTTAATCAGTTAAAGATAAAAATTTAAATTATATTTTTGATGACGTGTCAATGTTGACGTGGCAAAATGGCTGGAAAAGTACACTAATGACGTCATTAGGACTACTATGTAACTCATTTCTAAGTAATAGGAACACTCTGAAACAGATTAAAATTTTAGGACAAATTTGTAACACACCCCATAGTTTCGGGACGTTTTAAGTATTTGAGCCATGTTTAAATCGGTCGGTAACGTCGAAACCACGAGCAGTGATGGGCGCGTAGCTTATGGCGTTTTAGTACAAAGAATCTCTTGTTTCCTATCACACAGGTTCGCCATACGGAATTCGCTGAAACAAACACCTAATCCCGTAGACCTCTCCGTCGACGCTCTACAAAGTACAAAGCCTCCCCTCGGAGTTTTCATCATCGTTGTCATATCCTCGTCAAAATTACCAGAAATACATATCGAAGAATGCTTTCCAGGTAATATCTACTGTCCCAATTTCAGTTCGACAATTGATGTCGATGGCGCTGGTCATTCAAACTGGTCCTTACAATTTGAGGCCGCTTTCTTTGACCGAGCGGCCATGCCTCCATGCGCACGCAAATGCTCTAGTTATCAGTAGACGGTTGTCGGGAGTTGGCTTTGGGATGGTCTTAAACCGCCCCGAGCATGCGCTTCCTCTTCTTCGCGGGAAAAGAAATTTAGCCAGGCGGCAATCTATTACTGCCTGCTTGTCCAGAGTGGAGGCAGCTGACGACGGCACTCAAGAGGTGGGTGGTTTTGTATCTGCATTTGCTGATATTGGTGTTAATTGGCTCTCGGACTAGTATATGATTACGAGACAGCTACAATTTACTGTTCGATAATCTAATTGCAGTGCATGTTCGATTGATTTTACTTCTTTCGTATTTCTGTTGGATATGCTACCTATCAATCTCCGTGATGTAGATTAAGTTTCAATGTTGACTGAGAACTTGTCAATTGAGAAGCAACTGAGCAAGGTTAACTTGGAAGTAATGGTTGTATAGAAAATGAGAATTTGGGTGATTCCTGGAACCTTGTATTGATTTAGTCTCGGCTGAGCATATACAATTTTGTTATTTTTTCATCTCTAATCGTTGTGCTGCATGGATTGTTTATTGAATGTCATCCTGCTGAATTGATTGTCTCCATAGGAAATTGACAAAGATCATAACTTACCTGCAACAGAGGATAATGCTTCAAAGCCTCCGAACAAGGCAAGCCAACTGAAGAAAAGGATTGTTTTTGGACTTGCAATTGGATTTGCCTGCGGAGCTGTGGTATTGGCTGGAGGATGGGTGTTAACTGTGGCTTTGGCAGTTGCTGTATTTGTTGGTTCACGGGAGTACTTTGATTTGGTGAGAAGTCATGGAATTACTGAAGGAATGACTCCACCTCCTCGATATGTGTCTCGGGTTTGCTCTGTCATCTGTGCGCTTATGCCGATCCTCACATTGTAAGACCAACAGTGTTGCTTTTTCATTGGAGTACTTTATATGACTGCTTATTTAGGCTTCATGATATTTTTTTGTATATTTTCTCATGGTTTGGCTGATCGGCAGGTATGTTGGCCAGATTGACATCTCCGTAACCTTCTCTGCTTTTGTCATTGCGATTGCCTTACTTCTTCAGAGAGGAAATCCTCGTTTCGCACAACTTAGTAGCACTGTGTTCGGATTATTTTACTGTGGTTATCTGCCTTGTTTCTGGATCAAGCTTCGATGTGGTTTGGCTACCCCAGCATTGAACACTAGTAAGTTCTTGTTTGCTGCTGATGTTGGTGTTGACGCTATCATGTTAGATTTTCCCATTTAAGCTCTAGGTTTGCTCATGTCAGTTCTTACCTTCACAGTAGATGACCTTGTTTATAATATGCATTATTTATCTCCCTTCCCAATTTGTAGATAATTATTGTAGTTATTAAGTCAGACAATGTGGTTAGATATTTGATAAACTCCTAATCAAGGAAGAGTTCTACAACTGTGTGTATATGGTGCCCCTAGAGTGTTGATGGATAATTATGTTTCTAATATCCAGTTTTACAGGATAACACTCTACATATAATAAAATTTAAATAAAATAATGTTTTCAGTGATTTGGAAAAAACATAAGTGTCAAGATGATGACCTCTCATTTTAGTTAAACATGCACCTCTAGAACGAAATCTAAAGAACATCGATTATACACTTATACTATGATGATTATAAATCTTTGTTGAACTTATTTTAGACTTAATACGATTAAATATATTGATTACCACTCTAGATAATATAAACGCAGTGGGGGTACTAAGTGGTGGCATCGTAGTGTTACCCATATATATTATCATATTTTGAATGTGTGTGTGTATATAACGCTTTAGTACTCTAGCGATACTGGTACCTTAGCTAGCACTAAAAATCCAAGTTTCTAAAATTTAAAAGTCAAATAATGATTCCTAAGCCTATTGCAATAAACCCTAAGAATAATGATAACCTCCTAAATACTAAATCCTAACCCTCAAACACGACATCATAAACTCAAACTCTAAATCGTATCCAAACTCTAACTTTTGACTACAAGTACAAATTAAAAAATCATAAACCCCCAAAATAATCTCGAACCTCCAACACTATATCCTAACCCCTGAATACGAATATAAGAACAAAGGAGAATAAAACCTCTTGGTTCATAAACTTTTGCATGGTATCAGATTCCACTCTGACCTAGGAATTTCCATAATCTTCTTCTTGTACATATTCTCTTTCTCTAAGTTATTGTGGCACAAGACACAACTATTTCTTGGAATTCTACACATGGAATAATCTTGGCACTGGCAACACTTGTAGAATCTAGATCATACTCTGGACCACGGACAACACACAAATTTGATCGAAAAAACTACCTCCATTTGTTTGAAGTCTGTCCAGATGCATATTGTCACAAATGAGGATATCTTACTTGAGCTGTTGGAAGAACAAAATAATCCATTGCCAAGTTCTAAGCCTAGAACAATAATGCCAATCTCGCAAGGCCTTGGTTGATCACCTTAATTAATTAAAAAACTTGCATGCACCTGAACACAATCCCTCTCATGTTATGACGTAGAGATTGTCTCTTAGTCTAGTGCAGCCAATCTTCTTTCACGAGGCTTTCTCCTATATTTTACAATGTTTGAACCCAAAAACAACTTCATATCATATGTCTCGTGTAAGATTACCCGATGGAGATAAAGACTATGGTTAAGTTTTTGAAGTCCACAAATGGCGCAAAAGAATTATTTGTTAGAGAGTACGTGTCTGTGGCATCATCCTGGATGTCTTCATCAGTCTCGTAAAGCAAACAATTTCCCCGAAGTCATCTTCTTCTTATCGTAGAGATAGTTTATGTTAGATAGCCAAGTAATGTCGTGGCACATTAGACTCGGTCATCCCAGTTTTGGGTCACCTTGAAAAGTTGTTACTTTGGTTATTCTTGAATAGAGGTCTTAGTTTCGATCACTATACGATTTGTCAATTCGCTAAGCACACTTGAGGTATTTATTCATGTCTCAATTTGTAAGATCTATCAACCATTTGCTATCATTCACAGTGATAAATGAGCCCTACTAGAGTTAAGAACATTAGTGGATCTAGATTGTTAGTTAGATTTATGGATGACCATACTAGAGCCACCTAAATACTCTTGATGCTAGACAAGTATGAAACAATAATTATATTCAAGGAATCCTTTAACATGATACAAAATCAATTTAAAGCAAAAGACCATGTGTTTAAGAAAGATAATGCTTAAGGTTATTTTAACTCAATTTTTGGTTCATATCTATCTCAACATGGAATTATAAATCATAGTTCATCTGTTGATACCTCCTAGCAGAATGTGATAGTTGAGAGGAATAATCGAAATATACATGAGATAGCTGGAACTTTTAATTCACAAAACAAGTGTGTATTTATCCATAGGTTGAAGCAGTTTTAAATGCCAATGCCACCTATCTGATTAATTATCTCCCTAGTATAGTATTGCAATATAAAGATTCTAAGGATACAACTCTAGCAGCTTGTTCACATCCGATGGCCTTCATGTTGAATTTGGATCCTAAAGTGTATGGATGTCCGGCTTGTGTGCATATTAAACAACACCAATGTACCAAACTTGATCCCTGAAATGTGTGTTTATTAGTTATGATTCTCACTGGAAGGATTATATATGCTATTCTCATGTTACAAAGAAAGTGACATTACATTTTTTTTAACATCAATCCTACATACCGAGGCTTAACATTAGGTGGAGAAAATTTAGATAGAATCGAAGGAATATGAGCATCTGATAACATTCAATGAAGGGAGTACAACAACTACTCTACCTCTGTGAAAGGAACTACCTGCTCAAGAACTTCCTATTCCACCACTTATCCTCCTCATGCCATTCTGGAGGTGTGTTAGCATAGAAAACTAATCATCTCATGTAGCTATGAAAATTTACAAGATTCAACTAAGACATCATTCACTATAGAAGTGATGCTAAATGACTTAGATCAACCAAGTGGTCCAAGAAAAGGAGTTCGTTGCTGCACTCCCCATCCAATCGAGAAGCAAGTTTATTTTGCTAGCTTAAATAAACACTATAGGCATTCATAGCTATCGTTGACCGTAAAATCATTCCAAAGAATGTAAACGAAGCTATGGAGATTCGTAGAAGGAAACAAGCAATACTTGAAGAGGTGAAGTCCCTAGATTAACAACAGTTGACTATTGTCTCACTTCCTTATGGAAAGAAGCCAATTGATGTAAATGGATATTTACAGCCAAATGTAATAGATGTATAAAGCTAACCTTGTGGATTGTGGATTCATAGTCCTATAGAGTAGGCTATCAAGGAGAGCTTCGCTCATATAGTTAAGCTCAATGCTGTTAATGTAATGTTGTCTCTAGCAGCAAATAAATACTAGCCACCATTCCAAATGAATGTCAAGAATGATTTCTTAAATGGAAATCTATCCAAGGATGTTCATATGAGTTTACCTAAGGGGGTTAATCACAGATGAGGCTTGGATTTGGTTTGTAAACTTAAGAAAACACGTTATGGTTTAGAACAATCCCTGTGTGCATGGTTTGAAAGATTTACCAACACGATCAAGTTTGGAAGGTATTATTTGTGCCAAATTGATCACACAATGTCCGTGAGAGACACCAGTACAAGGGGAGAGTGACCATCCTTATTGTCGACATAAATGTTACTATTGTCACTAGAAATGACAAGGAAGACTTAATGGCCTGAAGACTAAACTAGCCACATAATTTGAGTTGAAGGGCCTAGGGAAATGAAGTACTTCTTTGGCATGGAAGTAGCTCATTTCAGCAAGGATCTAATTATCTCTCAAAAGAAGTATGTTGTAGACCTCCTAGCCGAGATAGGGATTCTAGGCTGCAAGGCATCTAAAACCCCAATGCTACATAATATGAAGTTTAATATAGAGGGTAATGTTAAATTGCTAGAAAGTAGGATAGATATCAACAACTAGATGGGAAGTTGATAGAAAGGCAAGAGATATAAAAAATTAGTTGGAAAGTTGATCTATCTATCAAACACATCCAAATATTACCTCTGCTGTGAGTGTGGTGAGTCAGTTCATGCATGAACAAACTGAAGAGCATCCGGAGTTCGTGATGTGTGTATTGAGGTAACTAAAATGAACACCTGGACTAGGCCCCTTGTTAATAGAAACGAGTGTGAATCTATAAACTATAAATTGTTGCAAGTTGGGATGGTGTCGTGTGATAACTTTTATGCGATCTAGAGCAGACTATTGCTCTTACTCTAATGTCTGGGGAAATCTTGTAACCTGGAAGGGTAAGAAGGAATCGGTAGTGCAAAAGCCGAATAAAGAGTCGTAGCTCTGAGAATATGTGTAGGAATAAGACTACAAAGGGTTCTATGATGAGTTAAACGTCCAAAATCATGAACCTTATTGTGGAAATTTGATCAACATGTACACTTGTACACCTTACACCAAGATTGGGGGAGCGTTGATCTCTCTTCCTAATTTGGAAATAATTACCTTGGTTCTTAACTATTAAGTTAGATATTCGGTGGACTCTAAGGAAGACTTCTATAGCCATGTAAATGTATATATATTACATTAAAGTAGAATATTGGAAAATAAACTATCACCAAAGCAGAACAGAGGAGAATAAAATCATACAGTTCATAAAACTTTGCAGGTCTGTAGTTGTGATAATGGCGTGCAACTACCATTGTCAATAATTAATCTATCTATAGAATCTTTATAGCAATCTTCTTTTTCGTATTGATCTTGACCAGTTTCCTCCTGCTTGCTGCTAATTTTAAAACCTGTTGTTTGACAGAATCAGCGGGATCCTGGCCTGTTTTGCTCGGTGGGCAGGCTCATTGGACTGTGGGCCTTGTTGCAACATTGATTTCGATAAGTAGCATCATTGCTGCTGATACATTTGCTTTTATGGGAGGCAAGGTATTTAGACTTTCCTCTATCCTATCATTGATGTGCTTAAGGTTACTATGAAATTGTTTAGATGAAGCATAGAAGGTGGAAGATAGAGGTTTTGAAACATATGATTAGGACGGAGAAAGAACCTCTACACCCACATGGCCACATGTATCGTTGATATGTCTTGATTATTGTGTCACCACAATTGAGGGTTGATGAGCAATTGAATTAATTACCAATGATCAATGATCATTGTTTCATGAAACATAAATGTTCAAGAAAGAGTGGCGTACTATATGTTTAAATAATATCTTGTATGTTATGAGTTTGCCCCCATTGCTGTTATCTCAGATAAACAGCAAGATGATTAATTCAGAGGTAGAAATATTTGTTTGTATATTTCTTGGAGCACTCTGTCATATTTGTACAAGACTCTTAGACAAGATCTTAGCTATAGTAATTATCTACTTGTGATAACACTTATCTAAAGAACTACATGATAATATACACATATCTTTGGTACTCATCTTCACAAACTAACGATGGCCTTGTTCATTTCATGATTACCTTGTAATTGGTAGTTTCTATTCTTCGTGCTGCGGTACCAGTTTTGAGTATTCTTCTCAATTTCCTTTGCACATATATACATATCTTATCCAGAGTGGCTTGTCTAAACTTAACCATATAACTGGCTAAGATAAGTTTTCTACAATTTTCAGGCATTTGGGAGGACACCCTTGACAAGTATTAGTCCAAAGAAGACTTGGGAAGGAACTTTATGGGGCTTAGGTGGTTGCATAGCAACATCCATCATTCTTTCAAATATATTTTCTTGGCCTACATCTATAATGAGGTCAGCAACATCTTCCTTGTGTCATCTTTGAAATTCCAGTTCAATTTGATATTGAAATATTTCAACACTCTTGTGACGCACCTATTATTCAAATATTTCAACACTCTTGTCACACCTATTATTCAACTGGTAGTAGTGTGTTCTTATGGAGATATATGGCATAACTAGTCTTCTGAGTTTCTTGCACATGGACTTTGGTTTCACTTTAGGGAAATGTATGGAAACAAATCTAACATATCTGCACTGAATGGTTTCAGCTCTATTGCATTTGGCTTCTTGAATTTTGTCGGGTCTGTATTTGGCGATCTTACAGAATCAATGATCAAACGTGACGCGGGTGTGAAAGACTCAGGCTCTCTAATACCAGGACACGGTAATGAAGCTCTACTAAATATTGTCTTCATAGATCTGGTCAACTGTTAGCACTGTTTTACATAAAACTCGAGAGTGGACCTCAGAAAGGAAAAATTCATTGGTAAATTTTCGTACGTAAAAATACAGATATTTACTGAATACAACTGCACATTTAACTGTGCTCAACTTTGAAATTGCCAACTTTAGAGGTTAATTCAACGATATAATTTGCTGATATGAATAACTCTAATATATAGAGTTAGAATTACAAAGAGAGCTACCTATAAATTTTCCGTAAAGGTATCTGCCTAATCTGATAACTATAATTAACGTAGAACAATATTTACTTATAAATCTAGATATGGAATAACTTATCTCCATATCTGTCAACACTCCACCTCAAGCTTGGTGTAGATATCTGTCATGCTGAGTTTGGAAATGAACCCCTTGAATAAGTCTTGAGGCAGAGTCTTAGTCAGAACATTAGTAGTTTGTTTCCTTGAGGGAACATAACAATTCCTTGTTGAACCTTTTCTGAGATAAATTAGCGTTCAATCTCAACCTGTTTAGTCTTGTCATGATGTACAAGATTTTTAAGTGTAGTAATAACTGAATTACCATTACTTAGCATAGTAATTGGTTACTGAAATTCCACTTGTAACTCCTTCAGCATCCTGATCGACCATATTCCTTCACACATTCCAAGAGCTAAAGCTCTCAGCCTCAGCTCTACTACGAGCAACAACAGGTTACTTCTTACTTCTCCAAGTAACTAGATTTCCCCAGATGTATGAGCATTAGCCAGTCATATATCTTCTGTCTGTTAACTCTCCTTCCCAACTAGCATCTGTATACACTTCAATCTTCCTGCTCTCATGCTTTCTGAATTCTAATCCTAGAACTGGTATTCCCTTTAGATACTTTAGGATTCAGATCACAACCTTCATATGCTCCACATTTGGCTTGTGCATATATTGGCTTATGATGCTCACATAGTAGGCAATATCAGGTTCTGTATGAGTGTATGAGCAAGATAGATCAACTTTCCTTCTAGTTGTTGGCACGCCAATCTTCTTGTTTTGTTTTATAGGTGTTTTCTGCAGGTTTGCCAACATTCTTGTTTCTAAAAGCAGATCCATGATGTACTTTCTCTGTGAAACCACAGTTCCTTTCTTCAATCTTGCAATCTTCATACATGGGATATGACATTTCTCCAAGGTCTTTGAGCTTGAATTCATAGCAAGTCCCCTCTTTAGTCTACCAATTTTCTCTGAATCACTTTCAGTGATGATAATATCATCAACGTTGACTATGAGGATGGCTAGTTATTCATTTCTTTTTATGTCTTACAAATAGGGTGTGAACAGTATGGCATTGACTATAGCCATTGGTCTTTACAACTTTAGTGAAGCAATCAAACCATGACCTTGGTGATTGCTTAAGGCCATACAGGGCCTTTCTTAGCTCTTAGACATCCCTTGGGCCTTTCTTAACTTCAGCCTTGAATATGTAGGACGCACGGACTGTTGAAAAAGGATGAAGGAACTTCCATTCTTCTTGTCCTGTTTTGCAAAAAGACTAGCACAGTTGCATAATTTCTCATTTTCAGCATCCTTTTTCTGCACTGTATAATGAATGAGACTCACATCTTTACACTTGCAGGTGGGATTCTGGACAGAGTGGATAGTTACATATTCACAGGCGCACTAGCTTACTCATTCGTCAAAATTGTCCTGCCACTATATGGAGTTTGACGACTCAATTCTCGACTGACCGAGACAGAGGAGAAAGCATAGAAAATGAAACGTACCAAATGATGCGGTACTGCAAGGGCTGAGAGGACCGACAAGACGTCATCTATGCCAGATGATTAAGCAGGTTGAGATCCTCTCTGCCTGAAACTGCAATAGGTGATACCGGATAATAGATAATGTGAGTACATATATCTTGAGCACTAACAACGGGCCACATCCTGTGATAGAGCTCCTGTCATAAGACTCAGAACCATGAAGGAATTGAAATTTCCGGTTCAAGGAGCCTTTTGAACAAGAGTGTTTCTCAATGACGGTGGCTGGATCAACATAGGCTGCATGCTGGATAATCAACTTGTAATGTTCACACCTCCAATATTTTTTTGGGAATTTTTATAGTTTTACCTTTTTTTTTTCTCTGTGAATTTCTTTTACTATTTTACCAAATATTAAACAGATTTTTTTTTTGTTGTTGAATTTTTATACTTTGTATCTAGAAAATAAATGATTTTAGCATTTTTTTTCCCTGTGGATTTCCGCAAAAGTGAACGGTTCTAAGAAATTAACGCTTTAGATCTTTTTCATTCGATCGCTATGTGTGGTTAATTTGTAAGAAAAATTTAGTTCCCAAACTATATCAGATGTCGACACTCGAGGCCAAATCAAGCTTTCCATGGCCAAGGTTATAAGAACTATAATCAAGAACTAGTTTTTTGGCCGGCCCGGGTCAAGTGGTTATTTTATTTTCTTGAAATTTTCTAATTACAATTATTTAATATGATTGTTAATATATGTGAAGCAATGATAAATTAATTGCATAATATTTTAAATAGTTGTTAATAAATAGGCCAAATATACAAATTTAGTTAGACCTTTTCGGTTTATGTCAATAAAAGTTTGATAAATATTTTAATCCAAATTATAAGTTATTAATCATATTATAAATATTTTGTTAAGTGTGCATGCAAATAAAAATTGAAATGTTGCAAAAAATGTAGAAGAGTTGGATTTATCAAATTGACATAGAAAGAATATAATTAAATTCAAAAAGTGAGAAATTTTATATAAAAAAAATTTGAGGCGGAGTTAGAGTCTTAAAGACGTGGGAGAGAGAGCCTACTAAAATTAAATAATTAATAAAAACTAAAGAAAATTTTAATTGGATAGAAGCCTGCAATTAAGAAGTGTGGATTTGGGTACCATCTTTTTAAAATCCTTAGTATATAGTGTCGATGTAGAAGTGTAGATATGTATGATCGGAACCTTTTCAAATATCTTCATTTAGCCCAGTCGATCACTACACATATGATGATTACTAAACCATCATATTTTTATCAACATACTAATATTAAGAACAATATCATGTGGGTTTAAAGACTTGTAAAACTTACACATGCTTTTTAATTAAAAACATGAACGATTGGAAATCATTGAAATTACTTCTTTCAACCCGGTTTATCATTATAGATATTATGATTGCTAAAATAACATATTTTTATCTATCACATTTGAGAACTATATAATGCAGACTTCATACTTTTAAAATTTACATAATTTTTTTAACAAATTCTAATGATAATATGAATGATTGAAACTTCTTCAAATTACTTTATTCAATTCAATTTATTTTTATCAGCCATAACAAAAGAACACTATCACTTGGGCTAAATTATACATAATATGCTATCCATTTAACTTTTCCAATTATTTTTTGCTCATGGTAAAAATATACAATTAATATTTTATTTATTCTCATGTTAGATTGTTAAAAAATGTGAATCAAATAAAATTTACAATAAGTGAAAATATACACATCTTCAAAAATATACTAATTAATTCAAAATAATAATTTATATTTTAGGTAACATGTAAAAAAATTGATGTAATTTTGTGCTAAAAGTATAAACAAAATTAATGATATATAAAGTTAAAATATATAGATTAAATCTAATAAACATGATTCAGCATAAAAAATAATAAACGTGAATTTTGTCAATTCTATTGAAAGGGTGTGGGAGAAGATCCGGACCCAACCTTTTAAGGTTGGACCGGTTTCCAACCAAAAACAGGAGGGGTATTTTAGGAAATTAAAAAAATTTAACCTAATTCCCAAATCCCAAAAAATCCTCTGTCTCTTTCCCTCATCTGCCGTCTCCGTTTGCCAAATCCCTTTCAAACTCTCTTTCAGCCGCAAAAATTGCTACTCCGGCCGAAGCTTGAAGCCTGAAGCTTAAAGCTTGAAGCTTGAAGCATGAAGACGCCCGCCGAAGCCTAAGCCTAAGCCTGAAGACGCCCGCCGAAGCTTGAAGACGCCAACTACCTCAACATCGTGGCTGATCTCGTCGCCATCCTTGATTCCCTCGCCATTCCCAAGGCAAACAAGAACCGGGTCGAGCAGAGGCTGATTTCGAGTCGACGTTGGGCGAAGGAGCGGCGGCCGGCGGAGGGCATTGACCGGAGCAGCAGCAGCGTATTCCACAATTGAAGAAGAGTGACTGATTTGTCACATAGTTAAGTTAGGTGACTGATTTGTCACATAGTTAAGTTAGGTGACTGATTTGTCACATAGTTAAGTTAGGTGACTGATTTGTCACTTAGTTAAGTTAGGTCACTGATTTGCAGTTGTTAATGCTTTGGGATGTTTTAGAAACTATTGAAATTTACATTCTCAGTCACTGATTTTGGGCCATTTTGTAAACATTTAAATGCAAATATTGTTGGGACAACCTTTTGTAACTATATAATCTGATTGTCGAATAACGTGTTAACTAATTTTGATAATTATTTATCGGCTAAAAACTTTGTTAACTAGTTATCTAATCATGAGGTTAACTAGTTAACTATATAAGTTAACTAATTAACACAAAAAAAAAAAAATTAGTTAACTAATTTTGATAACTAGTTATCACATAAAAATCTTGTTAACTAGTTACCTAAATCATGATATTAACTAGTTATCATGTTGAAAACAACATAACTAGTTAGATAACCTGTTAACAAAAATTTCAGTTAACAAATTATGGTAATTCGTTAACTAGTTAACAAATTATGGTAATTCGTTAACTAGTTAACAAATTATATGTGAATTTGTAATTTATTGAATGGTTAACTAGTTAACTCGATTGGTTAACTAATTAACACGATTGGATAACTAGTTAACACGATTGAATAACTAGTTAACTCGATTGAATAACTAGTTAACTCGATTGGTTAACTAGTTAGCCAATTTTAATAACTAGTTATCCTCTTAAAAAATGTTAACTAGTTATCTTAGTCATGATGTTAACTATTTAACTCGATAAGTTATCTAATTAGCTAATTTTGATGACAAGTTATCACATAAATATGTTAACTAGGTAAAAATAACATAACTAGTTAAATAACCTGTTAACAAAAAATCTCATTAAAATTTTAATTATATGATTATTCGTTAACTAGTTATCAGGTTAAAATCTGGTAACAAGTTATCAAACAAAAAATGATGTTAACTAGTTATCAGTTGAAAACCATGTTAATTAGTTATCAGTTAAAAAAACACTGTTAACTAGTTAACAGAAAAAAGTGTTATCTAGTTATCAACTAAAAATCTTGTAAACTAGTTATCTAAATCATGATATTAACTAGTTAAAATAACCCGTGAACAAAAAATCTCGTTAACTAGTTAAAATAACATGTTAACTAGTTATTAGAAAAAAATCGGGTTAACTAGTTATCTGTTGATAACCTGTTAACTAGTTATCAGTAAAAACCCATGTTAACTAGTTAACTTGTCCTTGCCGGTTATAATTTTAATTATATGATTATTCGTTTACTAGTTATCAGTAAAAACCCATGTTAACTATTTAACTTGTCCTCGCCGGTTATAATTTTAATTATATGGTTATTCATTAACTAGTTATCAGGTTAAATCTGTTAACAAGTTATCAACAAAAAACGTTGTTAACTAATTATCAGTTTAAAAACCATGTTAACTAGTTATCGGTAAAAAATACACTGTTAACTAGTTATCAACAAAAAAGGTGTTAACTAGTTAACATGTCTTCACCGGACAAGTCGCCAGAGTCTCACCGGAGGCTGGTCGGTCACCGGAAAAGTTGTCGGCGACGGCGGCCGGTCGCCGGAGAGTCATCAGAGACCATTGTTTCCATAACCGTATCGAATGATCATACTATACATTGAACCAGTGAAGACAACGATATGGTATATGTCAAAATTAGTATATGTCGAAAAATGAATAAAATTGTAAATTGACTCGTAGGTTAGGATCAAAATTATTTTATTTTGTATAATTGCTATTTTTATTATTCAATAAAATAATATTTATTAATTAGTAACACTTGAATTTAAATTTATGATAGTTTGTGGTAATGCATGTTTAACCCGTGTTAATTATTCATAACAGTTTAGTTGGTAAATGTGTTGCTGTCTCCTTTTGGATGACAAGGGTTCAAATCTTGTAAAAGGCAATTTTAATTTCCCATTTGATAATTAAATTTTCCAGTGTTAAGCCAACCAAACCACCATTTGGTTTATGGTGTAACCAATTAAACCAGCCGGCTGGTTTGATTTAATTTAAAATAAAATATATGTGAAATGTCCTAAATACCCCTAACAATCTAGACCATTAGATTAGTCAAAGGGTCAAATGATGATCTAATGGTTGAGAATAGGTTGGAAACTTTCCAACCCATACAAAGGTTGGATGGTGATCCCTTGCCGAAAGGGTGTTATTATTATGAAATAGAAAATGAAAAGAGGTTAAGAAGTTACACGGTTTCTTTAAAATTGAGGGTGTACGTGGGTTAAAATTAATTATTATATAATAAACTAATTTATAAAAATGAAAAATGTGATTAGATGAAATCCTAGGATTAAGGAGAGGCTTCTATTTGGGTACCCTCTTTTTAAAATTCTTAATATATAGTATAAAAATCAAGGAGGAAGTAAAAAATGAAGGGTACCAAGGTGCAAAAGCAAGGTGGAAATCAAAGGCACCAACAGGGAAAATTAAGGGTACCAAAAGAGCAACCAAAGCAATGAAACCAATGACAATGAAATCAAGAATGGAGCCAATGTGCCAAGCAAGGTAACAAATAAAATCAAGGAAACTCTCATCCATCAATGACGTATGATGACACCAGAAAAGTGTGGTTTGTGTCATATAGTGCCCCCTTTCAATTACTTTGTGCTTAGGTGTGAATATTTGTCTTAAGTGTCGTCATTGACCTTCATCATCCATTTTTTTGTTGTTTACTAGATGTGTTTGTTGCCTTTTCAGGACATACATCATTAGATGGGTCAATTATGAAGCCACTGATTCGAGTGGCAATCAATTTGGACATCGAAAAATCCCAGAAATCTCAAAATACGAATGAGTGTCATTTGGAGGGGGCAGGCCGCATCCCACAACCACAAATTTACTGAGAAAATTGGTTTTGTAGGCCTCACACGCCCTCACGTGACTCCGACACATGTATAACCCCCAACTCGAGTTGTTTAAGAAGAGATGACCCTCTTTCAACTTTGGATGACTTTGGACGAAGTAGAGGCGTCCAAAACACCATTTTCACCATCCTTCACCCTCCTATCATCATTACCCCCATCTCATTCAACTCCATAAGCTAGGAGAGCGAGAGGGAGGGGGGAGGGGGGAGGGAGGGAGGGGGATGGAGAGAGAGGGAGAGGGAGTGAGAGATCTTGAAGATCACCAATGGGTATAAACACCATAGTTAGATATTCTTTGTTTCCTCACCATGGTTAGGGGCAATGCCCAAGCAAGGATATATCCCTAGAATTATAGGGTTGTACAATAGTAGGTGTGTAAGATTGAATGTTTCTCTTTGGTGAAGGTTCCTCATTGATTTTGTGTTGTTCTAATGCATATCATTGGATTTGACTTGTGGTTTATCACATGTGTATGTTTGAATGATTAAGGGAACACACATAGGGGATAATGGGAACATGGTATCATCCCTACACCATATTGGGTGATTCTACTTTGGGGACTTTTCACAAACACCTGGTGTGCACTAGACTTTTGTCTTGATTGAACTAACTGGGTGAATGTTAGCTATTGGATGATCAATTTGAAGGTGTTGTGAGTCTAATTAGGTGTTTGGTGACTCCTAGAAGTGTGTATCTCAATTGGGAATTTCATCGAACACCTTGTGTGCAACCTAGAACTACTTAATTTTGGTATAAATCCTAGTTAGAGTGGTTTAGGGATGGTGAATCATTGTAAAGAGAGTCCTCTGGTTACATTTGTGTGAGGTGCATGGTCATTCAATCCAATTCATAAACACATTGTCCAAATCTTTGAATTTTGGTGAGATTGAGCTAGGGCAAGTCTCTTTCCAAGTGACATACTTAATTTTCTTCCTTGTGGTTTCCTTTCTTTGTCTCAATTTCCTTTTGTTTGATTGTTTGATTATTAGAGCCACCATTTTCCATGGTCTTTGAGCCATTTAGTGTTTCTTTGCCTTAGCTAGTGACCTTAGTTAGTTAGTTGTGAGACTGGGTGGCAGTTCAACCACCAAAATCCCTATTGCTTGTTAACCGATCATCTTAGCTAGCATAGTTGCGTATGACTACCATAGAAGGCCCCCATGGAATACAATCCTAGTGTTTACAAAATTATCTTTGATTGACCCCTCGAGCAAGATCAATGTACTCCCCCAATTCCAGTGGACCACCTGATTTTGGTGCAACAACAATGTCAATAGAGTGGAGTAACCTTTTCTCAAGACGATACCACAAAATCGGCCCTAACCCTCTATGAAAAATCAATAAGACATACACATTGAGGCCTTCAGGTAGTCTACCCGCCAATACGAAAGCTAACCCTAAGGAACTAGAGCCAAGATCCTCTAGATGTTTGTATCTGAAATGGTTTGCAATTAGTTTTTGAGGACCAAAGTTGTATGTTCAATTGGCTTACAATGATAATGGGAGAGATAAAGTGATTAAAGGGAAGGTCTCATTCACTCTTCCAAAAATGGAGAAAGCAAATACTTCTTATGAAGAACACCATACTCTAGAACTCAAGCCATTTCTTGAGCATATGGAGTATGCTTATCTCATGGGTGATTCTAAACTCCTAGTTATCATTAATGTGGCTCTTCTCCTTGTTTAAAAAGGATCTCCTTATATCTCTCCTTAAGAAGTACAAGAGAGTTATTTCCTGGATAATTGTAGATATTTTGGGTATTAGCCCTACCTTTTGCTCTCAGAAGATTCACATGGAATAGTGCAACCATAATGAAGACTAAATCCTAACATGAAGGAGGTAGTCAAGAAAGAGGTGATCAATTGATGGAAAATGGTATCATTTTCGACGAGTCTCTTGCAAGTGGTTCCTAAGAAAGGTGGCTTAACTATGGTTTCCAATGAGAAAAATGAGTTGACACCGACAAGGTTAGTTATCAAACTACATCTTTTCATCGCCTATGGACTACTAAATGATCCCACATGGAAGGATCGTTTCCCCCTTTCTTTCGATGGACCAAATATTGGATTGACTGTTTGGGCATCAATAGTATTGCTTCTAGGATTGTATGTCCGGTTACTTCCAAATTCCCATTCCTTCGGAGTATATTGAGAAGACAACATTCACTTGTCTTTATGCTCCATTTCTTATCAATAAATACTTTATGGATTATGTGCGTATTCACTACTTTCCAAAGATGCATGCTTGCTATATTTGATGACCTTGTGAAGAATATCATGGAAGTATTTATGGATGAATTATCGGTATTTGAGGATTCATTTAATTATTGTTTGGGGAACCTTGAAAGAGTGTTGCATCAGTGTGAAAAAATAAACTTAGCACTTAGTTGGGAAAAGTGCAATTTCATGGCTGAGAAAGGTATTGTGCTAAGGCAAACGATATCTAGGCATGGTACCGAGGTGTAAAAGTATACTTTGGAGACTATTGCTCAAATCCCCTCTCTTTCATCCATCAAAGTTGCGAGAATTTTATTGGAACACGAGAGTTTCTATAGGTAATTCATCAAAGACTTCTCGATGATCACTAATGACACTCAATTTGACGTGATTTTCAACCTCATTTAAGCAACATTTTGTGATGATTTTATATCGTTTGGGTGATTTTAAGTGAGTTTATTCTCTTTTCGGCCTTTAGGGCCGTTTTACGTCATTTTGCATGTTTTTGATGTATTTTAGTTACTAACCGACGTTGGGAAATAAACTGGGAGTGGAGCATTGAGTTACATGTGATTCTAGGCCCATTGGAGTGATCTAGGTCGAAGGAAGAAGGCCAAACCACAAGGAACAGACCGATTTTGAAGAAAACTCAAAAAGCTGAATTTTGGAGCTTACACGTCGTGTAAGCTAATACACTATTTAGCTTACACGACGTGTAAGCTCCCCAGACGGGAAATTTCAGCCTTTTCCAACCAGGAAAGGGTTTTTGGGGGTATTAATAGACTTTTCGAAGCCAGATTTGGAGACATTCAATCTTCGATTAATTTTCAAACTTAGAGAGTTAGAGAGAGTTCGAAGAGCGGGGAAGAGATCGTGACACCATCCTTCCATCTCGGAGAGCTCGGAGCTAGGAGTTGAAGATTCAGGAGATTGAAGCTTTACGGAGTCGTCAAATTAGGTTTTACAGTTCTTCTCTGTTCTTCCTACCTGAGATGTATTCTTTGTTTGTCTTCGATTCTCCTGTATTGAATATGAGTAGCTAAACTCGTAGAGCTTTAGATTAGATGAACCCTAAGTGACCCGGGGAGTTAAAGCGGTCACTGATCGGTGGTAATTTTATTCAAGTTCAGACAGTGTAACACCCCAATTTTATGAAATGTAAAACGACAACGTGTCCCGGGATAGACGATGACTCAAAGGTTAAAAAAAATACAACTTTGACTAACTCCTTTCAAACCAACCATAAAACTAGGGTATTAACCGTCAAAACATTTACAGCGGGATTGGGCCCAACGACTTGAGAGCAATCCTCCAAGTTGCCATTACACCGTCTCATGATCCACTGCTCCGGCACAGCCTTAAGAAACTCCGGTGGTCCGTTGCTTGTCCAGGAAATTCCTGCAAAACTGGTGGGTGGCTCGGGGTCAGTCAGTTATCATGATTAATCCATATAAACAGGAATAAACACATTTAATGGAATTAACAACGGAAACCAGTAATTCCATAATCATCCTCCCGTAACGGAGATTACCGTTACCGTTTATCAAATGACCTGTCACAAGGAATATTAATCCAACATTCCAATCATGACCTATATGTGAAACATTAACACACATAATCACAAGTCAATAAGACATCCCATGAACTATTCTAATAGTACCACACAATATCGAGATCAAACTCGAACAACTTTCACCAATCAACAGGGCGTCCCCTCTTCCCGCCTAGCTAACCTCTACGCCATCATCGATAAGGCTTAGCAGTAAAACCAACTCAGATGGGTTAGTACTCGGTTAGCAGTAAAATCACCACGAAAATTATAAGGACCTTAATTTAAGCATGCACGAGTCCAAAATAAGGCCCGAGTACCTCACTCGTTGATCCGGTTCCCATCAAACGATTAATTCGGAATTATCACAATATTTGGTTAGTGACAAAGTTTAACCAAATAGCTATTTAAATCGAGGAATTAATTAATCCAAGAAATTTACCCCCTTAAACCAACCCACCTATAAATCGAGTTGACGTGGAAATCAGTTCCGTAGCTTGAATCGGATGGAAATAAGGAGTTAACGAATCGTCGTAACTCCTAGGCCAAATTGTACTAACTGAAAAGTTAGTTGGGCCAAATCTGTCACCATTTAGAGCTTAGGATTAAACTAATAGAATAGAATATCTGAGGGGCCAAACTGTCAAAGACTAATAGGCTTGGACCACAATAGTAATTAAATTAAATTGGAGGACTGACTGTAACCTATAGAATTTGGGTGACCAAAATGCAAATCTGCCATCATCTTCTCCAATTTGCAGGAGACTACACCCTCCTTTTGGTAAAACTCCGGTGAAGCTCGGATTCCCCTAATTCTCACACGAAACTACCTTTTGAAGGTTGGAAAATATTTCCATGCTTAAGACGATGTCGGGTTTGTATTTTCCAAGGGTTGGGCATGCTTGGAACGCTCCGCCGCAACTCTCGTTGGCTTTTATAGCCGACTCAGAAGCCTCTCGATGCCCTCTAGAGTATCCCAAAAGTCAAGGTCACGAAAAGGAAAGGAGTGAAAGGTCGTTTATTTGTGAAGTAGCTTCGTTTTGGCGATATTCAGGCCAATAATGGAGCTGGAGGGGTCGGAATTCACGTGGTGATGATTTACAATCATCAAAACCCGACAAACATCAATAATGTGGAGGATTGGGCCCTCACCGGAACTATAGAGGAAAACAAAGATGCGACGACGGCCTTGGTTCATGGAAGATGATGCTGACCTAGTGGTGACGTCACTATGATGTCATCATCTATCAAAACTACGTCGTTTTGAAGAAAGACTGAAAACTAATAAAAATGAAGGATTTGCTAGAGCAAAGACTTGAACTTGTGACCTTTAGGTTGTTGGTTCAGTTCCTCAACCAACTCGGCCAAGCAGAATTCTTGACTTCCACGCAACCGTGTTCCATTAACCCTTACCCGCCTTCCTTTGGAATCCGACTTAACCAAATTATAAAACCATTTGATTAACGAGGACTACTGCATTGAACACCTCACGCTATACGGTGGTTAAATAAATTCGGGCATAGATGACCAAAATTTTGACGGGAAGGTCGTGCGTCCAATCCGAGTCGTACCCAGGTCCGCAAGAGTCGAGTCGGTCGCTTAACCTCTCGCTCCGCCTTCCATGACTGAACTTAACTTTCCTTGAAATCATTTAAACGTCAATTTGCGGTCATTTCTCAAACGTATGGAATAAAATTCAAAAAAAATTCTGGTTCAGAGATTCGGGGTGTAACATTTCTCCCCTCCTTAAAAAAGATTTTGTCCTCGAAATCATACGACAATTAACTTTAACGGTGCCAAACCAGAGCAAGTCACAAACGTGAGAGAACTTAATTTTTCATTCGAGAAAACTAAAAGGAAGGTAAGCCAGAAACAAGATAACTAAACAGATGATGATCGCTGTTTTCTCGAATGCTTCCACAGGTCCATCGAAGACGCCTCTACGATAACCTATACATACAAAGTAAAAGAAAGAGACGATGAGAAGGAGGCATCCTGTCCCGAGGATGATAGCCTTCTTCATGGCGTAGTCCTCGTCGTAAACCCTTTCCATTCTTGAAGCGACTGCGATGGAGGACTTCAAGATTCCCACATGTGATTCGGCTATCGAGAGAAAGAAGAGAAGAGAGGGGGTTCTTAAAGAGAAGGGGAAGGGGAGGTGCCATCATTGAGCCTCGCCCACTTGCGAGTGTCGGCAAGTATGGTTAAACAGACACGGATTACGAGATCGCCTTTTTAAATTCACTAGTTAAAGAATCGATACAAACTATTGGCATCTCTTGGTTCATCTGCCATCCGCAGGGATTCTGAGAAGCAGAATTCTCACCAGCTAGCCAGTGATTAAAGAACGTATGCACCGTCTGAGACAACATTCTTATGTCCCAGGCAAAAACCACAAGAAAGAGAATAAGGTTACAACATGAATTTGAAGAAATACTAAGGCATGCGGGATGGGACTTCTGTTCGACTCCGCCGAACTGGTCCTTCCGGAGGATTTTCTTGACGCCTTCGTCGGTCTATGTGTTTGCATAATTTTAGGATGAAGGTGATAGCCACGAAGAGAAGAATGACTATCAGAAGGATGAAATTTATCCCACTCAAGGTTTCCGTTTCATCAGAGCAAGTCATTTTTCTTTAAAGAATGACTTAGAAGGAGGGCGTCAATTTAAAGAAGAAGAGGTTACAGTTAGCTTGCCCAAGAAGCCGCCGTTCGGACTCGAAATTCAAAAGCAAAAAGAAAGACATGACAACACAGGTTCAGGCTTTAATGGAGACTCAAAAGTAGAGCTGATGCGGTGGACGATTCTCAGCCGTTCACGTGTTTTCGCAGAAAGCGAGAGATTTACGTAGATCTTGTGTCGGAGATCAACGTTTCCTTCACTTGGGTATTTAACCCAGATGAAGCTCGGTTCCAAGTGTCACCCGCATGGTGCTCTGAGGGGATTCCGTCAATACTTACGGGAGGTTCGGATGGAAGTTTTTGGTGAAGGAAGGAAAAATGCAGGAGCGACTCCATTCCTCAACTTTTTTCCCACCGCTGAGAGTCTGCCAGTCCCTCCTGGTAATCCTTACTTGACCGATTTTTTGTCCCTTTTGCGATTATATTAAAATGGAATGGACACTAGATAGCAGCTGCCCTAATCACATGACTCCGAATGAAAACTCCTTCATTTCTGTAGATCGTAGCTTTAACCAACTCGTTTCCTTTGGAAGGGGTTCCAAGGCAAAGTCCAAAGGGAAGGGTTCCGTCAGGTTGGGTCCCTTGATCATACCGGACGTGTTACTGATCTCTAACATTGTCGGTAGTTTCATCAGCATGAGCCAGCTTATGGAACTGAATATTTCCTTTCATTTTAAGGGAGGATGGTGTACAATTTTTGACCATTTCGGAAACCCTTTCCTCTCTGTACCAAAAGTAGGCAGGTGCTTTCCGCTTAACATGGCTCATGTTGCGCAGACAGGAGTTGCCATCAGGGGAAGACCAGACTAAGCGGGAACAGTCAAGATTTGCTATGGAAAGAAACGGTTTAAGGACGAGATTCAAGAAACGGCAAGTAAGATACTGGAGGCTGACAAGGGAAAGAAGCGAGAGCGTCCGATCGAGTTCGTGGATCTTTCAGGGAGTTAGTTAAAAAAAATGCGACATGAATAGTCATTTTGTACTACCAGTTCATGTACCCAGTTCCTTCTTAATAATAATAATTTTCTACTTCTCTTCCACCTTTAGACATTCAAACCAGTTATTCCCAAAAAAACTAACTCAAAAAGCAAGATCACAACTTAAAACATGAGTTACCACAACAACAGTTAGTGCGAAATTAAAGTGGTCTACTCATCATGCAAGTTCTTGCGATCGAGTTCCCTACGTCGTTCCTCAGCTGTCTCTGACATCAGCTTCCAGATAACGAAAATTTGACCACACAGGATGATCAAGGCAAAGATTACAAATCCCACCTCACGCACACTGCCATCCTTTCGATAGCACATTCCCGTAATTGAGAGAGTTTACTTAGCAAGGGAGGAAAAGCGAAAGAGATGGTGATGGTGGTCAAGTTTTCGAAACCCATTTTTTATGGGAGCCAAATTTGAGAAGGGAGTGGTCACAATAATGGTGACGCCACTCATTTCATGTCGGCACACATAGACAAAGAAAAGGGGTCCAATAAGTCAAAGGCTAGGAGGATAGGGTTCGTCCCTTTAAATAGACGGTATCGAAACGCTTTGGATAACAAAGTAGAGGTCGGAAAAAAATACCTCATTCATCGCTTTTATATCAAAGAAATGGCTATGATTCCCATTTGCCAGTACGGGGAAGCCATGACTATAACAACATCCTGGACGGAAGAAAATCCAGGGCGAAGGTTCTTTAGCTGCAAAAGACGTTGCTCGGTAAGTCAAAAGCGCTTTATCAGTTTCAATTATCATTTAAAACTAACCAGAGAGAAACTCATCTATCCCCTTGGTTTATGGCAGAGGATGAACAACTATTGTAGTTACTTTGCATGGTTAGATCCCCCCGATGCATCATCGAGCCAAGGTCGTGATCAACGGCCTATTACGGAAGTTAAAACATTTATGAGCGTACCTTCGGAAGTGAAAGACAGGCAATTTCAGGGGAGACTATTCCCGATACTGCTGCATCATCTGCATCTTCCGTCCGAAACACGGCTAATAGAGGTTTTCAGTAATAGAAACATAGAAGTTACCTACAAAACTTCCTTAGCAGTCCTTGCCGCTGTTTGTGTAATTGTCGGAACCCTTATTGTTCGCGTGATAAGCAAATAAATTCTTGCTTTTATCCTGTCACATCTATATTAGCCACACCCACCATTTGTCATAACAATGAATTATTTCAACCACGTTAGTTATAGAACCCAAGAACGTCTCACCGTGGAGGTTTCCGTGCCGGTGCCGTGATGCAGGGATCTGAGACCGGTGCCTGTGAAAAACTTTTCACTTTCAAACCTTGGTTAAAATCCGTTAAAACTTAATACCCCTTTTCCCTTTAAAATCACCAGAACAACTCCCGCACCAGATCGATCTTCCAGTGTTTCCTGGTAACCCATGAAACAGGAGGAAGCCGGCTCTGATACCAAAATGTAACACCCCAATTTTACGAAATGTAAAATGACAACGTGTCCCGGGACAGAGGATGACTCAAAGGTTAAAAAAATACAACTTTGACCAACTCCTTTCAAACCAACCATAAAACTAGGATATTAACCGTCAAAACATTTACATCGGGATTGGGCCCAACGACTTGAGAGCAATCCTCCAAGTCGCCATTACACCGTCTCATGATCCACTGCTCCGGCACGCCTTAAGAAACTCCGGTGGTCCGTTGCTTATCCAGGAAAATCCTGCAAAACTGGTGGGTGGCTCGGGGTCAGTCCGTTATCATGATTAATCCGTATAAATTGGAATAAACCGAATTAACAACGCAAACCAGTAATTCCATAATCATCCTCCCGTAACGGAGATTACCGTTACCGTTTATCAAATGACCTGTCACAAGGAATATTAATCCAACATTCCAATCATGACCTATATGTGAAACATTAACACACATAATCACAAGTCAATAAGACATCCCATGAACTATTCTAATAGTACCACACAATATCGAGATCAAACTCGAACAACTTTCACCAATCAACAGGGCGTCCCCTCTTCCCGCCTAGCTAACCTTTACGCCATCATCGATAAAGCTTACTTCTGAGCCTGTAATAGGGACTTCACAAGAGTCGCTATTCTTCTCGACTACCATGAATCGATTGGGGCTATCAATACCCAACTCCCATCATCCGGTCGAGGCTAATTCCTCCCAACTATTATCATCCGGTTGGGGCTATTCGTACCCATCTACCGTGAATCGATTGGTGCTAACAATACCCAACTCCCATCACCCGGTAGGAAATCGTATCCATCGATGTTCCCGGCGGAGGACTAGCTAGCGAGGCTTTACTTTCCACCTGTATACACAAGGTGCCAAACATCATCAGATAACATCACGGTTTAACCATAACCGAATCAAACACAATTAGGTATAAAACCAACGGTTCCGGAAAGATAGAACTTTCCGTAGAAATTACACCTTGTTGTCAAAACCAAGACTTTCCGTCTTAATTTCCAGGTAAGTAGGGGAGTCACTCGGACTACTTAAGTCCCTCTAACCTTAGGCATCATAACTTTATAAACCAGAATTAATGAGGATCCGCGTCACTCATTATTCTGAATAATCTAACCTATCGGGAAAACCAACTCAGATGGGTTAGTACTCGGTTAGCAGTAAAATCACCACAAAAATTATAAGGACCTTAATTTAAGCATGCACGAGTCCAAAATAAGGCCCGAGTACCTCACTCGTTGATCCGATTCCCGTCAAACGATTAATTCAGAATTATCACAATATTTGGTTAGTGACAAAGTTTTACCAAATAGCTATTTAAATTGAGAATTAATTAATCCAAGGAATTTACCCCTTAAACCAACCCACCTATAAATCGAGTCGGTTGACTTGGAAATCTGTTTCGTAGCTTGAATCGTATGGAAATAAGGAGCTAACGAACCGTCGTAACTCCTGGGCCAAATTGTACTAACTGAAAAGTTAGTTGGGCCAAATCTGTCACCATTTAGAGTTTAGGATTAAACTAAGAGAATAGAATATCTGAGGGGCCAAACTGTCAAAGACTAATAGGCTTGGACCACGATAGTAATTAAATTAAATTGGAGGACTGACTGTCACTTATAGAATTTGGGTGACCAAAATGAAACTTTGCCATCATCTTCTCCAATTTGCAGGAGACTACACCCTCCTTTTGGTAAAACTCCGGTGAAGCTCCGGTGAAGCTCGGATTCCCCTAATTGTCGCACGAAACTACCTTTTGAAGGTTGGAAAAGATTTCCATGCTTAAGACGATGTCGGGTTTGTATTTTCCAAGGGTTGGGCATGCTTGGAACGCTCCACCGCAACTCTCGTCGGAGCTACGACGGTGAGGTTTCGTGACTCAAAGTCGAAGGCTTGTTGGCTTTTATAGCCGACTCAGAAGCCTCTCGATGCCCTCTGGAGTACCCCAAAAGTCAAGGTCACGAAAAGGAAAGGAGTGAAAGATCGTTTATTTGTGCAGTAGCTTCGTTTTGGCGATATTCAGGCCAATAAGGAGCTGGAGGGGTCAGAATTCACGTGGTGATGATTTACAATCATCAAAACCAGACAAACATCAATAATGTGGAGGATTGGGCCCTCACCGGAACTATAGAGGAAAACAAAGATGCGACGGCGGCCTTGGTTCATGGAAGATTATGCTGACCTAGTGGTGACGTCACTATGATGTCATCATCTATCAAACCTACGTCGTTTTGAAGAAAGACTGAAAACTAATAAAAATAAAGGATTTGCTGGAGTAGGGACTTGAACCTGTTCAATGCGGTTGTTGGTTCAGTTCCTAAACCAACTCGGCCAAGTAGAATTCTTGACTTCCATGCAACCGTGTTCTATTAACCCTTACCCGCCTTCCTTTGGAATCCGACTTAACCAAATTATAAAACCATTTGATTAACGAGGACTACCGCATTGAACACCTCACGCTATACCGTGGTTAAATAAATTCGGGCATAGATGACCAAAATTTAACGGGAAGGTCGTGCGTCCAATCCGAGTCGTACCCAGGTCCGCAAGAGTCGAGTCGGTCGCTTAACCTCTCGCTCCGCCTTCCATGAGTGAACTCGAAATCATTTAAACGTCAATTTGCGATCATTTCTCAAATGTATGGAATAAAATTCAAAAAAAAATTCTGGTTCAGAGATTCGGGGTGTAACAGACAGTTTCTCTTGCGTGGTTGTTTTGTGCTTAATTGTTCCTTGCGTTTCTTGTCTAATTGACGCCTAGATTAGATTCGTTGTTTATGTTTCTTTTCTAGTTGATCGTCTAGATTAGGTTTGTGTTAAGTTAGGGTTAGTCGTCAGATAGCTTCCTTGCTTTAAAACATTAAACTTGTCTTTCTTGATCACCTAGATTAGTCTCTTGTTAAGATAAGGATAGAGCGAGCATTCGCCTTACTTTAGAACATCAATTCAACCAATTAACCTATTCATTGGAGTGTGCCTTTCGTAGAAACCAGTTAGGGTTAATCCGCTTCAAAAGTAACTCACCAAACTTATTCAATTACACTAGTTAGTTCTCCGTTGCAGAAGTGAACGCACAGACGGTTAATTAATCGTGGTAGTTAGATCAGATAGAGCGAATGTTCGCCAAGGGTAAGAAGTTATGGTGGTGTTTGAGAACTAAATGAATTAGAATTGAAAACTGCTGGTCTTGTGATTGCCAACGCTCTAGTGATCTTAGGGGGATTCGAAATCTAGCTCATCTATCTTCTCGTTAGTCAACCTTTTAATCTTTCTGTCTTTTATTTCCTGCTTTATTAGATTAGAAGCCGTGGAACTCACACCACACACAACGTGTTAAACTTGAGTAAATTGTCAGCTTCTTTGAGTAGTCAATTTGAAGAAACCTCGAGAGATTCGATCTAGTCTACTTCTGTAGATTAGTTATTTGAGAAAACGTGTCATCAATCACCATTCCTATGACTCAACTCCTAGACAAGGATGTGGTGTTCCACTTTGATGACGATTTCCTGTGATCC
Organism: Linum lewisii; assembly: GCA_034768395.1. Taxonomy (NCBI): domain Eukaryota; kingdom Viridiplantae; phylum Streptophyta; class Magnoliopsida; order Malpighiales; family Linaceae; genus Linum; species Linum lewisii. Next base: position 75,011,850 of record CM068296.1, read on the forward strand.
TGTGAGCTTCTTAAAACTAAGCTGACTATTCTCATTGCATTGGATTGGTCGTAACCCTTTGAGCTCATGTGTGATTTAAGTGATTATGTTGTTGGAGTGGTGCTAGGGTAACACATTGACAAGAGGTTTCATCATATCTACCATGCAAGTAAGTCTCTAAATGATTTCAAAGAAATTATACCACCACAAAGAAGGAGTTATTGGCTATAGTTATTTCCTTTGACAAAGTTTAGGAGGTAATATTTGGTGTTATCACACACCATTGTCTTTATCAATCATCAAACATTGCATTATCTTTTATTAAAGATCAATTCTAAGCCAATATTGATTTATCAGGTACTTCTCTTGCAAGAACTTAATCGTGATATTTAGTATTGGAAGGGGTCCAAGAATGTCTATTTTTTTTTACGAAGATAGCTCCGGGAGGAGAATCAAGGCAGTAAGCAGTAAATCAACTACAATCTACCTAGAGAGTGAGGACTACCGGCAACACCCCTGGGAGATATCTAAGAGCCATACGCGCCACTGAGTAGGCGGCTCTATTTGCTGAACGGCGGACAGAGAGCAGCTTGAAGCTTGGACTTGAAGCCAGAAGATGAGAGACCTCTTGGACAATGATCCCACACTGAGCTCGCATACTTTCTTGATCCTCCACATCCTTTGAAACCATCTCTGCATCGCTTTCGAAGGCCACCTGAAACAGGCCAGAAGAGACACACTAAGAAACCGCATCCCCACACGCAAGTAATTCAAGAATAAAAGGATCTGTGATACATGGATAAGGAGTCCCTACAGCATGGAGTACCATGCCCGTGGGTGCACGAAATACCCAACCCATGGAGCCACCAAGGGGAGCCTGGACCGCACCATATACATTTATCTTTAGCCGTTGCGGGCGTGGGGGAATCCAACGGGGTTGCCGTGGAACAGGGGCTGGAGAGGAAGGGGGTGGCTAGGGAGAGAAGATAGGCAAAAAAAGTGGCAGCTCGCAGAGATGAGAGGCGAACTGTCGGAAAAGGGGGTCTATAGAGTATTGTGCATGGTTAAAAATGACATGGTTTCTTCCCTTCCAAACCCTCCACCAGGTTAGAATCCATACAGGGGCAATATTACTTTGATTCTGGAGAATGGATCTCCAGTAGATCACGAAGTGTGTATTGATGAAAGGTGAGGGTGTAAGAAGGCAACCTTTTGCTTTCTGGAGGATAAAGGCATCACCCGACTTCACAGTTGGAAGAGGCAACACCTATCTCCAGCAGGGTCCACACTCTACTTACTTCGGTGATAACGGGACTCCCGGTCCATGTTGTTTTGATACAAAGGCTACAAACTTTCCTGCCTTCAAATTAACTACTGAATAATTATCTGCCAGTTGAGAGCATCTCATGCTCACCCTGATTTTTTCTTGTTCTTCGCTCCAGTTGTCGATCATTGTTAAATAAAATAAAGTAAATTTTTTTCAGGGAAATCAGCAAAAGAAAAGCTCTGAAGCGGAACTAGCGATTCATATCAAAACAACATGAAATGTTAGAGTTATGTTGAAAATTGAATGGCAAAGCATCCATCCATAGGATGAAGCAGGAGCAGGGAAGTGCCCCAGAAAATGAAGATAACTGCACAATGATTGATCAACTGAGAAGAAATCAAACTACTCAAAATGAGTCAGCAGATCAAACCCACAACAAAATGAAACAAAATCTCCCCCAACAGCATCGATCAACACCAGAAGAAGTTGGTCTTAGAGGAACGAAAGCCAAACTGATTGAAACGGAAGGGAGAAGAAGAACTGATTGCAGAGAATCAGTTGGTGACAAGAAACAAGAATTGCTTTTGGATAAAAGATGAACAAGAAGCAGCGAAAAAAAAAAATTGAAAGAGCAGATCGATAATGACAGAAGAGCGAGGAAGGAAAGTAGATTGAAGAAAGACACAGTCGGCGAAGAAAAATAGCGGCCGTTCCCAAAAACAAGGAAAATAACTTCCTAAAATAAACAAAAAAAATGGAGTATTGTCGGTATTAAACCGAAATTAAGGGGCAACACCCTCCAAAGCAGATCACTAGGCTAGTTAAGATAGATCACAAGGATCGGTGCGTGATCAAAGGGGGAAACTGCCAACTAAAGCAGGACAGAGAAAAGAGATTTCCGATCTTTCTCTGGTTTTCTTTCAATTGCTTTTAATATGATAAATTAATTTGTGAATAAAATCGTTAAACACTTCCCTTGAATCATCATTCAATTTCAGCAAATTGGAAAAGCACCCAGGAGAAAGGAAAAAGACTGACTGTTTCCTTATCCATGTGCAGAAATATCGGAAAGAGGTAGGGATGAGTCGTGGATTTTCCGTTCCAAGGTTTGGGGAATGAAGGGGTCGAAGAATGTCATCGTCAATAATGCGTCTTCGCTTGGAAGAAGTGGAGGTGCACATAGTGAGATCAATGATTTCTTTCTCGATGGGCATTGTTTAAGATTGTGGGAAAGGAACTCAAAGGATCATGGTCTGATTTTGTGAACTACTTGGCTAGTGGTGACTTGAAGGACGACCATTCCACTCATGATAAGAGGAAGTTCTTTGTGGATCTCAAGCACTACTAGTTGGGATGGCCCATACTTATTATACATCGCTTAAATGGGGTCATTTAGTGATTATGGTCGGTCACCATGGAGCCAACCGCACCACACACAAGGTACTTGAATCCAGTTTCTTTTGGCCCTTGATATTTTGAGACTACACTCAATTCACCAAGTCTTGTGAGGCTTATCAACGTTCATGTAACATTTCTTCTCGTGATGAAATGTCTCAAAATGTGTGTGCTATGGTTGTGATGTTATATATATGGGAATTTATTTTATGGGTAACAAGTAAATCTTAGTGGTAGTGAATTATGTGTCTAAATGGGTGTAGGCGCAAACACTACTAACCAATGATATCTATGTTGTTGGAAAGTTCCTTGTTAAGTTCTTCACTCATTTTGATACTCCTTTTGCTATACTTAGTTATTAAGGGGCTCATTTTGAAGGAAAATCTGATTGAGTATGGCACCTATAAGAACCCGATCCAGAATCAAAGTTAAAAACCAGTTCAACCAAACGGACAACGGGCGTTGCGGCCCAGACAACGATCGTTGGTCATTTTATTTCCTACCTTTAGTTTTCATTTTGGTAATTTTCAATGAAGTCACTCATGATATGCATTTACTTACCCCATAACACAACTTGCAAGCATATATGACTAAAGTATGGTACACAATTTGGTTGTACTTGTACAAAACTTAAATGGTACTGTTACATATTTAGGATATAGTTTGACTTGTGCATTTATATCATTTTTCAATTCTAGCCCTACATGCACCATTTGCTTGATGTACTCTTTTGCCTACAAGGGTGACCACTAATTTGGTCATGATTTTCACTTTCATAGTTGTTTTTGTCGTCAGATTATCCCTGGATTCGTCGTACTAGAGTTATTTCAACCTATTAGAGTTACTTGTATTACTTAGGAGTAGTTTTAAAGTCTGCATTGAATTGTCAGATTTCTTAAACGAAAAACAAGACAAATCAACTTTTTGCCACTTTAAGACGCTAAATCAAATATGAAAACCAAAAGGGTTCACAAATTCAGAAAAAATCAACCTTTAACACCGACAATCAAACAAAATTTTTGGACACTCAGAGAGAGAGAGAGAGCATCAAGCAGTTCGAGCCAGGTGTCTACGTAACTTTCGTACCAAATCGAAAGTGGTACAAGATCTTCAAACGAGTCAGATTCATGTAACAAACTCTAACTAAAATGATATGGTCTCATCAGTTTAATAACGCATTATAATAATTAACGATGGTTTTTTTCAAATGCTTTCAATATGAGATTAATTTGGATAATCGTTAAACTTCCTTGAAATAATCATTCAATTTCACAAAGTGGAAAAGCACAGAAAAAAAAAAGAAGATGTTTCTTATCCATGAGCCAATTATCCGGAAGAGTAGGATTGAGTCGTGGATTTTCGTTCAGGTTTGGAATGAAGGGGTCCAAGAAGTACAATAATGCTTCTTCGTTGGAAGAATGAGTGCATAGGAGATCAATATTTTTTTCGATGGGCATTGTTCAGATTGTGGAAACGGAACCAAGGATCATGTCTGATTTGTGAACTACTTGGCTAGTGGTCTTGAGGAGACATTTCACTCTGATAATGGAAGTTCTTTGTGATCTCAGCTTACAATTGGGATGAACCCATACTTAATTACATCGGCTTAGATGGGTCATTCAGTGGATATGGTCGGTCACATGGAGCAACCGACCACAACAAGGTACTGAATCTGTTTCTTTTGGCCCTTGATATTTTGAGACTGCACTCAATTCACAAGTTTTGGCTTCAACGTTCATGTAACATTTCTCCTGTTTAGATATGTCTTAAAATGTTGTGCTTGGTTGTGATGTTAGATTAATGGAATTTATTTTGTCAGTAACAAGTAAACTAGTGGTAGTGAATATGTGTCTAAATGGGTGTAGGCGCAAACGTTTACTAACAATGAATCTAGTTGTTGGAAAGTTCCTTTAAGTTTTCACTTGATTTGTACTCCTCTTGCTATACTTAGTTATAAGGGGCTCATTGAAGGAAAATCTGATTGAGTTTGGCACTATAAAACCGATCAGAATCAAAGTTTAAAAACCAGTTCACCAACGGACAACGGGCGTTGGGCCCAAGACAACGATGTGGTCATTCTATTCTACCGTTTAGTTTCATTTGGTAATTTTCAATGAATCACTATGGGTATGATTTACTTACCCATACACAACTTGCAGCTATTTGATAAAGTATTGGAAACAATTTGGGTTTCTTGTACAAAACTTAAATGGTATATTACAAATTAGGGTATAGTTTACTTGTGCATTTATATCATTTTTCAATTCTAGCCCTACATGCACCATTTGCTTGATGTACTCTTTTGCCTATAAGGGTGACCACTAATTTGGTCATGATTTTCACTTTGATAGTTGTTTTTGTCGTCAGATTATCCCTGGATTCGTCGTACTAGAGTTATTTCAACCTATTAGAGTTACTTGTATTACTTAGGAGTAGTTTTAAAGTCTGCATTGAATTGTCAGATTTCTTAAACGAAAAACAAGACAAATCAACTTTTTGCCACTTTAAGACGCTAAATCAGATATGAAAACCAAAAGGGTTCACAAAATTCAGAAAAAATCAACCTTTAACACCGACAATCAAACAAAATTTTTGGACACTCAGAGAGAGAGAGAGAGCATCAAGCAGTTCGAGCCAGGTGTCTACGTAACTTTCGTACCAAATCAAAGTGGTACAGAGATCTTCAAACGAGTCAGATTCATGTAACAAACTCTATAACTAAAACGATATGGTCTCATCAGTTTAATAACGCATTATAATAATTGATGAAAATATTGAGGGTTTCCATATATCCTATTCCGTGTTTATAATCGGCTAAATTTAGACCTATTTAAAACAAGCAGGGTAAACGATAAGAATTTTCAAAATTATATCCTAAGGGTAAGAGTTTGGTTAACCACATACCCCAATCTTACTCACTTTGAAGATAGGATTTGAACACAAGATTTTTTTTCGAAGATAGGATTCAAAAGACAAGATTTTGTTTAAAAAAGTGAGGAAACCAAACAGGGGATTGAACCCTACGTGAATCGAACACGCAACCTTCTGATCTGGAGTCAGACGCGTTACCATTGCTCCAAGGATCCTTTGGTTGTTTACTCTGAAATTTGTATTCTCTTCGATTAGTTACCAACAATGAATGAAACTGATACTTTTGTTGTAGCAAGAGGAAGTTCCAGGAGAAGTAGGCAGAAGTGTGGTGGAAAGAGAACAAAGAGAGGCTTCTTAAGAGATACGTCCCTGCGAATTTTCAAAAATTATACCCTAAGGGTAAGAGTTTGGTTAACCACATACCCCAATCTTACGCACTTTGAAGATATGATTTAGAAGACAATATTTTTTTTCGAAGATAGGATTCAAAAGACAAGATTTTGTTAAAAAAAAAGGAAACTAAGTAGGGGATTGAACCCTACATGAATTGAACACGCAACCTTCTGATCTAGAGTCAAACACACTACCACTGCGCCAAGGATCCTTACATTGTTTACTTTGAAATTTGTATGTTCTTCTATTAGTTACCAACAATGAATGAAACTGATACTTTTGTTGTAGCAAGAGGAAGTTTCAGGAGCAGTAGGTAGAAGTGTGGTGGAAAGAAAACAAAGAGAGGCTTCTCAAGAGATACGCCCCTGCGAATTTTCAAAAATTATATCCTAAGGGTAAGAGTTTGGTTAACCACATACCCCAATCTTACTCACTTTGAAGATAGGATTTTGGAAGACAAGATTTTCTTTCGAAGATAGGATTCAAAAGACAAGATTTTGTTTGAAAAAAGAGGAAACCAAATAAGGGATTGAACCCTACGTGAATCGAACACGCAACCTTCTGATCTGGAGTCAGACGCGCTACCATTGCGCCAAGGATCCTTTGGTTGTTTACTTTGAAATTTGTATTCTTTTCTATTAGTTATCAACAATGAATGAAACTGATATTTTTTTTGTAGCAAGAGGAAGTTTCAGGAGCAGTAGGCAGAAGTGTGGTGGAAAGAGAACAAAGAGAGGCTTCTTAAGAGATACGTCCCTGAGAAATTGCGTTTGTCTTATCATGCACCAGTTACTAATTCAACTCCTCCTGCTCCTATTAAGTCATCTCGGAATTCTGTAGCACATTATGAGGACACAAGTTTGGTAGAGAAGCATGAAACTTAATTAGGTAATTGAAAATGTAAACAATTTTTTTTTTTTGATGAATTAGTATTTTCATTCCATCAAAAACTGTGAAGAACCTACAAAGATGTAATTACAAAGACTATAGGAGAAAAAACCTATACATATCTCAAAATTTTAGAGCTATCTCTAGAACTTCTAGCAAAAGCTTCTAAGTCCCACTTGATCTGCTCAATGCAACTATCAACATCTATTAGTTTGTTTGTAAAAACCTTCGTGTTCCTACTCCTCCATACCATATTGACAATCATACTCCACTTCAGCCTTTTCACCTTACTTTCAGTGCCATGCCCCACCCATCATTGTGCTTTGGCGTGTACATCATGCCAGCTCATGCCCGTGAGCTCTGGGAGTATAGCCTGCAAGAGCCTATGAGTAAAATGACAATCATAGAAAAGATGATCTACTGTTTCATCATTTCCACTACATAGCACACACTTCAAATCCACATTCATGTCCCATTTTGCCACCTTGTCCTTTGTCATGATTCGTCTTATCATAATTAACCATGAAACAAATCTCAGTCATGGGATAGAATACCCCTCCCAGATCAGCTGATACCAAGGAACTTCAGGGAGCTTCGGCCTAAGTGATTCCCATATCATACTCGGCTTTAATCTTGCAACAGCCTTTCCATCCCAACAATAGTTCCCATCACTGTCAATTGTCATAAACCCTCTAACCTTCACTCGCAGCTTCATTAACCTCTTCCATATCCACGAGCCATTATCAGCTTTAACTTCCCACATGCTCTTACCCTTCAATCGATACTTCAATATCCAAGCTATCCATAGTGAGCCCCCTCTAACAAACAGGTTCCACAAATGTTTGACAGTGTTAGCTATATTCCAATTCTGGATATCTCTAATCCTTGCACCCCCTTCCCTAACAGGCAAAGCAATATGTTTCCATGCTATTTTTGCTTTACCTCCATCAATTTTTCCCGATAGGAATCTGTTACAAACCTTCTCAATATCTATCATCAGCCCTCTAGGTAGCAGAAACACACTTAACCAGTACTGCAAGATTCCCCCAATGACAGAAGTAACCAATTGCAGCCTACCTGCATATGACAAGCACTTTGTCTTCCAATCTTCTATACTAGCAGTGATTCTATCCAGCTGGGCTTTACTTTCAGCTTTCTTGAGTTTACCGGCATTTAATGGTATCCCCAGGTATCTAAATGGCAAGGACCCATGATTAAAACCACTAACGGCCTGGATTTTACTCAGCTCATCTGCAGGGACCCCAACATGGTACAACTCACCTTTTTCCGGGTTACATTGCAGGCCAGATACCCTGTGGAACTTATCTAGGATAGAGACTATCCCCTTAACTGATCTCTCATTACCCTTAGTAAATATAAGGAGGTCGTCTGCAAACGCCAAATGAGACATCAAATTCTTACATTGAGGGTGGAAGTCAAAAACCCTTTCAGCTGCACCCTTGTCCAACATTCTGCTTAATACTTCCATAGCCACCACGAACAAGTGGGGAGAAATTGGGTCTCCTTGGCGTAAGCCCTTGCAGGCATTAAAGTTACCACAAAGAGTACCATTAAGATTAACAGTGATCATAGTAGACTTCAAACACACCTCAATCCAATTCACAAAAACCAAGGGGAAATCCATTGCTTTGAGGACATCAGTTAGAAAACTCCAGCTTATACTGTCAAACGCCTTCATTAGATCGACCTTCATTGCAACCCGAGGAGAGATATTTTTGACATTATAAGTTCTAAGCAACTCATGAGCCAGCAAAATGTTATCACTTATCAACCGATGCTTTATAAAAGCTGACTGAGAAGAGCTAATCAAACCAGGCAATACTTTTCTCATCCTATTTGCAATTACCTTAGAGATAATCTTATATATAACATTGCATCACGAGATAGGACGATAATCCTTAATATCACAAGCATTGGTTTTCTTTGGGATCAGTGTCAAAATTATTGAATTCACGAAGCTAGGGATCTTACCTGTACTAAAGAAGTACAGAACAACATCCACAACGTCCGCCCCTACGATGTCCCAATGTTGCTTATAAAAGGAAACTGGATAGCCATCTGGGCCGGGGGCCTTATCCCCTGGCATACTTTTAAAAGCTTCTACTATTTCTTTAGCAGTCACAGGCTGAACCAGGGCATCTCCTTGAACATCAGTCACCTTCTTGTCAATAAGTTCAGCAAGATTCACATCCTCAACTGGCTTCAATGTGCCAAGCAGGTTCTTATAAAAACTTACCACCACATCTTCCAACGCAGCAAAGTCCTCAACCATAACTCCATCCTTTCTTTTTAATTGCTTGATGGTGTTCCTCAAAGTTCTAGTTCTGACCTGACTAAAGAAATATCTTGAGTTTTTATCTTCTTCACCAATCCATAAGGCTTTAGACTTGAGTCGAAGAAATACCTCCTCATCTTTTTCAAGTTGATCAAGATCATCTCCACACTTCTTTACTTCATTAATAGTGTGCTCATTCGGGTCTTCAAAAGCCCTTTTCTTTTTGGCTATCAGTTCTTCTCATTTCAGAATAACTCTTTTACTTATATCCGAATAGTGCTCCATATTTAGCTTCTTCAGTTCCACCTTTAGGTTCCTCAACTTACCATAGAGCCTAAAATAAGGATTGTCCTTTGTCTTTTTGCACCAAACTGCACTCAGTATCCCCCCAAAGCTAGGATGATTAGCCCAGCACTTGAAGTACTTAAAAGCTTTGGGACGGGAAACCTTATTAGCTCCAGTAGAGAACAACAAGGCACAATGATCAGACACATTGCACGGGACGTTTTCCACTGTACTCCCAGGAAAATTGACCTGCCAATCATTACTAACCAGCACTCTGTCTAATCTTCTGGCAATAGGATCCAAGGATCTGTTGTTAGTCCACGTGAAGAATGGACCTGAGGAGGAATGCTCATCAAAGGAACAATTCCTAACAAAATCATTAAACTCTTCCATACTCGTGAACAAACTCAGCCTATTTGCAGCTTCCCCTGAGTCCAGGATTGCATTGAAGTCTCCCCCCACCAACCAGGGAGTTGAACCTTTGGCTAATTTTTGAATATCTGCATATAACTCTCTACGCTTGTATAACTCAGTAGAAGCATAAACAAACGTACAAAGCATAGCCTTGTGCAAGTCTATACGTACGTGAATAAACTGACTACTCTTCTGAAGGACCTGCAATGGCACATCTGGCTTCCATACCAACCAGATTTTTCCCAGGCAACCCTCATAACAAATGTTAGATCTCCAACCACCAAACCTCTCCTTAATCATAGTATCCTCTTTATCTTTTTTTACTTTAGGCTCAAGTAAAGCTACTATATCAACTCTATATTTATTTATGTACTGAAACAAAGCAGTAAACTTATCAGGAGCATTAAAGCCCCTGATGTTCCATATCCAAAATATCATTTCTTACGTTTGTTGTGCTGCTGACGAGTCAGCACAAATGCTTTAACTGGGGGAGAGGACACCTTGTTAGTATCTGCAAAGTAACCAAAAGTGACCATTCTCCCAGCTACATCATTAGAGGTACTCTTCATTGGGGATTTAGGGCCCAGATTAACTATCTCCGCCGGAGCTTCAATAGCAACCTGGTTAACATATGTACCCTCTTCCTCAGATGAGGATTTGGGAACATTGTCTGTTACCCCTCCAGCAGCAGCATCATCAAGGATGATCTCAAGTGATCCCTCCACCCCAAAAGGGGTCTCAGGAACATTGCCTGACCCATCACCCCCAAGAGCTGAAGCATTATGCTGGGAACTTCCCTTACCTTTACGCTTCTTCCTTTTCTTCTTCTTGTCATGGACTCCAGGGCTCAGGATATCCACCTCCTCCAAAGATTCAGTTTCATCCTGTTGATCTAATGCTTTCTCCTCTCCATTGGAAGACCCAAAAGCATTGCCAGACCCCCCTCCGGCAGACGAAACACCAGCAGCAGCAGGTGCACCTTCCCCTTCTATCGAGGGCTCAGGTACATTGCCTGCTACATTACTAGCACTCGCTTCAGGCTTATGCCGGGCTTCCCAATGACGGCTCGTATCAGTTCCAGGTTTATAGATTCTACCTGAAGGAAACAGAACACTCACCACTGCAGGTTCATCATCCCCCATGTCTATACGCAGCTCAGAGACTTCCCGAGCTTTAGAGCTTCTCAGCACACACACCTTAATCGTGAAACCCATTCTAACAAATTTGTTGACAGGTTTCCCTACCTGAGTTGCAAGCCAGCTAATCCCTTCCGGAGTGATTAGCTCCGCCGGGACATTCTTCAACTCTACCCACGCCGGCTTCAACTCCTTTTGAAAAATCAATCGGCTGCATTCCTGGAAACCACCTACGAATTATCATCGGAGCTTTATGAATGTGCCAAGATCTCTGCATCACCCAGTCACATAGAGCCTCCGAAGCAAATTCGAAAAGATAGCAACCTACATCCATCTGAGAGACTTCAACCTTCCCTTCGTATCCCCATAGCCAGTTCACAACCGAACGAATGACCTTAAGTGGAGGACCCTCACCAGTGAACTGCCCCACCATAGCTCGCCGCAGCTTAACGATCCCCTTCTCAACCACAGCAACCGGAATCTTCAACACACCGTCTACAACCGCAGCCAAGGATTCCTCCACAAAGTGAAGATCATCCTCAGGAGGGGAGACGATGGAAGCCCAAGACTTAGATTTCGAAGGGCCGCTAGAGCTACCCGAGGCTGCTGGATCCCGCGCCGGCGGCGCCATTGCTAGGAAAAACTCAGAAAGCAACCTAGAATTCAGAGAAACCCACGCGCGGCGCGTAAGAAAGCAGATATTATAATGTATACAATTTCATAAACATACATTATACATATAGTGTTTATTGAAAGAGGAACTCAAAGAATTAGGTAAGTAGCTTGAGCAGTATCTAATATTTGTTCTTTGTTACTTGTAACTTCTTGATCGCAATCGAAAGTTTTATGGATTGTGACTGATAATAGTAATTTGAACTTGTGCACTCATTACATTGAACTAGTTTTGTACCTACCACCCTATGGGCGGTGCTGTTTCACTGGTTTCTTTGATCATAATAAGAAAAAAAATTTAAATACAATTAATTATTATTTTTTATTCTTAAATTTCTAGTCACTATATTAATACTGACAATTTCAACACAAAATATTGTATTCTTACTCACAATTTCAACAGAAAATTTCAATGAGTGTTTTTTAACCTTATTTTTAAACAATTTATATGTTAAATCATGTATTGATTTAGAGATTAGTTTGACTATGATTATTTATTCTTATTATCATCATCATCTCATATTAGTTTAATTATATTAAAAAATATAAATTTTTATTACTTAATTCATAATATATTTCATGTTTAAGTACTTAATACATGAGCATTCAATAATAGGGAAGATAAAGTAATTAAATTTTAATTTAAAAATGGTGTGATGATGTGGAATTTTGTAAAGAGGGTTCTATCCTATGTGTCAAAACCAAATCTACCATACTACTATTAAGATTATTAAGATACCATAGTTGAATCATAATTATATCAGATCATTCTCAGGGGTGGATCCAGGGGGGGGGGGGCTGGGTGAGTTCGGTCACATCTTTAAAAATCGAATATTTTTGAGTATTTCGAATTCGGCTTAGTGCATTTTTGAATATTGGCTCAGTGTTGTATTAGTTCGACTCAATCGTGGATTAATTTTAGGCCTAGCTTCAAATTTAATTAATTAAAGTCCATATATTAATAGCCCATTCATAATTAGAAGTGTAAAATTGAAGTAGCAAGTATAGATTTGAAGACTTTTTATGTTATTCAAATTTATTGTCGCGACTTGAAAATGTTTCATTTAATTTCTGCTCAGTGCATGATTCAATCCTGGATCCGCCCCTGATCATTCTGGTGAGTGATTCGTGGTTTAACCAATTCAGAACCATGCCATTGCAGTTTTGAAAATACTAAAGGTAAACTTGGTGTGGTGGTTTATTGAAAAGAAGAAATAGAAGACCAATTAGAGACGAATTGAAGTTAAACTATGAGAATGTGTGGAACTATATGGAATTTGACATATTTAAATTTGGCGCCTTGGTATAGTATGTGTTTAATTTCGGGTTTAGTCACTAAAGTTGAGATAACATATACTATAGTCATTTAACTTTCAAATTTAATCTAGTGGTACATTAAGTTTTTTAGTGTGGTACGTTTATTCATTCTTTGTTACATTTTTCGTTCATTATGTCAACTAAGTTTGTCATGTTGGAAATGACATTACTTTTCGTGGATATGTGGACATAATCAAACCAACCTAAACCAAGACAATCAAGCAATCAATCATCGAACATAGAACATAGACCATAGACCATGTTCCATGTATGAATCAAAATTTCTCCATAGAAATGTGTACTCACTACTTCTCAGCTCGTCTATGATACTTATTGAGCTTAAAACCTCGAGTTTAACCTTAAAATAAGAGTCTATCACTAACACAAACACATCAAATGGTGGGGGGGAAATTGAAAATAGAGGGGAGCAAGGCCCCCTAATTAATTTAGTCGGGGGCGCCCCCCCTTTCTAAATTCACCCTTGCAACCCACTAAAGTGTCCCTGACTAGGGATATTTTGTCGGGGGCGAAGGAATCCGACAAAAAATAGTCGAGGGCGTGACCCCTAACTAAATGCCCCCTGACAAAAAATAGGGGGGCCACACCCCTGACAAATCTTGTCGAGGGCGTGGCCCCCGACCCCGACAAAATTATATATATATATAATATTTATATATAAATATATTTATTTATTTATATATATTTAAATTATTTTATTGTATTTTATTAATTATGAAATAATAAATATAGAATAATTATTTTAAATTATTTTATTTTATTTATATATAATATAAATATATACATTATAATAATTAATATATATAATAATATAATATATATATTATATATATAATATATATATATATATTATATATATATATATATTATATATATAATATTATATTAATATATTAAATAAATAATATAAATTATTTTTTAACTAATGGTCGTCGGACGACGACGACGACGGGTGGTGGTGAACGGCGATGGTGGTGGTGGACGGCGGACGACGACAGCGACGTTGGTGGCGCCGATGGTTGTTTTAGTGGTAGTAGCGGCGGCGGTAGATAGTGGTGGTGGTGGCGACGGTGGAAGGTGGTGGTGGACGGTGGTGGTGGACGGCGACGGTGGATGGTGGATGGCGGCGGACGGCGACGGATGGCGGCAGATGGTGCATGATGGCGGATGGCGAACGGCGGCGGACGGCGAACGGCGGCGGATGGCGGACGGCGGTGACGGCTTTGGCTAGTGGAGAAATTGGGAGGAGAAATGAAGAGAATGGGGATAATGAGAAAATTTAAGGAGGAATACTGTTTTTTGTCGGGGCTTTATTGTCGTGGGCCGCGCCCCCCATTAAATGATTATTTAGTGGGGGGCGCGGCCCCCGACAATAAAGCCCCCGACTATTTTAGTCGGGGGCTTTCTTGTCGGGGGTCACGCCCCTGACTAAATAATATATATTATATTTAATTATTGTATTTAGTCGGGGGCCACGCCCCTGACTAAATAATATATATTATATTTAATTATTGTATTTAGTCGGGGGCCACGCCCCTGACTAAATAATATATTATATTTAATTATTGTATTTAGTCGGGGGCGTGGCCCCCGACAATAAAGCCCCCGACTAAAATAGTCAGGGGCATTATTGTAGGGGGCCGCGCCCCCCACTAAATAATCATTTAATGGGGGGCGCGACCCCGACAATAATGCCCCTGACTATTTTAGTCGGGGGCTTTATTATCGGAGGCCAAGCCCCCGACTAAATAATATATTATTTTTATTTACACATTTAGTCGGGGGTGTGGCCCCGACAATTTTAGTCGGGGGCCCCCGACTATTTTAGTCGGGGGCTTTATTGTCGGGGGCCACACCCCCGACTAAACCACCCAATTAGTCAGGGGTCAGGCCCCCGACAAAATTTCCCCCGACTATATTTGTCGGGGGCTATAGGCCCCCGACCATTGTTGGCCAGCCACCGACTATAATTGTCGGGGGCATTTGGCCCCCGACAAGTGGCCCCCGACAAGTGGCCCCCGATTATTTATGGTTTTGTTGTAGTGTATGTCCATGTCATTGCGACAACAACTATGTGGGAATTCGTACTTGGTTAAATGACAAGTTACGTTTTACGATTAAAAAATAACTTACTAGTAGGCTCATCAGGCTTGATGTGTCTTATCATATCACTACTGTGGAATTACTATTGAGTCGTATTAGTTGTTGCATTGGTAAAAGTATTGCATAACTTGAACTAAACTAATAACTAAACAAATTAAATTGTTAGTTTATGTTTAAAAAAATATGCTAACACAAAATATATAAAATTTATGTTTGATTTTAATTTTTTTTTCATTTTATCTATAAATATTCTTATTTAAATCTAACTCACTACAAGTATTGACTCTTGTTCGATCTAATCTATTTTGGCACCAGATCTGCGTCCAACCCATTTGGGTTGGAATGGTTCAAACCAAAAATCGGAGGGGTAAAGTCAGAAATTTGGTAAATTATAAATAACTCTAAATCATCAGCGTAGCCACCGAACATCGTCTCCGTAGCTTACGAAAACACAATCTCTCCGACGAGGCATGGTGCCGCCGCTACCGCTCAAAGCATTGGCGGATCCCCGCCCTTTAATAGATTTATGGGCCTTCTACCTCTAGTCATGCGTCCCTTCAACCTCTCCCCAACTAACGACCCGCCCGATCTCTCCACCTCCAAACCTTCGTACACCTTCGCCAAGCGCCCCTGCCTCTCTAATCGCACCACTTCCTTCCCGATCGACATCTCTTGCCTCCCTCTAATCGACGATGACAAGTCCGTCCTCCCTCCTCAACTGCCGTCAGCCCCCACTGCGTGACCCCCTCAAAATCTTCGCCCGCAAGCTCCCCCGTCAGTGCAGAGGTTCTTGATCTCTTCTTTGTTGTCATCATCCGTGAGCAGCAGTGGTGGTGCAACGATGATTTGAAGATTAAAGGCAAAAATGACCAATTTTGTGGATTAGATAAATTAAGTGACTAATCTGCACTTAATTATAGGTATTATTTTAGAACTTTAAGAGTTAACATTTTCAGTGATTTAATGTTATTTTAATAGTTTGAGAATTTTGCCCACTTTGTAATTTTTTAATGTTTTGGAGTAATTAAGATTAAAGTAACCCTATAATTATATTATTCATCGAATAACGTGTTCACTAGTTTATATAATACATTAACTAGTTATCAGCTAAATAACTCGTTAACTAGTTATCTGATCACAATGTTAACTAGTTAATTCGATAAGTTAACTAGTTAACTAATATTCATCATTTATTAAAAAAACTAGTTAACTAATATTAAAAACTAGTTAACTATTTAACATCTTAAAAAATGTTAACTAGTTATCTTAATGATGATGTTAAGTAAGTAAGAACAACATAACTAGTTAGATAATGGTTGTTAACTAGTTATTTGATCATGATGTTAATTAGTTAACTAGTTTTGATAACTAGTTAATAGTTATCAACTAAAAATATAGTTAACTAGTTAAAAACAACATAACTAGTCAGATTACCCGTTAACAAAAAAATCAATTAACTAATCATGGTAATTCATTAACTAGTTATCAGCCGAATAACATGTTAAATAGTTATAACTAATTATGAGTAAAAAAAACTCTGTTCACTAGCTATTAGTAATCACGATATTAACTAGTTAACTAGTTAAGAACAACATAACTAGTTAAATAACCTGTTAAAAAATCTTGTTCAAACTGATCATGAAATATCGTTAACTAGTTATAAGTAAAATAACCTGTGAACTAGTGCAAATAACTTGTTATTAGCAAAAAAAATTGTTAACTAGTTATCAACAAAAAAGGGTTAATGATGAACTGTAGAATAGCGGTCGATCAAATACTACCAAGCTGTGAAGCTAGGGTAGATCGTATTCCACGGGTCTCCTCTACTTCCTTACTCAAATATGTTGGCAATTAAATTCAAGGTTAAACACTTAGTGCGTGGTGTGATTTCCACGACTTCTATACTAAAATGCAAAGATAAATTGAAATGAAATTAAAACGAAGAAAGATTGAGTGATTGACTAAGATAGACGACAGACAAGCTTAGATTTCGAATCCCCCTTAGATCACCAGAGCAACAACAATCAACAGACCAGCGATTTTCGATTCTAGTTCATTCAGTTCACAGACACCATCATAACTCCTGACCCTTAGGTTTAAGACTGGCGAACGTTCGCTCTATCCGATCTAGCTACCACGATTAATTAGCCGCCCGGGTATGGTCGCCTCTCGCAACAACTTAACTAACTAGTGCAAATTCTAACGATTAATGAGTTACTCTTGCAATGGATCAACCCTAATTGGTTCCTACGAAAAGCACACTCCAATAATTAGGTTAATTTTTCGATTTGGTGTTTTAAAGTAAGGCGAGCGTTCCCTTCTATCCTTAGCTTAACAAGAATCTAATCTAGGTGGCCAAACCAGACAAGAAACGCAAAGAACAAAGAACAAATCAAACATGAAGGAGAAACTGAATGAATTTCGAATCTAATCACCGCTGATCCGTGACCGCTTTAAGCCCTGGGTCACTTAGGGTTCATCTAATCTAAGCTATACGAGTTTAGCTGCTCATATTCAATACAGAAGAATCGAAGACAAACAAAGAATACATCTCAGGTAGGGAAGACAGAGAAGAACAGAAAAACCTAATTTCGACGACTCCTTGCAGCTTCAATCTGCTGGATCTTCAACTCCTAGCCCTGGCTCTCCGAGATGGATGGATGGCGTCACGATCCGTTCCTGGCTCCTCGAACTCTATCTACTCGTTCTCTCTCTAACCTCTGTCTTGGGATTTTTGTCCAAGTGTGAAATTGTGTTCCCCCTTGTTTAGCCGCTGATTTTGTATTTAAACCTAACCGAGCGACTGCTGATTTTTACTTGAATTTTCGCTGAAAATACAAGGAGATTTTCGGCGAAAATACCTGTTGAAAAGTTGGCTTGATCCGTCTGTTTCTTCCGGCTAAAATGGCTTAGGGTTTTCGGTGAAAACTCCCAAGGTTTTCGCCGAAAACTTCTTCTTGGGAGGGACAATTGATTCCTTCTTGTATTTTCGGCGAAAACTCAAAGGTATTTTCGCTGAAAATCTATGTGTAAAATAGAGCAGGAATTCCTTTTGAGTTGAATGACATTTCTGGTTGATTCGGGTGTGATTCTTCGGGGTTCCGGTGCCTTAGACACGTCCTTGGCTATCGTATTTGATGGCAAACACCTGTGCTAACACAAAAACACTAGAAAGCCATCAAATAGACCCGAAATGGGCCAAGGTAACACAAAAGGCATGAGATGGATCGGTTGAGTGAATATTCACTATTCTACCCTAAAAACCGTGTCTTAAGCAATGAAATGTCGCTTAAATGAGGCTGATAATCACGTCAATTCGAGTGTCATCAAAATACCCCACACTTAAGCTTTTGCTTGTCCTCAAGCAACTGAATAGAAACGCTCATGTTCACAAATGATAAGATCGATCAAATTTAAGCTCAATCAAACACAATGAATTATTAGACAGATAATTCCTAAAACAAGAAACCTAAAATGCATACAGATCAGCCAAACAACCTGGTCTCACTACTAAACTGCACACGACAAGTAATCGTAACCAATTATGCATGAATTTGACCTGACCGACCATACTCCTCACACAGGGAAAATATAGTACAATGGGAACTCTCACTCTCTATGTTTAAGGACGTGTTTAAGCTCTCAATCATTTTCTGTTATTGAATTCTGTCATAAGTTTGCATTTCGACCACATCTCCACCACTGTGACAACACGAGTAACCAGTCAAGAAGGACTTCCCTGCTAGGACTGTAACGAATTCTACAGTACAAGGGTTTATAATGAGATGGATGATGGGAAAATATGATGATGGCTTTGGTGCGGCGTAGCTTTCGACTAACTTCCCTCGAATCTAGCCTATGGCTTCCTACCGTCTAACCAGACACGGGTGGAATAGTGAACGCTCGTCCTATGATACCCTCAAGCAACCTAGCACTTATCCCTTTTCCTTACACATTTTTTTTCTTTTATGACTTTGTTCTTCCATTTGTAGGGAGAAGAACGTTTTATTGAACTAAACTTGAGACTTTTCTGATTTTTCTGCTTTCATTTTTTTTCGAGATTTGCCTCTCTTTCTTCTTTTCTCTATTTTTTTGTGCCGATTCTTTCTTTTAGTTGCTAGAGGGGTTTACACGTCTGGACATAATAGCTAAGACCACCTGTTTAATGGCTTTAGGCAGGTTACCACAAACCGACTTCCGGTAGGTCAATCTAGAACTACAGCCACAGGGGATCAACGGGGAATGAAAGAATGGGAAATGTCTGTAATGTATATTGAACCGAAAGAACAGGCCAAGCTCAAGCGTTTAAACTTAATGGATTTTATCGTTTGGTAGGCTATCTGGCTTAGTAGCTGAATCTAGGTGCCCCTATCATTCTAGAACTCGTGTTATCGTGTGGTCTCGAGTAGGTCTCATGCAAATTCTAACTCATTCAAGCAAACAGAAAACCACTCAAAAAGAATTGGAATTGCAAAATACGTGCAATGGATCAAAAGCTCACAGTTGGTTTGCTAGTCGGATTCGGTCATTTTCATGCAATCAATGCTACAAACTACAAGTGTGATTTTTTTAAAAAAATTCTGTTATGACCAGGCAATTTAGCATCAAAGTAAACACGTTGGTTCTCAAGTTCTAGGTTAAGCAGTCTAAGCATCATTATGAAGGATTGAACAACAACTTAACATCAAAAATCAAGAACTGAGCCATTCTAATGCTAGAGAGACTGGAAAGGAATCACGAGGCACACAAAGATAAAGGCAATCAAGATCATGCATGGTTCTCTAACATCCTACCCCACACTTAGACAGTTCTGTGTCCTCATAGGACCACACTACAGTAGAGAGATACGAAGAACCTGGAGGGTGATGGACGGTGTAGTGGATGAACGCGGAGAGGCCAGAGCGGAGTGAAGTAGCTACTCAATAACCTACAAAACACAAACATCAAAAAGATCAAAAAGATACTGGGACAAGTGCCCCGGATCCACATAGAATAAAATTGGATCGAAACCCAAAAAGAAGAAAGAAAAGAAAAGGAAAGGGTAGAAACAACCGGATCACTGTTCCGCAGGTGGGGGTGGAGGGTGTGTCGGGATCGGAGAAACGCCAAGTCGCTGCTCCATCTGCTGTCGCCAAGCGAGCTCATCTCTATGTCTGGCTGCCTGGTCGGCCATGAACTGATGTAGAATGGTCCATCGCTCGTTC
Organism: Linum lewisii; assembly: GCA_034768395.1. NCBI lineage: Eukaryota > Viridiplantae > Streptophyta > Magnoliopsida > Malpighiales > Linaceae > Linum > Linum lewisii. Next base: position 75,032,088 of record CM068296.1, read on the forward strand.
TGGGTCTCCTCATGAGCTACTAGGTCCTTCTGCCACTGAAGCGAACCAGCCGAGTAGTCAAGCTGCCATTGCTCAATATGGGCCAGCCTCTCATTCATCTCAGCGGTGATTAGCGCCCGCGGCGGCGGGCGTTCAACTGGCTGTGGGATGCGGTGAGGAAGCGAGTTGCAACTCTCGAAATCCAACGATAGGTCGATGCCCCGTGCTACGGCGAGTTCGGCACCTATGTACTCAATCGGGACATGAGGAATATCGGGACCCCATTTGTCACCGAGCTGGAGATTGTCGATCAGAAATGAAATGAAAGGTCCGCCCGGAAGCTCAGAAGGAAGCTTCTTTGTGGTAGTGCGCTTGTGGAAGAATCGTGCAAGCCACCATCCGGGATGGAAGTTGTATCCTCCTCTAAAGCCCGGAACAACATAAGCTCTTCCAGAGAAACATGGTGACGGCTCGTCCTGCTGCAATAACACAAAGGCTGCACCCAAACATAATGTAAGAATTTAAGAATAGGGTTAGCAATATCACCCACCGTGGGGTTGACGATAGGCTCGATCTCGGTTAGGCCAGCGGCCCACTTCCACACTTATTGGTAAGGAGCACGCGTGATGGAGTTGGTGTCCGTGAAACCAAGGGATGTATCATGGGGATTGGCGTGCGGATCCAGCAGGCGGCCGAACTCGTGGAGGGACTTCTCATGGAGAACACCACCGAGGCGAAAGGATACGAATTTATGATCACATATGGGCTTTGGAGTGAGGCGTCGGAACGAACTCCAGAACTCTTAAAGGGCGACAAGCGGGTAGGGGGAACCATGAGCGGTTAGAACTCGCAAATCGGCTTTATGAAGGGCGGTGTCGATGGTGGACTGCCATGCCGGATTGTGGTCCTTGAGACTGTCCAAAGAAAGAACTGCTACCTTAGCCGGAGGAATGTCTTTGATCTTCTGGTAGACCTCTAGATGGTGTGGCTCAAGGGCAGCGATGAAAGGATGTAAAGCTCCATCGGCGGGTGTAGGAGCATAGGAAATAGGGATCATAGGGGTCGGTGTAGCCTCGGGAATGATGGCCACAACCGTCAATGTCGGTGCAGCCGGTACGAGTGGTTGGGATGATTGAGCCCGGTTCTGTCGAGCCGAGGATCGCTGCGCCCTATCTGCACTGGTGGTCTTGAAACGCTTTGGAGCCCTGTAAAACATAACTTAGGGGAGACTAGTATTAGAAGACAAGAATCCTACCCCACACTTTAGGTTGACAAGTGGGTGCAAGTGAATGGAACCGAAGGAGCACCGAGCGAAGCATAGCAACAAAGGAACGACATTCAATTAATCAAGCATGAGGAATAACGCGCATCGAAAATCACAGAGCACGAAAGAATTCATTAACACGATCGCACAGGCAACAATTTACGAGCCCAAACAGATCAAAAGGAATTGCCCAAACCTAGCCAACCGACAGCGAAACAGCAATCATGAAAATCGAGGAAAAACCAAAAAGTCAACCAAAGTCAATCGTGCCAAAAACTGAAAGTCAAAAAGCCAAAAGATTCACAATCAAGGGCTGAACAACTAACCGTGAAGACATGACTCGAGAAAATGATTGGAAATCCGAGAAATCGACGAAAAGCTTGGAAAACTTGTTCGGGAGGAATCGGAGCTGTGGAGCTCCAATTCTAGGGTTTGAGGTCGGAATAAACAAGGTAAGGGTGGCGACGGTCGGTGGATGACTGGGCGGCGGCAGCTTCGGCGGTCGGCGAACAGGGAAGCGGCGGCGGGCGCGGGTTCGGAACAGAGAGAGAGAGCGGCGAAAATAAGTTTCAGGGGGGTGGGGGGTTTCGCGAAAAACAAAATCCGGAGGGGGGTGTTTAAATACCGGCGAAAAGAGCTATATTTTCAGCGAAAATTTGATGAATTTTTGGTGAAAATTTCAGTGGAAATCAAAACAAACTTTGCGGCGAAAAGGCTGTGATTTCGGCGAGAACATTCCGGTGGTGGGAAACAGGAGAATCAGGTTTGTTTTAAACTGGAGTTTTCAGCGAAAATATGGGAGGTTTTCGCCGAAAATTTGTTTGAAAATGGCTCGACAGTTTTTTTTCTTCATAAAGGGGGTTTTAAAACAAAACGACTCGAAACGAAAACAACTGACTCCAGCCGTGGGTTGCCTCCCACGAAGCGCTCTTGTTTAACGTCCGTGAGCCAGACGATACCTGGATTCGTGTCACGGCTCTGTCGTAAAGTAGTGCACGTCGATGAAAGAAACAGCTAATCCTTGCAGATACTTCTTAAGCCTATGCCCGGTTACCATAAACGGCTCTTGATCATGCAATTTGATTAGGACACTGCCTAAAGATGTCTGCCGCACCACGGTATAAGAGCCGAACCAACGGGACTTCGGTTTACCTGGGAAGAGCTTCAATCGAAATTTATATAAGAGGACTTCGTCTCCTGGGTAGAACTGCTTGATCGTCTTTAATTGAGAGTCATGAATTCTCTTCGTGCGCTCCTTGTACAGCTTTGTGCTCTCATATGCGTGGAGACGGTGCTCCTCAAGCTCAGCGATCTGGTCGTGGCGGTTATTACCTGCTACTGCATAGCTCATATTCAACTCTTTATTAGCCCAGAATGCCTTGTGCTCAAGCTCAACTGGCAAATGGCATGCCTTGCCATAAACCAGCTGATATGGTGAGGTACCGATGGGAGTCTTGTAGGCAGTTCGATAAGCCCATAAGGAATCATTGAGCTTAGATGACCAGTCCTTGCGGGACCGGCCAACTGTCCTATCAAGAATCCGCTTGAGCTCACGGTTTGTCACCTGGGTACCTGAGGATGAGCACGATATGAAGAAGTACGTACTCCAGGACGCGGGGAAGAAGTGGAGGGAACATCGAGGCAGGGTATGAAGTGGAGTGTTCGGGGAAGGACAATATGACCAGGACTACCTCATACAACACAAACCGAATGAGAACTATGATGACATAGATTATGAGAGGTTTGTGAAGTACAGGATGGGAACCAAAGGCCAAAAGTGATCTGCAACCAACAAGGATAACAGAGCGGTTCAGAAGATTTACCATACGCACGGGTCAAAGCCTTTCAACATAACACAAGAGGAAAAGGTACACATTACATTATCATTAGTAATAGTTAGAATCTTCTAAAATTAGTAGCATGATTAATATGCATGTAATACTCGTTTAGGAGAAAGAGAAGGGTGGACCGATATCTAGGGGGACCTATTTCTAGCTACTCACAAACCGGGTAAGAAAGGATGGCCAAACGAAGAGACGAATAATATGTATGTAAGTATCCCCAGTATTATGTTTTGGATTGTAGAACGTGCACAACGTTATTCTAATTATGTTGTATTTTTCTTAACTATTTTGTAGCATGAAGTCGAGGAGAATGTTGCGAATCCGGATATTGACCCTGCAATTGGTCTGGACGATGCTGTGGGGACAGTGTACAAAGAAAAAGAGAAGCCAGGACGCGGCGTCATATGGGAGCAAGAAAGAAGCCTTCTGTGGTGAGTTTGTAATCTCTTAGATTGTGAATTAAATTGATTCATATGTGCAACGTCAATCTTATTTGTGTTTAGGTGTTTTGTAGAAATGTGTGTTGGAGGTTTGTTAGTGTTGGGTCATATATGCTGCATGTAGGTCATGTAGAATCTATTGTGTTTAGGTGTTTTGTAGAAATGTGTTGGAGGTTTGTTAGTTTTGCAGATGAAGAGTATGAGTATATGTTCAATTTGCAGATAGGTCATGCCGAAATTTTTGATTTTTTACATTTTATATTCTTCTTTCAGGTATTCCAAAACAAACGAGGCTCTACCTCTACTGCTACTCCAACGTTGCAAGTCCAAAACCCACTGATGAGACAATTTGGTCTCGCAATGATTGAAGAGTTGAAGCGGCTCTCTGGTGGAAACCAACTCTCACCGGAGATGCAAAACTTTGCAACTCTTTTTGCAGGTAGCACCGCACCAGGACATACGTCTGGTAGCTCCGATGCTGGTGGGAGTGGTAAGGTTCCAACAGAAGAAACTACACCAGATGAGGATGATGATGAAGATGATGATGTGGAAGGCGGAGACGATTAAGCTAGGATTGCATGATTTTAATCTTCCACTTCTGGAAAGAAATCGTTTTGTGTGACTGAACCTTGAATAGCCACTATTATTATGTATTGGACCTAGAACATATTAATTAAGTGTTAGTTATGTGTTCATGAAATCGTTCATTAAGCGTTAGTTTTGTCCTCCAGAAATCCTAAAAATTCTGAATTGGGGATCCAGAAATTCAGAAATCTGGATTCAAAATCCAGAAATGAATCCAGAATTCTGGATTCCTGGATCCCTAATTCTGAATATTCTGTACTTTTTAACAGCGGAAATATGTGCTGTTAAAACAAAAACAGCCGCTGTTATATTTAACAGCGGTTACGAACCGCTGTTAAAGTAACAGCGGATAAAATCCGCTGTTAAAATATAACAGCGGCTGTGAACCGCTGTTAGAATTAACGGCAGTTGTGGTATCCGCTATTAGGTGAGCTTACGTTACTCAACCTAACAGCGGATATAGAACCGCCGTTAGACTATTTAACAGCGGCTTATCCGCTGTTAAAATGATAAAAAAACCGCTGTTAGCCTAGCATTTTCTTGTAGTGAACCCATTCCCGGAGGCCAGTTAGTCAAATAGATGATGAAGGATACACCTGTTTACAACCTAACCAAATCATGGAAACCGATTCTCGAGAAGAAGAAAGAAAACAAGTTGAAACTAGAAGTATGGGATGAGATTGAGTTGTGGAGCTTCAGGGTTGCTTCAGGGAAGCTCTATTTTTTTATGTTAGTGACGAGACCAGAAGAATGGTTGCTTCTTCTAATGAGATTGCTAAGAAGGGCACTTCAATTGACTCAGGAAGAACTCGAAAATGAAAATCCTCTTCTAGGGTTTTGGACACAATGATAGTAGATTTGATGTTCTTGATTTGGCACTTAGATTGTAGCTGATAATAAATTAATTAGCCACAATTGAAATTGCTATTATGTATAGATTCTTTTGATCAGGGGTTCAGGCTGATGATGTATGGATTCGTGCATTTTTTGACATGTTAATGAAGTCATATTTTGATTATTGAATGAATGCTTGTTTCGGTTTATCAAGTTTCTAGTGTGGTAGTAGTTATAAACAATGGATACAGAGAAACAATAAACTAACTTGTAATGGTCTTTATTAGGTGAATAAACTAACTTGCAATTAGTTGACTGAATGAAGAACATAATGACTTGTTATGTCCATCTAACATAGATGATAGAACCATGGTTTAACTTGTTAATGACTTGTTTTTCATATGAGTCTTCAAATGAGTAGTGCCATGGTTTGACTGACGCCCTAGACTCTTCTTACAGTATTTGCATCTTGCCTTTATTCCACTTTCCGTCTTGACTTTGAAAAAGTGAGCCCAAACAACACTAGTAAGCTTACTAGTGTCTAAGATTTCCTCGGCAGGTTGAGAGTTGGGTTGAGGAGTATCAACTACAGGATTAGTGTCTTAAATACCCTGTGTTTGAGTCAGCACATCAGTCCTAGTTGCAGATGGATTCATTGGGGATGGATCCAAACCACTACCAAGTGGTTGAGAAGGAATTGGGTTTTGGCTATTCATTGTCAAAGTACTAAGTTCATATATGCGGATATGCCTAATGATCAAAATTATAGAAGTAATTATTAGATTATAGAACGAAGAAGTGAGGAGAAAAAGAAATAGTTGTGTCGTGAACGTTTCCGTCCGCGGCGGGCCGGCACCTCTGAAGCTTTTCGAGTTTATTTTTGGTTTTGGAGTCGCCACCAATCGTTAGAGCGGATTGGACGCTCAGGTGTCCAAATCGGGTTATCCAACCGGATTTGGGCTAGATCTGCGAAACAGAGAACGGGATTCGGGGATGGTTACGTGTGGGGAAGGATTAACACCCCCACAACACCTGGAAAAACCGGTACTACCAATCACGATAAGGTTATTTTCTTGATGGCTTGATTAAGGAGATAGGCGTTCACGCTCACTATTTAGGGATTGCGTTACTAATTCAGATTTTTATATTTCATTGATTTAGTTTATAAAATTTTAACGGAGGGGGGATTTTAAAATCGGGCTCGAGTCGAGTGACTACCTACGTATCCGGGGGGCCGGAATCAAAGTCTACGTAGTTCGTTGTTTTAAAATCGGGTTGGTTTGGGGTATTTTTTTATCTTTCAAGGATTTATTGCTTTTTATATATTAGCTTAAGGAGCAATTTACTTTTTAAGATTTTATTAATCTTATTTAGCGTTATTTATATTTAAAGGGGAGAATTTTCACGGGTCATCTTTCGTTACTAATTCCAGGGGTGTTTAATGGTTTCGGGTAATTTAGCCTCGGGATTCCCACGGTGTTTCGCGAGTGCGAAATGATATCGATTTTGATTTTGAAAGCTTGGATGGTTTATTTTTAGCTCGGGATTTCAACAATACTTCACGAATGTGAAGTAGTCGCTACTACTTCCTAATGACAAGCTCAATTGACGGACTTAAATCTTGTCGATGATTAGCATGCAATCCACGGAAACGACCGAATTTTGATAAGAAATTAGTTAAGAAATTTTATTAAACCAAATTCTTTAATTAACAAAATATTTAAATTTAAACGTGAAAGGGTTTCTTTGACCTTAATTAATCTAAACCAATTTAATTGTGGATTAAATTTACAACAACATGGACTAAAAGAAGATTAGTATTAAAATTAAGTCCTATTTTTAATTAAATGAACCAAATGCGGAATGGGCTCAACGAATTTCGGCCCGAAAGATAGAAAACCGTCCAGCCCACTCGATCATTAATGGCAAAATCGTAAATAACGGGACGGTAGCAATTTTGTAAATTTTGAAACCCTAATGCGCCATATAAAAAGATAGGAGGGCTGAAAAAATCAACCCCCTCTTTGTCACTATTCACCAGCCGCTCCTCTCCTCTCTCTCTCTCTCTCAATTTCTCTGAAACCCACTTCTCTTCTTGTTTCTTCTTCACTCACCAAAAACGAAACCCTAATCTAAACACCAAACAGCCGCCGCCAACGACATCCGACCAAGGGAGAGTTGGCTATGACTAACCAAACCCCTCCCACTTCCGCCGACAGAAGAGAGCATGCAGGTGGGGACGAACTCCGGCCACATCCGCGAGGAGCCGCAACAACGAATCGCTCCGACGGCCATCCGACGAACATGCAAGGTAAGACCCTTACATCTTTATGCTCATTCCTTCGTTTTCATTCCTTTGACCGAAAGAAAATCGGATTTTTAAAACCCTAAAACAAAAATAAAGCTAGATCCCCCTCTTGTTATGACTGAAACTTTAGATCTAAACCTCTTCTTTCTATTTTTGCTTCTCTTACTGGTTTTGACCATCTTCTTCTCCCCTCCAGACATCGGACCGGAAGAAAGACGGAAGCAGCGGCGATGCGACGGCTCGGCAGAGACGACGGCGCGGCACGTCGGCGCGGCGGCATGACGGCGTGGCGCGACGGCGCGGTGGCGACGGCGTGGTAAAAAAGACTCCAACTTTTTTTGAATAAACTTTACGACCTTTTTTGTGCTTCTTTCATTTTATTTATTTATTAAACGTCCTCATTTTTTAGAAACCGAACGGCGGCAGGACCAACACGACGACGGCGGCGGTTGGACACCGGCGTGGTGGTGGCGCAACGGCGTCGACCGAAGACGTGCAGAAACAGAGGTAAGAAAAAAAAAACAGAACATGAATATTTTTTAAAAGTAAAAATAATTACAATACAAAAAAAGAACAAAATACTAACTATGCTCACTTTTGTTGTAGGTCATCTCCAAAAAAAGAGGGGTCAACAAGAGAGATGAAGCTTTAAATCAAGATAAGTGAGACAAAAACCCTATTCTTATTACTGTTTTACTTTTTAATTTGTTGATTTATAGTAAATAGAACAAGATTAAGGTTATTGACAAGATATGATTAGGAGCTTAAAAAGGTGGTCACAAGTTAAAACTTCTCTTTTTGAGTCTCATCTCCTACTTTTAAAAAAAACAAACTTAGATTAATACATGTTTTAGTATCCAAAGTTAGAAGGTGATAGATTTGTGTTTTAAGAATAAAAAGTCAAGACAAGCTTAATGAACCCAACACATATGCTGAAAATACAATAGATCTAGGAAGATTTAGAACAAGGAAACTTGAACATAACACTTTTACATCTTGAAAGTTTAGCAACTCAGAATATGTGTACAATAAGTTTAATATGAATGTCCATGGTGCAGGTACAATAAATGGAGAAATGGAATTAAAGAGGATTGAAGTTTGGAAGAAGTGGGTATGCTCACTTTGATTTCTGTAGAACTTAGTGGTAGGATGAGAGAATGAGTGAGGACCTTAGCTTGATGACATCTTCTTTCCTTGGCTTTGTGACTTCAGATGATGTATGGTGAATGTATGAACTTTTGGACTCTTTTCCTTTTTCTGGATTTTTCTATTTTTTGGTCTCTTTTGATTGTTGAAAGAAGGAAAGAAGAAGAAGTTTTTGGGAAGAAATCCCTTTTTGTGTTTTTATTCTTTTTGCCCTCCTCTTTTTTCAGCTCTTATCTTTCTGCTCTTTTTCCTTTTCTGCTCTTCTCCCTCTCTTTTTTCTGCCTCCTTGGGACCTCCCCACTTTTCTTTTATAGCAAAAATGAAACCCTAGCCACATGAATTACCACTTTGGGTAAAAAGAACCAAGCAATCTTTTTACCAAACATCCCTTTTTCTGGATTTAAAGGAGCTGAACGAATGGGCCTTAAGGCCCACATCCTTCCTTGCTAAATTTCAGAAAAAAAGAGAGACCCAACTGTTGGTCTTAACAAAATGGGCTGAAAGCCCGATCTTCAGAACATGTGGGCCGAAAGCCCAAATCTCCTTCACTCGAAACGCTTAACCCTAAGTTAATCTAGCTGAAAGATATAATACTGACTATTCGAGATCAATAAACAACGGCCCACTAGTCATCCGGTAATTTGCGAGCCCGGACAAAATTTGGTTACTACAAGTTGTTTGTAGTGTAGCAACCTAGAATATCGAAGCGAAGTAACAAAACAACTTAGTATGAAAAACCAACTTTGAACTTTAAACAATTCATTGTTAACAAACTTTAACCATTTCATTGTAAACAAATTTTAAATAGATGACAGTTCATTAGGTACTTTAAACAGATGACATTGTTAACAAACTAAGTTTAACCGATGACATTGTTTAACTAGAATTATAAGATTAATTCTACATGCTAATTCATATTCATTGTTTGCTACAAATCAGATCAGTAGGTTCTTTTGACAACTCACAAACTAAGTTTAACTTTAAACATATTCATCGTTTGTGTACCTTTTGATAGATCAATAGGTTCTTTACACTTCCGTTAGTCCACCTTTTGACCCCACCTGCAGATCAGATTTAGAACAAATGCAGATGGTTAGTAAATGGTTGGCAGTTTCGTTGTAGTTTACTTTTTCATTTACTCAAACAATTCCCTAACTCAAAGTCAATGTGTGTGACTATTTACAGTTTGTCATCTGAGCTGTGTGATTAGTTACAAAAGGCTTATAACCAGACAAGAGAAAAAACAATCGTGAAAGACAAGAAAGATGTATGTGACTGTTTATTGTTTAGTACTTGCCGCAAGAGAAACAATGAAACTTGTTGATTAGGTTAACATGAAAGAGAAGAGAAACAATGGCTTGACTTTCTGCCCCTGGATGCCGAGGGTTTGTGTACTAGGGTCTCAGCTTGACTTATCACCCGTTCCAAAAGTGCGATCCATTCTGCCCCTGGATGCCGAGGGTTTGTGTACTAGGGTCTCAGCTTGACTTATCACCCCTTCCAAAAGTGCGATCCATTCTGCCCCTGGATGCCGAGGGTTTATGTACTAGGGTCTCAGCTTGACTTATCACCCGTTCCAAAAGTGCGATCCATTCTGCCCCTGGATGCCGAGGGTTTGTGTATTAATCCTCCAAGTCATTAGGTGTGAATGTCATGATGCATGATTTTCAAATTCTGTATGAACAATAAAGATTTCAGCGTGCGGGATGAAAATTACATGTGATGTTATGATGCGTGGTGTTGCAAGTCGTGATAACATACTGTAAAAGTTTTTTTTCTGTAACACTTCTGGACAAAACAGACTCGTGACACGTATGGCATTGGCAACTCTCGCATGCTTTCCTCATGGTTGACATCCTTCTCAGGTCCTCCTAGGGATCCATTACATTGAGCTACACGCCTTATAAATTTCGTCCTTCGTTAAGCCTCTGATCCTCTTCACCTATTTTCATAAGCTTCCAAACGTTATATCCTCTAACCCCCGCATAATTAACAACTGCATGGTGATGATAACTCAGAGAAGACTTCCTCTAATTAGACCCGGAAGAAGATCAAGAATAAAGCACATGGAGTGTCCCCACCTTCAGACACTCTTTTCTCTCAGCCTTTTTCGCGAATATCTCCTCACGAATTTCTTATTATTATTTTTTCTTTTTTTTTTACTCCCATTTTTTTTACAGATAAAACCATGTGAATGCATTGGAACGTTTAAAACCTTATAAGAAAATGACTTTTATGGTGTGTAGTGTAGGGTGATCAATCTAAACACTTTATCTAAGCTAAAATCTAACCACGAGAGATATTTTTGGAGTAAAACAAAGATTTTCCACAATTTACCAGGTGACTAAAACCTTCCTTTTTATTAATGGAAACCGGTATTAACGCATCACATCGAGAATCATTAAATATAGTACTTCTTTACTGAATCTGAATTAACGGGATGTGACAATTCATCACCATCCATATCTATCAAGACTAACGCCCCTCCTGAAAATGCCTTCTTCACCACGTAAGGGCCTTCATAGTTTGGAGTCCATTTTCCTCTTGGATCGCCTTGTCGGATGGATAGCTTTTTGATCATGAGCTCCCCCTCACGAAACTTTCGAGGTTTAACCTTCTTTTCAAAAGCTCGTATCAACCTACGTTGGTACATTTGGCCATGGTGAATTGCCGCCAGCCTCTTCTCTTCAATTAGGTTCAGCTGGTCATATCTGGATTTTACCCATTCTGACTCTTCCAGTTCTGCTTCCATAATGACCCTTAGTGAGGGGATTTCTACTTCAATGGGTAAAACTGCTTCCATGCCGTAGACTAACTGGAAAGGGGTTGATCCTGTTGAGGTTCTTACAGACGTTCTATAGACATGTAGGGTGAATGGTAACATGTCATGCCAATCGCGGTAAGTGACGACCATCTTCTGGACAATTTTCTTGATATTTTTGTTCGCTGTTTCCACTGCCCCGTTCATTTTTGGTCTATATGGCACAGAATTGTGATGCTTATCTTGAATTGGTCACATAACTCGTCCATCATTTTGTTGTATAAATTTTTTGCATTGTCGGTTATCAACCTCTCCGGCAGACCATATCGGCATATGATGTCCTTCTTGATGAATCTTGTCACTACACTCTTAGTAATGCTCACATATGATGCAGCTTCAACCCATTTAGTGAAATAATCAATGGCCACAAGGATGAAGCGGTGCCCGTTGGAAGCTTTTGGTTCGATCATCGCTATGACGTCAATTCCCCATGCGGCGAATGGCCATGGCGAAGCCATAACATGCAATGATGAAGGTGGTGCGTGAAGCTCATTAGCGTATATCTGGCATTTGTGACACCCTCTAACATATTTTATGCAATCAGTATCCATCCTTGTCCAATAATAACCCATTCTGAGGATCTTCTTCGCCACTGCGTGCCCCCCAGCATGTGTTCCGCAGACTCCATCGTGGACCTCCTCCATTATTCTTTGGGCCTCTCGTGAATCGACACATCTCAGTAGAGTGGAATCATGGCTAACTTTATAGAGCGTGATACCGTCAAAATAGAATCCCATTGCGAGTCTGCGCATGGTCCTTTTGTCATTCTCAGATGCCCCTGGTGGGTACACCTTCCTTTGTATGTATACCATTATATCATGATACCAGGGTTTCCCATCACGTTCCTCCTCTACATTTGCTATATAAACTGCTGCTTCTTGCTTCCTTATTTCTATACGGGGGTTTCCTTCTGTTTCATCCAATTTGTACATCGATGATAGAGTTGCTAGAGCGTCAGCTATTTGATTGTCAACTCTTGAAAAGTGTTCAAACTTTATTGATCTTAACTTGCTCATCCTTTCCTTTATGAATTTCTGGTATGGTACGAGCTTGTGGTCTCTTGTTTCCCACTCTCCCCTTTGCTGGTATATTACTAATGCTGAATCTCCATACACCTTCATATGTTTAATACCCATTTCTAGTGCCGCTTGAATTCCAAACGTGCATGCCTCGTACTATGCTACGTTGTTTGTGCATTCGAAACACAACTTTGCAGTAATAGGGTACACCTTCCCTTCGGGCGACAAGAACACCACTCCTACTCCTTGTCCCAACGCGTTGGAGGCACCGTCAAATTTCATGATCCATGATTTCTTCACTTGCCCCTCCTTTGATTCCTCGGGATTCATTATATTTTCATCTGGGAAGTTCATCATCATTGGCACTGAGTTTGAGATTGCGTGTTCTGCCAGGTGGTCCGCCACTATGCTCCCTTTGATGGCCTTCCTGAAGGTGTAGGTAATATCATATTCAGCCAATAAGACTTGCCATCTTGCTATTCGTCCTGACAATGCGGGCTTTTCAAAAAAGTACTTGATCGGGTTCATTTTAGAGATGAGGTAAGTCGTGTGATACAACATGTAATGCCTTAATCTCTTCGCTGCCCAAGCTAGTGCCCCACAAGTCTTTTCGAGGGGAGTGTATCGAGACTCGTAGTCGGTGAACTTTTTGCTAGCATAATATATGGCGTGTTCTTTTTTCCCCGACTCATCATGTTGTGCCAACATGGCTCCAACTGAATTCTCAAAAACGGACATATACAGTATCAGTGGTCTTCTTGCTGCTGGCGGTACTAGGACCAGTGGATTCTGTAGGAACTCTTTAACTCTTTGGAACGCAGATTGACAATCCTCATTCCACTCAACTGGTCGGTCCTTCTTTAGCAATTTGAAGATAGGCTCACATGTCGGCGTTAGGTGCGAAATAAAACGACTGATGTAGTTCAGACGTCCTAAAAACCCTCGTACTTCTTTCTGGGTCCTAGGTGGAGGCATGTCAGCAATGGCTTTCACTTTGTCTGGATCTACCTCTATCCCTTTCTGACTGACTACAAAACCCAATAATTTTCCGGAAGCAACTCCAATTGTGCATTTCTCTGGATTTAATCGGAGTCGGTACTTTCGAAGCCTCTCAAACAGTTTTCGTAGCACTCACACATGATCATCCCCTTTCTTGGACTTGGCTATCATATCGTCTACATATACCTCTATTTCCTTATGAATCATGTCATGAAACAAAGTGACCATTGCTCGTTGGTATGTTGCTCCAGCATTCTTTAACCCAAATGGCATAACTTTGTAGCAAAAGGTTCCCCATAGGGTGATGAACGTGGTCTTTTCGCGATCGCCTTCGAACATCTTTATCTGATTGTACCCGGAGAACCCGTCCATGAAAGAAAACATCTGATGACCTGCTGTATTGTCAACCAGAATATCGATGTGCGGTAAAGGGAAATTGTCCTTTGGACTAGCCCGATTCAGGTCCCTATAGTCTACACACATCCTTACTTTTCCGTTTTTCTTGAGTACTGGTACTATGTTGGCCACCCATTCCGGATACTGCGACACTTGCAGGAACCCTGCCTGGTACTGCTTTTGCACTTCCTCCTTAATTTTGAGTAACCATTTGGCTTCATTCGCCGCAACTTTTGTTTGATGGGCTTACAACCTTCACTTACCGGTAGGTGATGTGTCACAATCTCCTCATCCAGTCCCGGCATGTCTTGGTATGACCATGCGAAGACATCTTGGAAGTCCCGGAGCAAGCTGATGATCTTGATCTTTTCTACTGGATCCAAACTATCCCCAATTTTGACTTCCCGCCGATCATCCTCTGTTCCCAAGTTTATGACTTCCACGGATTCATAGAAAGGCTCTAAAGAACGCTCCTCCTTTTCTATCATCCAATCTGTCTCAGGGATCACGTCCTCTCCACTTTCCTCGGTTTCCATTTCATAAATCGGATAGTCAAAGTCAACTTTTAAACCATGAATCACTTCGTTGTTCTCACATGAATTGGTGGTCCTCTTATGTATGTAAGTAAAAATAATGAAAATAAATCCAATCCGAGATGGGCAAATGGACGTATGAAGGAAAGTATTTTATTATAATGATAAAAACATGTCAAATGCAAAGTGAGGTTACACCGCTAGGAAGCCTATGATTATGTTTTTATTATATATCATTGTCTTATTATATTTTAGAGTGATTACATGATCGAAGGCGGTGGACACTCCACAGAAACCCAGTTGTTCAGATCCTCCTCCGGATCAAGCTGGCGCACCCAATTCATACTTTTAACATCTTGTTCACCCACCATGTGGATATATAGCTCTTTCAATCCTGAGAAAATGACTCCTATACCCTGGATGTCATCCTCTCCTCTTGCATTGATCCTTCCTGCGCTCCTGAAAGTTCTTGTAATTTGAGGGATGATGATTCGTTCGCCGTACAGCTCGCTTCCCCCAAATTGTGACATCTGATGTGTGAATTTCTACTCACAACATTCAAGGTCGTATTCCACGGGGTTCTCTCAATGGCCACTACTCACATTCCTCGTAGACGGTCTATTCATTTGAAAGGAGTTTTGGTTTGAAATAGGAATTAAAAACTTAAAGGAAACTAAATAAAGAAAGAGAAATAAAGTGGTGCAAATCAAAGACAAAGGGGTTCTCTTGGTGGGTAGTTTCATCATGCTCAAGAGGACAAATTGAACAAACAAGTCAATCAAGATCGAGTTTGCATTTGGATGACCATGCATTTCACTTCTATAGACTCGATGCACTCTCGTAGCACCAAATCCCTATCCTAATACCACTCAACTTAGGCTCTCGCTCTCAAGCTAAGTGAAAAAGGATGCATTCTAAGTGTTTGATGAAATGCCAAGACACAAGACCCTCTCTTAAGACTCTAAGACCACAAGGCTAGGCACAACACTCTCATATCAATGCCCTAACACTAAGAGATTCACCAAAAAGCCTTTTCAAACTCAATTGAATGAAAATCCACATGCACACCAAGTGTTCGATAAAATGCCCAAGAGAGAAATCAAGTGAAAATGGTTGAAACAAGATGATCTAATCTCTTAGAACACACTCACTTCAATCCCTAGACCTACAATCTATGCAATCCAAGCACTCTCATGCATCAAATCACAATGAATGGACCAAATCAAGCAAACATGGCATAAAATGGCATTAAGAACAAGTCTAGGAATCATCCTCATACAACCAAGATCAATCATGGCAAGTTCTATACAATCATCCCTCTATCATAGCACAACTAATCTACCCATCCAAGATGAACCCTAGAAACTCAGCCACACATGGCCAAGGGAGTAAAGAGAAAAGAAGGAAGAATGGTCACCAAGAACACCATGGATGAATCCTTGAGATGATCTTCACTTCTCCACTTGTAAGCACTTCTCCCAAGGGTTGTTGGCTTCAATCCTAGCTCCAATGGCTTCAAATTGCTCCAAAAACGTGTTCTAGGGTTTGAGGGTTCGTGGGTATGTGTTTGGGGTTCAAAAGATATCATCCATTTTCTCAAAATGGCCAAAAACAAGAATATTTATAGTGCAGGGGACAGTGCACGGCGTGCACCCCTGCACAGCGTGCACCCTTGCACGGCGTGCACCCCTGCACGGCGTGCACCTCTGCACGGCGTGCACCCCTGCACTCTGCAGAAAGCTCGATCTTGTAATGCTCATATCTCCTTCGTCCGGCCTCCAAATGACCTCCCGTTTGCTCCTATGCGCTCCTTGTCATCCGTACTTTGAAGCCATAACCTGAAAATGCACAGAGGCAACTCCGATAGACCACGAATTTGGCTCCAAAGTGGCAACCGGACAACAAAATGACACTTTGCATGAAACTTCAATAAAAGCATATAGGTCATGTCATTTCACGAATAAACACGGGCATTTCATAGGTCATTCATAAGCTTAAAATGCACTAATTAAAATCACATCAAATTCCCCTACGACTAAGCTTTGCTTGTCCTCAAGCAAATGAATTAGAAAACATCCAAGTTCACAAATGACAAGTTCGGTGCATTGAGATTCAAGCAATCACAATTTAGCTTAAACTGCTCCACGAACAAACTAAACCTACACATGCAAGAACATCAACCAAACAAGTCTAAACCTCACCAATTTCTGCACACTTCAAGTAGTGGTTGATTGGGACACAGCAAAACCGACCACGAAAACACCAACTCTAATCAAAAGGACTTGAAATCGGGACATGGATCGTAAGTGGTGAGTGATTATGATGTGGCTATCGACTCGACTTCATCCGCTTCTAGATCCGCACTTTACAAAACTCTGGCTAGGATCAAGGGCTACATTTGAGAACTCTTTTTCTTTCTTCTTTTTTTTTCTTACTGCATACTAGTGCTCGATTCAACACTTCATTTAGGTGTTGAACCTGCCTAGCTCACAGCCTTTGCCCTTTTGCTTAGTGCTCAACCCGACACTTCACTTAGGTGCCGAGCTTGCCTAGCTTTTTTTTTTTTACACATTTAGCCACTTGATCCTTAGCCCCTTACAACTTCCACACAAGATTTCGAATTGGATTCCGTCTAATCTCAAGCCACAATCACGAAGGATCAAAAAGGGTAAAGAAAGACATGGAAAAGGGTGAAAATTCTGATTTCCTTCATCATCTTAGACCGGTGTTATCGAGCGATACAAAAACACGTATCAAACCAATCAACCAACATGCAAGAGTGATAAAATCTCAGTTCTGGCCCAGACTCATTTGATATTAGTGCTAACATGCCGGTTATAGGTTCTAAGTGGAACAATCTAAACATCATTGTGAAAGCTTGAAGTCAATTAAACACTAAACGTCAAGAACCGAACGATTCTACAATAGAGGAATTCGACATTCAATTAAGATCATGCAACACATCAGAACATAGCTTTAGACTTCTACCGACAAATAATCACACCAAACCTCAAACTCCCCTACGACTAACATGAGCATTGCCCTCAATGATCAAGAGAGAGAGAGGATAAGGTGGAACGAAAATACCGCGCGGTGAAGAAGAGAAGCCGGAGATGGAATCCCGGGTCAAGTAACCTGCTCAGGATGAGGACCTGAATCAGGGGTACCTGTATAAAACAAGGGAGGGCACACCACTCAAACACAACCCATAGTCGACAAGATGAGAGTACGGATGAGATGTGTGATCCAACAACAAGACAAGTTCAAAGCCAGAAATGAAAAGAGAAGATCAGAAGTCAAACACAACAAAACATGCAGTCATAAACAGAAATAGAAGAATGGGGTGGTGATGGGGTGGAGTGTAATCTCAGTTGCAATAACGACGGCGGCTGATGGGTGGGTGAAGTGTAATCTCAGTTGGAATAGCGACGGCGGCTGATGGGGTCTCTTCGTCTTCCTCGTCGGCCGTCGCTCGTATGCAAGCCGCCGCTCGTCTGGAAGCCGCCGCCGGCTGGCTTCGTCCGCCGGCTGATGAGAAGGATTTGGGGTCTCTTCGTCCTCAAGCTCAAACTGTCGAAGAAGGTGAAAATTAGAAATTAGAGGTTTTGAGATTGAATTGGGGATTTAGGTTTGAGTTTCACTTTTGAGGGGGAGACTATGCAGGTAGGTAAGTGGTAGTAACTAGTAACGCAGCGTTTTGTTTTGTTTTTTTTTTTTATGAAATTGGTTATTTAATTGGATGGAAAATTGTTTGTTTAAGAGATTTAAACCCGTTTGGTATCCGAGATTCCTAAAACCATGTATTTCAATGTACTATTGATTAGGGGAAATTCAGTTGTGTTTCTTGGAAACTCTGTATTCTGAGATATCCTTGTTTGTTTACTGTCTAATAGAGTTGGGTTTTGTATTTCAAATACCAGAGTTTCTTATTGTCTCCAGAATGTGTATTCTAACAATTTCTACTTTTATCAGAAATTCTGATTTTCCCCAAATAGAATAATGAGACCCACTGTCTTCCCCTCCTATTTTCTTTACCAAATATATATACCAAACAATGTAATTTAACATCCTCCAACTTTTAACAAACACTTTTCCACCATTCCACTATTTTCATATTTTTCCTAATTCTCAATCCCCTATACCAAACAACCCCTAGTTTTTTCTATCCACCAACTCTCAAGTTTCCAAACTAAAATTTACTTCTTTTCAAACTCCTATAATTCCTCATCTCATCACTCAATCACAAAATCCCCAATGAGTTCAATCTTCGTCGCTTCTTCAGCCAACTCCGATAGAGGCAAGCCGAAATCAAAGGATGGCTCGAGGTCGCTTAAGGTCATCCTCCAGATTCCTATCGATCGTATCCCGAGTTATCGCTTTTCTTGAAGGTAAAGACAGACTGAGATCTGAGAGCAGAGAAATAAGAAGAGAGCTCTGTTCGATTCGACGACCTTTGTCCGCTACTCCACCAAGCTACTTTCTTTATTTGCCCTAAGCTCAGCACTTCAATCTGCAACCCAGTTGATTTCCTTCTCAATATTACGCCATGGCGCGATTTTCTCCCTACGACAACAATGGAGGGTAATAGTTCCTTCCTTCTCATGTTTTGTAATCTCCCCTCGTCTCCTTCGTTGCACGAATTTGTTGTTTTCTAATGGTTTTGCTTCCTCTGAATGTATGTCAGAACATGTGTGGCGATTGCCGGAGCGGATTACTGTGTTATTGCTTCCGATACTCGGATGTCCACCGGCTACAATATTCTCACCCGTGATCACTCCAAAATCTACAAGCTGTACGTGTTTCTACCGTGGTCCAAGTTTTTTTGTTTTTTCCCTGTTTTCCGCTTGTTGTCATTTAGGGATTGTTGGTTTGAATCCTTATGCTGCAGAGTGGAAAAACCATGGATGCAGGAGTTTAGCCTTCAGTGTTGATGCTCTAGGTTTTTTTGTGTATTAGCAATGGGCTGGTGTTTGTTTATCCTGCTACTAGTAGTAATTTATCCAGTTAGATGGATTAGAAATTGAGTTCCTGGAAGGTCGCATTGGGTGTAAAACAGTGGCAGTGGTTGCTCTATTCTACTCCATTACTATCTGCTGTTATAGGCTTGGAAATATGAACACATGCTCTGTTAGGTCATAGTTTTTATAATGTGGCCTGTCTGAAATTCGTAGTTTCTGCAGAATGGCATACACTGTTATGTTTCTGATGAGAAATCATTGCTATAAGGGATGTCATTCCGCTCCTAAAACCAGCTTAGCTATTGTTCTGTTGGAATTATAGTCATGGACCTTGTGATTTTCTGCCTGCTTTCAGAGCCGACAAATGTATATTAGCTTCTTCAGGATTTCAAGCTGATATGAAGGCTTTGCAAAAGCATTTGTCTGCCAGGCACCTGGTGAGTTCCTCAGAACCAGATTTCACTTGTTAGGAGGAAATATAAAGCAAGAAATCCATCCAAGTCATTGTTTCAACTATTTTTTATTTTAATCATGCTCAGACAATGGCATTAATTGGTTATCAATTACCCAGTTGTGCATAGAGTCATCATCTCCTGACAGGAGTAGTTCTTGAGTCAATATCTGGAGTCTTTGTAGATTAGACTTAGTAAAAGTGTTACTTCATTTCTGTCATTCTCTGTTTGATATGTTGATTATATTGTTCTCCACTGATTTTTTTATTAATACCAGATCTATCAGCATCAACATAACAAACAAATGAGCTGCCCTGCAATGGGTCAACTACTCTCCAACACTCTGTACTACAAACGTTTCTTCCCTTACTACACCTTCAATGTTCTTGGTGGCCTTGACAATGAAGGTAAACTGATGTCATGGTAATTTTGTAAAGATTTATGGGTGTCATTTCAAGAAACTGATTTGCTTTTTATGGTGCCTTAGGGAAGGGATGCGTTTACACGTATGATGCTGTTGGTTCCTATGAGAGGGTGGGGTACAGCTCCCAGGGTTCTGGTTCTGTACTGATCATGCCTTTCCTTGACAACCAACTGAAATCTCCAAGTCCTCTCTTACTACCAGCACAGGTCCTGTCCTGAAAAGTAAATTATGTGTCAAGTGTTAGGTTCTCCGTGTTTAACTTGATAAGCTTTTCTTCTTATCCAGGATGCTGTGACTCCACTTTCTGAGTCTGAAGCAATTGACCTAGTGAAAACATGTTTTGCTTCTGCAACCGAGAGGGACATACACACTGTAAGTTTATGTGTTTCGTTTGTATAAATTTCTTGTGTCAAATTAAGTTTTCCCTTTTATATATATTCCTTTGCATGTAGCTATATGTGACTCTGGTAATCATGCGGAAAAGAGCCATGCTCTCATTCGGAAACTTGTGTGTAAATGCAATCTGGCATATCATCCCATTTTAATGTAACTGATGAATGGTATCTGAATAACTAGGTATCATGTTGCTTATGCAGGGAGACAAGCTTGAAATAGTTGTGCTCAATGCTGATGGCATTCGTCGTGAATATATGGAGTTGAGATTGGACTAGATGGACGAATGCACACTGTTGATCTACTTGTTAGATGCTTGAAATCCATGATCTTGTGGCACGATTGTGAGGGTTGTTTGTCTATTGCCTTGTCATGTCATGTTTATAATGGTGTAGCATCCAAATTGGGACAGAGCATTTCTTAGTCTATATACTTTAATGCATTGGATTTCATCTACTTTTTTGGCTTTAAGCAGCTGACTGAAATTTAAAGATAAATCCATTGGCTGTGCTTTGAAATGATTATTGCGTAGCTTTCAAATGCCAGTGATGAATTCAAGTGGTGTTCATGTCCATTGCCCTCGAACTAGTCAAGGGGCATTTGAAGCATTTGGATATGTATGATGTGTAAATATAAGGGAAGATACATCTCTGGCTTTTTCTATTTTGTCAACTTAATAGATAATTTCATATACTATGAATTATTATTTTTACCTTTTCTTGCTTAGTTCATTTTTTCGTTTAGGTTCTTTCGTTTCAACTTTCTATCTTTAAGATGTTAATTGATGTGCATTTAGTACACGGCATTAGTTTCAATAGTCATGCACTAGCTTACTAAGTGTTTTTAGTTGCGAATATAAATATATATAATTAGACAAGATGAAATTAATAGATAATAAAAAGTGTGATTTAAAAATTCTTCATATTTCAACATACTCCTCACTATACCTCCTCAACTTAGCTTCTCGGCCAACTCTTCGTCTCAAATCACCGATATTTTTCTTTGCTTGTGTGCGGATGTGTCCGAATTTAATGTTAAGAAGATGATAGTTGGAACGGAAGGATCTAAAAGGCAAAGTGGCCAAAGTAGCAAGGGGTAAAAAAAATGATTCATAGTATAAGACGTTATCTATTAAGTTGGAAAAGTAGAGGGGTCAAAGTGCTATTTTTTCTACCAAACACATATATAATGACATTCAATCAATTGCATTTTGTTTCTTATTTCTCTCCAAATTTTTCTATCGCCTAGAAGGAATGGCTGGCAAGTGTGAAGAACCCTGGTGTCGAAACATCAAAACACCTGGAAGGAACGACTTGCAAGTGTGAAGAACCCTAGTGTGCGTAGAAGTTATGGTGGAGAAGAGAGAACACAGTTGTTGTGTTATGAAATTTCTGACCCCGGATATGACCACATGCGTGGTGGCAGTCAGACCACAGGCATGGTGCAAAAGCCCCATGACCGTGGGACAAACTACTATCGTTGAACATCACCCAATGGTCGTGGGCAAGGTTGACTACGACTGTGGAGCATGGTACTATGGCCGTAGCTTTGTCAATAGTATAAAAAGAGAGCACAGGCAGCATTGCCATTTTCTGCACTTCACTCTCATTTCTTTTTTATGAATGGACAAGGATTTTGAGAGAATCTCATAAATCGAGAGCTAGGGATGTCAGATGAAACTTTCAAGGTCTAGGTTCGGGAATGATTACCAAAGTGGAAAGGAGCATTAGAGAAGGATTCCTTGAGATATTTTGTTGGAGGTGTTTAGAGCTATGGGATTTTCTTGGGCTTATATTTCTTGGATGCATGCATGCTTTCAATCTTCAATACTGTCTGTTAATTGTAATGAAAATTATATCATGCATGTTTGACAGTAGTGTAGCAAATAGAGCTGTCAAATGGGCGGGCCACAGGTCGGGTTAATCGGGTTGCGGGTTCGTCGGCCTGCGGGTTCATCGGTCTCGGGCCAGGCGGGTCTCGGGTTGCCCACGGGTTACTACTTACTAGTCTCAACTCTCAACTACAATTTGCAAAATTTTATATAATTTTTTATGTGATAAATAATTTAAAATAATATTAAATTTTTATTCGCGGCTGGTAGGCTTAAGCCTTGTAGTCGCTGTTCATATATTAAAAATAATAATTCATTTTCATAAATTACATATACTTACAATAAATGAAATGAAATTGAATATAATTTAGTTTTTAAGGTATAGGGTTTAATATTAAACTAATTTATAAATTTAGTCAATTCTTTAACAAAAAATTTCAAATCTAGCCACTTCTTTTTTATGACATTTTTAGGCCAAACGTTTTACTTTTATGTCAAAAAAATGACAAATATAGTCAACGTTCGTTAGATTTTTAACACTGTTGGTGCTGCTAACTGCTAAGAGCTAACAGATTTTAAACCTTTGTCCGGAATGTTATATATATATTGTTTTTAGGGTTAATACACCTTTTTGCCCCTATACTATGCAAAGTTAACAAACATACCCTTTTACAATTTTCTAACCGATTTAACACCCTCTACTTTGAAAAATTTAACAAATATGCCCCTTCATTTATTTTTTCATCTATTTTCCGTCTAATGAGTTGATTATACGTGCTACTTCATATTATTTGTACACCTTATCGTTAATTGGAATGTTCACAACCGAAAATTATTTAAATTAGAAAGAAAAAGAAAGAGGAATACCACAAAAACACCTATGTACATAATGGTGATTATAATGTTTTCCCTTTTTCTTTTCTTTTTAATTTAAATATTTTCACCTTGTGGACATCCCGAACAGTGATGTTGTGGACAAATAATGTGGCGTAGCACGTATAATCAACTTATTAGACAAAAAATATAGGGTTAATACACATTTTTGCCCCTGTACGATGCAAAGTTAACAAACATGCCCCTTTACTATTTTTTAACTGATTTAACACCCTCTACTTTGAAAAGTTTAACAAATACGCCGCTCTGTTTAACTTTTCATCTATTTTTTCATCCGATGTGTTGATTGTACGTGCCACGTCATATTATTTGTACACCTTATCGCTTTATGGAATGTTCACAATAAAAAGTTATTTAAACTAGAAAGAAAAATAAAAAATAATGCCACAAACGCCTTCGTACATAATAGTGATTATAATGTGCTTTTCCTTTATCTTTTATTTTTAATTTTAAATATTTTCACCTTGTGGACATCCCAATTAGCGATGTTGTGGACAAATAATATGACATAGCATGTATAATCAACTCATTAGACGAAAAATAGATGAAAAGATAAATGGAGGGGCATATTTGTTAATTTTTTCAAAGTAGAGAGTGTTGAATCGATTAGAAAATAGTTAAAGGGTATGTTTGTTAACTTTGCATAGTAGAAGGGCAAAAAAGTGTATTAACCCAAAAATATATGAAAAGATAAATGTAGGGGCATATTTGTTAAACTTTTCAAAGTAGAGAGTGTTAAATGGGTTAGAAAATAGTAAAAGGGTATGTTTGTTTAGGGGTGGGAATCGGTTAATTCCTAAAAAGTTTTTTAGTCTTTCACCTAGTTTTGCCACGCTCTGATACCAAACGTTTTTGCGCCAAATTTCTT
This sequence comes from Linum lewisii, assembly GCA_034768395.1. Lineage (NCBI taxonomy): Eukaryota > Viridiplantae > Streptophyta > Magnoliopsida > Malpighiales > Linaceae > Linum > Linum lewisii. The sequence goes on from CM068296.1 coordinate 75,056,076, forward strand.
TAAGCAAAGACATACCAATTTTGACCCTCAAGTATTTTCTCAATTATTGTTCCGTTAATTTTCTTTATGCAAAGACAATTTAATTTGATTCCCTTTCGTTTTCAACCCCTTATAATTGACTTCTTCCCATTTTTATGACTTTTGAAGATGACATACCACCTTTTTTATTATTGCTGCTATACATACTGTTATCATAATGTATGTGATTTTCGTGAAACATTTGTTAAGACTATTATTATTACTTAATTTATTATTGGGTACTTAATTTTTTCTATGTTTTTATTTTTTCTTCTATCTTGTTTCAATTTCCTAACACTACGATATGGTCTTCTACTCATACTTTTATTCTAATGGGTTTTCGCTATGTAAACCTATAGCATTTTTCTCGATTAATTCAATCAGATCTGTCATTAATTGATCTTCTCGGATATATTGAATTTTTGTTTCTAGCATCTCTCTTAATTCTCTATTTTCATTATTCATGTAATCTTTGTATTCTAAAAGTTCTGTCTTAATATCTTTCCAGGATTCTGGGTTTCTACTTATTCTTGTGTCTATTTTAATTATGAGTCTATCAAAATAATAGATTATTTTATTTAAATCCTCATCCATACTTATATTTTATTACTTAAATCAGTAATCATTTGTTTTAGTGTTTCTATCTCACTATTATCCTGATTTTGATGGATTATAGTAATATTTGTATATCTTCTTCTTCTTGATCTTGGTTGTTTAATTCATTTGATTGAAGATTTTCCGATTGGGTTAATCTTTCTATTTTATTTTCTTTAATTCTTCTAGGGTCTTGCCGTATAGATCGCTTATTTGGTTCGGCTTTTACTACTTTCAGTGGTGCTTCTAAATGAACTATTGGTTTAAATAAGTCTTCAATAGTGATAACATCCTTGTATTTGAATGTTAAGCTATGATGACTGTTTGTTAAAGCATAGTTTATTTGATATGTTACCGAGAATGGTTTACTATTTTCCTTCATTAAATCATCCCTTTTTAATTCATATTTTATGATTATTGATGAATCTAAGTTTTCATCCGTTAAACTTAGTCCTTGTTGTAAATTTATGTCAAATTTTATTATTCGGCAATTTAGGTTTCCTGATCCTTTGGCTATGATACTTTCGTCTTGGTCTAAAATTCTATCGTCTCTTATTTCTAGTTCTATAGGAGCGTTAATTCCTAACTTCATAGTAGACTTAATTATGATTTGGATAGTGCTAATATGTATGTATGCGATTTTAGCTCGTTCTTCCGTTTTTACCTTACTTAATCTTTTCCTGATTTGTTCTTTGTTGATAATTTGTACTAAGAAATCTCCATTTGTTTGGTTGAACGGGATTGCTACTTCCCCTATCATCTTTCCATATTTTATTATATTTTTTCTATCAAAGAGTTTTCATAAAAAGGATTTTGTTACAAAATTTTGTGTTTCTGATAATGTAAAATTTGTTCTTTCTTTAATCTTTTTTACATCTATTAGTCCATCTAAGAAGTAATTATCTTCCTTTTTTTTTGTAAATAATCAAACATGCTATCATTATTTTCTGCCATCTTAAAAAGAAATTTTAATGTTTGAGAATCAGCATACCTGACTGGCTCCTTGGTTGACTGTTCTTGAACTTTTCCTTCGCTTGATGATGCAGTTGTTCGTAACTTCTTTAGTGGTTGGTTTAATGGGTATGGTTGCTGATTTTGTATGTTTTGGTAGTATGTATGATGATTTGTAAGATTCCAGGAACGCAGGTTCCAATCTTACTCTGGCCTCCAGAACTTCAAGAGTTCAAGCCAAACGAGAGGAGAAAAGAAACTCAATGTTCTTGATATAACTCACTCTGAATTTTATTTATACTTCATACCCTCCTTATATAGATGGAGGTTGGACGTTTAAAACGTCATTGATTACATCATAATAGAAAAAGACATAAAGATAAAGGTGCATAATTGCACAAAGGAAAAAGACATAAAGTAAAGGTACATTATTTTGCACAACTTTATTTTCGGGGAAGTTGGCCACCCCTTTCTTTTTCTTCTTCTACTCCATTTTTCTTCTGATGATAGTGACTCCCACTTTGTTTTGTTGGTCACGGGAGGAGATACTGCTGATTTTTGTCATTTGTTGTTTTCCTCACTACTTTCTCCGCACCACTCACAGAAGTGGTCTTCATAGTTAATCAACATTTTGCATAATTGTTTCTTTATTGGTATCGATAATACCATGAGGGTTCCACTTATCTCAGTGAAATCCTTTGTCATTCTGTTGATTGCTTCAAATTCTTCAGCAATTAATTTTGTCCTTGATCTGCTGATAATGATGATATCCGTGCTACTGTAGTTAACTTTTGTTGGACTATCTGGTTCAATGTTAGTTAATGCCCTGCATACTGCGAATAATCCTTTTACCAGATGATCCGGTTTTCGCTCATAGTCCTTAAGATTATCCCTGGATGGATAATCATTGTTTGATACTCCCATTAGGATTACTGCCTTTGTTCCTAATAGAAGCTTTTCTTCTTCATTAAAAATTGGGTAGCTGCTGGTATACTTGAGGAAGATTTCTCTTCCCTTTGCAAATGCTTCTAGGTACCTTCGAATGATGAACTTCATCTTTTGAGGATAATACTCAAATATCTTCATGGTGGTTGTATAAATGGTATCTATAAGACCATACTGGTGTAGGTCAAATAGTAATTCTGGTGTTGATTCTTCGGTAACCACAACCTTTGGTCCTCTGTTGACAGGATAAAATCTCATCGTTGTATTTTGCTCCAATTTGTCCTCATAATTTACTACCATATTCCAATGGGTCATGAACCCTTGGAATGTTGGTGTTCTTGCCTCTTCTCTTTCCTGAGTTGTTGGTACGCTTTTTACAGTTGGTATCTTCATTACCATTTTTTGTTGCACTTGTGGTCCTGATGGCCCTTTCAAGGCCATTGCCTTGTATGATTGTTGGAGAGCTAGTTCTGCTTCTTCCTTTGTTTTGTAAGATTGATGCTGAACCGGCTTTCCCATGATGTGTTGAGACGCGATTGCCCAGTTGTTGTATAGTCCTCTAAATGGTCCGTTAAAAATAACGTACCATTTACTATTTTTTCTCTCATCTTCTTCATATATTTCTTTTCCTTTTTCTTTTTCTTTTCTTCCTGTTCCACCATGTCTGCCCATTTTGTGGTTTTGCTGCTTGAAGCTTGTGTTTGCTGTTGTTGCTGAATTTCTTCAGGATTTTTCTTTAGTTGTTGTTGAAGGATGTTGATGGTGTTTTTTAGTTCTTCTACCTCCCCCCTACAGAGAAGGACTTGTGATTAGAGCGCCTGTTGTCGCTCCATTTTTTGCATCAGCTGGTTCGTCAGTGCTTTGATTATTCCTTCCATTCCCTTGTCAATGTATCTGTGAATGGATTGTTGCTGGATTTGATGTATTTCAAATAAGGATTGTAGTAGTGGAGTTGTTGTTGCCACCGGATTAATCGTCCTTTGTTGAAGTCCGCTTGTAATTTGTACCTCCAGAAACCTGTTACATACTTAGAATCGGTTTGAAGCTCAAACCTTGTTGATAATAATTCTAGTTTCCATTTTTTCAATGTTCTGAGACAGGCTAGTGTCTCTAATTCACGTATTGGATAATTTTGTTCAGTAGTAGTAAATGTTGCAGAAATATATTTGCATAATTTCTTGGAATATTTATCACTATTGAACGGAACTGATGATACCCGAGAATCAGAAGATTCAGTAATTCTGTCCGAAGACTGATAATCTTTAAGCTTTTCGCTAGAGATATTAACCTCATTTTGCTCAATAATATTACCAAAATTGTCCATATGTAATAATTCCTTGCCATTTTGTATGGCCAACATGCATCCAGCCCATGTATCTTTGGATGCATCTGTCTGAATTATTAAAAAAAATCCTTTTCACATGGATTGTATAATTTTGGTAAATGCTGACATTTCTCCTTCATTAATAAAACTATTTTTGTATCCTGATCATTCCATGACCAGGGCGTTTTTTTCAGAAATTTTTTTCTGCAAATACTTTCTTTCTTTTGCAAGATCCTTAAAAAATCTTTGTTCACTTATATAATTTAAACAATCAAGAAAACGTTGAATTTGTTTTCTTTTTTCAAGTTGATTAAGAAATTTATCAATTTTTTCCTTAGTATTAGGAGATAATTCAATTTCTCCAAAATTGTTTATTTTCATTCCGAGATATTCAATTTCTTCTTGAATGAGTTTTGATTTCTTTTTTGAAATAATTAAACCCTTTCTTTAATTCGATTTAAAACTATTAAAAGTTTTTCACAATGGTCTTCCTTAGTTTGATTAGTAAAAACAATTATATCATCAATATAAGCAAGACAAAAGTCTTGTAATCCTTCTAAATTGTGATCCATAAAACGTTGATAAATTAATGGTGCTTGTTTTAATCCAAAAGGTAAAACATTCCATTCATAATGTTTTTGTGGCGGACATGAAAAGGCTGTTAGGGGTTTAGTGTTTTCATGTAATCTTAACTGCCAATATCCTGATTTAGCATCTAGACTACTAAACCATGTTTTTCCTTTAAGTCTTTCTAAGATGTAATCCTTTCGAGGTAACTTATAACTATCTCCAATAGTATTTTCATTCAGTTTTTTATAATTAATGACCATACGTCTTTTTCCTCTTTTTATTTCATTATTATTTTCTACGTAGAATGCAGGTGCACTATGTGGACTTATACTTTCCCTAATGATTCCTTTTTCCAAAAGTTCTTTGCATTCATTCTGAAATTCTTCAACATCTCTTTGAGTATATTGGATTTTATTAGGTACATTAACTTCTATTGTTGGATCTTTTAATTTTATTTCTATTAATTCGATATTCTTATTTTTTCCTAGATCTAGAGGGTGTTCACTACATACTTCATCTAGGCTTTCTTCAATGATTCCATGACTTATCTGAATATATTCAAGCCTATTTTTTATATTTTGTAAAAAAAAATTTAAAGCTTCATTTTTCGTTATTATCTTTGTTGTAATCATCCTAGACTCCTGATTTTTCATTCTTGGGGCTTTTAAACTAATACTTTTTATCCTTTGAATAAAAGGTTGATATAGTTTAAGAAAATTGTTTCCTATGATTAGATCTAATCCTGAATCATGCTGGTATATAGTTTTTGCAGTAAAAGTGTACTGCTCTATAATAATTGGAACATAAGTTTTTGCATACCATATTTCATGTATTGATTTATCCGCAACTATGATTTTTAAAGGTTTTTCTAATTTCTCCCAATTTTTAATAGTTGTTCTCTTAGCAAAACAGAGGGTTGCCCCTGTATCAATGTATGCTAAGTAATTTCTATTTTCTATTGTTATTTTTATATTTCATGAATAGAACTTTATCTAAGGAAAATCCAAATGCAACATTTATAAAAATAACAATAGAAAATAGAAATTACTTAGCATACATTGATACAGGGGCAACCCTCTGTTTTGCTAAGAGAACAACTATTAAAAATTGGGAGAAATTAGAAAAACCTTTAAAAATCATAGTTGCGGATAAATCAATACATGAAATATGGTATGCAAAAACTTATGTTCCAATTATTATAGAGCAATACACTTTTACTGCAAAAAACCATATATCAACATGATTCTGGATTAGATCTAATAATAGGAAACAATTTCCTTAAACTTTATCAACCTTTCATTCAAAGAATAAAAAGTACTAGTTTAAAGGCCCCAAGAATGAAAAACCAGGAGTCTAGAATGATTACAACAAAGATAATAACAAAAAATGAAGCTTTAAAAATTGTTTTACAAAATATAAAAAATAGACTTGAATATATTCAGATAAGTTATGGAGTCGTCGAAGAAACCCTAGATGAAGTATGTAGTGAACACCCCCTAGACATCGAGAAAAATAAAAACATCGAATTGATGGAAATAAAATTAAAAGATCCAACAATAGAAGTTGATGTACCTAATAAATTCAATATACTCAGAGAGATGTTGAAGAATTTCAGAATGAATGCAAAGAGCTTTTAGAAAAAGGAATCATTAGAGAAAGTATAAGTTTACATAGTGCACCAGCATTTTATGTAGAAAATAATAATGAAATAAAAAGAGGAAAGAGACGTATGGTCATTAATTATAAGAAACTGAATGAAAATACCATTGGAGATAGTTATAAACTACCACGAAAAGATTACATCTTAGAAAGACTTAAAGGACAAACATGGTTTAGTAGTTTAGATGCTAAATTAGGATATTGGCAACTGAGATTGCATGAAAATACAAAACCATTAACAGCATTTTCTTGTCCGCCTCAGAAACATTATGAATGGAATGTTCTACCTTTTGGATTAAAACAAGCACCAGCAATTTATCAACGTTTTATGGATCATAATTTAGAAGGATTACAAGACTTTTGTCTTGCTTATATTGATGATATAATTGTTTTTACTAATCAAACTAAGGAAGACCATTGTGAAAAGCTTCTAACAGTTTTAAATCGAATTAAAGAAAAAGGTTTAATTATTTCAAAAAGAAATCAAAACTTATTCAAGAAGAAATTGAATACCTTGGTATGAAAATAAACAATTTTGGTGAAATTGAACTATCACCAAATACCAAGGAAAAAATTGATAAATTTCCTAATCAACTTGAAAATAGAAAACAAATTCAACGTTTTCTTGGTTGTTTAAATTATATAAGTGAACAAGGATTTTTGAAGAACCTTGCAAAAGAAAGAAAGTATTTGCAGAAAAAGATTTCTGAAAAAAACGCCCTGGTCATGGAATGATCAAGATACAAAAATAGTTTTACTAATGAAAGAAAAATGTCAACATTTACCAAAATTATATAATCCATGTGAAAAAGACTTTTTGATAATTCAGACAGATGCATCTAAAGATACGTGGGCAGGATGCATGTTGGCCATACAAAATGGCAAAGAATTATTACAAATGGACAATTTTGGGAATATTATTGGGAAAAATGAGGTTAATATCTCTGGCAAAAAGCCTAAAGATCATCAGTCTACGGACAGAATTATTGAATCTTCGGATTCTCGAGTATCATCAGTTCCGTTTAATAGTGATAAATATTCCAAGAAATTATGTAAATATATTTCTGGAACATTTACTACTACTGAACAGAATTACCCAATACATGAATTAGAGACACTAGCTTGTCTCAGAACATTGGAAAAATGGAAACTAGAATTATTATCAACAAGGTTTGAGCTTCAAACCGATTCTAAATATGTAACAGGTTTTTGGAGGTACAAACTACAAGCAGACTTCAACAAAGGACGATTAATTCGGTGGCAACAACAACTCCACTACTACAATCCCTACTTGAAATACATCCAATCAAGCAACAATCCGTTCACGGATACACTGACAAGAGAATGGAGGGAATAATCAAATCATTGATGAACCAGCTGATGCAGAAAGAAGAAAAGCAACAGGCACTCGAAGCACAAGTCCTTCTCTGCAGGGGGAGGTAGAAGAACTAAAAAACACCATCAACATCATTCAACAACAACTAAAGAAAAATCCTGAAGAAATTCAGCAACAACAGCAAACACAATCTTCAAGCAGCAAAACCACAAGATGGGCAGACATGGTGGAACAGGAAGAAAAAGAAAAAGAAAAAGGAAAAGAAATATATGAAGAAGATGAGAGAAAAAATAGTAAATGGTACGTTATTTTTAACGGACCATTTAGAGGACTATACAACAACTGGGCAATCACGTCTCAACACATCATGGGAAAGCCGGTTCAGCATCAATCTTACAAAACAAAGGAAGAAGCAGAACTAGCTCTCCAACAATCATACAAGGCAATGGCCTTGAAAGGGCCATCAGGACCACAAGTGCAACAAAAAATGGTAATGAAGATACCAACTGTCAAAAGCATACCAACAACTCAGGAAAGAGAAGAGGCAAGAAAATCAACATTCCAAGGGTTCATAACCCATTGGAATATGATAGTAAATTATGAGGACAAATTGGAGCAAAATACAACGATGGGATTTTATCCTGTCAACAAAGGAGGACCAAAGGCTGTGGTTACCGAAGAATCAACACCAGAATTACTATTTGACCTACACCAGTATGGTCTTATAGATACCATTTATACAACCACCATGAAGATATTTGAGTATTATCCTCAAAAGATGAAGTTCATCATTCGAAGGTACCTAGAAGCATTTGCAAAGGGAAGAGAAATCTTCCTCAAGTATACCAGCAGCTACCCAATTTTTAATGAAGAAGAAAAGCTTCTATTAGGAACAAAGGCAGTAATCCTAATGGGAGTATCAAACAATGATTATCCATCCAGAGATAATCTTAAGGACTATGAGCGAAAACCGGATCATCTGGTAAAAGGATTATTGCAGTATGCAGGGCATTAACCAACATTGAACCAGATAGTCCAACAAAAGTTAACTACAGTAGCACGAATATCATCATTATCAGCAGATCAAGGACAAAATTAATTGCTGAAGAATTTGAAGCAATCAACAGAATGACAAAGGATTTCACTGAGATAAGTGGAACCCTCATGGTATTACCGATACCAATAAAGAAACAATTATGCAAAATGTTGATTAACTATGAAGACCACTTCTGTGTGTGGTGCGGAGAAAGTAGTGAGGAAAACAACAAATGACAAAAATCAGCAGTATCTCCTCCCGTGACCAACAAAACAAAGTGGGAGTCACTATCATCAGAGAAAAATGGAGTAGAAGAAGAAAAAGAAAGGGGTGGCCAACTTCCCCGAAAATAAAGTTGTGCAAAATAATGTACCTTTACTTTATGTCTTTTTCCTTTGTGCAATTATGCACCTTTATCTTTATGTATTTTTCTATTATGATGTAATCAATGACGTTTTAAACGTCCAACCTCCATCTATATAAGGAGGGTATGAAGCATAAATAAAATCAGAGTGAGTTATATCAAGAACATTGAGTTTCTTTTCTCCTCTCGTTTGGCTTGAACTATTGAAGTTCTGGAGGCCAGAGTAAGATTGGAACCTGCGTTCCTGGAATCTTACAAATCATCATACATACTACCAAAACATACAAAATCAGCAACCATACCCATTAAACCAACCACTAAAGAAGTTACGAACAACTGCATCATCAAGCGAAGGAAAAGTTCAAGAACAGTCAACCAAGGAGCCAGTCAGGTATGCTGATTCTCAAACATTAAAATTTCTTTTTAAGATGGCAGAAAACAATGATAGCATGTTTGATTATTTACAAAAAAAAAAGAGGAAGATAATTACTTCTTAGATGGACTAATAGATGTAAAAAAGATTAAAGAAAGAACAAATTTTATATTATCAGAACACAAAATTTTGTAACAAAATCCTTTTTATCAAAACTCTTTGATAGAAAAATATAATAAAATATGGAAAGATGATAGGGGAAGTAGCAATCCCGTTCAACCAAACAAATGGAGATTTCTTAGTACAAATTATCAACAAAGAACAAATCAGGAAAAGATTAAGTAAGGTAAAAACTGAAGAACGAGCTAAAATTGCATACATACATATTAGCACTATCCAAATCATAATTAAGTCTACTATGAAGTTAGGAATTAACGCTCCTATAAAACTAGAAATAAGAGACGATAGAATTTTAGACCAAGACAAAAGTATCATGCCAAAGGATCAGGAAACCTAAATTGCGGAATAATAAAATTTGACATAAATTTACAACAAGGACTAAGTTTAACGGATGAAAACTTAGATTCATCAATAATCATAAAATATGAATTAAAAAGGGATGATTTAATGAAGGAAAATAGTAAACCATTCTCGGTAACATATCAAATAAACTATGCTTTAACAAACAGTCATCATAGCTTAACATTCAAAGACAAGGATGTTATCACTATTGAAGACTTATTTAAACCAATAGTCCATTTAGAAGCACCACTGAAAGTAGTAAAAGACGAACCAAATAAGCGATCTATATGGCAAGACCCTAGAAGAATTAAAGAAAATAAAATAGAAAGATTAACCCAATCGGAAAATCTTCAATCAAATGAATTAAACAACAAAGATCAAGAAGAAGAAGATATAAAAAATATTACGATAATCCATCAAAATCAGAATAATAGTGAAATAGAAACATTAAAACAAATGATTACTGATTTAAGTAATAGAATATAAGAATGAATAATGATTTAAATAATTTAATCTATTACTTTGATAGACTCATAATTAAAATAGACGCAAGAATAAGTAGAAACCCAGAATCCTGGAAAGATATTAAGAAAGAACTTTTAGAATACAAAGATTACATGAATAACGAAAATAGAGAATTAAGAGAGATGCCAGAAACAAAAATTCAATATATCCGAGAAGATCAATTAATGATAGATCTGATCGAATTAATCGAGAAAAATGTTATAGGTCTATATAGCGAAAACCCATTAGAATAAAAGAATGAGTAGAAGACATATCGTAGTGTTAGGAAAATAAAACGAGATCGATGGAAAAATAAGAAAAAGGTTAAGTACCAAACCCATAAAATAAGCCTTAGCAAAGAAATAATTTACGGAAACCATGATATAAAAAACAGTAAACACAACAATAATAATATATATTACGATAGCCGTATGTATAACAATAATGAAATTAGTTCCCTTTAAAATAGGTAATAGATTTTAGATGCCTTCAAAGATAGGTAATTAGGAACCCTAGAACAAAAGTAATTAGAAAGGAAGAAATGAAATTAAAACTGTTCAAACAAACAGGAAATAAGAAATTGTCAGATGGAAAAATTGTTTTGTATTTACGCAGTATTCGTTTGGTATCAGAGCGTGGCAAAACTAGGGAAAAGACTAAAAAACTTTTTAGGAATTAACAAAACAAAATTTAATAACCATCCCACCCCTATGTTTGTTAACTTTGCATAGTAGAGGGGCAAAAAGGTGTATTAACCCTTGTTTTTAATTTAATTGTTTTTGAAATAAACTTGGAAGTCAGAAGTAAATGAAATATTTTATATTTCAATAATGACATAATATTGATATTTGAAGCACTGAATATTATGAATTGTGTGACAATCAGGTTATTCGGGTCGGGCGGGCGGGTTGCGGGTTCGTCGGGTTGCAGGTTCATCGAGCTGCGGGTTGGATTGTTGACTTTTTTGTGAATCGGGTCACAGGTCAGACTAGGCTGGGCGGTTTATCGGGTCGGGTCAGCATTTTGCCAACTCTAGTAGCAAAGCAGGGGCTCAAAGCTAAGGAGCAAGGGTCACTCACTTAAGTTTTGTTGATGAACTAATGGTGTTACAAAGGCTCTGTGGGGTCCTACTCCTATATGTGGGTAACAAAGGTATTGAAGCGGTTTCAACTTGATACTGCTAGCTTTCTATACAACACAAGAAGGTAGTCAAGGTTATACAGTGCAATTCGAGCTGCACCGCCGACTATTGGACTGTCAGTCTCAAGCCATCTTTGTCTAGCCAACTCTTAAACCTGCAGGAATGATAGGCATGTATTCCTCGTTAACCCAACAATGGCTAACAATTTTGTTTAAAACTACCAAACATCGGAATGTGGAGCTCAATTGCCAGCTAATACATACAATACAATGTATCCACCATTAACAAGACAATAAACTTTTCTCCTCACTCTTCTTCCTTTGGCTCTTTTATCAGAAATCGGCTAGCTTCATCTTCTCGGACGTCACTGTCCGGAGCTTCCGACTTGGAAATCAAAGTTAAGCCTCTGGATGCAACTTCCCTGTACAAACCCCCTACCTTCTCATCTTTCCATAACTCTAAACATTCTCTCAGCAATTCGTTGTACTGTTTTGGTTCCTGTTCAGTGCAAGAAATTGCCGTTTAGCTGCTGACATCAAGCAAAATAATAGTTCCTCATTTTTCTCAATAAGATATATTATAGCAGACGTACCTGCTCCCTGATACAACCTTTGCGGAGGGCTTCCAAGCAATCCAATGCTTTGCCATTGTTATACTCACCCCCATTCAATAACCCCATTATTTTCTTCCTCATCTTCTGTATTGCTTTCTCAATTGCGTCAAAATCCCTACGTGACATCATTGCTTCAAAATCTTGCACAGGGGTAGAATCTCCAATTTCATTTACATGTACAACGTCGCCTTTTGCGTTCAAAGATAACGTGCTTGGAGCATCTAAATAACCCTCATCCTCATCTGAGCCAGCTGCTTTATCCATCATTAAGTGCTTTGTTGATTTCTTCAGCTGCAGGCAACAAGTGCAAACTTGCTCATCCTCGCAATAAAGGCCATAAAGCTGAAATCTACCCCAGGAGTGATAAAAATACCTTTGGATTCACTTTGACTTCAAAGCTGCTCCGGAACCTGTCAATAACATGTTTATTTTCAGAAACAAGTTCTGGATCAGGTTCAATTATCCTTTTCAGGGTTCCATCAAGTGGAGGCACAGCTGCATCAGGTTCCTTTGATTTTATCTCCAGATGACTATAAAACCGCTGGAGAGCCAAAAAGAGATGAATAGCCTACTGTTAATTATTTTATACAAAACAAATGGTATTATAAAATGAGAAGAGACACATCAAACTTCTACATGAGCAGACAGCTTCTGCCAGTATCTCATCACTCAAAAATGCAAATCAGCAGATGTACTGCATTTTTGCGATTGAAGGAACTGCAATTCATCATTTCTTCAAATCTTGCCTGACGCATAATTGCAACACTAGAAGAAACCCAAAGACAGGTACATGTCAAATAATTTTGGCCAGTGGAAGGTGTGAACCAGGTCTGAACTTGTAATCCTCATGTTGGGTATCTACAAAAGGATTTTATACAGTTTTGACAATGTATTTTATTACTAATGCAGTAGTGATAATCATGAGACCAGTATTTAGCTTAGTGGTAGGATTAATACCTATTACAGTAGTAAATCTTTGGCATCATGGTTAGACTCCTTGTTTGCGCCTTTCAGAACAAAACTTCTAGTTTGTACAAATTCGATAATTTCCAGAAACTGTTGTTCACCTTACGTTTTAACATGCTAAAAAGTTATTCCATCTATAGTTATGCCGTACCAATAGCATCTGATTCCATAACTTATGAAGATGAAAGAACATCCATAGGAACATGCTAAACGAAGCCAAATAGGTGTTAAGCGATAAAAAGACTAGCATAATACCTACCTCAAGAATAGGATTCGGTGTCAGGCCAGGCAGTAGAAACTCCTCGCTACCAGATGGAGCTAGGTCAAGCATCTTCACAAGTTCATCAGCTGCTTCTTGCTGCTTATCATTTGGATGCCATGAAGCTGGAAAATTGCTGAATGATGGAAACTGAAATTCACGTACATCCTCTATGAAAGGCAGAGTATTGAAGTAAAATGAATCAGGCTGCCAGCAGGAAACAAATAATTAGCAAATAGCAAAAATGAAATTATTATACCTTCAAAACAAAGAAATGTCAAGAGAAACCTATAAGAGTACAACCACATACAAAAAAAAATCGGTAACTGTATGACCCATTCAACCTTATACAACAACTCGGGTTTTGAGACTCAGAAACAGAATGGTGAAAACAACTAGCAAAAATAACTTACCGTATCATCCTTCTCTGATATGTTGGGTGTTAAAACTCCTAAAACGACATTTTGCTGTCCTTCTCTCCAAACACAACGAACGATTGCGACATTACTCGTTTCTCTCATTGCTCTTGCTAAGGCTGAAACAGCAAGTGTAGCCCTTGTGTTGCCAGGCTCAGGAATAAAGATGTTGACATCTTTCATGTAATAGTGTCTTTGATCAACACAGTTCAAGACAAGAGACGAAGATGCAACATTTTGTATCAGTTCATATGACTAGAACCCAAACTTTATTTCTTATATGAAACCAGCTCTACATATACTCACCTCATCACATTTGTAGAATCAGCAAATCCAAGAAACTTCACACCCTTCTCTGTTTTGAACTTTACAGCATCCCATTCAGCTGCTGATATTGGAACCACTTGTGGTCCATAGCGATAACCCTTAATCCTTTGTTCGGGCGGTATCACCTTAACAGGATCTTCAGCACTCCAATATTGATAATCCACCTTGACATCATGTGTGGCAAATTTATCTGTCGGCGGTGCTTTATTAGAATATTTCTTCAGTGTGGGAAACTTTTCCTCTGAACTCTTCTTGTACACCCATACCTACACATGCATTGTTAAGTTTACAGAATAGGATTTTGGTGAGAAATAATCTCTCTTGAAATCCATTAGGGTTAGCTTTAGAAGGGTTAGGGACTCTTGTTTAGGTAGGAACAACTCTCCTACTAATTAGGAAAATAATATTTATTTATCCTATACAAACAAGGAAACTAAGATCAATAACTAAGTATCCTTATTCAGACTACTTATTCCACACTCACTCTCAAGCTTGGCAATGTAAATGTTGAGCATCCCAAGCTTGTGGATAACTACTTGCCCTGAGTATGAGTCCATCCCAGTATTGTTATTCAGTGCCATAGTTCCTTGGACAAAGGAGTTGGCTTCAGGAACAGTGTGTTTTGGAAAATTTGGAGTAGAAGTAGAAATAGATGAATCTGTTTCCTCAACCATGGTTGAGTTTTTAGGGTTTTCGGCGGAGGGTAGACCAAGGCTCTGATACCATGTTTGCAGAATTAGGAGAGAGGTAATTAGGGAGAAAATTTTTGTGTATTATTCACTGATTGAAAACCCTATATTTATACAGGAGGAATAGAGTCCTAATTAAGCTAACTCACTAAACTTCTTGTATTAGTATCCTTATATAGTAGGTAACCGGATTACTAATTAGGGTAACAAATTAACTCATCTAACAGCTACATTATTCAACACAAACAATAAAGGCAAGGCTCCTAAAAATTGAATATCAACTTGTATGGAGGTACAAAATACTGAACCTCCAATAAAAACTCTTTACCATATTCACAATTGAGAGCCATGGAATATGTTAAATGTTACCTTAATCTTCATCGTCGAGCCTATTTCAAAATCACCCCTGAATATCGTGACAGGAGTTATATTCCGAGTCCTTAATGCACCCAATAATGAAGTTGGGTTGTGAACATATACTATCTTTGCAGATGTCTTCGTAGAGAACAGATTCAACAGATGATCATTCTCATCCATTGCTCCCTTATTTGCACCATCTGTGTGTACTCCACGTACCACAATAGTTTCAAAACCTACCCCCATTGAGTCCATTTTTTCCCCAATCATGCTAACTTGATCTTCTTTAGTTCCTTCAATTGGATCTTTAACCGGGCATTGTGCATTAGTTATAAGGCAGATACGCTTTTTCCCTTTGTTTGCATCTTGATACTTCTTTACCAATAGATCGACACCAACAACAATAGCATCAAGATCTACAAAGTTAAGGCAGCCAGACATGGATGTACAAACAGGATGGAGAGGGGAAAAGAAGAAAAGACATTAAGAGCAAGAATAGAAGAACCGTGGAGCTACAGTACTACCATTTATACAACTACACAAAGCAGTAATAATTAGAAGTGAGGTAGAGTTGTGCAATTTGAGGATACAATCGCCATGAACAGCTCCACGGGGGAGCTGATGCACTCCACGTACCAAATCCCCATCAACAACTTTCATGTTTTGTAGAACCATGATATGCTCATATCCACCCACTTCTTTAGTCAGCTCATTGTCAGTATCTACAGATTTTTTATAAAAATTACGGAATATTAATTCCAAGCAAAATTTCTTATCGCAAAGGTGCGGATGGTTTTACCAGACAAGTATCACTTCAAAGTGAAAAAGTGGTCTTCCAACCAGAGGTTGCAATGCAGAAAGCTAAAGCATACCTTGTGTACCGAATAGAACAATTCCAACTTCATCAGCCCTGTGGTAAATCAACTGCATAACAGAAAGTTCAAAAGAAAATGGGTACTGGATGATAACAGTTGAGTAATCTATAAACACACCAGACTAATTTAAGCAGAAAATATAACTGAAAGGACATGATGGCCAAGTAACTACCTTCTTCTCGATAAGCATAGCGCAGACCTTTTCAACGTCAGGAAGAAGATCGTGCATAGCCGGACCAACATCCAGAACCAACACCATGTTTTCCTGTTTCCATAGTTCACCATCAACTAGATATCGGGCCAAAGTTCCTTTCGGTTATTTACCACTTGATCAATAACGAAATATATGTTGGGTTTTATGGAGCTACGAAATAGGAAATTAGGTTTCAAAGCTGGAACAAATCAAAAGGAAAGCTGCCAAGTTTAAATAACGAAACCACCCACCCCTGCAGGACCAGGATATGATAATCGGGGGAGAGATAGTTGATAGGTTTGAGCAGGGAACTGATCGATTCATGAGGAAAAAAAGCGTGGGAAGGAGGAAGCAGGTATCTGTAGTGGTTACCTTGTTCCGAGCCATTGAAGCGAAAGGAAATAAGCAGAGTAAGCATGCAAGGGAAGCTGGTCGCTGGAAATGGAGGAGAAGAGAAAAGTTGCTTGTTAAAGGACTGTATTGAGTTTGAAGAAAAGATTGCGAAGGACGCCACAACACTGGACCCTTCTTCTTCTTCAATCTTCCCGCCTCACCTTTGCGTTATGAAGTCGGCTGCCAAACTTACAGAACAGTCATCGAAAACGCAGAAGTGAGTTTCTACTGTATCCATCATTGGTAATTAACTTTAGGAGTACTTTATGTTTGGCTTGATTTCCATAGTGATACTATAGTTTCTTAAAAAAACTCATTAGAGCTGTGCAAGTTTGAGAAAATCTCAAATTGATCATTTTGTCCAATTTTCCTATTCAATACTGACTTGGTAGTTTCTTCACTTATCCTAGTCAGTCTAAATAATATAAGGGGTCGTTTGGTTCGGAGGAATGAGGATTAGAGGATTGGTGGATTGGTGGATTAGAGGAAGTAGTGTTTTCATCAATCTAGCTATTATCACAATACAGTGTTTGGTTGATGCAAAAAATGTATTGTACTACTTTATTTGGAAAAGGATTAAAATAAGAAGGAGTCATACAACTACTACAATACCCTCATCACTTGAATCCACAAAGACCACTCAAGATGCTCACTCAATAGAATCCACAAAGACCAGCAATGGCTGAACTAGCTAATATTTTCCAATCTCATATATCAAGTTGAACAAGAAGATGAAATAGTCGCAATGAACAAGAAGATTGGTAATGGATATGCAATGAAGAGGTACTCAATGCAGCTATAATTGAAGACAATACATGTCTGTAATGCAATCTGAAATTCGAATGAGCTGGTAAAAATTAGCTTCATGCACCAGCACTGACTAGTTTGAATGGAAGGATCAAGTATGAAAGGGACCATACTACAACCAAAATTGCAGCAGCCACCACTAATATGGAGCACAGATTCAGCATTCTACGATTGCGTTATTAACGATACTGAGGGGAGGGAAGAACAATACCTTGCTGCCAACTCTGAAATTGGGGATTGGGAAAATCTTCGGTGCTCGACAGAGATTCGAATCTAGGTGCTGACCTTTGCTCCCATTAATGACGAGGGATGGCGGCGACAGGCGTAACTGAGGGTGAGGGGAAGAGACCGATGGTGAGACCTTGAGAAACCTAATCGTCGGAAACCTTGCCGTAAAGAATACCCCTAGAGCACGAGTGGGAGCTGCTGTTTTTGTCGGTGAAAGGGGAGGAGGGAATGACGATGTGGAGCTGTTGTTGGAGTTGAGGACGAGGGTAATTAGGGAACTTGGGAAGGCTGACTCAAGAAGTTCTAGCGTTTTTCAGAATTTTTGGGGGGGGGAGAAGAAATTTGTACAATACACGCTGCAGAGGGAAAAGTGGGCCCTCGGGGAATTAAGAATACAAACCCAACATTTCCCTGGGCTTAACAAACAAAGGAATTGGGAAATACAGAGATTCTTGAAAACACCCCCAAACTTACCCTCAACCAAACGACCCGTTAGTATGAAAAACCAACTTTGAACTTTAAACAATTCATTGTTAACAAACTTTAACCATTTCATTGTAAACAAATTTTAAATAGATGACAGCTCATTAGGTACTTTAAACAGATGACATTGTTAACAAACTAAGTTTAACAGATGACATTGTTTAACTAGAATTATAAGATTAATTCTACATGCTAATTCATATTCATTGTTTGCTACAAATCAGATCAGTAGGTTCTTTTGACAACTCACAAACTAAGTTTAACTTTAAACATATTCATCGTTTGTGTACCTTTTGATAGATCAATAGATTCTTTACACTTCCGTTAGTCCACCTTTTGACACCACATGCAGATCAGATTCAGAACAAATGCAGATGGTTAGCAAATGGTTGGCAGTTTCGTTGTAGTTTACTTTTTCATTTACTCAAACAATTCCCTAACTCAAAGTCAATGTGTGTGACTGTTTACAGTTTGTCATCTGAGCTGTGTGATTAGTTACAAAAGGCTTATAACCAGACAAGAGAAAAAACAATCGTGAAAGACAAGAAAGATGTATGTGACTGTTTATTGTTTAGTACTTGCCGCAAGAGAAACAATGAAACTTGCTGATTAGGTTAACATGAAAGAGAAGAGAAACAATGGCTTATAATCATTAATAAGAAATTCAGAATCAAGCAATCATATTTGCCAAAGGACGAAAATATGTTCACTCACAACAAATTACTTATAATTATAATCAATTAATCACTAATCAGTTTACTTGATTCAAGCAATCCATACACAAGCTAAAGCCTAAAGTTAAACATACACAAGCTAAATCATGATTCATGAACCCATACGAGACTAGAGACTAGAGGCAACTAATTTCACTCTGTCTTATAATTCGATCCTAACAGACTAGAAACAGTCTACTCAACATGACAACATGAATCCATACACAAGCTAAAGCCTATCGTTAAACATACACAAGTTAAATCATGACTGTCGACAGAGCCAATACAGACTAGAGACAGAGATAGATTGAGACAGAGCCAACACCTGTAACTAGCAGCAGTGCAGCACAACTCCTGCAGGCTGCAACCTAAGCTAAAGAGCACCTGCGCCAACACACAAACCCATATTAAGTTCAAAATCAAAGCTAATTAACAAAGAGATATTGAGAGAAAGACCCACAACAATTACACTGTGTATTATTTAAAGCCAAACTTGCATTCGAATTATATACCTTGGTCACTTTGTAGTGCGAGTTTACGAAATGCACAATAATAAACACCTCCTTATATAAGTCAACTTCTCAAAAGCCAAACCTGCATACAAATTAAAAGCAGAAGGGCTCATTATATGAGGTTGATGGTAACTCGCGAACAATCTAAGATTGCAGTTACAAGATACAGTGGAGTAGTTCAGAAAACAATCAAATTCAAAAACTGAAACAAATGATTCTTCACGGAACAAATACAGTTAGTACACCAGTAAAGCATAAGTCCAAATGCATAATAGGATAAGTGAATTCAAGAAGAGCATTTTGAATACATGCTTAGGTGAAAGAAAGATTCCCTTTATACGACACACAGTACGATAAATGTCTCAATACATAGGCCGTTAATCGGTAAACATGTACAAATTCATTAGAGAACAATTTAATTGTCATTCTATTAATCATTCTGCCAGTTTCTCCTTAATCTGTTTGCAAGCTAAACATTAAAGATTAATATAGCTTCTATGACGAATAAAGTTCAAATCTTACAGACAAGACTGACACGACAAAGATAGATTTTGAATAAATGATGTATTGTAAATGCCACAAAGTTCACAATATATAAATTTACGCAGAGATTATTCCAAAGAGTATCACAATTGTTTCGACAATAATACTCGCAAGTTTAGAATTAAAGACCAAGTGTATAAACACTACAACATAACCATTAAAAGAGTAGCAGTTCTTCACCTGACTTATGCAGTGTTTGCAGTATTAGTTGCAGCAGCAGCAACCTATTCTTCTTCTTTTGATTCTGATTCTACCCTCTTAACTTCACATCAACACCTCAATCTCCTGAAACATTAACGTAATCACTAGAAAGATACTTTGATGTCACTGAACATGGAGCAATCACTGATGGACAGACACAAAGTAAGAAGTAGTGAAAATATAAGAAGTACAATGAACCTGCAGTGAAATTGAAACACCAACAATCCAAGATGAAGAGCACCTGATGATGAGACTAGATTATCGAGAGGAAGGGAAGGGTATTTATACTGATTGCCGCATACACATTTCCTATTGGATGGAGGAATTAGAATTGGAAGAAGAATCAATCACAGAAGACTGAAGAGGAAAGAATATGTGAACTGATTCTGGGAAATCGGAGAAAGGATTACAATATGAATTCTAGGTAAATTAGGAGTTTGAATTAGGCTAGAGCTTGGATTTGAGAATAATTAGTGACTGAAATCACAATCTGATGAAGGAAAGGAGGAGAAGATGTTGGAGAATACTAATTAGGAGGAGAATTTGTCAAAGATTGAGGAAGGCTAGGGTTTGGGTTGAGTCTGTCGTCGTCGCGTGTGGGTGTGGAAAGGAAAGTAGGAAACAAAGTGTGATGCAGCAGCAAAAACTGAAAGTCTGATACTGAGAAAAGCTCCTCCGTACATATCAAAACGATGCCGTCCCGGGTACGGGCTTTATGATGGGCCGTGTAATCAATTAACCAAGCCCGGGCCGACTGTCATATTCGGGCCAGCAGGCATTTTAAACCCGGCTCAAAATCCTGGTCAACTCGGGCAAAAACCCTGTTGACCGGGTCGGGTTCGAGCGATTCTACGGGTATCCTAAATTAATTTCCAAGCCTACCAAACCCCCATACCTCACCCGACCTCCTTCATACAAAGTCCCTGCTACCCAATCCACTAAACAACTCAGTCAACCCGACCCAATTACAACCCTACCAAAAAGAGCCCACACAAACCTTACACTTGATTCTACTTACCAAGATTGTCTCCAACCTCTGTCCGAGTCAACACCAATTCCCAACCTCGCTATTCAAATTACCACATGATCCAACCTTCAAGCTCACTTGCTTACCTTGATCGGCCTAATAACATACGAATTATCCAGAGTCTAGCTGCTTTTCACACGAACCTAGAGGAGAAAGTGTATCCTATTCACATCCCTTACCTTGCCCAATACCTTCTTAACCTTCAACTACAAAATGTAACCGATACAATCCTTAGCCCAAATCCCCTCCATCCCAATTTCATCCATAGCGAGGACAACCCCCAGGACTCTAAACTCCATGTCCTCAAACTTGGGGAACAGAGAGTGTGTGGGAATAAGAGAGGAGGAGTAGGGGAGTATCATTAATGTAGGAGGAAGAGGGGGAGAGTGACAGATTCCTTGGTCGGTGATAATGGTTGGTTCGAATGGGGGATATCTCCAGCTGGTAGTGTTAGGACATTTAAATCAATGAGGGCCTTGAAGAGTACTGAGGATGTTGTAGATGATGGAGTCTGATTCGGAGATTGCTAAGGTGAAAAGCCCATTGCCAACAGACTATCAATGATGCTCAGCTGGAACTGTAGAGGCATGGGGTAGTCCTCTACAGTTCAAACTTACATGATTTAATCCGTAAAAACTGCCCCTCCGTAG
The DNA here is from genome assembly GCA_034768395.1 of Linum lewisii. Classification (NCBI taxonomy): domain Eukaryota; kingdom Viridiplantae; phylum Streptophyta; class Magnoliopsida; order Malpighiales; family Linaceae; genus Linum; species Linum lewisii. Next base: position 75,077,665 of record CM068296.1, read on the forward strand.
TCTTTCTCATAGAAAATAAACAGAAGAAATATACTATGGAAGTAATTCGTAGGAGGATGAAATTTGCGAATGCTCAGCATATCGAGCCAAAAGGTAGAGCGGGAGGTTTGGCGCTTTGGTGGATACAAGATGTTAATACTATAGTTATGGAGGCAACAAAGAACTATATCAATGTTCAATGGGAGGAGCAGACGATGATGTTTGATACCATGAACAGCTATACTCTCTCTCCGATTTTTCTATCTTTTATTTCTGTGATTTCCTTTGAAACCGTGAACAACTAAACTCTCAAGTTTGTTTAGATTAAGATGAAACTCTAGTTAGGTTTTTGTATGGATGATGTTAGGTTTCTAACCCTTTCGTGTTAATTGAGGTTATTCAAACTATTGATGCGTTTTTCCTAAACTCTCATTTAAATGTTTTGAATCTAATTGATTGACCAATTGTCAGTTTCTGGTTTATCTTTGATTTTGTAGTTCTGACCAAGAATGCAAGTCATTCTAGAGTTTAGGAAGTCGTTGAGTTTTGTTGATATCTTGACCATTGGATTGGTAAACTCAATCTCTTTGCATTATCTCTGTGGCATTTTATCGAACATCTTGCATGCGTTCTTGACAATTCACAAGTTATCTTGACCATTGGAACTTGTGGGTTTGATAGGATAGTATCTATACGACCTACCATGGAGTAGAGATTACCTTAAGAAGTGCCAAGTCATCAAGTCTGTTGAACTGAATTTGCATTGCATTTATCCGTCTTAACCAAGCTATAGCGGATTTGAGTCTGGACAAACACCTTAATCATTTTTCAAAACCAATACTTGATTACTTGTTTCCTTTGCATTCTTAGATTAATTAGTTCTCAAACAAATCAAACCAAACCTTGAAACCCGAAAAGCTTAATTCATCATTGTTGAGTAACAGAACGAAAAGACCATAGGGAAGAACGATCTTGCTAGAGCATTCTAACAAGTTAAGATTTGGTGTGCTTTATTTCTCGCATCATACCGTCATTTGCTTATAACTTTGTTCTTCAATTACAACAAAGTCTGAAGAATTTTCGTTTCCTTATATGTGAGCCTCTTCTCTTCTCTCTTCTTGTAAGCTAGAAACTTCCCGCTGCTTTGTATATTACCCATTCTTTGACCATGAATTTCGCTAGTGATAGTTAGAACCCCAAATAATCTTATTCTCACGAAGATGACCCTTTGTCATCGTCGTCTTTTTCTCCTCAGATTTCAACCGAAATTATTCTTCCTCCCCTAAAAATAAAAAATAAGACGAAGGAAAAGAATCTAGTTATTGTGTCTCCTACTCCGAGAGATGAAGAATCTTCTAGTGAAGCTCCCTTTTCCTTCTAGGGAGCTCATTAAGAAGGATGTTCTAAGGAGAGAAAAAAAGGCTTCGAAATCAATCCGCTAATTCAGCCACAAAGAAGGGATATATATTGAGGAATTAGCTTTATATCTGGCAAGTCGATTCCTGCGATGATCACCTGGTAATTGGCTCAGGCTACTATCCTTTCGGGACTGTGAGTCGGATCACCGAGGTTCTACCCATTACTCAACTCCCAACTACCTTGGAATATATTGTATCCTCTGGCCTTTCGTATCCTCCCTTATCTGTTTGTTTCCCTTCATTGGAATGTTTAGGTTCATCGTTGGGTGCGTAGAACACTATGTCCTAGTCCGTTGTAGCCACTTTCGAGGTTACTTGCGACTACTATCAAATCACCCCAACTCTGAGGCTTTTTCAGATCATGTATGTCATTAAGAGGACTAATAATGGAATGGGCTTTGTAAAGAATATGGACTACACTCATGTGGGGATGATAAGCTCAATTAAACCACAACCAACTTAGTATCATTACTTTTTCTACATGTCTCTGGGCGACCCTAATCACTTGATTTTTCATGAAAAGGGAATTGGGAAGAGTTGGCTCAAATAGCCAGACTAAACTCCCACTCCTATAACCTTTGGCGAGGAGAAGACTAGTACGTCAAAGTCTTCCGCTAGTCGATCATCCAAGTCTTCAAAGTCATCAAAGTGCTATGAGGGGAATTCCAGATCTTCCGAAGAGAAGTCTAAGTCCAAGAAGACTTCTTTAAAGTAAAGAAGCTCTTCTAAAGGCAAGGATTCTACCCGCGACCCTCCTCCCCAAAAATAGAAGAATGTCAAAATTGGGCCTTTCTCTGATCCTATAATAACTCATGCTTAAGATGATGTGGAGAACGAGGACATACTTCCTCTGAAAGAACTCTTAGAGAAATTGTTGTTGGAGCACCTTCATCCTTTTTTTAGTTCCCGAGAACTCCGAGTTAGTTCCTGAGACCTCACATGAACTCCCCGTGATCCATACGGAGAATCTTGAAGTCCAGGGTTCTGGTGACCAAGCAACTGCCAATCCTTCTTTAGATGTTGAGGCTCCCCTATCTCTTGGACATGATCGACATCGTCGGGCCCACATATCAGTGCTACTGAACCAATCACTTCTCCATCTCGGCGAGAATCGTGTAGAGCCCACTCATAGGGAACCCTACTTCGCGATTGCTGATCTTGGCCATCACGAGCAGGTTGGTATTAAAGGTTTTTGCTTTATATGCCATTTAGATTTTGTAATCTTATTGTGATTTTTCCTCTTGTAGGTGCGATCCAAAGCTCTGCAGAAATTTGGTTTCAAGTCAGGCCGTGCTATCCTCCTCCCTAGGGGTGGGCATTGGTGCGGTTCAAACCAAACCGCACCGCATTATGTGAAAACCGCACTAAACCGCACCGCATATAGTAAACCGAAAACCGCTCCGCAATTTTATCGGTTCGGTTTGAACCGCACCGCATAATTTGCGGTTTGGTGCGGTTGAAGCCGCAAAACCGCATAAATATATAATACGGTACTACAAGTTTTTCATTTTTGTATAATTTAACATCTTGTCAACTTAGTATAATATGTACATTATAAAGGGAAAATTGAAAATAAATATATTTGAATATTTCATTAAAAGACGTCCAAACCCAAACCTAATTAAACCGTTAATATTATAATAACAATAATATTATAAGGCAAGTAAGCGGAATCAAATATTACTTAATTAATGTACATGTGTGTGAGTGCACCACCACTAGGTATCGTCTTTTTTTTACCCATTTCTAAGTATTGTCTTCTTTTACCCATTTCTTCATACACAAATTAAAAAATTGATTTAAACCAAAACAAATTGACATATGTAATTACAGTATTTTTTTTCATTATGATAAACAAGAAAAAAAATACAACACTTTTTTCTCATATATGGGGAATACAGATGTACATAAAATAAAATTTGTGATTTTTTTTTTGCGGTTTGAACCGCTAAATTGTGGTTGCGGTTCAACCAAACCGCAATAGCAATGTAGCGGTTTAAACCGAACCGCATGTGAAATTAATGTGGTGCAGTGCGGTGCGGTGTTAACCACACCATTGCCCACCCCTACTCCTCCCTTCAACGAATCTATGATCTTTAGGCGTCCGAGGAACAACTGAAGTATGAACTGTGTAATGTTCAACTAGCACTTCAGTAGACAAAGGGTTCCCTTGCTGACTCCTTGAGTTTTCTTACTATCACCCAAGATGAAGAGATTAAGGGAAAAGCTGCTATCACGAAGCTGAGCACTCTGTAGGATCGCCTAAGTGCTTCTTTGATTGCTCTGGAGGCTTATAAAAAAGAATCTAAGGATTAGAAGGTATGTAATGAGCTGATGGGTGCTTACTGCAACCAAATGATAGGGAGGAGTCTTAAGGCCATGATTTGCAGCATTCGTCATACAATGTGAGACATGTATCTGCATCGCCTTTGGCTTTCAAGGCATTTATACAAGGGGGTCCTCTGAATCCTGCATCGACTAAACAATAAAGTCCTTGACCCTGACTCAGACAACGAGAGGGAGGCCAATTGTCTAATGTAGGAGGTAGAGTTTGAGGAAAAGGCGTACAATACTATCAAGTGCTAGTGAAGGGGTCTAAAGCCGACTGGAATAATAACCGATCTCTTCAGGAATTCTCTTTTGCTTGGCCAGGCCACAGACTTATCTCCCCCCTTCAAATAATTCAACTGGCGGCTCAACTCATGCATCTATGGATTCCATTCGTCCGTCCGTGTCCTCTTTAGAAAATCTGAGAAGCTGTAGGACTGGGAGTGTCCTTTGATATGTGATCATGATCCCTCATCATTCTGATCCTAATCAATGTTCTTGAGAGCAAGCGACTCCCCTTAGTGTTGACTAAGCCTTCATTCACTTTCTCTTTGTAGGACATTAATTTGTTTTATTGTGCCCCGCTTGTTTGGATGGCCACTATGCTTTTGAATGGGTTGTTGTAAGCCTTCGTCTGGTGCTTTCAATATATGCTACTACTCTGTTTTTATAGCGTCTCACTGATTATATATTTCTCGGGTTTTACGTCTCTTGGCGACTTGTTGTTGCATATGAGCGATTAGGATTCTTAGATTAATATTTAGCCATTTAAGCGATTAGACCCTTAATTAGGTTTTGTGTTTACAACGTAAGCGATTGTTACCCTCAGGTTTTATTTTTGCTACGTAAGCGATTACACCCTTAGGCCTTGTGTTTACTAAGTAAGCGATTGTTCACATTAGTTTTTATTTTTTCTATGTAAGCAATAGGTACCCTTAGGTTTTGTGTTTGCTACGTAAGAGATTGGAACCGTTAGGTTTTATTTTTGCTATGTAAGTTATAGTGACCCTTAGCTTTTGTATTTGCTAAGTAAGCGATTCGAAACCCTTAGGTTTTAGTTTTGTTATATATGCGATTGTTACCCTTAGGTTTTGTGTTTTCTACGTAAGCGATTGAAACCCTTAAGGCTTTGTATTATCTACGCAAGCGATTCGAACCCTTACACTACAAGAAATTGCATTATCCGAGACCGTATTTGTCTTTATTAAGGATCATAATTTAAAAAGGGTCCCAGACTGAAAATATTGACCACCATAATTAATAACGATCCCTGGTTTAATCAACACACGGTCCCCAATCATACGATTATAAAAAATAGGGTCCCCATCATCACTCTTAAAATAATAATAATAATATCCTATTTTGGAAAAATAAAATAAAATAATAATATGATCCCCATAGGCCAGAGCCTTGGCGCGGAAGTTTCCTAGAAAAAGATTTTTGCCGCTCCCACAACCTGGATTCGATTCTCCCGATTTTCTACTATTTTGTTGTCGCTATTAGGACCGAGAGAGCGTTCTTCTCCGTCGCCGATTGAGGACTGAGAGGGCGTTCTTCTCCGCCGCCGATTGAGGACTGAGAGGGCGTTCTTCTCCGCTGTCGATTGAGTTCCTCTTTGATTCCAATGGTAATGCAACTCTGCTAGCTTATACATGCTAGCGTCTCTGCCCGATTCATTGGTGGAACTGACGTGAAGATAACTGCATGGAACTGACGATCTTGATTTCGGAGAATAGAGGCGGCGCCGAAGAGATTAAACAGCACCACGATTAGGATTCATCGTTTCGACGGTGGCGACACCAGGTTTAATTTGCTCCACCGATCAATGAATACAACCTATATAAATCTGTATTTGATAGTCAATTTCTTCCTTTTCTCTGTTATAACTTCACTTTCGAAACCTAGAGCTAACTTCAATTCCAACATCTTCATCATTAAATGATCCAGTTCTTGGAGAAGTTCAATCCGGCTCAACGAAAAACATTAGGTTTCGTCAAGGAGTTCAATTCGGCTCAACCAAATTCAGGTACCCCCAGTCCCCACTATCTTGTTATATGATTTCAATGTACTTGACTGTCAGACCATAATTGTAGTAAATGGTACAGACTCAGTTCTGTTTGGTGGCTTCTAATAGTTACTTAAGTTTATTACTGCAGTATGCTGTGTAATATATGAACTGCTGGTCCTTTTTGCCTTTGATGTAATTAGATTGGTAGATGAATGGTGATTTATTTTGGGTTTCTGATGTTGTGCTGAATCTAGTTAGAGGTTAGAAGGCTTGTGCTAGATTTTTTTTCTCTAGCTATGTTGATATTAGTTTCGGCCATAAGGAATGAGATTTTTGTTTCTAGTTTACTTTGTCGGCTTGCCAAAGTTGCTATTGTTCCATTTTGTACAGTGAGAGTTGCTATTATATCCCGACTATCTATTGTGTTGTTCCTATTAATTCTTTGTATTTGTTGAGCTGTCTTCTGAAATCAGTTGGGATATATCTCTGGTCTTGAGGACTATCTCTTCTATTAATCCTTTTTGTTTTTTTTCCTGAAAGCTGATGTATTATTTGCACATGGCGTTTTTCCGTCTTTGGACGTATTATTTGAACTAAAGTTTCAAGAAAGTGGTGAAGTCAAGCATCCTGTAGCTAGAATAAAGCTTGTAAGTTTCAAATGATTTTAATTAGATAAAGTGAAAAGTTAGATAAAGTTGAAGGTCTTAAGGTGCAGAGATACAGAGCTTGTAAATTGTCTGAGTGTCTAATTTGTATTTTGTATAAAAGAGGCATATGGATCTAATCCAGATACAACTGAATATGAAGTGGTTAAGAAAGTATTCGGTGCACAAACCCATGGCAAAACGGCTATTCTTGGTGGTGGTGTAAAGGTAAAAGACATACGGGATAATAATTATCGCAAAAATGCTGAGCTCAATGCAAGACTACTACAATTTGAAGCAGAAAAGGCTGCTCTTCCAAAGCGTTTAGAGGATGCTGATATAGCAAGGGGGAAAGAGATAGATGAGTTGAAAGCAGCAAATGACAACATAGTGAAAGAAATGGAGGCGTTGAAAGCCATGATGTTCCGTTTGTGTCAAGCAGGGATGCATCAATCACAAAATGCTACTTCATACCTATAGGTATGATATCCTCCACTAATGATTAATTATTAAGTTTTAATGATGAATCTGTACCAATCTGCTCAAATTTAATTGAAGAAATCCATCTGGCACCTCTTAACTACTTGTTCCCAATTATTCCTTAGTTCATTCTTTATGTTTATATTTAGGGTTGGGGGTAGAAGCAGGGCAAGAATGCATTAGGACTTAAGTGATTGTGTTGTGCAGCTACTGTTGACAGTTGAGGGGTTGTTTGGTTTGGTTTATGAGTACTGCAACTTTGTCATGCATTGCTTTATCATCATTTCATCGCTACACAAACAAACTTTACTTCAGCACACAGAGGGAACCAATAGGTAATTCCAATAATCCTGGTGGTAGTAGTACTACTACTCTACTTCATAAATTTCAGTTTCATAATGGAAAGGAAAGACAATTTTAGTCCTTCTTTCCGCTAAAGTTCCGGAAATGGGGTATTCTATAACTAAAATTGACTTTGCTTGGTAGATTTTGTTTTGTTGTTGAAAAGTCTTAAGTGATTATCTTTTGTTGTATGTTACAATTATGGTTTTTGGTCATTACTTTTTTGTTGATGTTCTCTCTTCCATTGAAGATGGTAACTGGTTTGGTAACTTGTAACATGCAAGTAGACAACCTTTGAACTTTGGAAACGAATTGCTGCTACTTTTGTTAGGATTACAAGACATGTTAGTGTTAGTGGTTGTTTTTGGAATGATTTGGGGATGATGGATATGTACGATCACACTAATGTCTTTTATAGTTTTGCTACTTTTGAACGTACAAGGCCAAGTTGAATTAAATTCTTGGATATGTAGAAGGAATATTGGGATTGTTAAATCGTCTTTGGTATCCAATATGCTATTGTTATTGTTACGGTCGCTGAATGATCATTTGAAACCAAAAAAAATGGTCCATGAATCATTATTCAAGACCGTAAAAATAGTCCCTGAATCATTATTCAAGACCGTAAAACGGTCCCCAATAGGTAATTAGCTACTGTTATAACGGTAACTTTTCAATTTTTAAAGACGGCGAAAACGGTCTCAAATTAAAAATTAGAGAGGGTTCCCAAAAACTGTCCCTGATCAGCAGCAAGACGTTCACGGTCCCAAAAACAGAAATTGGAAGACCGTATAAGCATACGGTCCCACAAAATATTTGGGAACCGTCAACCATTTTACGGTCCCCAATATAATATGGGACGACCAAGTTTGAGACCAATTTATTGAACGGCCCCCAATACATTCGGAGACCGTTTAATAACTTTCAGGGGCCGTTTCTTAATTTTCTGGGACCGTTTTCATGGTCCCTGATTATGCAATTTCTTGTAGTGTTAAGTTTTCATGTAAAGAATTGATAGCAAAGTCATCCAACAAATGCTATTATATGTTTCCTCATGTACTTTTGGCAGGAAATACATAGAAAAAAGAGAACTTAACCATGGTATCTTCTTAGATGCATGACGTTCCAAGTTCTTAGAACTTTGGTCTCACTCATCTTTGCCAATTTGAAAGTATTCACTACAACAAAACAAGCTTTTGCAACCTTTTAATGTAATGGTAAAAAGGTAAATAATGTCTCTACAAGTTTTCACCAATGTTTTGTCCAAGTGTCGTAATAATGTCGCTTAAACCAGTGTCGCATTATGTTTTTGTGACGCTTACAATAAATGTTGGTGAGTATTTTTTACGACATTTATATGTGTCACAAAGTGTTGTAACACTTATATATGTTACTTAAATGTATATATTTCATTGGACACCGTCTCCAACGTCCTTCCATCTTCTTTCAACCATTGTTTGTTGTTGGAAGTCTCCTATCATTGGCCACCAAGTAGTCCTCCACCTCCGAACCTTTAGCCATTGTCTCTCACTAACCACTGGTCACCAGGTAGACCTCCACTGTCGAACCTTTAGCCATTATCTCTCGCTAACCACATCCTACCATGTGCCATCAAACCTTGGATAGTGCTCATATTTTGCCCCAGAAAAGAATGTTTACCATTTGTTGACGTTGGGATTTGAACCCATGACCTCAATGTTATAAAATTGAGTCCTTACCAATATGTCACGCATCATAACTGTGTTTTTTTATATAGATATTATTTAATTCATTAAGGGTGTTGAAGATGTGTACAATGTGTATCTATACGATTACTACAAGTGTGTATACATGTACCGTCTATAAAAGGTGAATACGTGTAAAATCAAGTACAAAAGGACATTGATACCTTGCATTATACGAAATCTGTACATGAATACGAAGAGTATTTACATGAGTACAAAGAGATTTACACGTTAAATTTTATTTCATTTAAATTCGACATTTGTAGATAAAAATAAAAAAAACTTAGATGAGTGACTATAAAATGCTTTTTCTGAATTAAGTATACTATGAATGTTGAAATGATATTTATGTTACATAGAATGCACCAAACTTAAATATATGTTTTAAGTTAAAATATATATCGAATAATATAGTAACATAAAAAATGTCATTATACATAGACATACGTGCAACATTAGAGTTAAAATGCTCTAATTGATTGCATATTATGTATGAACTTAAGACAGGTGACACACATACGTCTGAACATAAAAAAATGTCATTGATTTATGTCGCTAAAAATTATAATTTTGTGACATTTACTCAAAATGTTGCAAGAGTTACAAAATTTAGCATTTTTTTAGCGACGTTTAATGAAATTGTCATTCTAGATTACTCAACAAATATCGCAAAAACTTGTTTTGGTTGTAGTGATTTGTTGCTCCCTCTATTGGAGGAAAGAGTTTACTTAGCACTAAGTCATTATCAGCTATGTGATTTGGTCGTAGTCTAGTATTGTATCATCGGGCAAACTGTTCCTTCTCGACGATTAGCCTTACCTGTTCCTTCTCCCTTCTTTCCTCAATCAGGTCTAGGTTATGAAACGTGTTTTGTTCATTAACCTTGTGTTGGTATGCTTAAATTCGTATCGATGGGATTGAGATCTCTACTAGTAAGATAGCCTCAGTCTCCTATCACCGAATGAGATCTCCAAGTTACCTCGTAAGAGGGAGTGTTGGGGGGGGGGGGGGTAGTAGTCAGTTCTAGGTGATTATCAGGGATATATGGGAATTTGGTTGTGAGAGTAAATGTACCAAGGAAATGTTCCTTGCGAAAAGTGTTTTTCTGTCTACAAGGGGGTCAATGCATTAATTATAGCCCTGTCGCTTGGGGACGTGGCTCCTCCCGATTGGCTTTTCTTGAGGGGCTATCTAGATTGTGCCATGTCACTTGGTTTGTTGAGGAAACCCTAGGCGGCTAGGGTTTCTGCCCCATTGACTATAAGCTTTGCCCAACTAGCATAATCGTCATGGACCAGTCTGGATGGGCTTGTTCATGCGTGGGCCTACCTGTCTTTTATCCCAGTTGGCCCTACGTTAGTGAATAGACTTTCAGAATTCTTCAGTCGCTTGGTAGACCTATGAAATGAATATTTTGATTACATTGAAATTTATACATGTAGTTGAGTTCTAGGAATTCGAAATCTGTATTTTCAATGACTAAAATACGAATACATTGTTTTCTATATGAGAAAGACGAAGCAATCACAAATGAATTAAATGAGATAGAAAGGTAGCGAGATTGAACACCTCATGAGTTGTATATATGGTAGCTTGGTTTTTGATGATCAATCTTATACCTTTAGTCATATGTAGTAACTAACCACATTCTGAGATGCCTGTAAATGGTAGTATAGCACACATATACATATTTTTATCTCAGTAGAATGGGAGGTACGTGGGTAGGTGGGTGATGATCAAACTTATAATCTGTCTGGATATATGTCTCGACTCTGGGTCGAAGAAGTGGAACATGGTCGATCATCAGTTATGAGAGGGAGGATGAGTCCTCGGAGGGGAGTAGTCCAAATTGAATAAACCATCACCATGTTTGTCCCACTGCTTCATCTTCATCATCTTCTTCTTAGGGACACACCATGGCGACGATGACGATGAAGATGTAGATGTTGGTGCGACTTCCTTCCCATGGTGATCATTCTGAAAACAAAACAAAATGAAAACAGAAGCTCATCACATCATATCACATGTTAAACAAGATAATTATACGAGCTAGATCATGGCGTGAAACTCTAACTCGTTGCATGTAGTGTTAGTGTCCATATTCATGAGCAAGTTATATGGGTGGTGATCAGATTTAAACCAACCGGATCGAGTAGTCGTGTGGAGTCGCATGGGTGAATCAAAGATACAATAGACAGCACTATTACGAGGAAGACAGCAAGGGAATAAGGCCAAGACATTGAAAATACTAGCTAGCTAGTGATGAGCTGATCATGGGATTGCATGCACTTTGGTAGCTAGTTACCTATCTAATTTATAGTGATTAGGGTTGGAGAGGTTTTAGAAAACAAGAAATATATGTATTAATGGCGGTGTCAAATCAGTAGATCGGAGGTTGATGAATTGAGTGATGATCTCAACTTTCCTTCAACACAACAAGAGTACCATGCAAAGGGTAAACAGCTAGATTACGTTATTGGAAGGTCTGGAAATGGGGCTGTAAATGCTTCTATAGAGTAAAAGGCTACTACTATACTATATTCAGTAATTGTTTATGTTAAGAGGATATGATATATAGGAATGAAAAAGACGCAAACTAACCCTTCCCTTTATTGCTTCTCCTTGTACGGTTCTACCATGGTAATTAATGTTGGATCGACTGATCCGACCGTGAGTTGGCCATCCGCTCGAAAGCGGATGACAGCTTTGAGTGCCCTAGTTAAAACGATCCAGAGGATTGAAAGCCACAGATTGGTCACGAGGCACCGATAGCCTAAAACTAAAATTTTCGTCATATTTTTGTTTGAAATTAGAGTTTGAGGGTTTTATTTATGTGTTCAGGTGTTAAGATATAGTGTTAGGGGTTTCAAGTTTACTTTTAGGGTTTATGATTTTTTAATTTGGACTTATGGCCAACGGTTAAAGTTTGACGTACGATTTAGGATTTGAGTTTACGATGTAGCATTTGAGAGTTAGGATTTAGTGTTTAAGGGTTAGCATTATTCATTAGTGTAGTTTACATTTTGGTACCTTTAAGGGTATATAATTACATTTTTCACAGGTAAGATTTTGATAGATAACACTCTATACTACCGGCTTGATCCGGTTCAATTTAAAAGTTGTCTGGTCCAGTTTAACTATATATCAAATATACATTCAGACTGTTATTCCCTCTCTAGGTGCAGAGACGCCTTGCTTAAGTCTTTCTCTATTCATGTTCTTCTTGAAGATTAGCTTCTTCCTAAGAAGAAAATTGTACTCAAAATACACGTAGATGGCATAATTCTTTATCAGAAATGATAGAGTTAGGATGCTGATAACCAGGAACATATTAGTCACGTGTTGAACGCTTTAATGCTCATTATGGACAACTCAACTTGAATCTTACGCACTAATGGAACAACGACACTCCTTGATAACATACTTTTATTATTATTTAATATTAACAATATTAAGTGTCATAATGGAAAGAATTTAAACTTGATAGAAGGAGGTGATGGTTTCAAGTCCCTCCATTGCCCAATTTTACGTTTTATTATTACTAAAGAGGCAGACCGGCGACTGGCAGGGGTGCAATCTCAATCGTTAGATTAAAGTGATAAGATCTAACACCTGATATTGTTTCTTGATGTCATCAAGAAACCTTGTTATTGGTCATAAAAAAATCAATATTAAAATTATATGTTTAGCCATAAACATAAAAGGAATTACGACTTACACCCTAATTAATTTATAAAACCATTTACCTTTGAAGGCATCGGATCCACGTCTAACCCTTCCGGTTCAGAAAGTTCCAACCCAACCAACCAGAGGGGCGAAATTGGAAATTCAAAAAAAATTGATTAACCTTCCCACCCCTTGCCTTTCCCTTCCCCGATACCGTTTCCCATCGTCGATTTCGATCAAGCACCTCCTCCCCTGAGTCCATTTCATCTACCGACAATAATTTTTGCCATTCTCTAGTGTAATCAGAACAAGTTGGCAGTTGATCGGGGTCAAGAGACCTCTCTCAAAGATACCTAGACGAGCTAGGATAGTGTTCTCGCTGCATTCCTCATTTTGTCTTATTCGTGAAGAGGGAATTGCTCAAAAGGGGGGATGAGGTGTTGGTTCCTCAAGGGTCAAAACAAACAATTGGGCTTGGGTCAACCTCAGTCAACAATTAAGAAGGTGGCTCAAAGAGCATGAAAATATGTGAAACCAACCCAAGAAAACGTAAACAAAACAATTAAGACGAAGGAGGATGAAAATGGAAGGGCGTAGATAAGTTTTTCCCTAAGGATCATGACTATTGACTAAGTTGGTGAAGATAGGATGAACAAAACTAATTTTCATGCATTGCAACCGATAAGACATGTCAAACACGGGTCCTAAGACTCCGAGACCTTAGGCATAGGCCAAACACTAACCAACAGGACTCTCGTCACTAATTGACCAAATGCAAGACGCACGGCAAGTGTTCGATAAAATGCCTCTTAAGGATTTTCACCCAAAGAGGACCTAATTCTCGCCCCTCTCTCGAGTGTAATGAACAATTAAGCATTTACTCTCACGCCAACACCCACCTAGGATAATTCAAGCCAAATATCAAAGCTGAAATCAAGCATAACTCTTAAACATGGCAAAAACACAATGAAGAACAAGGGTATTCATGACAATGGTATTAACAACAAAAGTTCATCATCATCCAACACAACACAACAAGATTAGTCAATCCCCTTAGGGTTCCACTAATCTAAACCATGAGGATTCAATTACACATGATAGAAGAAAGAACGAGAAAACAAAAAATGGAGATCAAACCCATGAATCTTCAATCTGATGTGTCTACTTCTTCGATTCGTGCTCCCAAGGTGTTTCATGATGATAGACGATGATATGGGATGATTAGAAGTGAGTGGGGGTGTCTAGGGATGATTGGGAGGTGGTGGAGGTTTCCCTTTGTCAAAATCGCTTTGTACACGAGTTGGGGTCGAAATCTCCTTCAAAAACCCTAAAAACATCATTTATAGGTGTTGAAACTGGGTCGGGCGTGCTGGCGGCGCGGGCCATTGCATGCTGGCGCGGTGGGCCAGCCATGAGCCCAAAGCCGCACTAGCCTTCTGCCCGGAGTGCTGAACTAGTTTTGGTATTTCTTTCATACCTTGAGCATCCATACTCCAAATCGATCAGAGTTCATACCTATGGTTTCGTGTTTCCATTCTCTATCGTGGAATGACCTGAAAACCAATCAAAAAAACCTCGAATGCAGTGAAATTTTACCACAAAGGTACCGGTAGGGTATTTAAGACAAGTTATCATGAATTAGACCAAAACACTTAGAAACGTCATATACATGCACAAATCACATGAGAAATGTGTCAATTATGGGGATCCATCGACCCGTAGCCTAGATCTAGGTACAAATCCATCTCTCCGATCAGGAACTAGTTGCTATTAAGCTCTAGATTAGAAGAATCCATCACCTTATCCCCTCAGTGCCAAAGTTCAAGAATAGCCACAAAGCATCCTCAGTTTCCTCCCCACTTACGTCAACGTCGACAAAGTAATGGGCTTCTAGGCAATTGACCAGAAATTGGCTTCGAAGTTAGAGGACTAGACCGTATGTGATGAAGAGGCCAACTTGTTGGCAAAGTGAATATGGGATTCACAACTTACATAGAGAAAGGTGGACTCTATGCAACATAAATAAAATGGCTGTTACTTTGTCCCTTCCTCAAATTGTAATCTTGCTTATCATGTTCGCTATGACTGTATGTGGATCTTTGAACCCCGGTTGGTTATTTAATTGATGCGGCGAGCTTCGCTTTTCCACCAAAATAAATAAATAAAATGGCGGTGACACATTTGCAGAGTTTTTTTGTGGTGGTATTAGTATTGGAGTCCATGTGGTAGAAACTGCTATTGTCCACGTCTTTTTTGGTGGTGGTATTGATTTTTTATGATGAGGATAATGTAAATCATAGATGATGATTGTTTGGTAGTTGTGTACTTGTTTTGTTGTTATGTTGTTGATATAACAAAGAGTTGAATATTTTCGAGATGTTTGGTATTTGTGATTTGGAGGGGATCATTTCAGAGAATATACAAGTATTGTGGTGAATGTCTTGTTTTTTTGTTAATTTTCTATCTAAAATTCATGTATTGTAATTCCCAAAACAAACTCAAATACATGGATTTAGAATCTCACCTTTTAGGTGAGATTGTGGAGAATCCATCGTTCTTTATCTTTATTCCATCATATGCCCTTATTATCTTTTATTCCATCATATGCCCTTATTTAAACACAAATACCAAACATACTTATTTCTGGAAAACCACCAATATGAAAACCTACATTTCAAATACACCAATAATGAATAATCCGTGAATTTTAAATCACAAATACCAAACATCCCTTTTATAGTGTCGTTTGGCTAGAGGATATCTACATATCATGATGTGTGGAAAATATTGATATGTTAGTATATTGATATTAATAAAAAGTGATTTGTTTGATATCATTGTTTGGGGTAGTGATATTTAAATAAGTGGTGAATTGTAAGTGCATGGGTGAATGTGCCAAAACACCCTAATTTGCTTTAACAAAGTATAAAAGTAGTCTTAAGTCATAACATTTAATAAAAAAAATGTGTGTTTAGAAATTAAAATTTGTAATCTCTCTTTGTTAATTCGTGAATGTATTTACAAATTAATTACTTGGGTTAATTATACTTTAGAATACTAAACACTCATTTAAGAAAATAATTAGTATTATATTTACCAATAACACATCTCCCTCTTCTGTCCAAAATAAAATAAAAGGTTAAAATAATTTTCATGGTGAATTCTAATTCTAACGACAAAAATTCTAATTAAGTAATTGAAAACTAAATCATAATTATTTATCTTAATTAATATTAAATATAAAAAATACACGAGACAATAATAAAATGAGAAAAAAATAAATTGGGCTAATGGGGTTGATGACATTATAATTGGGAAGTTTATGTGATGATAGAATTGTCCAAAAATTGTGATATCAATATCACTCTGAAGATATTCACCTCTCCCCAGGAATATCTGTTGAGTGATATTGATATCACTTTTGGCCCCAGATATCATGATATTCAGAACAGAAAAAACGATGATATCCTAAATATCATGATATCTGCAGTTATCAATATTAATATCACTGCAACCAAACGACCCCTATGTTTTTTGTATGTTGTATAGTTCAGTTAACATGTTATGTTATAGTTAGTTATATTACCTAGATAAGTAGTTATCAACTAAAAATTATTGTTAACTAGTTATCTAATTATGTTGTTAATAATAAAAAATAACTAGTTAACTAATTTTGATAACTATTTATCAGCTAAAAATCTCGGTTAACTAGTTATTTTAATCATGATGTTAACTAGTTAAGTAAGAACAACATAACTGGTTAGATTATCCTGTTAACTAAAATTCTTGTTAAAATTGATCATGAAAAATCGTTAACTAGTTATCAGCATAACATGTGAACTAGTTCAAATAACTAGTTATCAACAAAAAAAACTATTAATTAGTTATCAGTAAAAAAATACTGTTAATTAGTTATAAGAAAACACTGTTAACGAGTTATTAACAATAAAAGGTGTTAACTAGTTAACATGTCCTCGCCGGAAAATTCGTTCAGAAATTCGTCGGAGACTGCCGGCTGGTTACCAGTGCAAATTTAAAATTTAAAATAAATATTATAATTAAGTTAGGTGTAAAATATAATAAATGATCCTAACAAATTTTGGACCATTAAATTTGTAAAATGGTCCACCTAAATCTAATGATTGAGATAAGGGTTGTGTTCCAGCCTCGTCGTCTGGCCCAATAGTGGAATCCCAAGCCTGTTGGTCTTCAGGGAGTGGTGTACCTCGTAAGTGATAGTGGGGGTAGTTAGTTCATAGAAGAGTGAGGCGATCAGTTCAAGGAATGGGAAGGAAGGCGAGTTACGTACCGCGGAGCGTTTGTCCGCTGGGTAAAAGTGTTGTCCTCCGGTTTATGGAGTGTACGGGGGGTATTTATAGTACCCCTGTGAGGGCTTACCCACAATCCGGATCGCCTATCCTGTGATCGACGTAAGAGGGTCCATCAATTGCCCCCAAGCCCTTAGCCGAGCTTCGCTTGGGTGAGGGCTTCTGATCGTTTGTATCATGTCGCTTTGTCGCTTCTGTCCTTTTTCGTCGCCTTGACTTCTTTAATTCGACTATGAATCCAACTGTCTTCACTTGCGCGATCTACGTTGCCTCTGCCTATTTTTATCGCCGCTGCCGCTCGTGTCTATTTTTCTTTCGTACGTGTGTCTCTTCATCTTTCTAGGGTAGTGTGGTCTTTTACTTTCTATCTTGCTGGAGAAGCTGGGGAAATCGGGTTATATTGGTATTTTCCAAGAAATTCATCATTGGCTAGGGGCTATCAGCGCATCCCATCAGCCGCGCGTATCCCCCAATCACTCATCGCGACAGTTCCATTTCCCGCCAGTTCGGTCATCATTGGCTAGGGGCTATCGACCCGTCCCATCAGCCGCGTGTGTCCCCCAATCATTCACCGCGACGGTTCCGTTTCCCGCCAGTTCGGCCGCCTTTATAAAACCCTTATTTACCATCTTCTTCCTTTTTTTACGCCTTCTCTGCTGCTCCACTTCTTCGTTTTACTGCCCCTTCGTTTCAACTACTTCCTTTCTTCCTCCTCCGACCGGCAAACCGTCTTCCACCCCTTTTACTCAACCTCCGGTGTCTGATGCTCCTTGCCGCCCCCTTGGTACGTGACTCTTCTCCTCTTTTTGTTTCTGTTGTGAGCCTCTCTCCCTGCTATAGTCTTCCTATTTTATTTTCTTGCCAAAACATGGATTCTGGAGATGATAGTCAGTAGGGCTGGCTAATGGGACGGGCTCGGGTACCCATACCCATTAAGACGGTAGGGGTACCCAACCATGAAACGGGTAGTGGGTACCCATACCCATTAAGAAACGGGTAGTTGGTACCCATTAGCCTCGAAACTCATCCTGTAGCCCGAACCCATTCGGGTAGTGGGTACCCATTAATGATAATGGGATCGGGTCGGGGTACCCACTAAACCCACTAAAACCCACTATAAAAAAATATAATTAAAAATATATATTAAGTTCTGCAAAAATATATATAATTAAAAATATATATTAAGTTCTGCAAGATCGCAGCCACCGCCGGAGAAAGGAGAACGCAGGGAAGAGGAACGGTTACAAAATCCTTTCGTCGAACTCAGTTCTGCAACAGGGGATTTGATTATCCTTTGGATATTTTAATTTGGCAATGAAGGATTTGTCTACCTTCTTTCTATTTGGATGAACAAACGCAGGATTTCTGTTGTGGCTAGAGCTGGTAGAAGGAGAATGTGCTTAAGTAAGTATTGGGTCTGAGAGTCGACTGTCGAGAGAGACTGAGAGAGAGACGAGCCTTTAGGGATTCACCCTTCACCGCAAATCAGATTTCATTTCAGACAAAAATCAAAATTAATGTATTTAGTTTATTAGTTAGGAATTTTATTTTTTTATAATAATAATAAATTTAATAGTTCGCGCTAATCGGGCTTACTGGGTACCCACGGGTATTACCCATTCGGGTAGTGGGTACCCATTAGCCTCGAAACCCATCCCGTAGCCCGAACCCATTCGGGTAATGGGTACCCACTACCCATTAAGAAACGGGTCGGGCTCGCGGGTACCCACTACCCGGCGGGCCAACTTCCAGCCTTAATAGTCAGAACCAAAGCCATTCATACCCCTTAGGCTCCGACCCTTCCTCTTCCTCTTCCACTACTCATTCTTCTGTTGAACTGGTGCTACCGAAACCTCCCCACCTGGCCGAAACTTCCTCTGTCCAGACCTCAGATGTTATGGAGGATGGTCCTGATGACTCTCCCGCTCTTCCCTTTTGGGGCCCCCACCAAGTTGGTTTTGAAAAAAGCCGCCACGGTGTTGAGATTGACCCCGAGATGAGCAAGGTCACTAGCTCCTACATCATCGGCAACTGGCGATCGATGTGGGACGGGGCTCCCTGCGATGAGCGCTCGGTCATCGGTCCTGGTTATTTCCCCTCAGGGACCGCTGAGAAAATTGCCCGCGTTCTTCCTTTCGCCATGCTGCCATCCTCCTGGAAATTCGTCGTGACCTCGCGACTTTCCACCATTGGAAACTGCCTGCCCGGGTGGCACGGCAGTTGGACTGAGGCTTCCACCAATGGTCTTCGCCTTCCACCATCACCATTCATCGCTGACTTGCTTCAATGCTTTGGCGCCTCTATCGGAGCTTTCAACGTCGGGTTCTGGGCCTCAGCCTCTGCTTTTGAGTGCACTTGTGGCCAAGGGAATCGCCCCCACCCTTCGGCTATTTCAGCTGATCCACTATGCCAAGGTTACCCAAAATAACATAAGCTTCGTTCGCCGGCCCGATCTTTCCCCAAAGGGTACCTACTCTTCTCCGAAACCTCGCCCAACCAGGTATCACTTTTTTTTTTTACTTCTACCCAAGTGCCTCAGATCGCCAGTGGACCGCCTTGCTGCCTCCTACCTGATCTACAGGCGATATACACCCTTTTAATACTGAGCTTGATCCTACCCCAGAGGAAATACTCTTGCGCCGCCAAGTACTTCTTGAGCACCATCACCTCTCCACTACTACTGGTCTGAGAACCGCCCAGGCGGGAATTCGTGGAGGTATTTCCTAAGTTCCGAGATCGCTGACGTCTCAGCCTTCCTTTAGATTGGGTTGTTTTATTCCGCATAGCTGATTTGTCGATGCTGTATATTTTTGTGTATATATTTTTTCGCTTTGCGTCCGCTTTTTTCGTCTCTCTCTTTTTTAACTCTTTACTTACCTTTTTCCAGGATCCGTAAGCCTCTCTGGGTGCCTCCTCAACACTATCGCACGAGGACCCATTGGTGAGACCCGTCCTGAGCTTTCTCGCGCTCCCACCACCGCCGCCCAACCTTCTGCTGAGAAGGCTAAGGGGAAAAGGAAGGCGGCTAAAGCGGAAGTAAGCCTTGCTTCCTCAAAGAAGAAGAAGAAAGCTGGGGCCTCCAAGCCCAAAATGAAAATAGGCGAGTCTTCTAGCCGCCCGCTGCCTTCCCCTCATCATGTAGTGGAAGTTGAAGATGAGGATAACGAGCCTCTACTCCGCCGCTCACGACGTTAATCACCCAAAGCCGATGATGATCCGCCTACAAGGGAGCCCGTCATTCAGCCTGCTTAGGGGGATGAGGATCCCCTTGCATACGACGATTCTTATCTTCCCACTGAGCCTATTCCTTCCCCCTTAGACCCAGCCTATCCCAAGTCAGAACCTGCCGCGGAGCTTGATCCTCGCATCACTGAGCCTGCGCGCGACCACTCTCGACCGCTAGCGATCAATATCGATCGTGCTCGCCGAGCTACCTAAACAGAGCGGGCCAATGCTATATTTGATCGCTCAGCTCCTGCTCGTCGAGAGGGCGAGGGGCGCTTTCGCTTACCCTACTTTGCTGTTGTTCATCCGGTGGCATCCCACATATCGCCCCGAATGGCAAGCGATATCGCAGAAGAGTTTTCCCGCGGTATCTATGAGGGAGTGACCGCCCCTGGGGAAGGTTCGGAGATCCCAGATCTGCACGGGGCGACCTCTTGTCAGCTCCTTCAGGTACCGTTAAATGCTTTCTTCTATCTGTTTGTTCTTTTCGCTTCGTTACTACAATTTTGTGTGCTTCTTCTTACCTTTCATGTGTTTCTTCTGCTGCTTAGGCCATTGCTGAGCTCGGCGATCTGTCTTTTTGATGCAAGCACATGCAAGAGGAGAATCTGAAACTAAAGGAGGAGGCAGAGAACCTTCGCTCCCTGAGCATGGATCTCACCCGTTATCATAACGAAGAGAAGGTATGCTTTTAACCTTTTAACTTTTTCCCGGCCTATCGCCTTGCGTCCATTGCTGAAGTTATTCACCATTTTTTTATTTTAGCGCCGAGCGGACGTAGCAACCTCCACCGCTGAGTTTTTGAAGAAGAGCTTGGCTGAGTTGTCCGAGCGGGTTACTCAAATGGAGGGTGTTCAGGAAGAGTTACATGCTGCGAACGAGCAGATTGCCGCTCTTGAAGCCGAGCTGTAGGAGGCTCGTGATAAAGTCGCCATGGTGGAGGAGATAACCGTTGAGAGGGATAGCGCTAAAGAGCTACTCAATGACTCCCTGGCGGCACAATCGGTGGCAGATCGTGACCTCTTGGACGCCAAGGATCAATACGACGAGGCTGTGGCATACTACACTCATTCTCTTGGCGAGAGCATGCGTGTGGTAATGCATAGCTGTCATAATGAGTTTTACCATCTCTTCCCCACCAAAAGTTGGCATGGGCGGAAGATGGTTCAGGCCGTCCTCTGCGGTCTTAACTGCCACAGTCTTGGGGTTCCCGACCCAGTCGACTCCGAGGAAGAGGCTGCTTTTCGGGACGCTGATCACTTGGAGCGTGAGGTGGTGGAAGCGGACGCTGAGTACGTGGCAGCTACCTGCCGAAGCCGCGGTTTACCCGACTTGAATCCTGATGGCTCGGAGGTTCAGCCGCCACCCCCTGAATCATTTCCCTCGTCCAGCGAAAAAGGACTCGGCTCCTCCTCAGATCTTTCCAAATCCGGCGGCAAAGACTCTGGCAACAAGGGTCAAGGAACTCGCCCCTGATTTCCAGTTATTTTGTTTTACTGTAGCTGTTAGACAATCCACCCTATGTCTGTCGTTTCCCGTATTTGAACACAAATTCTGTTTTCTTTATCTTTGCTACTTAAACTTCTGCTCATGCATTAGGCCTTCGTCTTATAGTTTTGATACCTCCATACTTTGCTTAGCGATCTGCAATGCTCGTAGACACTTCATTGATAGTTTCGATGCCCATAGGTCTTACACGACGATTTTTTAATGCCCGTAGGTCTTACATAGCGAATTCAATGCCCTTAGGTCTTACATGATGATTTTGATGCCCGTAGGTCTTACACTGCGATTTTTTAATGCCCGTAGGTCTTACATAGTGAATTCAATGCCCTTAGGTCTTACATGATGATTTTGATGCCCGTAGGTCTTACACAGTGATTTTTTAATGCCCGTAGGTCTTACATAGTGAATTCAATGCCCTTAGGTCTTACATGATGATTTTGATGCCTGTAGGTCTTACACAATGATTTTTTAATGCCTGTAGGTCTTACATAGTGAATTCAATGCCCTTAGGTCTTACATGATGATTTTGATGCCCGCAGGTCTTACACAGCGATTTTTTAATTATGCAAAGCACTTTGAGACTAACCATTTTGACACTTGGTCATTTCATTAAGACTAGCATCACTTACAGGGTCTTTTTAATCGTAATACCGCCTAAGATGCATAGAGTTCCATGTTTTGGGGATCTTCATTTCGTCCAATTCTGCCAGCTTGAAGGTATTGGAGCCTACCACTCACCGCACTCTATATGGTCCCTCCCAGCCGGGGTTGAGCTTGGCTGCCCCAATCGCTGGTCTGAAGATCTTTCGCAGCACTAAATCGTTGAGTGTGATGTGATGTGGTCGAAGTTTCAGATTGTGCCGCCTAGCCAGCTGTTTATTTTCTGCGATCAGTCGCATCTGTGCCTTTTCTCTTCTTTCCTCGATCATGTCAACATTGAGCATTAGATCTTGTTCATTTACCTCGTCCCTATACTCCTGAATTCGTATGGATGGGATCGAAATTTCCACCGGGAGGACCACCTCGGTTCCGTAAGTCAACGTACAGGGAGTTTCACCTGTCGCCGTTTTGTAAGCCGTTCGGTGAGCCCATAGTACGTGGTCAAGTTCTTCGACCCACACACCTTTACATCCATCCACTCTCTTCTTTAACCCCTGTAAGATAAGTTTGTTAGCCGCCTCTGCTTGTCCATTGGCTTGTGGGTAAGCAACCGAGGCGAATCGTAGATTGATCTTTAGGTCATCACAGAACTCCTTGAAGACCTGTGAGTCGAACTGAGTACCATGATCGCAGATGATACTTTTCGGTATTCCGAATCTAGTGATGATACTTTTGAACGTGAATTTTTGTATCTGCTTAGCAGTGATGCTTGCCACCGCCTCTGCTTCAACCCACTTGGTAAAATAGTCTACTGCCACGATGAGAAACTTCCTCTTTCCCGAGGCTTCTGGGAATGGGCCTAGGATGTCCATTCCCCATCTTGCGAATGGCCATGGGCTGACGTTTGCTTGAAGCGCCATCGCTGGCAACCTGTGGTAGCTTGCAAATTCCTGGCAATTGTGACACCTTTTCACCAAGTCGCCTGCTTCCTTTCTCGTTGTGGGCCAATAGAAGCCTTGGTATATTAAATTCCTTTCTAGACTTCTTGTCCCCAAGTGAGTGCCACACACCCCTGAATGCACCTCATTCAGCCCCAAGCTGCATCTTCTTCTCCCAAGCACCGTAGGTACGGGCCCATGGCTGATTTTCGGTATAATTCGCCCCCTATTATGGTACATCTCCCCGCTTTTCGCCGGAGTTTGGTTGCCTCTAACGGGTCGCTTGGCACTGTGTCCTTATCCAAGTATTGGATAATAGGTGTTCGCCAGTCGCTCTTCTCAACCCCATTGATAATGTGGAAGCATTGCTTTACCTTCGTTTCCTTTTCCATTGTGACCACTCGCCCCTCTTCAAAATCCGTCGCTGTTGCTAGCTTTGACAGCGCATCCGCATGGCAGTTTTCCTCTCTAGCGATTTGTGATATGGCCACCTTCTTAAATTCGGACATAAGCAACTTCACTTCATCAAAATAAGGGAGAAGCGACTCCTCTTTTACCTCAAAGCTTCCATTAACTTAGTTGACCACTATTGCCGAATCTGAAAAAACTTTGATGTTGGTAACTCCCATACTCTTAGCGATTCGTAAACCAGCTTCCAATGACCATATTCCGCTGCGTTGTTGGTCCGATTGGTTGCAAATTGTAGTGCTACCTCATGGAGGATCCCCCGGGCGATTTTAGAACTATTCTCGCGCCAGATCCTCCTTTACTCGACGCACCATCCGTAAATAGTACCCACTCATCGCCTTCTCAATATCTTCTTGCACCGCACCTTCCACCACAAAATCTGCCAGGACTTGGGCCTTGATCGCCGTTCTTGGCTGGTATCGTATGTCGTATTCACTTAACTCGATCACCCATTTGGCTAATCGCCCTGCTACGCTCATAGATCTTAGTGCGTTTTTTATTGGAAGGTTGGTGAGCACATGAATTGTATGTGCCTGAAAATATGGTCGCAACTTCCTGGCCGCGCAAACTACAACATACGCCATCTTTTCTATCGTCGGGTACCTTGTTTCGGCGTCAACTAAAGTCTTACTCGTGTAAAAAACAGGATGTTCGGTTTTTTCCTCTCTTCGAACCAAGACGGCGCTAACTGCTTTTAGGGAGATTGCGATATAGAGAAATAGAGCTTCATTTAACTTTGGAGATGCAAGTAAAGGAGGAGTAATTAAAAATTGCTTCAGCTCTTCAAAAGCCTTGTTACATTTGTCATTCCACGCAAACTTCGATGCCTTCTTTAAAGTTGCAAAAAACGGGACGCAGCGATCGGCGATCCTTGGAATAAATCGGTTTATCACCGTCAGTCTTCCAGACAGAACTTGTACTTCTTTCATGGTCTTTGGTGGTGTCATGGCTGTGATCGTTGCGATCTGTGCAGGGTTGGCCTTTATTCCTCGCCTGGTTATAAGATACCCCAGAAACTTCCCCGATGTTGCTCCAAACACGCACTTCAAAGGGTTTAACCTGAGCGAATACTCTTGCAGTGTGTTGAAAGTTTCTCGTAAGTCGCCTAGATGATCGCCGGACTTCTTGCTTTTGACCAAGAGGTCATCCACGTATGCTTCTAAATTTCGGCCGATTTGCTTAGCAAAGACCGTATCGATCATTCTTTGATCGGTTGCTCCAGCATTCTTGAGCCCAAATGGCATTACTCGGTAGCAGTAGTTTGCTGTCGGTGTCATGAAGGCTCTCTTCTCTTGATCCTGCTCGTTCAAGGGTATCTGATGGTAACCTGAGAACATATCCAAAAAGGATAACATCTCGTTGTTCGCCGTTGCATCTAACAGTTGCTCTATGTTAGGCAGAGGGTATGGGTCCTTGGGATAGGCATCATTCAGGCTGGTGAAGTCAATGCACATTCGTCATGCCCCTGACGACTTCTTTACAAGAACAACATTAGCTAACCACTCAGGATACTACACTTCCTTGATGAATCCTGCTTTTAAAAGTTTTTCCACTTCTATCGCCACAGCCTGCTGCCTTTCTCTGCAGATGTTCCGTCTTTTTTGCTGGATTGGGAGACTTCCAGGCTCAATCGCCAGAGAGTGTTTGATGATGTCTGGAGCGATTCCCGGCATGTCACTTGGCGACCATGCAAACAGGTGCAAAAATTCTCGAAGCAACTTAACTAATTCCTGCTTCTCCTTGTCGCCTAGGTAGGACGACACTCGGACTGTCTTACTTTCATCTTCATCGAAAAGTGGTACTGGAACGTCCGATTCTGCTGGTACCACTCTTTCTCCTCCATTCTCCGCCTCCAAGCTTATGGTAAGGCAGGTACTTTTAGTCGCCGCCCTGTAACATCTTCTGGCGATGTACGGGTGCCCCCAAGCGAACCCTACTCCTTCTTTAGTAACGAATTTCAGCACTTGGTGTACTGGTGACGAAATTGCTTGGAAAGCGGCGAGCGCCGGCCATGACATGGAAGTCAATGGATCACGTCACATGTAAGTCGCCATCTCCAATAGTTATCTTCATTGTCGCGATTCGTTTGACGGGGACCGTGTGTCCCGAAAATCCTGAAATAGTCGTCTTCGTCTACCTGAGCAAATTGGCTGGAAGATTCATTTTCTTGTACAGCTCCCAGAAAAAGATGTCCGCCGAGCTTCCCTCATCAACCATCACTCGCTCCACTCTGCTGCTGTGTGTTATGACCTGGATTACCATCGCTTCTAAACTCGGACCTCCTATACGATCCAAGACTTCCTCCGAGAAACCCAAAATTGGGCGGCTAACCCGATCTATCATCATTACCTCTTGTACTTCATCCTTCTTGACTTTCTTTGTTGCGCAGCTTTCTCCTCCAAAGATAGTTTGATAAACATGATTCACCTCAGGGCGAGGCTTCTTCTTGCTGTCTTCGCCGCCCTGTGGCTCTTTCAGCCGGGCGAAAACATCACCCTTCTTGTCTTGTGATTCTCCTTTATCCCGGTGATCCTCCTCCGATGACTTATTCTTACGCTTAGTGCTTACAATGAAATCTCTTAACCTTCCTTCATTTATCCATCTTTCAATCTCATTTTTCAGCTCCCTGCAGTCCTCAGTGGTATGACCATGAGAATCATGGAAATCGTAGAACTTTTGGCGACTTCGCTGATCTGCCGGGGTGTACATCGGACCAGGCCAATTTATGGTATGCCCCTTATGCTGCATGTACAACAGGATCTTCATTCGCGACTCCGAGAGAGGTGTGTAGTCTGTTCTTTCTTCTTGGTATCCCTTTTTTTCTTCGGGGCGACTTCTCCCGTATGGCGGTCTCTCGGAATGCTGCCATCTGGCCTACTTGTTCCCTGCAACGGGCTTTTCTTCCCTCTTCGCCGTCCTGGTAAAGGCTCTGCTAGCTGCTCCTCAATTAAAATAATTTTGTGTACCCTGGTTTCCAAGTCGAACAGCGATTTCGGTGCCACCTGCAGCAGGACTCCGTAATCTGTCGTTATGGGTCGACTGGAATAAACTTGCCGCGGCGATCTCATGATCTACCCTTCGGATGGATTGGACGACCCCAGTCCATTCGTCAAAGAACTCCTTCAGTGACTGATTCGGCTTTTACCTTAAGCTCACCAATGCCTGTAGCGGGACCGTCCTTGTTTTCTTGCACTCATACTTCTGTGAGAAGATCATAGCGAAACCCTCCCACGAGGTTACGGTGCCCTCTGGTAGATTCATGTACCACTCCCTGGCTCATCCCCCAAGTGTTGATGGGAAAGCCCTGCAGTATGCAGCGTCGCCTGCCTGCTGCATCTGCATGGTGATCTAGAAAGCCTGCAGGTGCTCATCTCGTCGCTCAGTCCCACGTACCTGTCCAAGTTGGGCGGTACCGACCCCTTGGGTAACGGCTCGGCTAGGATCGCTCTGGACAGAGGTTGGCGTACTGCTAGCTGCGCGGGGGAGATTTGAGTCCCATGGAGGAATTGGTGTAGTACCTCGAGATGGGAGTACCTGAGTGTTGGCCCCGAGAGCTTGAGCTTGCTGAGCGATCACCGTTTTCAGCATTTGGGTAAGCTCAGCGTTCTGTTGCTCGAGGGGCCGGAATCGTTGCTCAAGTAGCTTGTAGGCATCGCCAGCAGGAATAGTACTTCGAGACTCGGAGTCGCCCTCGAATTCGCGTACCATATTTCTAGTGAGATCGAGATTCACCCGGGAATTTGGGTTGATGTGCTTGACGGGTGTTATCCCATCACCTCCTTCGCCATTCTCGTCAGCCAGTGTGGGAACTGCTGAAGAAGCCATTCGCCTTAAGTTTGTGTGAATAATCGCCTGATCGCCCCTTCCTGGCGCGCCAATTGTTCCAGCCTCGTCGCCTGGCCCAATAGTGGAAGCCCAAGTCTGTTGGTCTTCAGGGGGTGGTGTACCTCGTAAGTGATAGTGGGGGTAGTTAGTTTGTAGAAGAGTGAGGCGATCAGTTTAAGGAATGGGAAGGAAGGCGAGTTACGTACCGCGGAGCGTTTGTCCGCTGGGTAAAAGTGTTGTCCTCCGGTTTATGGAGTGTACGGGGGGTATTTATTGTACCCTTGTCTTGGTCGCCAAGGTTGAATCCAGGCCACTCGTTTGCGGTCTCCATAGGATGTCGACACGTGTCCGCCTTGTCTTGGAACCCTAAGAGCTGCCGTGTTGGGCCTCCGTTTTGGGCCTTCTTTTACTCCTTGGGCTTGTTCGCCCGATCTGCCCAACTGTCACCTAGGTCCAACCCGTCAACAGCGACCGCTGTGTATGGGCCGCTGCTTGGGCTTTTAGGACGCTGGCGGGCTGGGCCCATCAGGTTGAAAGTTTTCCACCATTAAAAAAGCTCGTAGGCAGATCTATTTGTGACATGACTTGATCGTTTTTAAAATTGTTTCAACTAACATCTTTAAAGTGCTTCAGAGTTCACTTATTTGGAACATGGGTGGCTAGCTAAACGCTCATCCATGATCCATGCCATGCTTTAAAGTTAGCCTTTCCAGCATTTAAGAGAAGAACAAGGATAGATATATAACTGTGAAAAATGGCAGGTGATCATCTAGGAGTAAGGAGTTTCTGCCACAAATGCTAATCCTTTTGCATTGAACCAGATAGGCAAAAAACCCAGATTCTACATAAAAAAAAAAATCCAGATATGTTCGTCCTTGCTTCGTACATAAACAGAAAAAAGAGATCACAAGAACCAAAGGTGTGAGCAATGAAGGCCCCCATATGGAGATGGTCCCCATTAACCAAAGCCAGAATTAGAAAGAAGCAATGGGAGTGTGTAATCACGGGGTGATATATTACAACAACAACATGCAACAACTGTGACATTTGGAATCTATTTGGAAGTTTCTTCGTATTGATACAACAAGACAAATGAGTCTCGTCTGTATCTCCAAATCCACACGTTCCCATTAGTGATAAAACCTTCCATCATTCGTCATTCCTGTAAGCCAACCAGCCAGGTCTCATTCATTTCTTACTGTCTACACGCTATTCATCCATTCTCTTGGAAGTTTAATCAACCATCTCCATGGAGTTGCTCAAAATAAATGAGAAGGTTTTCACTTTTGAGTGATGTTAATCCAAAAGCAGAATCAGTTTTTTTTTTCTTTCTAATAAGTCATATGATGAATGATCCGTTCGGAGGCCTACAATGGTCATTCTAGTCCCAACACAAATTTTGACTACCACTTCAGTACCTAGTCCACCGCCTCCTGTGACTTCTCACTAAAATGTTTTTCGTGACAATTCGCTTGATCAGAACTCTTTTATGGCGGGTTATTGGTTGTCATCACCATGGACAGGTGATCAAAGGTAAAGTTGGTAGATTGTTTTGTTCATCTGCTCTAATTGCCGAAGCAAAAACCCTCTTGGAGGCTTTGAGAATAGTGGTGAGTTGTACACATCACTCTATTATTCATTCTACTCTTAGGTGCTTGTAGTGCCCGGATGGGACTAAGGTCTTTGTGGCCATGGCAATGCTATGCATGACTCATCGTCATGGATAATATCATGTTGGCACATGATCGCATTTCGTTAAATCTTCACCACTCGATGTTGTAATAGAGCAACAAAGTGGATAGCTACTTGGACTCGACAAAATGTTCTCCCTTGTGATTGGTTGGTAAATCTAATATTGTACTGAACTTCTAAGTCCCCTTTACGGATGAATCAAAGGTTAACCCTTCTTGTACAAAAAATTAGTGTGTTCAATATTTGAACAAAAATGTTTAGTTGTGAAGATTATCTAAGTTTGGTTTTATTTGTTGTAAAGAATTTGGTTTAATTTGTGGGTAATGGACTAACAGTTAAAATATGTATGCAGACTTATATGCATATGCGTCAATGTGTATATAGGTAAGAAATTGTATATCCTGTATAAATGGCAGTACATGTACACACATTATATATGTTATTCACCGGTTTGAAAAATCATGTGAACAAAATATTTCAACCAAATATAAGGGTCAAGTACTCGTATCATATGCACATGTGTACATACATGAAGTATAACTTGGTTCTTGTATTCATAATTAGTAGTGAGTTGACTTCTAAATTTGAAATAACTAATTTCTTATAATTATGTTCATAAAAGAATAAAAAAAAGTAAAAAAATATGAGGCAATTATTTGGAATTGTTCAAAATAACTAATTTAAAAATTAAACAAATTTTAATTAAATTACTTCTTTCAACCTAGCCAATAACAGTCAACGTAATAGTTATGAAGCTATCACATTTTTATGAACCATAATTGTACTAAAGAACAATTTTATGTGGACTAAAAGTACTATTACGCATTGCAATGTCTTACCTATTTTTTATCATTTATGTTTATTGAACTCATTAAAAAATTACACAGTTATCTACAAAGCAATTTCCCACTTGCTTCTTATCCAATCTTATCACTCCCCAATTCATCTATCGATAACGGCTCCATCGCCTATTTCTAAAAGACTATTCCGATTTGATTGTCGTTGGGTGGATAATCCCTAGGTTTCTCACCTTATTTATCACTTCTGGTCCACCACCTCCCCGTCTGGATCAGCTCAGTTTCTCTTAATGAATAAACTAAAGGGGTTGAGACATTTACTTTTTAATTGGTGTCTGGGGGTTCGTCCAACTCACAACGGTTGATTCATGACTTGGAACAAGCACTCAACATTTGCTTGGGTAATCCTTGCGTGGATTGGGCTGAAGTCCGTCGTTTAGAATTTTCTCTAACAAAGGCCCGCCACCAAGAAGATCTTTATTGGAAACAACGCCTTCGTTGTAATTGGCTTCAACTTGGGGACCTCAATACAACTTTTTTTTCACCGATCGGTGACTATTTCCCGAATGCGTAAACGAATTGACACCCTAGATTCTGAAACAGGAGAGATGTTGTCCATCTCATCCATAGGAATCCAACCCATTGTTACTTCGGAAATGAATGCTCATCTTTTAGCTCACATTTCCCTCGATGAAATCCGGGTAGCAGTCTTTGCTATTGGTTCAACTCAAGGTTCGGGTTCTTATGAGTTTACGGGGCTCTTTTTCAGAAATATTGGCATATTGTCTGGTCGGATGTGGAAAATGCAGTCCTTGAATTTTTTAAGAAGAGTAAAATGGTTAAGGTTTTGAATCACACTTGGCCCACTTTGATCCCAAAGGTCTCTAGTGCCACTTTAATGAAGCAGTTTCGACCAATTGGGTTGAGCACTATGATGTACAAAATCATCACTTCGAGGCTTGGATCAATTCTTCCATATATTATTAATCCAGCTCAGAATGGTTTTATTTAGCATTGTTCCATCATGGATAATATCCTGATTTCTCATTCATTTTCTCAAAACACACATAGGGGTTAACATTTGATGGCATTAAAGATTGATATGGAGAAAGCTTATGATCGTGTTGAATGATAGTTTATGTTTCATTTACTACTTGAATTGGGGTTTTCTCCAACTTGGGTCTCTTGGATTCGTGAATGTTTAGCTTCGGCTACGTTGGTTGTTCTAATTAATGGTAACCTTATGGGTTTTTTCTCTCCAACACGTGGCCTTCGTCAAGGTGATCCCTTATCACCGTTACTTTTCACCCTCTGTTCCAAAGGCCTTTCTCGCCTCCTTACCCGAGCCATTTTGGCAAAACGGCTTAGTGGTATTCGTCTCAATAGACAATGCCCTTTCGTCTCTCACTTGATGTGTGCGGATGATACAATTCTCTTTCTCAAAGTTTCAGACAATTCTATTTGTCACTTACTTGACCTGTTCGTTGAGTTCCAAACATTAAGTGGCCAAAAAAATCAATCTGGTCAAATCATCATTCATTTTTGGCAAGAATACTCCAGCAAGCTCCATTAATTAATATATTTCTCTTCTCGGAGTTGGTATCTGATGACACTCGATTTGACGTGATTATCGGCCGCATTTAAGCAACATTTCCTTGCTTGAAACGTGGTTTTAGGGGTAAAATAGCGAATATTCACTCAACTACCCTATTTCCTACCGATTTGGTTACTTTGGCCCTTTTCGGGTCTATTTGATGGTTTTCTAGTGTTTTTGCGTAAGCACAGGTTTTTGCCGTCAAATAAAGTAGCCATGGACGTGTCTAAGGCATAGGAACCTCGAGGAACTGAACCGGAATCGATCAAAGGAGCCAATCAAAGTGAAACCGAAAATCTGCCCATTCACACTTACACATTCGGCGAAACCAAGCCCACATCTTCGGCGAAACCAACAGAGTAAATCAACCGATGCCAAGAGAAGGATGGTTTCGGCGAAAAGAGCCCAGAGTTTTCGGCGAAAATGCAAGGGAAAATCAATGGCGCCAACAGAAGGTATTTTCGGCGAAACCATTCAACTCTTCGAACCAAAAATAATGAACAGCCGGCGGACCCCCTGAACTCAAGCCAGTTTCGCCGAAACTACTCCTATGGTTTCGGCGAAAACATCAGATCAGCCCGGCCCAACTAGGGTTAAGTACAGAATCAGAAAACCCTAATCAACCCTATTTAAAGCAGGAGTCGGCAGCCAAGGAGGATAACAATAATTTACAGAGACACAACAATTCATAATTCGAAAAAACACAACTTTTCGAGATCAGTTTTTTCTCTGAAGTTCTGGAGCGAAGAGTTGGAGTTCGAAGAGCCGGATAGAGATCGTGACGCCATCCCTTCCATCTCGGAGAACCGAGCTAGGAGTGTAACTTACCGAAGATCGGAGTCTGTCAGAGTCGTCCGAATTAGGTTTTTCAGATCCTTTTCTGTTCTTCCTTTGAATGATGAACTCTTTCTTTGTCTTTGTTTCTTTTGTAATGATCATGAGTAGCTAAACTCGTCAGAGCTTAGACTAGATGAACCCTAAGTGACCCAGGGCTTTAAAGCGGTCACGGATCGGCGGTGATTAGATTCGAAATTCAATCAGTTCTTTTTCATGTTTGATTCGTTCTTCATTGTTCATGTTTCTTGTCTGGATTGATCACCTAGATTAGATTCTTGTTAAGCTAAGGATAGAAGCGAACGCTCGCCTTACTTTAGAACATCGAATTGAACAATTAACCTTATAATTGGAGCGTGCCTTTCGTAGGAACCGGTTAGGGTTAATCCACTGCAAGAGTAACTCATTAATCACTAGTAATTACACCAATTAATTAAGTCGTTGCGAGAGGCGACCGTACCCGGGCGGCTAGTTAATCTTGGTAGTTAGAACGGATAGAGCGAACGTTCGCCGGTCTTAAACCTAAGGGTAAGGAGTTATGGTGGTGTATAGAAATTGATTGAATTAGAATTGAAAACCGCTGATCTGTTGATTGCCAATGCTCTGGTGATCTAAGGGGGATTCGAAATCTAAGTTCGTCTATCTTCCCGTTAGTCAATCTTTTAATCTTTCTGTCTTTTATTTTCCTTTGCTTAATAGATTAGAAGTCGTGGAACTCACACCACGCACAACGTGTTTTAACCTGAGTAATTTGCCAGCTTCTTCAAAGTAGTCGATTAGAGGAAACCTTGAGTCGAATACGATCTGCTATACGCTTTTTCTTAGCATTAGTAGTTATTTGGTTGAACGCATCACAATGACACGTTCATCAAATTGGCGCCGTTGCCGGGGACTCTTCTACTTCGTTGAAAGAAGAGTTGGCATTTTTATTCTTCTACCTTTCCATCTTTCATCTTCCATCACACTTCGATTTTACACCGGTTGTGTTTGTTTTTGTCTCGTGCAGATCATAGCAGGTACAGAAGCAGATCACTTCCGTTTC
Organism: Linum lewisii; assembly: GCA_034768395.1. Lineage (NCBI taxonomy): Eukaryota > Viridiplantae > Streptophyta > Magnoliopsida > Malpighiales > Linaceae > Linum > Linum lewisii. The sequence goes on from CM068296.1 coordinate 75,111,103, forward strand.
ATCTTCCTTTACTACAATGATTACTCTTAAAAGTGTCGCGGACTACAGTAGGCCGCGTGCATCTAACCTCCGTTCACCCATCACCGTGCTTACTAATGACGATGATCCCGATTATGAGATTCAGATTCCTCTCTTGGAACTAATCTCAAGGGACATACAATTCGAGGGAAGACCAGATGATAATCCCTGCACACACATAACCAACTTTTTGGTTGTCTGCGACACCTTCAAGTCTGGGAATCTCAATAAGAATGCATTATATCTCCGAGCTTTCCCGTTTTCTCTCAGAGGTGCAGCTAAACAATGGCTTAACAGCAAACCGCCAGGTCATTACACTGAATGGGAGACATTAGCTCAAGATTTTGTTGAGGAATACTTTCCTCCTGCAAGAACAACTGCTTATAGAGACCGTATCTCCAGGTTCACACAGAGAGAGGATGCAAGCATGTATGACACTTGGAACGAATTTCAGTCTCTTCTCTTCGACTGCCCTCACCATGGGTATGAACAGAGACAGCTGGCTGACTTCTTTACTCGAGGAATGCGCAAGGAATCTGCAAACTGGGTCAACACCTTAGCCGGTGGAGATTGCACTGCTCTCACTCCTCAGGATGCTCTTTTGCATTTTGCTGACTGTGCTTCGAAATCTAGAAACTGGGAGAGGCACATAGAAGGAACCAAGAGCCAGAGTCAGAGCCAGAGTCAGATAAATGTTGCAGAGCAGATCAAGGCGGAAGTTCAGAAGCATCTGCAAGCAGCTGGTAACCCTCTCGACTCTCCGTCAGCTACCGTCTTTTCGGTTGACTGTGGATGGTGTGGATCATGTGCTCATAGCGGTGGAAGTTGCCTCAACTTCGGTGCAGCAGAAGTCTTGTCTACTGAGGAGGTAAACTTCATTGATCAAGGTTTTGCCAACAACCAGAAAGGCTATGCCGGTTACAGAAACTACGTGCCACGGAAGCAAAGCAACCAGTTGGTAGATCCTTATTATAGACCTCCGGGGTTCATTGGAGGGCAACACCAGTTTCAGGCAAAGCCGTGCTACAATAGAGATATGGACTATGAGAGGAAGTTTGATCAGATCATGAGCCGACTTGACGACCATGACATTCAGTTAAAAGCCCAAGCCGCACTTAATCAAGGAACAAAGGCTCAAACCCAGAGGATAGAAGACGCGGTACTCAATATGGCGAAACTTTTTACTAGTAATCCTCTCTTTAATCCAGAAGCATTTCAAGCAGACTCCGATATAAGGAGTGAACACGCTCAAGCTATTACCACTAGGAGCGGCAAGCAAACAACTGATCCAAAAGCTCCGGAACCTGACATAATACCAGATACTAGTGCTGCCATGGATATGCCAGAAATAGAAGATATCACAGAAGAGGAAGAAGAAGCACCTGCTCCTCCTTCGCCGCCCAAGACAGCCACTGAACCTGTCTTGGCGCCATATGTACCTAGGATTCCTTTTCCAAAAGCTGCAAGGAGCACGGCCAAGGATCACGACACTCAGTATAAGAAATGGTACAATGTTCTTAAGACTGCATAAATCAAGATACCAGTGACGGACGCTGTAGAGATTATACCACCACTCGGGAAGTTCTTTAAAGACCTCGTGAAGAAAGTGAAGAGTGGCGAGGTGTACTCTATCACGCTCACTAATGAATGTGCATCTATTCTAGGTGCGCCATCTCCCATTCGACAGCCGCCACCACCCCCAGCTATGTGTCTTGATCCCGGTTCTTTTACATTACCGTGCATTATTAATGGCATTCAAATTGATCACAGCCTGGTTGATTCTGGTGCTTCTATTAATGTTATGCCTGTCTATCTATATGAAAAGCTGAATCTAGGGCAACTAAACCTGATTACTCTGCATCTCGTTTTAGCCGATAGGTCTGTCAAACGGCCTAGAGGTATAGTAGAAGATGTAACTGTTTGCTGTGGCCCGTTTACTATACTAGCAGATTTTGTTGTTTTAGATTCTCGTGAGCTAGACAGAACACTTATCCTAGGTCGACCTTTCTTAGCAACTGCTGGTGTGAATATAAATTGCAAACAAGGCTTATTAACTTTAAGTGTAGGACAAGAGAGTGTTGCATTCCGCATTAAAGATAGCATGAGATATTCCATTGCTCAAGATGATAAATGTTATGCTATTGATCCCTTAGAGACGGCCTCGGCCGACTCCGTTACTAATGCTTTATCTAGTGATCCGCTAGAGTTGTGTTTGATTTCAGGGATTGATAATGCGTTAGACGACCCAGAGCAGCGCTTATGGCAAGATGAGCTAGATGAACAACAGGCAACATTCACACCCTTACATGCGCCTCCACACATCGAACCAGCTTCGAGTCGGATTACTACTTCATATGAGAATCCACCAGAACTTACTCTGAAGGAGCTGCCTGACCACTTAGAGTACGCATTTCTGGGAAAGGATCGCCAGTTACCTGTCACTATCAATGCGAATCTATCTCCCGAGCAGAAAGAGCAACTGATTGGGCTACTCAAGAAGCATGTTCGAGCTATTGCCTGGCAGTTGGCAGACATCAGAGGCATCTCTGAAACCTTCTGCAAACATCGGATAGTTGTTGATGAAGAATTCAAACCAGTCAGACAACCGCAACGCCGACTTAACCCTCAGATGCAGGAAGTCGTAAAGAAAGAAGTACTCAAGCTTCTAGATGCCGGTATCATCTATCCCATCGCCAACAGTCCTTGGGTCAGTCCAACTCAAGTTGTTCCGAAGAAAGGAGGAATCACCGTCATCCCTAATCCAAAGGGTGAACTCATTCCCACCCGAACAGTTACAGGATGGAGAGTCTGCATTGATTATCGACGACTAAATGATGCCACCAAGAAGGATCACTTTCCACTGCCGTTCATTGATTAGATGCTTGAACGATTGGCGGGTCATGAATACTACTGCTTCTTAGACGGGATGTCCGGTTACTTTCAGTCCCCATTGAGCTTGCTGATCAAGAGAAGACAACCTTCACATGCCCGTTCGGTACGTTTGCTTATCGTCGTATTCCCTTTGGATTATGTAATGCTCCCGCTACTTTTCAGAGATGCATGCTCGCAATATTTGGAGACCTGGTAGAGAATGTGGTAGAGGTGTTCATGGATGACTTCTCTGTCTATGGAGATTCATTTTCAAAGTGTTTGGCTAATCTGGATAAGGTGTTAGCTCGTTGTGAGGAGACTAACCTAGCTCTTAGCTGGGAGAAATGTCACTTCATGGTTACAGAAGGTATTGTTCTTGGCCATAGAATATCTAAGACAGGTATAGAAGTCGATCGTGCCAAGCTTGAGACCATTGCCAGTCTACCACCGCCGACCTCAGTCAAGACAGTTCGAAGCTTCCTCGGTCATGCTGGATTCTACCGGAGATTCATCCAAGACTTCTCCAAGATCGCTCTACCAATGACCAAGCTACTCGAGAAAGATGCTCCGTTCGTCTTTGACAAAGCCTGTCTTGAAGCCTTTGAGACTCTGAAGACTCAACTGACCACCGCACCGATTCTTACAGCACCAGATTGGAATCTCCCATTCGAAATCATGTGCGATGCTAGTGATTTCGCCGTTGGCGCAGTTCTTGGTCAGAGAAAGGAGAAGAAATTTCATCCTATCTACTTTGCGAGCAAGACACTCAATGATGCTCAGAGAAACTACACTACCACGGAGAAGGAACTCCTAGCTATCGTTTTCTCCTTTGATAAATTTAGACAGTATCTGGTTCTCTCACATACCATCGTCTACACAGATCATGCTGCTCTGCGCCATCTCTTAGCTAAGCAAGATTCGAAGCCACGTCTCATCCGGTGGATCCTTCTCTTCCAAGAATTCGACATAGAAATTAAAGACAAGAAAGGAGCAGAGAACTTAGCAGCAGATCATCTTTCTCGACTCGAGGAATCACAAACAGGTAAGTCTGCTACCCCTATCAATGATTTTTTCCCTGACGAGCTGTTGCGTGTTGAGACGTATGAACAGGTTAACAGCATAGCTATTGAAGCCCTGGGCAATCCCTCACGCTCAAGATTTGAGTAATGCCATCGATTCGGAAGAGCCATGGTATGCTACCCTGGCCAATTATCTTTCTCACGGCATTATCCCTCATGAGCTGGATTATAATGCACGTAAGAAATTGCTTAAAGAAGCCAAGTCATACTTCTGGGATGAGCCTTTCTTATACGGCATCAGTCTTGACGGGATGATCCGAAGATGTGTCTCTTACAATGAAGCAGCGGACATCATTCGCAAATGCCATGAAGGACCGTTCGGAGGACATTTCGGAGGCAACCGCACGGCGAGAAAGGTACTCGAAACAGGTTTCTACTGGCCCTCAATTTTTAGTGATTGCGATGTTTATGCTAGACGTTGTGATGCTTGCCAGCGATCAGGTAACATCTCTAACCGTAATGAGATGCCCCAAACTGTTTCTTTAACTGTTGAAATCTTTGATGTCTGGGGAATTGATTTTATGGGTCCGTTCACGCCCTCCAACGGAAACAAGTACATTCTCGTCGCCGTTGATTATGTTTCTAAGTGGGCCGAAGCTGAGGCTTTACCCACTAATGATTCTAGAGTGGTGGGACGGTTCCTTACTCGTCTTTTCACGCGTTTTGGTTCACCGCGCTTCATCATAAGCGATAGGGGTACCCACTTCCACGGACAATTCGACCGGGTGTGCAAACGCTTTGGTGTCACCCACCGAATGTCCACGGCTTATCATCCTCAAGCGAACGGCCAAGCGGAAGTGACAAACCGTGAGCTCAAGCGGATTCTTGATAGGACGGTTGGCCGGTCTCGCAAGGACTGGTCATCTAAGCTCAATGATGCCTTATGGGCATATCGTACTGCCTACAAGACTCCCATCGGTACCTCACCGTATCAGCTGGTCTATGGCAAGTCATGTCATTTACCAGTTGAGCTTGAGCACAAGGCATTCTGGGCTAACAAAGAGTTGAATATGAGCTATGCAGTAGCAGGTAATAACCGCCATGACCAGATCGCTGAGCTTGAGGATCACCGACTCCACGCATATGAAAGCACGAGGTTATATAAAGAGCGCACGAAGAAAATTCATGACTCTCAATTGAAGACGATCAAGCAGTTCTATCCCGGAGAACAAGTGCTTTTATATAACTCTCGCTTGAAACTGTTCCCGGGTAAATTAAAATCCGGTGGTCTGGCCCTTATACCGTGGTCCGCCAGACACCCTTAGGCAGCGTCTACATTCAAATGCACGATCAGGAGCCGTTCGCGGTCAACGGACATCGGCTTAAGCAGTATCTGCAAGGGTTAGCCGTATCATCCATAGACGTGCACTACCTCATTTTGGAATCCTGACACGAATCCAGGTATCGTCTGGCTCACGGACGTTAAACAAGAGCGCTTCGTGGTAGGCAACCCACGGCTGGAGTCAGTTATTTTCGTTTTGAGTCATTTTGCTTTAAAAACCCATCTTGCATGTTTGAAAAAAAAAAACAAAAACCCCTCCGCCGTTTTCAAAACAGTTTCGGCGAAAACATGTCCACATTTTCGCCGAAACCGCTGTTCAAATTAGACCTGACCCTCCTGTCCATACCTTTCGAACCGAAGACCCCACCATTCTCGCCGAAACGATTTCTTCCATTCTAACCATTTTTTTCGCCGAAACTATCAACCTGTTTTCGCCAAAATTTTTGTTTGATTTCAACCTGATCCTCCTGTCCTCACTTTTCGATCCGAGAATACCATGACTTCGCCGAAAATTTTTCTTCATTTAACTTGGAATTTTCGCCAAAAATTTCCCATCCTTTTCGCCAAAATTTTTGGTCTTTTCACCGGTATTTAAGGCCCCCTGGGTTTTCGTTTTCGCGACATTCATAAACCCCCCCACCCGAAAACTTAAACCATCCTCCCTCTCTCCGTTTGTGGGTTCCGCCGCGCGCCTCACTGATCGCCGCCGCCCCTTGCCCGCCGATCAAACGCCACCCACCCCCTTTTCCTAGCCCTATTTCAAAACCCTAGAATCGGAGCTTTTCAGCCCCAGTTCCGACCGACCTAGTTTTCAAGTTTTCCCTGTTTTTCGTGGATTTCCAATCGTTTTCTCGACTCATGTCTTCACGGTTAGTTGTTCAACCTTTGATTGTGCATCATTTGGCTTGTTAACTTTCAGTTTTGACGTGGTTGACTGTGGTTGTATTTTTGGTTCTCCCTTATTCGTCTTGACTGCTTTGTCGGTATCAATTGGCTAGGTTCTGGTATTGTTTTGTAGCCTTTTCGGGAGTGTGACCTGTTGTCTGTGCGTTTGTGTTCCTGCCTCATTCCATTATTCTTGCTTGCCTACTGAATTGACAAGTTCTTCAATGATATATCTTGATTCTATGATCTCTCGGTTGATTAGTCTACCCCCACTTATCACATTAAGTGTGGGGTAAGAGTCTTGTCATCTAATGCTGGTCATCTCTGAGTTATGTTTTACAGGGCCCCCAAGCGTTTTAAGACTACCAGTGCAGATAGAGCACAGCAATCCTCAACTCGCCAAAGTAGGACACCACCCCCTCGTCGTCCCGCACCAGCTGCACAGAAATCGCCGGCTGTAGCCATTATTCCCGAGGATTCGCCTACCCCTGCGACTCCCATCTCCTCTATTCCTACACCTGCCAATGGAGCCGTGCATCCTTTCATCGCCGCCCTGGAGTCGCACCAGTTCGAGGTCTTTCAGAAGATCAAAGACATCCCTCCGGCTAAGGTGGCAGTTCTGTCTCTTGACAGTCTCACAGCGCACAATCCGGCTTGGCACTCGACAATTGACACCGCTCTTAATAAAGCGGATTGCGAGTGCTGACCACTCATGGATCCCCGTACCCGCTCGTCGCCCTCCAGGAGTTCTGGAGTTCATTTCGGCGCCTCACCCCGAAGCCCTTTCGTGAGCAGAAATTCGTTTCCTTTCGCCTCGGTGGTGTTCTTCGTGAGAAGTCCCTTCGCAAATTCGGCCACTTGCTGGATCCACACGTCAATTTCAATACTGCATTAGCTGGCTTTGAGGACACATACTCCATCACCAGTGCTCCTTACCTGGATGTGTGGAAATGGGCATGCTGCGAAGATGAGAGCTCACCTATCGTCCACCCCACGGTCGGTGACATCTTTCACCCTGTTCTTAAATTCTTGCATTATGTTTGGGTGCAATCTTTGTGTTTTTGCAGCAAGACGAGCCGCCACCACGTTTCTCTGGAGGAGCTCGTTCTATTCCGTGCTTTAGAGGAGGATGCCAACCTGCACCCCGACTGGTGGCTTGCACGATTCTTTCACAAGCGCACTACCACCAAGAAGCTTCCTAGTGAGCTTCCAGGAGGCCCCTTCATTTCTATTCTGATCGACAACCTCCAGCTCGGTGATAAATGGGGCCCCGATATTCCTCGTATCCCGATTGAGCATGTAGGCGCTGAACTTGCCATAGCACGGCGCATCGACCTTTCAGAAACTATTGAGCATTGCCCTTCGCTCCCTCATCGCCCGGCCCAGCCAGTTGACCGCCCACCGTCGCGAGCACAGATCACCGCGGAAATGAATGAAAGGCTGGCGCACATTGAGAATTGGCAGCTAGACTACTCGGCTGGTTCGTTGCAATGGCAGAAGGACCGAGTGGCACATGAGGAGACTCAGAATGAGCGTTGGTCCACTCTACAGCAATTCATGGCTGACCAATCAGCCAGACATATGGACGAGCTCGCATGGCGACGGCAGATGGAGCAGCGGTTCGCCATATCATCCATTCCCACTGCACCTCCACCTCCTCCTGCGGAGCAGTGATCAGGTTGTTTCTATCTTTTTCCTTTCTTTTCTTTCTTCTTTTCGGGTCTCGACCCAATTTTATTCTGTGTGGATCCGGGGCACTTGTCCCGGTATCCTTTTGATCTTTTTGTTGTTTTTGTGTCTGTAGGAACTTGAGTAGCTACTCCGCTCCGCTCCGGACTCTCCGTGTTCATCCTCTACACCGACCATCACCTTCCAGGTTCTTCGTATAACTCTACTCTAGTTAGTTCTGTGAGGACACAGAACAGTTTAAGTGTGGGGTAGGGTGTTAGATAACCATGCATGATCTTGATTGCCTATATCTCTGTGTGTGCCTCGTGATTCCTGTCCAGTTCTCTAGCCTCGAATTGCTCAATTCTTGACTTTGGATGTTAAATTGATTTCAATTTTGAACAATGACGTCTAGACTGTTCCACTTAGAACCTGTAACTAACGTGTTGGAACTGATATTAAATGAGTCTAGGTCAGAACAGATCATAAATCACTTCAGTAGCTGAAACTTGAATAAATTGAATTGATTGGTTTGTTAATAACAAAGCTCGATAACACTGTTCTAAGATGATAAATGCTAGCTTCTTCCATGTTTTTCACTCCATATTTGATCACCTGTGATTGTGGCTTGAGATTAGATGGAAATCCAATTCGAAATCTTGTGTAAAAAGTTATAACTAGCTAGGATTAAGTGGCTAAATTGTTAAATCAAGTAATAAAGTTGTGCAAATCAATGCTAAGTTCTTTAAAGTGCTGAAAATAAAGCTAGGCAAGCCCGACACCTAAGTGAAGTGTTCGGGTTGAGCACTAGCATAAGCACAAATACTGTGAGCTAGGCAGGTCCAACACCTAAGTGAAGTGTTTGGTATCGAGCACTAGTATGCAGTGAATAAATTAAAGGAAGAAGTTGAAACTTGAAATAAATTGTTGTTTAAATTGGTCCTAGCTAGAACATGTAACGCACAGATCTAGAAACGGATGAAGTCGAGTTGATAGCCACGTCACTTTTCCTACCTCCGCATCCACATCATGGCTAGAGCTTAAAGTCTTTTCTCATTAGAATTGGTGTTATCGTAGTCGGTTAATTGTGATTAATTGTTTTGCCAAGAAACGAGCTTTGTTAAAACCACTACTTGAAGTGTGCAGAAATTAGTGAGATCGAAAACTTGTTGTGTTGATGTCCTTGCATGTATAGGTCACTCTTTCTACGTGGAACAGTCTAAACCAAATTGTTAGAATTGAATATCGGTTTAATCTCGTGTCATTTGTGAATTTGAGTGTGTTCTAGTTCAGTTTGCTTGAGGACAAGCAAAAGCTTAAGTGTGGGGTATTTGATGACACTCGATTTGACGTGATTATCGGCCGCATTTAAGCAACATTTCCTTGCTTGAAACGTGGTTTTAGGGGTAAAATAGCGAATATTCACTCAACTACCCTATTTCCTACCGATTTGGTTACTTTGGCCCTTTTCGGGTCTATTTGATGGTTTTCTAGTGTTTTTGCGTAAGCACAGGTTTTTGCCGTCAAATAAAGTAGCCATGGACGTGTCTAAGGCATAGGAACCTCGAGGAACTGAACCGGAATCGATCAAAGGAGCCAATCAATGTCAAACCGAAAATCTGCCCATTCACACTTACACATTCGGCGAAACCAAGCCCACATCTTCGGCGAAACCAACAGAGTAAATCAACCGATGCCAAGAGAAGGATGGTTTCGGCGAAAAGAGCCCAGAGTTTTCGGCGAAAATGCAAGGGAAAATCAATGGCGCCAACAGAAGGTATTTTCGGCGAAACCATTCAACTCTTCGAACCAAAAATAATGAACAGCCGGCGGACCCCCTGAACTCAAGCCAGTTTCGCCGAAACTACTCCTATGGTTTCGGCGAAAACATCAGATCAGCCCGGCCCAACTAGGGTTAAGTATAGAATCAGAAAACCCTAATCAACCCTATTTAAAGCAGGAGTCGGCAGCCAAGGAGGATAACAATAATTTACAGAGACACAACAATTCATAATTCGAAAAAACACAACTTTTCGAGATCAGTTTTTTCTCTGAAGTTCTGGAGCGAAGAGTTGGAGTTCGAAGAGCCGGATAGAGATCGTGACGCCATCCCTTCCATCTCGGAGAACCGGAGCTAGGAGTGTAACTTACCGAAGATCGGAGTCTGTCAGAGTCGTCCGAATTAGGTTTTTCAGATCCTTTTCTGTTCTTCCTTTGAATGATGAACTCTTTCTTTGTCTTTGTTTCTTTTGTAATGATCATGAGTAGCTAAACTCGTCAGAGCTTAGACTAGATGAACCCTAAGTGACCCAGGGCTTTAAAGCGGTCACGGATCGGCGGTGATTAGATTTGAAATTCAATCAGTTCTTTTTCATGTTTGATTCGTTCTTCATTGTTCATGTTTCTTGTCTGGATTGATCACCTAGATTAGATTCTTGTTAAGCTAAGGATAGAAGCGAACGCTCGCCTTACTTTAGAACATCGAATTGAACAATTAACCTTATAATTGGAGCGTGCCTTTCGTAGGAACCGGTTAGGGTTAATCCACTGCAAGAGTAACTCATTAATCACTAGTAATTACACCAATTAATTAAGTCGTTGCGAGAGGCGACCGTACCGGGCGGCTAGTTAATCTTGGTAGTTAGAACGGATAGAGCGAACGTTCGCCGGTCTTAAACCTAAGGGTAAGGAGTTATGGTGGTGTATAGAAATTGATTGAATTAGAATTGAAAACCGCTGATCTGTTGATTGTCAATGCTCTGGTGATCTAAGGGGGATTCGAAATCTAAGTTCGTCTATCTTCCCGTTAGTCAATCTTTTAATCTTTCTGTCTTTTATTTTCCTTTGCTTAATAGATTAGAAGTCGTGGAACTCACACCATGCACAACGTGTTTTAACCTGAGTAATTTGCCAGCTTCTTCAAAGTAGTCGATTAGAGGAAACCTTGAGTCGAATACGATCTGCTATACGCTTTTTCTTAGCATTAGTAGTTATTTGGTTGAACGCATCACAACGACACGTTCATCAGTATCTTTCAAAATCGTGACCGATATTTGGGGCTCCCCGCAATAATACTTTGATCCAAATCAGATACATTTAGTTTTGTCCTTAACCAAGTTTCTTTGAAGCCTCGTAGCTGGAAACGGAATGTCTTTCCCCAGCAGGCTTTCATACTCTGATACAATCAGTTATCTTGGGTATTCTTGTATATGCTATGTCGTGCTTTCTTTTCCCCGACATCATTTGTGAAAAAATCTCCATGCTGGTTTCTCGGTTCCGGTGGGGTGAGGTTGCAGATGAACGGAAAATACATTGGGTATCTTGGGCTAAATTTTTTCGGCCCAACATCTAGGGGGACTAGGTTTTCGGGATTTTGCAATTTTTAACCAAACGCTGCTTGCAAAGCAGTGTTGGCACATTCTTGAGAATCCTGAATTATTGTTATCTAGAGTGCTTAAAAGTGTGTATTTTCCTTCCGAGTCCATTCTTACGGCTTCAGGACGGGCCCGGCCCTCTTGGGGATGGCAAATCATTATTCATGGTCGCGATTTGCTTCTGCATGGTCTTCGATGGCAAGTGGGATCTGGGAATTTGATTCACCTATGTATTGATAATTGGCTCCCTAATCAATCTATGCTTAAACCACGGTTATGTCATTCCACACCTTATTTAGGTCCTTCGAGAGTTTCTGGTTTTATCCGTAACGGATTCTGGATTGGACCACTTCTTGGATACTAGTTCACTCCAGATTCAATATCTTCCATTGTGTCCATTCCTCTTCTATGGTTCATGATCAGATAATTTGGCATTTCACTCCTATCGGTGAATATTCTTCATCTTCTGGATTTTCATTGGGTTTATCTCTTCAAGAAGACCGTACGATTTTCTCTGCTTCATTGTTTGATGACGGGAGTTCAATTTTGTATGCTTCATCGTTTGATGACGGGATTTGGGCATCGGTTTAGTCTCTTAAATTTCAGTCAAAGCTTAGTTTCTTTCTGTGGAGACTTCTGCATCGAGCTCTCCCTACAATTAATGCCCTCGAACTAAAATTTACATTTGCCTCCGCTTTGTTCTGTTTGTCATTTATAGGATGAAACAGTAGAACATCTCATGTTTGGTTGTTTTTGTTTCTCGACGTTTCTATGCTCTAACAAGCTTACAACTGATTCCGTTTGAATCTTCTCATATGTGTCTTGCTTGGAGACATATTCTACAAACATCTACACTCTTGGGGCCTATTTGGGTTGTTTCCTGGTGGCATATCTGGAAAATTCGTAACCACGCCGTTTTTAATGAAACTGAATTTCAAATTCATGTCATGTTCCGTCAGTTTTCGCACCATGTCGCGGAATTGTCCTTGGTGCAGCATAATTCTCTTTTGACAAGGTCTGCTCCTCTCCAAGTGCCCGTCCCAACAGAGTGGGTGGCCCCTATCCGGGACCGATTAAAGATTAACGTTGATGGAGCCATGCGTGCAGGTGTGGGAGGGGGTATGAGATGGGTGCTACTACATTCATCAGGCTCAATACTTAACGCTTTTTGGACTTCGTATCCAGGTATTTCTGATATGCTCGTGTTAGAAGTACTTTTGGCATTACGAGATGCTTGTTCGTGGTGTCTCCGCTTCAATGTTTTGCAGGTTGCCATTGAAAGAGATGCTGAGATAGTTTTCTCATATCTTTCTGTATCTCGAATTTGGGCTACTTCGGGTGGTTCCATAGTTGATGAGCTTTTGTTGATTCAACGTCAAGTCCTTTCTCTACGTTTCTAACTTGTTTGTTGGTCTGGTAATAGAGCTGCCCATTCTGTGGCACGCTTGACTCTCAATTTTCTCATAGGGAACTTGTCGGTAGTCTTCTCTCCCTAGGTTGAACCTTAATCTTTTTAGTGTCTTTTGATATCTGGATTTCTCCTAATGAGGTTATCTATGACAAAAAAAACCATCTATTGAGTTTCTAAGATTCAAAAGTATAATAAATGTGGTTAGAATTATTTTGGGTCATAATAAAAAAATATTGTAAACTTATATTAATATTTTGAAAAGTGGAGTACTTACTTTGTCAATTATTTCAAAATATTCTTTGAGATATCCTTATTATTTACTAAACTCATTAGAAAATTTCTTTGTTATTTATTTTAAAAATTTTGATTAAGAACTTATTAATTAATAAATTGAAGAAATTAATTAAAGGAAAAAATGGGATAGATGAAGGAAAAAACGTAGTCATTATGTAATCAACTCTTTCCAACTAATAGACAAAATTACGAAATTAAGTCCTCCATTAATAAATAAAAATCCAATAAAAACAAGGTACGAAAAGGCGTAACACGCAGTGGGGAAAGTTCCGGAGCAAGAGACGATCAAAGCCATGGAGGAATTCTACAGGGAAATCTACGCGCTGAATGGATAACCCTAGTTTTTAAGGGTTTAAGTTTTGACAATTCCTACTCTGGGTGTGCAGACGGTTCTTCCTTCTGGCGAGTCTCCCTGCCTTCATTTGTCAGTGTCGTGCTCTTCGTCTTGTCATCGGACTTATCCTCCTTCACAGATTTCGAACAAGTAATGGAATTGAGTTTCGTGATCGCGAAGATGAGAACAGCAATCGAGAAAAATATGCTTTGAAAGAAAGAGCATCCTTAGCACCGGCCGACGACTGCGTATTGGTTTCGCCTCCGCGTATGGTGGTTTGCCTTGGAAATTAGAGTGCAGGGGTTGGGATACGGGGCCATTGAAGAAGATTTCGGGGTTTAGAGGTCTAATCTGGCCGTTGTAGAAGATATCGTCCGCTGAAATTGGGGAGGTGTTACCACCAGAGTCTCTGCCGACTATTGCTATCAGATGAGTAAGAGTTGTAAGACGGAGAAGTTGGAGAGAGAAGGAAGAGTGAGTTAGGCGGCGGCGGCGACGGCGACATCTGTTGTGCAAGGAAGGATTGAGTGGGGTTCGTCGACGGTTACAAGGGAGATTTGCGCGGCGAGAGATGGTGGTTCTCCGACGATGGGCGGTTACATCTTACAGGGAAGTTTTTTTTCCTCTCTCCCATGTTTCGGTTTTTTTGGTTCATTTATTTATTTCTATTACTTTTAATTTTTTTCCTTTTTCCTTTTTATTATTTTTTCTCCTGTTGCTTCAATATCTCATGTGATAGATGCTCTTTTCAGAGTTTAAGAGGCCTCGTAGCATGGTGTTGAGCAAGTGGCTCTATTGTCTACCGTTGATTTTCTTCAGCGGTTGGATGTGCGTTTACTTTTTACTTAAATGATTTGAAATGACTTTGGTTAATCAGGAGCTGGTAGGACGACATTCTTTACCCAGGTATATTCGTTCTTTTCGTGTTAGAACTTCTTTCTTTTTGGGACGTATGTTGTGGGGTGTTTTTCATCTAGTTTTTTGTAGGTTGACATGGAATGGGATGGTGAGTTGCTTTCCAAGAGATTCTTCGCATGAGGATTCCAGCACCTTAATGGCGCTTCATGACGGTTCGCCGTTCAGGTAACAAGGCCGCCCATTACGTGGCTCGTATGTCCCTGGCTAACCTCTCAGGGGTCATGAAGGTCACTACAAGAAAATACCAATTTAGTCACGGTTATTTAGTCACGGTTTTTGAAACCGTGACTAATTTGTCACGGTTTTCTGAAACCGTGACTAATTAGTCACGGTTTTATGAAATCGTGACTAATTTGTCACGGTTCAAAAGAAACCGTGACTAATTTGTCACGATTCCTTATGAACCGTGACTACTTTGTCACGGTTTCAAAAGAACCGTGACCAATTTGTCACGGTTCTAAAGAACATTGACTAAACTGGTCACGGTTCTTTATGGAACCGTGACAAATTTTGACAGGCTGGCAATCTTCTTCAATCACTGCCCGACGACTCTTCTCTCATCTTTAATCTTCTTCCTCTTCTCTTCCTCAGTCTTCTTCCTCTTCTTCAATCTTCATTCTTCATTCTTCAAGCTCCTCTTCATTCTCCTCTCCCCAGCCGCCGCCTCTCCCCTTCGGAAACCAAATCCCCACCGGCCGACGACCCTTCTTCTTCTTTCTTCGCCAGTCAGCTCACCAAAGCCAACAATCGGCGGAATCTAGATCTGAAACCACCAGCGAGAGCTAGGGAGAGTGGGGTTCCGTCTCGTCGGCCTTCCTACACCACTTCCCCCACCGCCACCACCAACCCTTCCTCCATCACCTCCGGACTCCACCGCCGCCGCCAACTCCACCGCAGATCTAGTCTCCTCCGACTCTCCTCTTCTCCAAATCACGTCTACGACATCGATTGGGACGTCAGCCTCGTTGATGGTCCTCGTGGCTACTCCGGCGAGTCTCCTGGTCGGATGTCGTCGATCTTCAATCGGAGGCAGCGGCGATGATTTCAATCGGAGAAGACAAAGGGCGTCGATGCAATTTTTGGAAAGTTTGGGGGCTCTAGGCAATTTTTGGAAAGTTTGGGGGTCTGTTTTATAAATGTAATTATTTTATTTTCAAATTAATTAAAATTGTAATTTGTATTATTTGAAACAAATTAATAAATTAATGACCTATTAGAAATCCTGTAAAATGGAGTGACTAGTTTGCATAACTGAAAGAGTTGAATTGGGACCTTTTGTTAACTGACAAAGTTTTTGGATCACTTTGCATAACGGAAGGAATTGAGGGTTTGGTTCTATAATTATAGAAAATTACAAATGTAGTCACTGAAACACTGCTATTTGGTCACTAAAATTAGTCACGGTTTTTGTACAGAAACCGTGACTAATTTTGTCACGGTTCCTTAAAGAACCGTGAGTAATATTAGTCACGGTTCTTTAAGAAACCGTGACAAAATTAGTCACGGTTTCTTTAAGAACCGTGACTAATATTACTCACGGTTCTTTAAGGAACCGTGACAAAATTATGTTAGTCACGGTTTTCAAGTAAACCGTGACAAAAAATGCTCATTATAGTAATTAAAGGGTAAAAAACCGTGACTAAAAGTGTATTTTGTTGTAACCGGTAGACATGACTTCCTGAGTTGGGACTTGATGTTTCTTTTTTGAATGTGTTTGATGTCTCCGTATCTCCGCAAAGAGCTGCCTATGTAAAAAAAAATCAAATAAAGTAGTAAAAAAAAAATTTTAAATGAAACTTAGCATCAAATGTAATGTTGACGCTGCAATCTTTGCTGAGTTAGGTACAATCGGCCTTGGGACGTGTGCTCGTTATGCGAATGGGAGGGTGTTGCATTACAGAATGGCGACCAGACGTATGGCGGCTCGGGTCAAGGAGGCGGAAGCGTTAGCACTCCGAGATGTGATTATTTGGATGCGGGAGATGGGATTCGGAGATGTTGAGTTCGAGAGTGATGCACAATTTGTGGTCGACAGTGTGAACCGGGAAGAGAATGACGAGACCGAGTTTGGTGACATAGTACAGCAATGCAGGGGCCTTCTTGAAGAGAACCCAGGCTTTGTAGTCAGTTTTGGTAGGAGGAGTAGCAACATGATGGCACATGTTTTGGCCAGACATGCTTGTTCTTACGATTCGCCCCACTGTGGAGTGATGCCTCCAACTTGGCTACGTAATTTACTGGACGAACGTTGTTTAATTGGGCATTAATGACATAAGTATACCCATTTCGGGAAAAAAAAAACTGAAACTTATGAATTTTTAAATAATTTTAAATGTGAAAAAAAAATGCTTAGAGGTGGTTTCTAGGAGGTGTTTTTATTGCAACAAAGAAAAACAGATGCAAAGTAGGTTCTTTTCCTAACCTTAAGGAGAGGGTTTGAAAATAGTCTATGTTTATATACAAGTATAGATAGATTATAAGCAAATATATTTTTACTCCTTTAATTCTTTTCATAATAGGTACTTGATTTGTTAAATTTATGCACCAATTTTTTCATAATATGTACCTTATTTGAATTTACAAGTACTAATTTTCATAGTATTTACTTAATTTGTTAATTTTAGGTACTTATGGCCCCTGGCGCTTGGCCAACAGACGGTCTCCATGGATCTGTCCACATCAACTGGCATCCGCCCTAATCCATCAAACACTTGACGGGAACAGGTAAGCAGATCAACGTCTAGGATCACCTTAGTAATAGGGCGCTCGCCCGGTCACCCAGCGCACCAACTCACCCGTGTTAGCATGAGAATCCAATTATATCAATGTCCAAATCATATTTTATCATTCTAAAATGTAATTTATTATATTTTCTCAAGTTCAATAATATCAATCATTATATAATTTATTAAAATTATGGTGAAAAATATCAAACTCTTACGTAAGTGCTATGTCGGTATTATCATACATCATTCCTAGCGCTACCACAAACTGAATTCCGCCTATAAAATTCTATCCAAAATACAAAAGGTGTGTGTCATTTCAAAAAGACAAATGGGGTTCACGGGTTCCAAGGCAATCATAGCTCTCCTCTTCCTCACAACTCTCTTTCTAACCTCTGCTTCGTGTAACGATGTACCATGCCAACCAAAAAACCCACCGGAGAAGCCGTATAAGTCGCCGCCGTCCTCCTCGGGTGAGAAGAAATGCCCCACCAACGTCTTGAAGTTCGGTGTATGCGGTAGCTGGCTGGGTTTGGTGTATGAGGTTGTGGGGAGTAAACCCAGCAAGGAATGCTGCACAGTTATCAAAGGGATTGTAGATTTGGAAGCAGCAATGTGTCTATGCTATGCCGTGAAAGCCAATGTCTTAGGAATGGTGAAGATAGATATCCCTATAGCTGTTTCTATGCTCGTCAATTCATGTGGAGGCAATATCCCTCAAGGTTATAAGTGCCCTTGAACAAGCATATATAAGCATGTGCTTAATGCTTTAGTTTCCTATTTCTTCAATAAATGTTGTACTAGCTACTACTATGTAATTGTCTGTCGTTTTGTTGGTGTTAAAATTATGTGGCTTAAGTTGGAGTACTTGTGTTTCGCTCCTTATCTTATTTAAAATGAACTAGATGCAATTGTGCTTTTACCGGCAAAAGTTGAACAACAAATTAGTTTAACTTATGAGGCTGCGATTGTCAACATTAAGCAAAGGCAGGGTACATTCTGTGATGCCTAGAAGATTGATGTTGGATTACGCAGGAGCATGCAGTTCATGACTTACTCATTTTCTGTCTCAAAACGACAGAAATGAGAACCTTGAACTAGCTGCTTGATGAAAATGTTACATTCGTAAACCTAACGATGACCATCTTCAAAATAAGAAAAAACTAGCTAGAGTGTTGGCCTCGTTTATCCTTCAACTCACAAGTTAGATACACATTTATTTCTCTCTATACAAGCATAATCCATGATTCAACCCATGTAGATGTAGTGGACTAATCAGGGGTTACGATGCAAACAACGACCATGCAAGTATTACAAACAACAAGAACTATTTTTATTAACCAATTATATAATTTATGTTACATAAAAAATACATCAATTTATGTCACTCTACTATTATACCAATAACCATGTAGATTACAACAATGCTAAAATAACAACCGTGTACATCTAATCAATGGGAGATGCAACTCCAAGAATAAAATAAGTAAAATTCAGTGAAGCACACACAAATCTTAGATCAAGCCGCTAACTTTAGTGCTTGCTAGACAGTTTCAAAGAAAACACCAATAGGTCAATGCTACTCACTTCACTTGGTGTCTAATGCACAAACTATTTACATTGGCTGTAAACGTAACTATAAGTTCGTGCTTACCTAAGAAGCATTGTATCAATGTTATGGTTAGAAATGATAGCATCTTCTATTATGGCTTTGTATGGTCATTGTGGACCATGTCCTTTAGTATTGAAAATCCTACGAAATTTACACAATCCGATGGTGGGCTACCGACAACACTACATCTTATGTTTTTTAATAGCCTAGTATATAATGACTACTGTCAGTTGTATATTAGTTCTGTTATAAGTTAAGCTATAATATCTATAAAGCCTGGAAATGTCAAGTTATAATCTAGATTAACCAAACATGTATATATAATATAGTAGATGCTATGCTCACATTAATATCAAGTTTGACATGCCAGTGCCACCATGTGCTCTCTCTTTATTCCTCAAGAGAGGTTCATTATACAAACCCAGCGTCGTCATTTACAAAACTTGGAACTTTGTTAACAGTGATGCCGCCTTTTTCTTTCAAGTTGCTACTTGCTTGCTACCAGCAAACCTGAACAAAAGCGAGCTGATTCGAGTGATCTATTTGGGCCTAATAGTATAATTTCTTAATCAGCCCAAGCCTTAAATGAGGAGTTGGGCTACTGATTTATGGCCCACCAAGCTGGGTTTGGTAAGCCGGGCAATTTGGCCAGGCCACAATTGGAGTTTGGAAACCAATTCACTTAGGCTAGTTACCCCAAATGGCCTAACTGCACCTTTATTAAATTTAATCCAAATTAATTTGGAGCTTTACTTCCTTATTTCCTTTAACCCAACAAAGTTATGCTCATATGGTGAACGCTCCGGTACCCACTGGGTACCGATACCCTATCACTAAAATTTCATCACAATTATGTTTGAATTTTAAAGTTTGAGAGTCTTAGTTTAGTGTTTAGGGTTTAAGATATAGTGTTTGGGGTTTTGAGTTTATTTTGGGGGTTTATGATATTTTAATTTGAACTTTTGGTCAAAAGTTAGAGTTTTACATACGATTTAGGATTTGAGCTTATGAAGTAGTATTTGAGGGTCAAAATTCAGTGTTTAGGGAGTAAGCATTATTCACTAGTGCTCATGATTTATTACAATGGATTTAGGACTCATTATTTGAATTTTAACCATTTAAAAATGTGAATTTAGTGTACTAGGGTACCGATACCCTGTGGGTACCGGAGCGCTTGCCATTCTATCATTGAAACCGTAACTTAGGATCCGTAATAACCATCTTAATTCACGAGATTGTAATTTCATATATAGTTGAAAACTAAGTGATGCACAAATTAACGCACACTAGTTTTACTTATTGATTTCTCCAAAGAGATTGTTATTTCCCTTGGATCTTTTCGGTTCTATTACTCAACAATTGTGTGTAAAGCTATTTGAGGTTTCGTTGTTTGATTTTGTGAATGATTGTGAATGAAATAGCTAAGAAAAGCAAATTAAACAAGTAAGCAGATAGTGGTTTCAAAGTATGACTAAGGCAGCTGTTCAGACTCGAATCCACACTAGTTCGGTTTAGATGGATAATGCAATGCAATTTTAGTTTATCAGACTTCGATGACTCGACACTTCCTTGGTTAATCTCTACTCCGTGGTCAGGCCATAGAGATTCTATCTTATCAAACCTTCAAGCTCCTATGGTCAAGCTAACTTGCAAATTATCAAGAACGAACGAAAAGCAATGAAATGTCATATAGATATGCAAAGAGATTAGGTCTACCAATCCTATGGTCAAGCTATTGGCAGAACCTAATGACCTCCTAAACTCTAGAATGATTCATGTTCATGGTCAGACCCGCGAATTCAAAGATGAAACAGAACCCTACGATATGGTCAATCAACAGATTCATAGAGTTTCAAATTAGGGTTTAGGAGAAATCGCATTTATGTCTGAATAAACATCAATTGACAAAAACGGGTTCAAACCCAACATCATTCATACAAAATCTAACTATGGTTTCATCTAATCTGAACAAACTTGAGAGTTTAGCTCCTCATGGTTTCGAAAGAAACAACAAGAATAAGAGAAAGAAACACCGGAGAGAAAGCCATCTTGCTCCGGAAGAAACTAATCTTGCATATTTGATTGATCATCTAGCTAATCTTCGCTTCGCTCTCGCTCAATCATGTCTTCAAAGCTCCAAAATCTCCTCCCGAGAGTGTCTGGTTCGTCGAGAATTGTATGAAGAATGGTGAGTCCTAATATGTCTCTCCTCTAAAAATAGACCCAAAATCCGCAACTGTTTAAAAGTGCGCCCAAAAAATGCACTTGGGCCGCACTTTTGAACAGCACTTTTATACATGATTTTCCCAAAGTGCTCCAATGCGACCGAAGTGCCCACAAAACGATCCAAACCTCTTGCAACTCGTCTTAGACCCTCCTTTGACATCTATAGCTTGTAACTCACATGAAAACACTACAAAATGACATCAAATAGACCCAAAACGGGTCAAGGGCACTAAAACATGGCGTTTGACACAAAAATGAGAATCTACCTCGAATCATGCATAGAAGTATGTAAAATGGATGGAATATCGCTTAGGAATGAAGAGATGGACGCGGTAAATCTAGCATCATCACTAAGATACATTATTCTATCAATACCCTTCTTTTCTCACATACCACCTTGTCTATGTTTGGCCTCCCACATCAAAGCCTTTTCAGAATAACTCCAAACTAATACAACCATATTTCATTATGACATATAGTTAGAAAATCACTCCCTGTTATTGCTTCCTTGTACCTTTGTAACAATCCACCCTAAATGACTCTAGTTGAACCATCAACTAGAGTCATTTAGGGTGGATTGTTACAAAGGTACAAGGAAGCAATAATAGGGAGTGATTGGTTCAACCCATGTAATGGACTAGGGGAGTTACAAAAAAAACACACACAAAGTGCAAAAAAATTCCTTTATAGCCCACCCGTAGGCGTTCTCGTGAACCATGAGCAGCAATCGAAGCCTAGCACAACGAGCATACTCATAAACTATCTCTAAGAACACATCCTTCTAGCGCAAACTTCACATATCAAGATTACTCATAATAGGGAAAGACACGCTACGAATCTTCATAAAGTACTTAATTATTTTCATTTGTTACTTCTAGTTTTTAATAATTATAATTAATTTTTTAGATTTTTGGGAACTCATCATATTATAATAATATATAGGGAAAATGGTGTTCTGCTCCCTCTACTTTGTCAAGTTAACAAACAGCCCCAGTATTACGAAATGACCGATTTACCCCTCCTATTATATCCAACCTAACAATCAAGTCCTTCCATCCAAGATTCCTTTAAGTGATGACTCATCCATAATTAATGATAGTATATTGTCACATCAGCGACTTTCATCCATATTTGTTGTTGACTCAACTAAATTAAAAAGAAGAAATACATAAAACATAACAAGGAACTAAATTAAATTTATAATTTATAAATGAAAAAATAAAATATTATTATTTATATTTTAAATTTTAATTGTATTAATAAATAAAATAAATAAAAATTTCCTAAATAAAAACAAAACTTATTTATTCATATTTTGTTCACAATTATGACCATTTTGACAAAAATCGACGTAACCGGTCAAAGTTGGTCGGTCAATCGGTCACCAAGTTGGTCGGTTAACGATTAAGAGGTTAATAATTTTTTTAACTTATTGACCTACTAACATTCTTCAGTTATTAACCTAATCGGCCGACTCCCACCCCTAGTTATGGAGAATCCTCCTTTGCAACCAAAAATCCATGGCTCCTCGGCCTCTCTGGCTTTATGCTCTTGGTCGACCAGAGTCCTTTCAATAAGGTGGCTAACTAGATAAGGAGTAACCCAAGGGTTTAGGATCGGCACACTATTAATATCTAGTGCAACAAGGAGATTTGTGAAGCGATTCGTAAGGTGCATTTGCCCCCTTGATCTTGAAGATGAGAGATTCACTAAAGACATGAAGTTCTTTTTTCGTGCGCTTTGCGTGTCGTGCTGTCAAGGAAGAAGCTCTTACTTGAGACCCCCTTCCAAGATAGCTTCAAAATGTCGATGATACCCAGTGGAAGTGGCTCTGGAACCTCTCCCTTTTGTCGAAAATTCGATTTTTCCTCTGGAGATGCATTCACAAGACTTTAGCAACAAATTTCAACCTCAGTAAGAGACAGCGCTCGCCCACAATATCTTGCTCTCTTTATCGCTGTCTAGATGAATCTATTTCTCATTGCCTCCTCTTTTGCTCCCATGCAGCCAGCTCTTGGGAGCTAGTTCTCCTTCTCTTAGGCTCACTGATTCTATTTCATCCTTTGCATCTTGGGTTTTTCTCTTACAATACTCACAGACCGAAGATAAGATGGACTTCATAGTAGCTACAAGCTAAACATTTGGAAAACAAGAAATGTTTTTGTCTTCAGGCACCAACGCTCGTGTGCGAGTGTTACTGCAATGTCCTCCTTGTCAGAGTCTACAAAATGGTCTTCTAACCCCCAATCCCTGTCCTTGCCAGCTTCATGGCTCGGAATGTTCCAACCAAGACCGATCCACCCCGCTCTATCACTAACCCTCCGCCGAGTACTATTTGTCTAAAGGTACACTACGATGGATCATTCTTGGATGGTCCCAGAATACGGCTTTTGGTGTTGTCATTACTAACACAGAGGGACAAGTGTGTGACGGCCGATCTGGGACTTTTTCCTATTCTTCACCTATCGTAGCTGAAGCTAGAGCTCTCTTGGAAACGGTTGTGGTTGCTTGCGAGACCCATTCCGAGTGCACGGTTTACTCTGATTACGCGCCTTGACCTTGTGTCTTTCCTTTCTTGTGTGAAGCACCGATTGCCATGGCCATGTTTCGTCCTGCTTGGCAACATCACAAAGATCCTCGTGGACAAACCGTCTATTGTTGTGCGGTTCATCCAAAGTCCTTAACAAAAAAAGCTAATTAGGTGGCTTGGTCAGCAAGAGATTCTCAACTCCCCCTGATTTGATTTCTATTATAGGCTCTAGGTTCTCGAGCTTTTGAGTTTCTGCTTCACGTAATTGCAGGGCCGGCCCAGAGGGTGTGTCGGCCTGTTTCCGACACAGGGCCCCAAAATTTCAGGGGCCTCCGGAATTTCGGGTGAAAAGTATCAGATAAATAATTATTAATAAGTAATTCGGAAACTGAAATATAATCACTATTGAGTATGTGGTGTAGTGGTTAGAAGATGGTACATAAATTATTTTATGGTAGTTAGGTCACAGGTTCAATTCACAGAGATGTTGCTTTTATTAGTTGTTTTTCTCTTTTTTTTTTATCTATTGGGCATATGGGGCCCTCTTTTTTATTTAATAATTTATATCATTTATCTAGATGATATTTTTATTAGTTATTTTTCTAATCTATCTCTTGGGCATGGAAGCTTCTTTTTTATTAAATAATTTATCTCATTCATCCGTCAAGTCATGCACCCTTTATTTTTGTTAAATAAGTATGGACTCTTATTGTTTTAATCCTTTTTAGAATATTGTTAGGATTTTTATAATAATATATTTTGAATCATTTGGATATCAATTTCTAATCGATTAGAACTTAAATTTCAAAATTAAATATATGAGCTTTACAGAGATATCTCCAGTTATAATTTCAAAGAAAATATATTTGAGAATAAATAAATAAACTACTTATCATTATAGAGCGTTATTTTTTGAATAATATAAAATTTAATACTCATATATCTATTAACCAACAATGTTATATTTGTTTCAAATATAATAATATTTATTCAAATGTAAAATGTGAATTTTTATTTTGATATACTTAAAATATATTTTGTCAAAATATGTATAACGGGGCCACATCTTGATTATATCACAGGGCCTCCAAAATTCATGGGACGGCCTTGTCAGGTTGATTAATAGATATCTCTGTTCTAAAAAAATTATCTCAGCTAGATCTATTTGGGACGGGAAGAATCCTAGCCTAAGAATTTTCCTAAAGAGGGGTCAGTAAAAAAAAAATTACCAAACAAAGGTGTTCTTTCATTTAATTCCCAAAATATGGGTGATTGTGTCACCTCACTTATATATCATCATTGGGTCTGGCGATTTAGCAATCAAATTACTTTTTTTTATAACCGGAATATGCTATTACATATTTGATGGAATTTTGTTGTTAAGATTTGTATATATTTGTTGGCTTTTAATATATTACTTTTTTATTAATGTTTTCAAAATCGTATCGGTATATATTTTGTCGTGGTTCAATCAGTAAAACTGTTATAAATTATAGTGAATCAAAAACATGTTAATCCTATAAAAAAATCATTAAAAAACTCATGGTTGAGTTTGCTTTTGTGGAACTTGAAATTACCCTAAACCCGACAACTCCACTTTTTTTAGATGAGTTAGGGCAATTTTTTTCGGTGTTGGCCCTATATTTCGGCCGCCGCCGCGGGCACCACTTCAGAGCCGCACGATCTGATCGACGGTGGGTGGGAGAGCTCTCTGGCGTGGGCCCGCTGTCAGGAGCTGTCAGCCGTGGGTCAGGCTTATTAAATGCATTTAATCCATTTACCAATTAATTTTAATAAATGAAAAGCGGCGTATTTGAAACCGTATACGGTCCAAACCGTATACGCCGAATTTTTTTTAAATTCAAATTTTGGAAATTTTGAATTTTTCGAATTGAAAGAAACTGAAGGGACGGTTTGCTCCCTCCAATTAACCAGAACCGATTAACCAGCCAAAACATATTTTCGTGCAATCTTCGATCCCCAATCTCGAACTCCACTGTCTTCCGTTATCTGTGTTCCAATTCCCCGTCGGTGACTTTCGTCGGCGAGCTTGTGTTGTCTTCACACCTCTGTTATTCAATTCCTAGGTGGTCAGCCTCAGTTGTCTTCTCACCAATGGCGAAGACAAAGCAGTCAACGGAAAAGGTCTGACCTAGGCCGCAACAAAACGAGAATAAGGTAAGTCCTGCCTTTGGCTAACTTTTTCTATACTTGGACCTTACCCTAATCTAACTTTCATTGTACGAATATTGTATTCGAATGAATGCTTCGTTTGTGGTACCACTACAACAAATTTGTTGTTTAGGAGGGGTTTGAAATCTCGTTTAACAGGGGTTTAAACCCCTGTTAAACCGTTTACCAGCGGTTTAGAAACCGCTGTTACTCTGTCCGTTGCTAAACGGAATAACAAGGATTTCTGAAAACTGCCGGTAAAACGTACGTTTAACAGGGTTTAAACCCATGTTAAACGAAAGCCATTTAACAGGGTTTATAACCCCTCCTAAACGACAGTCATTTAGAAGGGGTTTTAAACCCCTGTTAAATGACTTTCTTTTAACAGGGTTTTAAACCCCTGTTAAATGATTTTTTAACAAAAAAAAAAATAGCCCAGTAAGAAAGACTAGGTGAGAAACAGTTCATAGGTTAAATCACCATCACTAACCATCATAGGCTTCAGATTGAATCAATCATCTTACACAACATACTAACCACAAACACAAAGAAAGTCAAAGAAAGACAGAAGTTTAAAGATCAGAGTCCAAGTTGAGGTTGTTCTTCTCAACAGCAGTGCGGACGAAATGACCAACATCTCTTGTTTGTATCAACACACCATTTTCTAACAACAACTTCACCAGTCCAGTATGCCCAACTTTCATTGCCTTCCATAGTGGGACATTGCCATCTGACTCTGCAACAGGTTTCAAGATATTCTCAAAGTCAACTTCTATCATCAGTATACTAAAAGTTGACTTACTTTATAAACTCCATTATTGGATCAACAATCTATGGCAAATTAATTGTTTGGATAAAATCAAAAGTCAACATTTTCCATCTAAGTGATCCCGACAGGCTTTCTAATAGATTACAAGCAGGTCTGAAATCTAAACCAGGTGGAACCAAAAGGCTAGCAGAACAACAGTCAACCATACTTCACATAATAACGACAAGAAATTATGTACTGAAGAACAGAATCCATACTGTGACCATAATTAAAACTATTTTCTTTACCTCTACAATTAAAACCAGTCCCATAATCCAGTAGAAAAAGCACACAGTTTCACCTCCTTTGGATGCTGCAGTATGATGATATTTGAAAGAGAGACATAAGCGTGCTAATGGACTTGAGGTATGATTTGAGAAGGGAGGAAAAGTCTATGATTTAATGTACCAGAGCTTCTCTGCCATTATTTTAGTAGCTGATGCAATAAGAGATCATCTCCTCTCCCTGCAAGTTAGAACTGAAAAGTGCATGACAATGATAGAAAATCATCCAATCACAAATACTTTACAATAACAATAAAAAGGACATAGAAAAGGGGTTGGAGAAAAGATATTTACCATGATCAACATGGGCAATGACATACATATTACGGATGTTATGCTTTTAGTCTATAATGCGACGGAGCTCTTCAAACTGTGAACTTCACTTGCACAGATTAAGAAATTGAGTAGTTAATAAATTATACAATACTAAAACCTAAAACATACAATTGTTTATTTCAGTGAAACAAAACTCATCATCTTGTCTAGGTTTTAGTGTAAGGCTAGCACAGCTTAGTTTGGACACCTTCACCAACAAAAGAGAAGATCAACCGACTGTCCAGTTCTTAGACTCATCAAGAGAAACAATCCAACGCTATGTAAATTAAACAAAAGCTGTCCAGTTCTTAAACTCATCAAGAGCAACAATCAAACGCTATGTAAATTAAACAAAAGGTTTTTGCATCACATGTAAATCACTGCAAAGCAAGAACCCAACCACCTGCAAGAAGCCAAGAACCCAATATAAAATAAAGTTCCAGTACAGAATGCAATCATACAGTTTAAAAGCAACTCAAGGTTAGGACTTGCCTGTTCGACTCCATTCTTGAGAGCAATAAGATCCTGCAAAGGGAAATCAAGAGAGACTTGGTATATACAAGTAGATAACTTTGGAGCAATGTAAACCAGATACTGAGTTTGAAATGTACCACAGAACCAGTGATGAGCATATAGAAGTCTGTTGGTGCTTCATTTTGCATAATCACATCTTCTTTGGAGGGAAATACTCAGCTTTCATCTCTGAGACCTTTGAGATTTTCAGGAGGAGTAAGGTAACCAATCACTAGATGTTGAAAAGGCAAGTCGTTAGACACCCCAGGAAACGCTAATGAGAAATGCTTGACCGAATAGCTATTAGGAGGGTGAGAAGCTATGAAGAAAATGGACGAATGAATGTTCACCTCAAAGCCTTCGTTGTTCAAGGCCATGAACCGCTCCCTTTGATTGGAGAGGCATTCCTCTTGGCCCCAACTCTATCCCCATCCCCTAATTTCATTTCGTCGTCGTCAATTCCAAACCCAACACCCTTCTTGCTTTCCTCCAACAACGATGTCAGAGTCATACCTCTTCTCCTCAATTCTTTCATAAACAAGGCTCGTCACCTGAAATCACTCGACCAAACAAAAATCAAATTTACAAACAATTGAAAGAGGGAGGGAGGAATAAGAAAATCGATGAAAGGAAGAGATGTTTGTAGTACAGGTATGCAAGCAGAGGTAGATGGTGGTAGATTGACGGAGAGCTTATTGCAGAGAGGGCATGTCATGCTTGCCTCTAGTGTCGACCTCTTGACCTTCCCGGCGGGCTTCTTTCCGGCCATCTTCGAGAAATCAGTTGAGTAGAGGTTTCTCAGTTGAGTAGAGGACAGAGGGAAAAGGACTTTTCCACTTGCAGATGAGTCTCCTTCGACATCAGACCCTCCAACTCTGATTCATTCACCACCTCCAATGAATAAAACAAGTAGCACCACGACGAAACGACATTGACCAACATAATCAAGCATTCCTCGATTTCGCCTGGATCGAAGCCGCTTCATCTTGCAAACTAGGTCTCTTCGATTTCCACATCAGCCATTTCTGCGACCTTTACCTTGATGGCGAAGCCGAAGTCGTCAATTTCTTTCGCCCATGATTGGAAGGCGGAAAGTTTGAAGGAGAAAGAGAAACATAGCAGCAACCTTCTCTTTCACCAACGTTGATTGCTCCTCAAGAACCAGAGGTCGCTAATCCAATTCTTGGAGAAGAGGTGTTGAGGCTACTCCAATTCCACCAAACATATTAACTGTAAAATCGAGGAGAAGAACGGAATGAAAGGACACCCACATAGGGTTTTTAGTCTCCCGTTTAACTTGTTTAACATGGGTTACAAAAACCCTGTTAAAATGTCCATTTAATGGGTTAAAGAACCCTTGTTAAACTACTCATATTTAATAGGGGTTTGCTAACCCTGTTAAAATGTGGGCAGTTTAGCAGGAGTTTGGTAAACCCCTGTTAAAAAAGTGCTGTTAAACAACAATATTGTTGTAGTGTACAGAGCAAGAGGCCTCGTCGGGACGACGAGGCAGCAAGGAATCCAGAATCCCTGGAAATAGTGAATATTCGTTGCAAAACGAATCACTTGATGTTCATGAACAGCAAAATCGAGGCTTTCAGAATGGGACAAGCCGTGAAGCAGTTTCTGTACGATGCTCAGTTTCACGGACTGATGGAGGTCCAGGTCCCGGTGGTGGACAAGGAGATAGTGGCCATGCTTATTGATTCATTTGACATGGTGGAAAAGAAGTTCAGGGTAGGGGGCGGTTGTTGAGTTTGGAGGCCTCCAACGTCGGTCGGGTTTATTGCCTACCGACCCAGGGGAAGAGAGTCAACCCCAAGATCTGCGGACCCAAGGCAATGAGCACGCTGAGGCGTCAGGTTGGACTCTGTCACACTGAATCAAAATCTACGGGCATCGACACGAAGGACTTGTACGCCTTGCTTGACGATACAAGAGATCCCAATGCATACGCCAAGTTATACATACTGATTGCGTTGGGTGAGCTGTTGGCGGTGGGAAGCAATTTCTCAGTGAGTCTGGGGTACGTCAGTGCCTTGACCAGTACTGCCAAGGACATCAGCCAATTCAACTGGGTCCAGCATGTCGTTGATACTATCGTAGATGCATTGGTAGAGCTGAAGAGTGGACACCGGGCGACGTATCCTGCCGGCGATTACAATTTCGTTGTGGTAAGTTCACTCCATTACCTATCTTGTGTTTATTTAAGCGACTGGGCACCTACACTGCATAATTGCTTTGCAAATGCAGATCCACCTACTGGAGATGACGGTATTGGCGAATCTAAGGGCAGAGGAGCAGCCTACATGTTCCTTCTGGATAGAAGTGAACATAGAAGCGGCCAAGGACCAGATGCGAAACCGCTGACGGCTCATGGTCCTTCCAGCTACGGACAGAGTCGGAGGTCAGAAGCCGCTGAAAAGAGGAGTTCCCATTGGTCCCCACCCCTGCATCAACAGACTTCGGTAGCGACCACGACGGGCACGACTTTGGAAGAGGCTCGGGTGTCCCTTTGACCCCAAAGATGATTATGTCATCCTTGCTAATGCCGCTACAAACCGCGGACATATATACTTTCTTCATACATACAAAAAACTATATAATTTGTACTTGTTGTTAACTGGGTGTGTATATGAATCATATCAGCTCGAGATGATAAGGGATATGGGTTTCCAACAACTTTGTGGAAGATCGTGCCCTTCTCTCATCACTGAAGGCGTCCGTGTTTCCCGTCAGGAGGCCAGGTGTAACAAGTGGTTCGCACGACTGAGATACCTGGACGCTGTAATGTTACAAAGGACTTCCGCAGTTGTCGAACCCGTTAAGAAGGGCCAATCCAGTGGCGTGGACGTAAAGGCTGTGGTATAAGATGAAGAAGAGGAGGAGGAGAAAGGAGATAAAGAAGAGGAAGAAGAGAAACGAGATGAAGAAGAGCAAGAAGAGAAAGGAGATGAAGAAGAGGAAGAAGATGAAGAACAGGAAGATGATGAAGAAGAGGAATGAGAAGGGGATAATAAAAAACCCCTGGCTGAAGAGGGTGGGAACAAGGACGACGAGGATGTTCGGGAAGCTGGTGAGTTGATGACACTCGAATTGACGTGATTATCAGCCTCATTTAAGCAACATTTCTTTGCTTAAGACATTATTTTTAGGGTAGAATGACGATTATTCAACCGATTGCCCTATCTCATGCCACTTGTTTACATTGGCCCGTTTCGGGTCTATTTGATGTTTTCTAGTGTTTTTTACGTAAGCACAGGTTTTTACCGTCAAATAAAGTAACCATGGATGTGTCTGAAGCATTGGAACCTCGAGGAATTGAACCGGAATCGGTCAAAGAAGCCATTCAAGTTCGAACAAATTCTGCCCAGTTTATACACATATTTTCGGCGAAACTACCCTTTGGTTTTCGCCGAAAATGGAAGAAGAAACCACTGGCCGATTGAGAGGAAGATTTCGGCGAAGATACCATGGAGATTTCGCCGAAAACAAAAGGAAGAATTCACTGTCCCGAGTATGAAGAAATTTTCGCCGAAATCCCTTCACTATTTTCAGCGAAAATCCCAGTTGAATTCAGGAGAATATCGGGTTGGTATAAATAGAGAACTCGGGGGCTATTATCGGGGAGACGAACCATCACTTAACAGACATCACTTTTTATAACACACACACGTAAACGACAAGAGAGGGAGAGACAGGATGAGTAGATAGAGTTCGAGGAGCAGGAACGGATCGTGACGCCATCCATCCATCTCGGAGAGCCAGTGCGAGGAGTAAAAAATCCAGCAGATTTGAGCTGCCAGGAAACATCGAAATTAGGTTTTGCAGTTCTTCTCTGTCTTCCTACCTGAGATATATTTCTTGTCTGTCTTCGATTCTTCTGTATTGAGTATGAGTAGATAAACTCGTGTAGCTTAGATTAGATGAACCCTAAGTGACCCAGGGCTTAAAGCGGTCACGGATCGGCAGTGATTAGATTCGAAATTCATTCAGTTTCATCTTGCATGTTTGATTTGTTCTTCGTTTTTTGTGTTTCTTGTCTGGTTTGGCCACCTAGATTAGATTCTTGTTAAGCTAAGGATAGAAGCGAACGCTCGCCTTACTTTAAAACACCAAATCGAACAATCAACCTTATAATTGGAGCGTGCCTTTCGTAGGAACCGATTAGGGGTGATCCATTGCTAAAGTAACTCATTAATCACTAGAATTTGCACCAGTTAAGTTAAGTCGTTGCGAGAGGTGACCGTACCCGGGCGGCTAATTAATCGTGGTAGCTAGATCGGATAGAGCGAACGCTCGCCAGTCTTAAACCTAAGGGTCAGGAGTTATGATGGTGTCTGTGAACTGAATGAACTAGAATGAAAATCGTGGTCTGTGACTGTTGTTGCCTTGGTGATCTAAGGGGAATTCGAAATCTAAGCTTGTTTGTCATCTTTCTAGTCAATTAATCAATCTTCAATCTTTCTTCGGTTTAATTTTCATTTCTTCTTATTTTTGCATTCTTAGTATAGAAGTCGTGGAACTCACACCACGCACAACTTGTGTTTGAACTTGAATTAAAACTGTCAACTCCTTGGAGTAAGGAAGTAGAGGAAACCCCTGGAATACGATCTGCTATAGCCTTTTATTAGCATTAGTAGTTATTTGGTTGAACGCATCACAACGACACGCTCACCAAATTGGCGCCGTTGCCGGGGACTCTTCTACTTCGTTGAAAGAAGAGTTGGCATTTTTATTCTTCTACCTTTCCATCTTTCATTTTCCATCACGCTTCGATTTTACACCGGTTGTGTTTGTTTTTGCCTCGTGCAGATCATAGCAGGTACAGAAGCAGATCACTTCCGTTCCATCTTCCTTTACCGCAATGGTTACTCTCAAGAGTGTTGCGGACTACAGTAAGCCGCGCGCATCTAACCTCCGTTCACCCATCACCGTGCTTACTAATGACGATGATCCTGACTATGAGATTCAGATTCCTCTCTTGGAGCTAATCTCTAGGGACATACAATTCGAGGGAAGACCAGATGATAATCCCTGCACACACGTAACCAACTTTTTGGTTGTCTGCGACACCTTCAAGTCTGGGAATCTCAATAAGAATGCATTATATCTCCGAGCTTTCCCGTTTTCTATCAAGGTGCAGCTAAACAATGGCTTAGCAGCAAACCGCCAGGTCATTACACTGAATGGGAGGCATTAGCTCAAGATTTTGTTGAGGAATACTTTCCTCCTGCAAGAACAACTGCTTATAAAGACCGCATCTCCAGGTTCACTCAGAGAGAGGATGCAAGCCTGTATGACACTTGGAACGAATTTTAGTCTCTTCTCTTCGACTGCCCTCACCATGGGTATGAACAGAGACAGCTGGCTGAATTCTTTACTCGAGGTATGCGCAAAGAATCTGCAAACTGGGTCAACACCTTAGCCGGTGGAGATTGCACCGCTCTCACTCCTCAGGATGCTCTTCTGCATTTTGCTGACTGTGCTTCGAAATCTAGAAACTGGGAGAGGCACATAGAAGGAACCAAGAGTCAGAGCCAGAGTCAGATAAATGTTGCAGAGCAGATCAAGGCAGAAGTTCAGAAGCACCTGCAAGCAGCTGGTATCCCTCTCGACTCTCCGTCAGCTACCGTCTTTTCGGTTGACTGTGGATGGTGTGGATCATGTGCTCATAGCGGCGGAAGTTGCCTCAATTTCGGTGCAGCAGAAGTCTTGTCTACTGAGGAGGTAAACTTCATTGATCAAGGTTTTGCCAACAATCAGAAAGGCTATGCCGGTTACAGAAACTACGTGCCAAGGAAGCAAAGCAACCGGTTGGTAGATCCTTATTATAGACCTCCGGGATTCATTGGAGGGCAACACCAGTTCAGGCGAAGCCGTGCTACAATAGAGATATGGACTATGAGAGGAAGTTTGATCAGATCATGAGCCGACTTGACGACCATGACATTCAGTTAAAAGCCCAAGCCGCACTTAATCAAGGAACAAAGGCTCAAACCCAGAGGATAGAAGATGCAGTACTCAATATGGCGAAACTTTTTACTAGCAATCCTCTCCTTAATCCAGAAGCATTTCAAGCAGACTCCGATATAAGGAGTGAACACGCTCAAGCTATTACCACTAGGAGCGGCAAGCAAACAACTGATCCAAAAGCTCCGGAACCTGACATGATACCAGATACTAGTGCTGCCATGGATATGCCAGAAATAGAAGATATCACAGAAGAGGAAGAAGAAGCACCTGCTCCTCCACCGCCGCCCAAGACAGCCCCTGAACCTGTCGTGGCGCCATATGTACCTAGGATTCCGTTCCCAAAAGCTGCAAGGAGTAAAGCCAAGGATCACGACACTCAGTATAAGAAATGGTACAATGTTCTTAAGACTGCAGAAATCAAGATACCAGTGACAGACGCTGTAGAGATTATACCACCATTTGGGAAGTTCTTTAAAGACCTGTGAAGAGGTGAAGAGTGGCGAGGTGTACTCTATCACGCTCACTAATGAATGCGCTCTATTCTCGGTGCACCATCTCCCATTCGACAGCCGCCACCACCCCCAGCTAAGTGTCCTGATCCCGGTTCTTTTACATTACCGTGCATTATTAATGGCATTCAAATTGATCGCAGCCTGGTTGATTCTGGTGCTTCTATTAATGTTATGCCTGTCTATCTATATGAAAAGCTGAATCTAGGGCAATTAAAACCGATTACTCTGCATCTCGTTTTAGTCGATAGGTCTGTCAAACGGCCTAGAGGTATAGTAGAAGATGTAACTGTTTGATGTGGTCCGTTTACTATACTGGCAGATTTTGTTGTTTTAGATACTCGTGAGCTAGACGGAACACTTATCCTAGGTCGACCTTTCTTAGCAACTGCTGGTGTGAATATAAATTGCAAACAAGGCCTATTAACCTTAAGTGTAGGTCAAGAGAGTGTTGCATTCCGTATTAAAGATAGCATTAGATATTCTATTGCTCAAGATGATAAATGCTATGCTGTTGATCCCTTAGACACGGCCTCGGCCGACTCCGTTACTAATGCTTTATCTAGTGATCCGCTAGAGTTGTGTTTGATTTCAGGGATTGATAATGCGTTAGAGGACCCAGAGCAGCGCTTATGGCGAGATGAGCTAGATGAAC
Organism: Linum lewisii; assembly: GCA_034768395.1. Taxonomy (NCBI): domain Eukaryota; kingdom Viridiplantae; phylum Streptophyta; class Magnoliopsida; order Malpighiales; family Linaceae; genus Linum; species Linum lewisii. Next base: position 75,145,560 of record CM068296.1, read on the forward strand.
AAAAGGCAACATTCACACCCTTACATGCGCCTCCACACATCGAACCAGCTTCGAGTTGGATTACTACTTCATATGAGAATCCACCAGAACTTACTCTGAAGGAGCTGCCTGACCACCTGGAATATGCATTTCTGGGGAAGGATCGCCAGCTACCAGTCATCATCAGCTCCAATCTGACTCCTGAGCAGAAAGAGCAACTGATTGGGCTACTCAAGAAGCATGTCCGAGCTATTCCTGGCAGTTGGCAGACATCAGAGGCATCTCTGAAACCTTCTGCAACATCGGATAGTTGTTGATGAAGAATTCAAACCAGTCAGACAACCGCAACGCCGACTTAACCCTCAGATGCAGGAAGTCTTAAAGAAAGAAGTACTCAAGCTTCTAGATGCCGGTATTATCTATCCTATCGCCGACAGTCCTTGGGTCAGCCCGACTCAAGTCGTCCCAAAGAAAGGAGGAATCACAGTCATCCCTAATCCAAAGGGTGAACTCATTCCCACCCGAACAGTTTCAGGATGGAGAGTCTGCATCGATTATAGACGACTAAATGATGCCACTAAGAAGGATCACTTTCCACTGCCGTTCATCGATCAGATGCTTGAACGATTGGCTGGTCATTAATACTACTGCTTCTTAGACGGGATGTCCGGTTACTTTCAGATCCCCATTGAGCTTGCTGATCAAGAGAAGACGACCTTCACATGCCCGTTCGGTACGTTTGCTTATCGTCGTATTCCCTTTGGATTATGTAATGCTCCTGCTACTTTTCAGAGATGTATGCTTGCAATATTTGGAGATCTGGTAGAGAATGTGGTAGAGGTGTTCATGGATGACTTCTCTGTCTATGGAGATTCATTTTCAAAGTGTTTGGCTAATCTGGATAAGGTGTTAGCTCGTTGTGAGGAGACTAACCTAGCTCTTAGCTGGGAGAAATGTCACTTCATGGTTACAGAAGGTATTGTTCTTGGCCATAGAATATCTAAGACAGGTATAGAAGTCGATCGTGCCAAGCTTGAGACCATTGCCAGCTTACCACCGCCGACCTCAGTCAAGACAGTTCGAAGCTTCCTCGGTCATGCTGGATTCTACCGGAGATTCATCCAAGACTTCTCCAAGATCGCTCTCCCCATGACCAAGCTACTCGAGAAAGATGTTCCTTTTGTTTTTGATAAAGCTTGTCTCGAAGCCTTTGATACTCTGAAGACTCAACTGACCACCGCACCGATTCTTACAGCACCAGATTGGAATCTCCCATTCGAGATCATGTGCGATGCTAGTGATTTCGCCGTTGGCGCGGTTCTTGGTCAGAGAAAGGAGAAGAAATTTCATCCTATCTACTTTGCGAGCAAGACACTCAATGATGCTCAGAGAAACTACACTACTACGGAGAAAGAGCTCCTAGCTATCATTTTCTCCTTTGATAAATTTAGACAGTATCTGGTTCTTTCGCATACCATTGTCTACACAGATCATGCTGCTCTGCGCCATCTTTTAGCTAAGCAAGATTCGAAGCCACGTCTCATCCGGTGGATCCTCCTCCTCCAAGAATTCGACATAGAAATTAAAGACAAGAAAGGAGCAGAGAACTTAGCAGCAGATCATCTTTCTCGACTCGAGGAATCACAAACAGGTAAGTCTACTACCCCTATCAATGATTCTTTCCCTGACGAGCTGTTGCGTGTTGAAACGTATGAACAGGTTAATAGCATAGCTATTGAGCCCTGGGCAATTCCTCACGCTCAAGATCTGAGTAATACCGCCGAGTCAGATGAGCCTTGGTATGCAACTCTGGCTAACTATCTCTCACACGGCATTGTACCTCCTGAACTGGATTTTAATGCACGCAAAAAGCTTTTTAAAGAGGCCAAGTCATATTTCTGGGACGAGCCTTTCTTATACCGCATCAGTCCTGACGGGATGATACGGAGATGTGTCTCTTACACTGAGGCAGCTGACATCATGCGTAAATGCCATGAAGGGCAGTTCGGAGGACACTTCGGAGGCAACCGCACGGCGAGAAAGGTACTCGAAACAGGTTTTACTGGCCCTCCATTTTTAGTGATTGCGATGTTTATGCTCGACGTTGTGATGCATGCCAGCGATCAGGTAACATTTCCAACCGTAATGAAATGCCCCAAATTGTTTCTTTAACCGTTGAAATTTTTGATGTTTGGGGGATTGATTTTATGGGTCCGTTCACACCCTCCAACGGAAACAAGTACATTCTTGTAGCCGTTGATTACGTTTCTAAGTGGGCTGAGGCTGAAGCTTTACCCACTAATGATTCTAGAGTGGTGGGGCGGTTCCTTACTCGTCTTTTCACGCGTTTTGGTTCACCGCGCTTCATCATAAGCGATAGGGGTACCCACTTCCACGGACAATTCGACCGGGTGTGCAAACGCTTTGGTGTCACCCACCGAATGTCCACGGCTTATCATCCTCAAGCGAATGGTCAAGCGGAAGTGACGATCGTGAGCTCAAAGCGGATTCTTGATAGAACAGTTGGCTGGTCTCGCAAGGACTGGTCATCTAAGCTCAATGATGCCTTATGGGCATATCGAACTGCCTACAAGACTCCCATCGGTACCTCACCGTATCAGCTGGTCTATGGCAAGTCATGTCATTTACCAGTTGAGCTTGAGCACAAGGCATTCTGGGCTAACAAAGAGTTGAATATGAGCTATGCAGTAGCAGGTAATAACCGCCATGACCAGATCGCTGAGCTTGAGGAGCACCGTCTCCACGCTTATGAGAGCACAAAGCTATACAAAGAACGCACGAAGAGAATTCATGACTCTCAGTTGAAGACGATCAAGCAGTTCTACCCGGGAGAGGAAGTGCTCTTATATAATTCTCGATTAAAGCTCTTTGCGGGTAAGTTGAAATCTCGATGGTCTGGCCCTTATACCGTGGTCCGACAGACACCCTTAGGCAGCGTCTACATTAAATTGCACGATCAAGAGCCGTTTGTAGTCAAGGGCATAGGCTTAAGAAGTATCTGCAAGGGTTAGCCGTATCCTCCATAGACGTACACTGCCTTGTTTTGGAATCCTGACACGAATCCAGGTATCGTCTGGCTCACGGACGTTAAACAAGAGCGCTTCGTGGGAGGCAACCCACGGCTGGAGTCAGTTTATTTTCATTTTTGAGTCATTTTGTTTTAAAAACCCCTTTTGAAAAGAAAAAAAAACCGCCGGTTTTTAAATCACTTTCGGCAAACTGTGTCCTTCTTTTCGCCGAATCCATTGTTCACATCCGACCTGACCCTCCTGTCCATACTTTTCGAACCGAAAACCCTACCATTCTCGCCGAAACCATTCCTTCATTGAAACTACTTTTCTTTTCGCCGAAACTGCTCCTCTCGTTTCGCCGAGAACTCTGGTTCAACTACCCCTGTTCCACCTGACTATTATTTTCGCCGAAACTAACCTTTCAGTTTCGCCGAAAATCTCCCTTCGTCTTCGCCGAAAATCCTGAGTTCCCAAACGCCTATTTAACCGGGTCTCGGCCTCCTATTTTCGCCCCCCCATTCCGAAAACTTCACCACCCAAACTCTCCTTGTCTGCTCGCCGCCTCCATCGAAACCTTCGGCCCGCCGTCTCCTTAACCGCCTGACTGCCTCGCCGCCGCCGCCCCACTGAACAGTAACCGCCGTCGCCGACAGTCACCAACCTCCGTCCCTAGCCCCTGTTCCAAACCCTAGAACCAGCGTTTTCCAGCTCTGGTTCGGCCGACCTAGTTTTCAAGTTTTTTCCCTGTTTTCATGGAGTTCCAATCGTTTTCTCGAATCATGTCTTCACGGTTAGTTGTTCAACCATTGATTGTGCATCTTTTGGCTTGTTAACTTCCGGTTTTCGACATGGTTGACCATGGTTGACTTTTCGGTTCTCCCTCATTCTTCTTGAATGCTTTGTCAGGTGTCAATTGGCTAGGTTCTGGTGTTGTTTTTGTGGCCTTTTAGGAAGCGTGACTTGTTGTCTGTGCGATCGTGTTCTTGACTCATTCCATTATTTATGCTTGCCGAATGAATTGACAGTTCTTCGATTATATATCTTCATTCTGTGATCTCCCGGTTAATTAGTCTACCCCAACTTGTCCCAATAAGTGTGGGGTAAGAGTCTTGTAATCTAATGCTGGTCATCTCTGAGTTGTGTTTTACAGGGCTCCAAAGCGTTTTCAGACTACCAGTGCAGATAGAGCGCAGCGATCATCAGCTCGCCAGAGCAAAACACCACCTTCTCGACGTCCCGCGCCAGCTGCACAGACATCGACGGCTGTGGCCACCATTCCAGAGGATGCACCGACTCCTGCGTCCACTATTTCTTCTATTCCTACGCCTGCCAATGGGGTCATACATCCTTTCATCGCCGCCCTGGAGCCGCACCAGCTCGAGGTCTTTCTGAAGATCAAAGACATCCCTCCGGCTAAGGTGGCAGTTCTGTCTCTTGACAGTCTCAAAGCGCACAACCCGGCTTGGCACTCGACAATTGACACCGCTCTTCATAAAGCCGGATTGCGACTGCTGACCACTCATGGATCCCCGTACCCGCTTGTCGCCCTCCAGGAGTTCTGGAGTTCATTTCGGCGCCTCACCCGAAGCCCTTTCGTGAGCAGAAATTCGTTTCCTTTCGCCTCGGTGGTGTTCTTCATGAGAAGTCCCTTCGCGAGTTCGGCCGCTTGCTGGATCCGCACGTCAATTTCGATACTGCATTAGCTGGCTTTGAGGACACATACTCCATCACCAGTGCTCCTTACCCGGATGTGTGGAAATGGGCCTGCTGCGAGGATGAGAGCTCACCTATCGTCCACCCCACGGTCGGTGACATATTTCACCCTGTTCTTAAAGTCTTGCATTATGTTTGGGTACAGTCTCTGTGTTTTTGCAGCAAGATGAGCCGCCACCACGTTTCTCTGGAGGAGCTCGTATTGTTCCGTGCTTTAGAGGAAGACGCCAACCTGCACCCCGGCTGGTGGCTTGCACGATTCTTTCACAAGCGCACTACCGCCAAGAAGCTTCCTACTGAGCTTCCAGGAGGCCCCTTCATTTCTATTCTGATCGACAACCTCCAGCTCGGTGATAAATGGGGCCCAGATATTCCTCGCATCCCGATTGAGCCTATAGGCGCTGAACTTGCATTAGCACGGCACATCGACCTTTCAGAGACTATTGAGCATTGCACTTCGCTCCCTCATCGCACGACCCAGCCAGTTGACCGCCCACCTTCGCGAGCGCAGATCACAGCAGAGATGAATGAACGGCTGGCGCGCATTGAGCAATGGAAGCTAGACTACTCGGCTGGTTCGTTGCAATGGCAGAAGGACCGAGTGGCACATGAGGAGACTCAGAATGAGCGTTGGTCCACTCTACAACAATTCATGGCTGACCAATCAGCCAGACACATGGACGAGCTCGCATGGCGACAACAGATGGAGCAGCGGTTCGCCATATCCTCCATTCCCACTGCACCTCCACCTCCTCCTGCGGAACAGTGATCAGGTTGCTTCTATCTTTTTCCTTTATTTTCTTTCTTCTTTTCGGGTCTCGACCCAATTTTCTTCTGTGTGGATTCGGGACACTTGTCCCGGTGTCCTTTTGTTCTTTTTGTTGTTTGTGTTTTGTAGGATTTTGAGTAACTCTGCTCCGCGCCGGACTCTCCGTGCTCATCCGCTACACCACCCATAACCTTCCAGGTTCTTCGTAACTCTCTACTCTAGATTAGTCCTGTGAGGACACAGAACAGTTTAAAGTGTGGGGTAGGGTGTTAGATAACCATGCATGATCTTGATTGCCTATATCTTTGTGTGTGCCTCGTGATTCCTGTCCAGTCTCTAGCATAGAATTGCTCAATTCTTGACTTTGGATGTTAAGTTGACTTCAATTTTGAACAATGACGTCTAGACTGTTCCATTTAGAACCTGTAACCAACGTGTCAGAACTGATATTAAATGAGTCTAGGTCAGAACAGATCATAAATCACCTCTGTAGTTGGAACTGGAATTAATTGAATCAATCAACTTGTTTTTCACTCCATAGTTGATCACCTGTGATTGTGGTTTGAGATTAGACGGAAATCTAATTCGAAATCTTGTGTAAAAAGTTATAACTAGCTGGGACCAAGTGGCTAAACTGTTGAATCAAGTAATTAAGTTGTGCAATTCAAGTAAAAGTCTTTAAAGTGCTGAAAATAAAGCTAGGCAAGCCCGACACCTAAGGAAGTGTTCGGGTTGAGCACTAGCAAAGGCACCAATACTGTGAGCTAGGCAGGTCCAACACCTAAGTGAAGTGTTTGGTATCGAGCACTAGTATGCAGTAAATAAATTAAAGAAAGTTTGAATCTTGAAAGAAATTGTTGTTTAAATCGGTCTTAGCTAGAACGTGTAACGTACAGATCTAGAAGCGGATGAAGTCGAGTCGATAGCCACGTCACTTTTCCTGCCTCCGCGCCCATATCATGGCCAGAGCTTAAAGTCGTTTTGATTAGAATTGGTGTTATCGTAGTCGGTTAATCATGATTAATTGTTTTGCTGAGAAACAATCTGTGTTGAAACCACTACTGGAAGTGTGCAGAAATCAGTATGATCGGAAACTTGTTTGGTTGATATTCTTGCATGTGTAGGTCACTCTTTCTACGTGGAACAGTCTAAACCAAATCGTTAGAATTGAATCTCAGTTTAATCTCGTGTCATTTGTGAATTTGAGCGTGTTTCTATTCAGTTTTCTTGAGGACAAGGGAAAAGCTTAGTGTGGGGTATTTGATGACACTCGAATTGAGTTTTTATAGCCTCATTTTTAAAAAAAAATTTTTTGCTTTTTAAGGGCAATTTTTTTTTAGGGTTTGAATGGCGATTATTCAACCCCCTTTCCCTATCTTTTGGGCCCTTGGGTTACCTTGGCCCGTTTGGGTCTATTTGATGGTTTTTCTAGTGTTTTTTACGAAGACAGGTTTTTGCCGTCAAATAAAAAAAAACCATGGATGTGTCTGAAGATTGGAACCCGAGGAATTGAAACCGGGGAAAAAGGGCAAAGAAGCCCTTCAAGTTCGGGAAAAAAATTTTTTCCCAATTTATACACATATTTTTGGCGAAACTACCCTTTTTGGGTTTTTGCCGAAAAAAAAAGAAGAAACCACTGGCCCCGGGTTGAGAGGAAGAATTTTTGGCGAAGATACCATGGAGTTTCGCCGAAAAAAAAGGAAGAATTCCCCCTGGGGTATGGGTCGCCAAAACCCTTTTAGAAAAACCCTTTTTAAAAATTGGTTTTTAAACGGGCTAAATTTTAGAACTCTTTTTTCCTTTTTTTTCCCCAAAGCATACAGTGCTGATTCAAAAACAGGTGTTGAACCTCCCCAAACCACAGGTTTCCCTTTTTTTACTGCCAAAAACCCTTAAATTAGGGGCCCTTGCCTCCCGTTTTCTTTTGGCCAAAATTTTTTTTTTTTAAAAAATTTTGCCCCTTGAAACCCAAGCCCCCTTTAAAATTCCACCAAGGGGGGAATTGGAAATTTTTCCCTTTAAATTTTTTGCCAAATTTTTTGGGGGCAAAAAGGTTAAAAAAAAGAATGGGAAAAAATTTTTTTTAAAAAAAAGCCATCATCCCCTTTAAAGGGGGGGGGTTTGGGGGAAAAAAACCAGTAAAATTAAAAACCTTTTAACCAAATTTTTAAAAAGTTAAAATCTTCCCGTTCCGGGCCCAATTAATTTTTAAAAAGTGCTAACGCGGTTTAGGTTTCTAAGCAGGGAAATTATAAAGGGGGTTGTGAAACCCTTTTTTAATTTGAACCAAAATCCGGTCCCCCAAAAATTCCCTTTTCAAAAGGGGGAAATTTTTAATTTTTTTTTTGATTTTTTTCAAACAAAATTTAAAAATTTCTTTAGATTTAGACAAAAAAAACACACCAAAACTTTTTTAAAACCCCTTGATAAAATGAGAACCCTGGGTCAAAAAGAAGAAAGTTTTTTTTTGGAACCCAAAAAACCGCCCCCGGGGCCGAAAGGGGAAACGGAGTGGGCCCCGGGGACCCCAAAAAACCTGGGGTTAGGGGGGGGGGTGAACAGGGGCCGAAAACAAGGGGGGGAACCACTTTAACCCCCCAAAAGTCCGGGGAAAATGAAGTAAGGCTGAGAGTGTGATTTAAAAAAAAAAAAATCCAACCAGAAATTTAAAAGGTGATCAAAAAAAAAAAAATTTTTGTAAGAACAGTTTCGCAAGGAAAAAACCCCAAAGGCCCGGAATTGTAGATCTGTGGGTTAAATGGGGGGTGTTCCCCCAAAAGGGCCAAAGGTTTCCCAAAAAATTGTTTCCGGTTTAAACCCGGGGGGGGCCGGGGAAAGACTGCCCAATTTTTTTGGAAAGGGCCCCCGGGGCTCCCGAGTGGAAGGCCCTTTTTTCCCGGTAGGGGAGTAGGATTATTTTTTTGGTTTGGGGTTTTTTAAAAGCCCGGCTCTTTTTTAACTGGATAAAGAAAAAAATGCTTTTTCCTCATTTTTTAAAACCCGAGCAACGTTCCAAAGGGGAACCCCCCGGGCCCCCCAAGTCCTAGGTTTTTTTCTAGGTTTAAACCCCCTTTTTTTTAAGACCCCTTTTTTCCCCACGTTTCCCTTTCCCTCACGGTTTCCCCAAAGGGGGGTTTTTTGGGGGACCCATTGGTAAGCTTGAAGGGAAAAAGGGGGGGGATCTTACAAAATTTTTATACTTCTCAACTTTGGCCCCAAATCGGAAACCCGAAGGTCTTTATCATTTAGGTGGAAATTTAAGGAATGGGAAAGGGTCGACAAATTTTGGGGCAGGCCAAAAATGGCCTCATTTCCCCCCCAACCCGGGCACAAAACCCCCTTTCCCCGCAAACACCAATAGGTTTAGTTGAAAAAGAAGGCGGGCTCCTAAAAAATTTTAAAATAGCTCAGCTTTTGGTTCCGAGCAATGAAAACAAACTTGAATTTTTGGCTAACCTGGGGGAGGGAATTTTCTTCCCGTGGGGTTATGGGTGCCCAAAAAAGGATGGGAGTTCAAATGGGATTTTTTTGTTTATTGGATGGGGGCTGCAAAACCTCTTTTCCTCGGTGAAATTTTGAAGTGCAATTCGGAAGAGGTTGGGCCAACCCGAAGGTGCCTTTGAACCTTTACCCCCTTCGCCAAAGGGGGGATTTCCCAAAATCTTTTTTTGGACACACACGGGATTCCCCCAGCCTTAAGGAAAAAAATTAAAAATTTCGGGCACTAAAAAAATGAATGCTCACAGAATCCCCTTTTAAAGGGAATTTACGCCTCCCCCCCACCCCCCCAAACCCCAAAAACGGCTCCACTCAGCCAAAATCCCCTTTAAAATCCAACCAACCATCAAACTTGCCCCCAAAAAATTTTTCTTTTTTCCCACAGGCCCCTCTTGCCAACCCTGGGTAAACTGTAAGCCCGTTGGGGCCCCCGGGCTCCTTTGAAACCCCCCGACCCGGGGGCACCCCCCCCCCGGGAGTGGAGGCGGCGAAGGCCCCCCCGGGTGGGGGAGTTAGCCCAAAAACCCCAAATCTGGGCCCTTTTTCCTTCCCTTTTTGGGGAAAGGTTTTCCCCCTTGGGGGGCCCTTGGGGGGGGAGGAGAAGGGGAAACTGCTTTACCCTTTGGGGCATCCTGGCCAAGAAGTGGGGGAAAAAGCAAAAGAAGGGAACTTTTAAAAAAAAACCCCTTTCCCAAGGGTAGGGGTTTAAGCCTGATAAATGGGAAAATTGGGGAAAATTCGATTTTCAAATTTAAAGAACAAAGGGGGAGGAAAAAAACAAACCAAAAATCCACCCCCCAAGCAAAAGGCCCCAAATGGTTAAAAAACGAAAAAAGAAATTAACCCAATTCCAAAATGAAAGGAATTTTTTCCCCGTTTTTAAACCCAAGAGTGGTGTTTTCCAACCCCTCCCACGTGGAAACAGGCCCCCCCATTAGGCTTTTGGGGAAAAAAAAGGGTTTTCCCCTGTTGGAGGGTTTTGGATCCGTTTAAAAATAACAACCCCCCCCCCCCCCCTTTTTTAAAAATTTTTGCCCACATGCTGCCCCTCCGCCCCAAAGGAAATTTCCCAAACAAGAATAATAACACCCCAAATCAAGACCAATCAATCCTTCCCCAAAAAAGAACAAACGGATTTTAAACCCGGGGAACCCGCAACCCCCAACCCCCCTTTTTTTTCCCCGGAAAAACCCAAGGGAAAAAACCCCCCATCCTAAATAACAATTAGAATCTGCCCCCAAAAATTTTTAAAAAACAACCCCAAACCCCAAGTGTAAACAAAAAAAAAACCCAACCCCCCCAAAAAAACCCTTAATAAAATCCAACAACAAACTTTTTTGCCCACTTTTCCCCCCCTTCCCCAAAAAACCAACTTCAAAAAACAACAAAAACCTAAACCAAAATTTAAGCAACCAAAACAGAAATTTTAAAGGGCCAAAAAAAAAACCCCCCGGGATGGTTGTGGGTATTTCGCATGGTTTGAAAACAAAGTGTCAGCCATGGAAGACAAGGTTGCCTTAGTCGGAGCCTTGAATGAAAAGATTAAACTAGCCGCCGTAGTGGAGCTATTAGACTCCCAAAATCGGGGCCTTTCGACGAAAATTGAGATTTATAGTCCACTCTGACGCAAGTTATGACGAGGAGCCAAGTATTTGATGAGGGCAGTTCTTCAAACTCCTACGACTACGTATTCGAAGAACAGATGAAGGATCTATCCCAAAGGCTGGAGAGGGTTGAGCAACTCATGGAGCGTCTAAAATGAACATTTTTTTTGATGAATTGAGCAATTTTATTCATCAAAAGCAGGGAATACCAGTACAAGAAAAACCATCAAACAAAGAGAAACCTATAACTAGGTAACTACACTCACTATATCTCTCTCATGAGTATGACCTCTAGCAAATCCTTGTAGCTCCTTCCCAATGTCCTCAATAAGATTCCGGATATCTCTATGCCCGTCACAGTTGAATACTCGGTGGCATCTTTCCTTCCAAATGGAGCAAATAATAATACGCCACAACAACAACCTAGCCTTAGCCTTCACTTCATTCCCACACCAAGAGTGGCAACTCTAACTATGCTCTCCACTGTACAGCCCCTGAACTCAGGGAAATAAGCCATCCATACTTCTTTCGAGTAAGAGCAATCAGCAAAAAGATGCTCCCTACTTTCCTCCCCATTCTGACACAGAACACAATCAGTGTTTACACCTGGATCCCATGTTTTGATCTTATCTTTCATCGTAATTTTATCCTTGACGATTAACCATGCTACAAAGCTCCTCCTAGGGATGTAGTAGCCTTGCCAAACACAAGTATAAAATGAACATTAACTAAGCACTTTATTTAAATTTACTTATTTTGTACCAATGTGTAACCTGTAGTGAACTTAATTCGTACTTGCACTGTATTATGATTAAGTCAACTCTGTCTTACTCTCTACGACCAACCTTGGCATTCCCGCTTTTTAACAAACATCATTTACTCCATCCTCTGGTGGGTGCACCTAACGCCATTACCGCCGTTCAAATCAAGCATTAAAAGTTCCCCAACCCCTCCATTTAACTATGACCAAGATAAAGGTTGAACACTGAGAAAAGGCAACAACCACTACCCATTTTCAAGTCTACTACAATGTCTAGATCAAAGTCCTCTGTCGCAACAAACGACCAAGGTCAGAATAGCAATGCCGCGCGAGGTATGGCTTACTATAACCCATTTCCTTCACTTGATAATGTGTAGCATGTTTAAAATGATCTTCCTTTTTTTAAATCGTAGAAGCATGGGGTGTAATTGCCAAGTGCGATTGCGGGCTACCGGCCAAGGTGTACCCCGTTGAACCAAGATTGCTTGGTTGTTCATCCCCACACAGGCACTACCTAGGGTGTCCTTAGATAGAGAGTAAATGGAGATGAGAACGTGGTGCAAGGTATAAGAGAGAGCTCTGGTAGAGAACGAGAATCCAACTGCTTATGACGAAATGGTCGTTCATGCAAACGACAACGTGGAGAGAATGGATGATCTACTTGAAGAGATTGAACGTCTCAAGTACAAGATTCAGAATTTAGAGGGTTTCATCCTTCGCTATCCATAATTTCGTATTATTTTGCTAGTAATTGTACTGTAATGCACATCTAATTGTACTCGGTTCGTATTTTCGAAATTTTGAAATTACGTTGACTGAGTCAGCGTTCAACTACCATACTGTCATTAAGTTCATTACGTACCCTACGCATACCTATAGTGTACCATAGGTTTACTTTAGGCGAACCAAATTTATTAGGCAACCATTGTCGTATTAAATGAGTTTAGGTAGTGGTTCCACCAACTTGCAAACAGTGCATTAATTCTCATTCAATATGCGCACTTAAAAACCCTTTTGGGCGGCATGTATTGTCATCCACCAACTGAACATTTACAAAATATTTTTGTCAACTGTAATGGACGAGACGGCTTCATCCCAAACCTCCCGCACGACCCCATTCAAATGGCTTACACTTCGAGGTATGGTAGAAGGACAAAACATGGTGAGATGTGGAGGTTTTTGGTTTATTTTTATATCAGCAACTGACTATATGTCTTGTGTTATTCATGGTTAGAAGACTGCAGTGTAACCCCGATGTGCGATTGTGGCCTACCGTCTAAGCTGCTACCGGTGGAACCGAAAGCCGCCGGTGATTACACTCATTTCAAGTACTACATTGGCTGCCCCAAGAACGTCGGGAGGTGTCGGATGTCCATGTGGTGCAAAATGCAGGAACGGGGTGCAATGGAGCCTAGCGGCGTCATAGTATTCGATGAGATGGTCATGGTACACCAACAACAAGAGGAACGAATCGAAGAACTTAAGGAGGAAATCGCTCGTTTGAAGGTTGAGGTAGCCAAGTTAATGGCATACTACAACGATTAGGACTGATGTCCCAAAAGCCATAGAGTGTTCCTACCCCATTAAAATGTAGTTGAAAGTCCTGGTCTGTATCTTAACTTAACTAATATATTACATACCATGAACTTGGGATTAACCTGTCTATTACCCATAGTTTACATCATAATTGAAATAACCAATGCGGTACTCGAAGTAGTACTAATGGGCACCGCATATGTTATACCCAAAAGAATAGGTTGTGGACTATATCAAAATATCTTAATCTTAATCTTCTTCAATCATCAATAACTGCACTCTGTTGGGAGCACAAGAACGGGGTCAGGTTTAGCGGGTTTGATGTGCTCCCCAGGAAAGACACTATCGACTCATAGGCTACCCTCTCCTCTGCTAGTTCACGTATCGCATTTTCCCTTGTTGCCAACTTCTTGCACTTGTTTTTCTCTTTGCTCCGTCGGATTTCGGTGTTCAACTTGTACCTCTGTGTGTTCTTACTCGGCTTTGGCATCCGCGGGAACTTCACAGCAATCTCCGGCCTCCTTGGTTGCTCTCCGGTGACTGGAGTCGACAAGGAAGGATTCGTGTGAGCAGATGGCTGGTCTGCTGGCTGGACTTGTATAGTGAATCCATTTTGGATGAGGGTTGTTAGTTCATCCACGCCCTTGTTGGCATACGATAACAGCATCTCTACGTGCTTGCTCAACAAACGACAAAGTATCTCCTCACGGTATGAAATCCTAACCACTGAACATAGCATGCAGGGTAATGTATCGCTCCGACTCCACCTGAGAAATACTGCGTGGAATGCAAGCCATGACTCTGAAAAAACCAGATCGCGCAAGCCGAGTCCACCGCTTCTTTATGTACCTCTCTTGTATGCCACGAAAAGCCACATGTCCATTACATTCCTACACGAACATCACTAGCAAACAGTGTCGGCATAACAACCCCATTGTGTCCCAGTACTTACATACGCACGATACCTCCCCGGTGTATGTGTTTGCCGTCACAACCCTGCCGTCCAGCCTGTCATTACCATCGGGTTTGTACACGGTGATTGTGATGACAGTTCCTACCGTGGTCTGGCCAGCAGTGTCCATATTGTACTCTTGTATTCGTCTGTATTGTTTTCGGGGTGTACACTATCGCGGCCCTCTGCACGATGTCGCTGTATTCGAACGCGACCCATGGCTTTGAGTTCCTGGCCTTAAATTCTTCATTCTGCTCTGCCTCTCTTCTGCTGCACAACATCCTGCAGTAGAATTACAAATAAAGTATCCAGTCACAAGTTCGTGTACGGTATACTATGGATACAGACCAGGTGCCTAATAAGTAAAGGTTTAGTATTGTACCGGTCGAAATGGGGAAAAAACTCCACTAGGCTGTGGTTCGGCTGCAGAAAACCCCGGAGCACTGCATTGGTTGACTCAACGAGTTGTGTGGACACCATATCAGCGGTGTAATGGTTCCTCACCCATGTTGACGACCACTGCTCCCGGAATCGTAGGATGTACTTGCACCATTGGTGGTCGGTCGGCCCATATGAAGGGAAACATTCACGGATCATGATATCCCACACGTCATCGAACTCTTGTTCGTTGTCCACGTCATAACATAGTACAAGGAACTTCTTCACAAAATCTTGCGTGAACAAGGTGCTCAGGTTCATCTTCGCGTTCTGAAGAACGTGGAAGGTGCATAGGCCATGAAACGTCTTGGGGAGGACTTCCTTGATAGCTGCTGCCATGGCACTATCCTGGTCATTAAATATGGTCTTCGAAGCGACCCCATTCATGCATCGAGAGAAACTCCTTGAACAGCCACACGAACGATGGTATTGTCTCATCGTGAAGGAGGGCAGCCCCGAATATCACTCCTTGATGGTGGTGGTTGAATCCCATGAAAAGCGATGTGGCACAACAAGTATTGCAACGAACTTAGCATGTTGGCATCGTATAAGCTGAACATACGGTCAAAACAAATAATGCTTGTTAATGTAAGAACTAACCCAAGGGTCGATAGTGCTTATTCGTCCGGTACGTGGTATCGAACGTGATGGAATCTACGAAGCACGCGTAATCATCTCTCATGCGCTGGTCCGCCCAAAAATGTTGGCCGAGTTCTCTGCCTGGTCAACCTCTATCTCGTGCCAAAATCCGGGCTCTGTCTTCGACTTCTCGCGTAGATACTCGGCGATGGCGGTTGCCTCACCATGCAACATGTGCTTTTGCCGGTGCCTAGACAGGTGGTTCCTATGATCGACCTTGATGCAGCCTACATTCTCCGCCCCACCCATCACGCCACATAGTACCTCAAACGATGACTTCAGGCTTATGCCGGCAGCGGCGTTGAGCTCCATGATCGTTGCAGCGACCTCGGTTACTTCCCTATTCGACTTCAGGTGGTGGCTGTCCTCCTTAGGGTTCAGTTGATGGTTGTGATCGTCGACCCAGCGTACGATGCGGTATACTCCTCTGATCTCGTCGAGGTGGAACACGATAATCGACGAGCATCCAATCTCGACTCGGGCTTTTTCTTAGTTGGTTATGTCCTCGCCACTGGGTCCTTCACTGTTTTCCCAACGACGACCTTGGGCTTCTGATTTCCCTTCGCTCGATACCTGTGCCTCGTGCACACATATTGGACGTGCTTCAGTCTTCCATGATTGTTCTTCTTCCTACGAGATTTCTTCCGACTGTCAATCTTGTAACTGAAGCCGTGGGAAATTGCGTAGTTCTTGTAAAACTGTTCAGCATCCTCGTCGGTTGGGAACTCCAGTTCCGCCCACTCCTCCACATCATTCAGACCTATCTCTTTGTTTACAAAGGAAGAAACGAAGTATCACACACCCACCATAACAGAGCAAGAGTAACAAAACAGGGCAACTATTGCAAGGCAACAATAACAGGGCAACAAATAAACCGCAATCCCAAAACACTAAACAGTACATAATCATAGGATGTCTGGTACATCCGACATTTACTCCAACTGTACTGCACATATACCAGGGCTTCCCCATATTATGAACCCTAATTGACTAGCTGGTGTGAAGTCTTAAATGGAGCAATAAATTGAGCAATAAATGAACCCTAATTCCTAAACCACGTACATTCAATAAATATGTTGCCCCATGCATGGAATGTATTGTACTGTTTCCCCCATAAACTCAAAGAAGGAAACGAACACACGCCAGCGATTGACCAACATAATCTCGCCATGGCGGACCCACCCGTCCAAAATCATGACTCATGGCTTACGAGATATGTACTCAACATACACCGGATGTTTACTAAGTATTAATTAGGTCTTTACTAAACGGATGAGAAATTGTGCAAGATCCCAGGTCACCTTTGCACATTCTTTCACTGTATCCCTCATAAACAAACAAAGAACTTGGTCATAAAGTTGAGGAATCTAATCTTTTGGGGCCACCGCAAACCCTAAAAGTCTAAGCAGAAAGTCATATGGAAGAGGAACATGGAACTGAAAAGGAAGAGAATATATGTATGTTTTCACCTTTTCCCTCCACTTCGTCATTGTTATTTCCATCAGGTGCAGGCTCCTCGTTCAAGTCAAACCCACCCCTTGCTTCATCTGCTTCGTCTAAGTCACAAAAGGCGTTATGCATTTCGTGTTGATGCTCGTCGATTGGTATGGGTTCATCCTCGTCGATTTGAATGGGTTCATCCTCCTCGATTCTTATGGGTTGTTGAGGAGATAGTCCTTGTAGCCCATCTCCATCATCTCCAACGTAACTACTAAGAAACCCTAATCCTTGTACCGATAACAGATCGTGGAAGCTCAAGTCTTCCACCCTTTTCGTGGTGAAATCGATGATGCCGTCGACCTTGTTCGAGTCCATGGTGAATACGACGATGGGTTCAGGAACGAAGGAAAGAGCTTGGTTCAGAAACAAAATTTATCTTTTCATTATATTTACCGTTAACCCAAACAATACTTAAGCTGATGTAAAGCTTTCAACCCAAAAAGTTTTCCAGCTGTCCAACACCCACAATTTTCCCGCCTAAACGCTTTAACGAAAAAATCCCGCCCACCTCGCCGAAATAATCCCGCCAGATCTTAACTCGGCATATATGGTCCAAACCGTATACGGTTTCGTATACGCCTCTTAGAAATTAATTTTATTAATTTATTAATGGATTAAGTGCATTAAATAAGTCGGGCCCCCAGCTGACAGCCACTGACACCGGGCCCGCGCCATTCTTCTCTCCCCCCAGTCGTTGATGGCATCCGACGGTTCCGAAGGTGTGCCCGCTACGACGAACGAAATAAAGGGCCAGTACCAAAAAAAAAAATTGGAGTTAGGGTCGGATTTATGTTAAAAAACGGAAGGTAGCCACACTTCACAGTCTATAATCTATAGAAACATGAGTCATAGACTCTAATTTTATACATATTTGTCAGTGGTCAGTATAGTATAGAAAAATCAACAATCTTTCTAGTCAAGTATATACGTGTCCTAACAATCTTTGTACGTAGTGGACAATAATTGAGACGGTAAAAAAGTTATCATATTGTTGTTTTTACTTTTTACTACTCGTGGTAACTTTGTAAGGAAGAAGCCAAATTCCAATTACAACTGGCCTCGATTCTGCCACGCGGCAGGGAAAAAGAGATGAAAAAAGAGAATGCAATGCCAAAATTGGGAGGATAACTGTTTTGTCCTAATTACCCCTTCAACAAACTATCCAAACACCCGACCCGACCCCAAAATATTTAACGACCTCCCTAAATTGCCCCTCTTGATTTTTATCTCTCTTCCGTACGCAGTTCAATAAAGTGGCGCCCGGCTTGGAGCCTTCTTTCGCCGGTTGTTCATCATCATATTGGCCGACATCTCCGTCATACGTGGAAACATCTGCCGGCAAGCCGACGACAAGCTGCTCCTCTTCTTCCTCACCACATCCTCCGCCGTCGCGGCTGTGCTAGCCAGGAGATCCACGCTCCCGCTGTTATTAACTTCTCCTGACGACGTACGAGTCGACCCAGTGGGCTCGACGGCCACACTCATTGGTCCGTCGTCGGAACAGGGTTCTGGCAAAGTCAAGAACTTGCAGTCGTAGAGGAAATTCGTTACACCTCCCAAGCCTTGGGTTCGCAAGATGTGATCAATCTGCTTTTTTTTTCATATGAACCCAGATGAGAAAAACAGGGGAATTGAAAAGGGTAAGTTGCAGAAATTGAATTGAGAAAGAGGATAATTATACCTTGCAAGAGAGGGAACAGAAGAGATAAGGATCCTGAAGGCTTCGGTCGCAGGTGGCGCAGTAATTGCCGGAGCCTTTGAATTGCCTCGTCTGTGGGCGTGGCTTCAGAAACACCACTTTAGCGCTGTTCGTTGTGTAGGACTGGGTTTGATTAAGAGGAAAAATAGTGTATTAAATTTGGGGAAAAGATTCCTAGTGTTGAAGGAATCTGGGAAATATTTCCGTTTATCAGTCAATTGGTAAAAATTTTAGAAAATAAAAAAGCCCAAAAGTAAAAAAACTTGAGCTCGCACACTCACTTGGACAAAAGAACAGTCGAATAGCTTATGAGCATCGGCCAACCTTAGCACATCATGATACACATACCTCCTAATCTGCTTGAAAACAAAACAAAAAACAGAAGAATCCTGATTTCAATTACAGTGCAAGAAGAAGAAGAAAGCAAGGAATTGAATTGAAGTAGAAGAGGAGAGTAAAGACCTGGAGGAGGCGGTGAGAGGTGTGAGGTTGGAGACAGTGAGGGCAAATGCTGATGCAACAGTCGAGGCAGTAAATGTTCTTCTCGTTCTTCCTGGAATCCTCGTGAATTATGCAAGCATTGAAGAATTTATCCGTGAGGAGGACTTGAAGCCATGACGGCAACATCCCATGGCTCGATTCAAACTGTTGTAACAATAAAAGACATGTCAACACACACTTGGACCGACCCAATTCAATTTTCAAAAACAAAAGACAAGGTGAAAGCAAAAGGGAAGAAAAGGATCATAATAAACCATGAGTGATGATGATAAACAGTGTATCAACTTCTCGTCTTCTCTGTTGGAAATTGAGAGAGGGACAGAAGGGAGGGAGGAAGATTGGTAAAAGGGTTAATGAATATATATATAAGGGAGAGGGAGAGGGAGAGGGAAAAAGTAATAAAATTGAATGCGCAGAGAGATAGAGGAACGGCGCGGCGTCCTGTCAACTGGGCGAAGCACTGTTACCAATGAAAGATGGACGGAAAATAAGGGCATGGAGAGGATGCTTGTGAAATGGTACTCGTGCCACATTTAATTGTCTTTTGTTTTCATGATTATTTTGTTATCAAATTCTTAGTTTCGTAGAGGGTATTTGTACGCTGTGTATATGGATGGCCCCTGGTTGCACAGTAGCAGCAGGCAGCAATGAGATTGGGACAAAGCATTGAAATAAGAACAGAGAGGAAATGGGGGGAAAAGGAGATGTTAGTTAGTGTACGTACAGAATGGGATAAAATATGAAATTGGTGTTTACTATAAAAAGCTCTCAAATAAAAAAGATCATTCTCACTCTCTCTCTATCTCTCTTGTGCAGTTTAGGTGTTGTTTTTTTCTGTACAAAAAAGTGGACTCTCTGTCATGGCCTGCAGCTGCAGCTGCAGGGGCTCCTCCTCCCTCCTCAGGGCTTTCAGTCTCTCTCACCCCTTCTTTCCTTCCTTATTGCGTTAAATAAAAGTAGCTAAATGACAAGACCTAATTCTCTCTCTCTCTCCAGCCAGACTTTTCTCTCTGTTTGCAAGTTGCCTTTCTTCCTTTCTTCCTCCCCCCTTGGTTTGGCCGCCTCTGCATTTCGTCGTCGACGTCCTCTGTTCTCAAATGGTTTAGACCTTGTCTAGTATGATAGAGAATACTTTCCAGATGCGCCACCAGATTAGAAACCATTGAATTTCTGCTTGAGCCAACTTAGAAAATGTATGCCAAGTGATAGTTGGGTGACATTGCTCTATCTTATACATCTACATATTTAAGTATTGATATCTAGCACAAACATCCGTGTTGCAAAAGAAGAGCACTGATTGAATCTCACACCAATAAACTGATAGTCCCTGTTAGACTAAACATTACATACTTTACTTCATTTCAAAGGACATGAGGTGATCTCCTTCAATATCATACTGCAAGAATTTTTAACGGAGATACCAAGGACCGACATCCTGATATGCTAGTGATCCGCCCAGTTGGACCGGTGGATCAATACTGTGGTTCTTTGGAGGTTTAGGCAATGAATCCGTCCTCGGAGTGTCTCGGCGGATGGTACCTTGCAGGGTGGACGTGCAAAGGGTTAGTATATGTAAGGTGGCAAGTATGTGGATGATGTTGGGAGAATGGGTTACAGAGAAGTACCGGGTGAGAGCCCTTTTGTGTGGGCGGAACCGATAGCCCTTAGCGTACAGCGCGAAAGCTTGTAGTATCAGGCGTATGGTCCCAGGTCTGTCCTCGTCTCTTCTGAATGGGGGACCCTGTTATTTATAGGTCCCATTGGTCTGGCAGGGTCCACGTGTCCTGCTCTGAGTGGGCCGCAGCGAGTCACCATCAACAGTAATGGGCGGTGGGCCTCCTGTAGATATGACAGGTGTCCTTTGGCTGAGGCGGACAGAGGACCGCCCTAGAGTGACGGACCGCCCTGACCATGTTCGAGGGCGGATTCAACTCGGGCCCATCAATTGCCCCCAGTATGGTCTTGAGGCCGTAAGAGGCTCGAGGGTATACTATGGAACTGCTTCGAACGCCTTGGAGTGATGGACCGTCCTCATCATGTGCGAGGGCGGATACAACTCAAGGGCCCATCAATTGCCCCCAGTATGGTCTCGAGGCCGTAAGAGGCTCGAGGCGATATTATGGAACTGCTTCGAATGCCTTGGAGTGAAGGACCGCCCTGGCCATGGGGGGGGGCGAGTTCTAACTTGTTACCGGTGCTGTTACCGGTGACCGAAACGGGTGGAGCTCTTCTTTTGAGGTGAACCTGCACGTACCTCACCCTTTTTGCACGCTTTCTTTCCGTTGCAGGCTACTAGCCTATTCGCCCACTGCCTAGGGGACACGTGGCTCGATTTTATTTGGCGACGTTTCGCTTACCCACGTCACCAGTATAAATAGAGGTTCTCCCCCCTTCCTTTCGGCACCTCAGCTTGTCAACTAAATTCTTGAGAGCTTCCGCCCTTCGTTACCAATTTCCTTGAGCTTGTCCGCCTTATCCTTACAACTCTTTGCCCTTGTCCGCCGTCTTCCAAAAACATTTACCGAAGATGCCTTCTGATTCTGAGTCGTCTTCCTCCGCCGAAGCAAGTAGGTTTCTTTGAAAATTCTTGCATTCAATTTTATCCGCCCATTTGTTTTTTTCTTTCGCATTTTTGCTTGCGTTGCGTGCCTCGCCCTTTCTATTTCCTTCTTTGGC
The DNA here is from genome assembly GCA_034768395.1 of Linum lewisii. Classification (NCBI taxonomy): domain Eukaryota; kingdom Viridiplantae; phylum Streptophyta; class Magnoliopsida; order Malpighiales; family Linaceae; genus Linum; species Linum lewisii. Next base: position 75,166,856 of record CM068296.1, read on the forward strand.
GTGTGAGATGTCGTCTAGTGGGTCATCATCCTCCGTGGATTATGACCTTTTAGAGAGAGTGTTGAGAGACATGCGGGAACGTCGACGCTCTGCCGCCCGCCCGTCCCAAGAGGACGGGACAAGCACGGCTCCGGTATCCGTTCGCCCCCTGGTGTTCGTTCCTCCTCCTCTTCTGATTTGTGCCCCTTGTCCTTCTGTTGTAGGAGGTTATGATGAAGGGAGGAGAGGATCGGGGGCGGATGCGTCGTCATCGTCATCTCCGTCTCGGCAATCGAGTCCACCTCTGTCCCCCGAGCCCTTCAGGGAAGAAAAGTTTGATGAGGAAGGGTCAGATGCAGCGGATCCCAAACTCAAAGGACAGATGCCTTATCCGGAGGATTCCGATCTAGTCTTCAACCCGTACGCCGATTTTGACATGGAGTACACCTTCACTGAGGATGCTGATCCGCTGCCTTCTCCTTCGGCGGAGCAGCTCCGCCGTCAGGCAGAAGCCAGGTTCAAGAATTCCAATTCGAACAGCGTTCGCCGGTTCGCGTCGTGGCAAACCGGATTCACCAAGGAGTCTTGGGGTTTTGATCTTGACACCGGGGCTGTGGAGAAGTACGGGTACAAGATCAGAACCTGGGAGCAGATGTGGGAGGGGTCACCCGGAGACTGCCGGGTAGTGTTTGGGCCGGGATACTTTCCTTATGTCAAGACGAACGCCCTGGTGAAGGTTTTGAACTATTGTGACATGCCTCAACGCTTCTCGTATGCTGCCCCTGCCCGACTTTGCTCAATCGGAAACTGTCCGCCCGGATGGGTGGGCGTTTGGGTGGAGGCGCTTATGTACGGTCTCCGTTTCCCTCTGGATCCCTGGGAGCTGGATGTCCTGGATCTGTTAGGAGCGTCCTTGGGAGCTCTCCAACCCCACGCCTGGGCAATCATGGCAGCGTTTCAGGTGTCATGTGTGAAGAGGCATGTCGCTCCCAGCGCCCGAGTATTCCGCCATCTCTACAGAGCCAAGATTAACCAAAATGGCATTACTTTCTCAAAGAGGATAGCGTACTCAGGGAGCGGAGTTTATGGTGCCATCAAGGCGGACTCCGTATGGTGGCACAGCTTTTTCTTTTTTAAAGCTGATTCGCCGGAGGATGCGTTCTGGGCGGAGCGCCTTCGACCTACATGGTCGTATGGGGCCATCGAGGAGTTCAATAAACCCGGCCGCCTTCAGGAGAATGATGCTGCCATTGTGAACTGGGTGAACACCTGGAATTACAACCTGAAGAAGAGGGGCCGGAGCGTCCTGAAGGCCTGGCTAGGCGGCGGTGGTGAGCGGACAATTTTTGAGAGCGATGCTTCTGTAGTTGGGCGCCCTTAGTATATATACATTCTTATTCTTTCCCAACCGCCTAATATGTTTGCTTGTTTTGATATTGACTTGGTGCAGAGAGCTCCATCTTCGCGGCGTTGCTGAACGCCAAGACGCGGGGAGCGTCCGCTGATACTCAGCCTCAACCTGAAACTCCGGTGGCGGATCAGCAGCAGAGTACGAAAAGCGCACGAGCCGCCCACCCGGAAAAAGAGCAGGCGGACGATAATCGCCTGGAGAAGAAACGAACCGAGCCGCCGGGAGCCCGCCATCGCAGAACGTGGAAAAGGCAAAGCGCCGCAAGCTCCCCATGAGGAAAGATTCCGGGAAGAGGAAACGATCGGAAGGCTCTTCGAAAGCCCATGCTTCTTCTGGGGAGTACAGCACCGCCCGCCTTCCGGCGATGCAGCCAACCCTAAGTGGCAACGAGATTCTCACGCGGGACCGCCCTCCAACTGGCAGCCGACTGGGATATCGACCACCCCCGGTCAGAGGATGGGGTTCGCCGTATGGCGATGGAGCAAATGGCGATTGGAGCCAGGGTAAGATCTCTTTGCGATGTCATACACTAGTTTTGTCCTGCCCCCACTCTTTTTTGTAAGTAATCTTTGGATTGCCTGTGTTTGCAGCTTTTGGGAACCGCCGGCGCGCTGCTTTCAGCGGATAAGGCGCTTAGGGCCGAGCAGCCCCAAGGTGCTGAGGAGCTGGAGAATCAGCTGCGGGAAGCTCGGGCCGCCACTCAGCAATGGAAGGCTAAGTATTCCAAAGCGAAGAAGGAAATGGACGAGGAGGCGGCCCGGCTTCTGGTAACTACCTCTTATGAATTGGATTTGGTCCGTGTTGCGCACGCTAACCAAGCCACTGAACACATGTTGGACTTACAGGCGGAGCAGCAGAAACGCTATAAGGTGGAGGCGGCCCTGTCCCAGGCGGAGGCGGATAAGGACGCCCTGAAGGAGCAAGTGGTCCTCTTAGAGAATGACAAGGCGATCATGGCCGAGGACCTGGGGGCCAAGACAAAAGACTTGGAAAGCCGCGACCTTGTTTTGAAAGAAACGGAGGAGACCCTTCAGGCGCTGAAGGCGGACATTGAGAAGACGGTCACCGAGAAGACTGAGGCAGAGTTAGGCGACCGGGTGCAGGGCGCTCTTGACAACACCCTTACTGCCGTCCGCCATGAACTCCGACGGGGGAACACCGACTACTCCTGGAATCAGGAACAGATGTTTCGCTCTGCGTCTCGAAGGTTGATGGCGCAGGAGTTTAAGGAGGAGTCCGCTGACTCTCAAGTGCTCTCCTCGGACCGTCGCAAGGAGCTGTTGTCCGAGGCGTACTCCGAGGTGAATCTCCGGCATAAGGAGCTGAAGAAGAAGGCTCGGGCTGAGAAGTCCCGGGCGGGCAAATCGGGATCATCAGGCGGGCGCCAGTAATTCCCGTCCTTTGTAAATTTTGCTCTTCCTCTTCCTTTCGGCTTCCTTTGTACCAAACGTATCAATCCGTCATGTTCAGGATGAGAAAAGAAATGCCATTGTTATCCAGTTGTCATCCCCTGTTTCTTCTCTTTTTTTTTTGTTTGTGTGAACTTCGCACGATTTACTGAGGTAGATTTCCCCTTGGGGAAAACTGGACAACGAAGTTTTGGGTTCCGCCCTGGGGAACCCGAATGATGATGAATTAGATTCCGCCCTGGGGAAAACTGAACTCAACGAAGTGTTGGGTTCCGCCTTGGGGAACCCGAACGCCGATGAACTAGATTCCGCCCTAGGGAATCCGAACTTGGAGGAAATGCTGGGTTCCGCCTTGGGGAACCCGAATGATGATGAATTAGATTCCGCCCTGGGGAAAATTGAACTCAACGAAGTGTTGGGTTCCGCCTTGGGGAACCCGAACGCTGGTGAACTAGATTCCGCCCTGGGGAATCCGAACTTGGAGGAAATGCTGGGTTCCGCCTTGGGGAACCCGAGCTTGGCACAGGGGTGAAGTTCCTCCTAGGGGAGTTCGAACCCGGCCATGCTTTTAGTAGTACTTGTTATTGATACATAATATCGTATACATATATCCTTGAATGAAACTGCCTTCCTTTCCTTACATATATGCCCTTAGTAGGTTGCCTTCAAAATAAACCAAACCCAAAAGTTAAGTAAGGACGGAAAGTTGCGGAGTAAGCTAGACCTCGTTTTCATTGGCACTGTACTTCTGCAAGTGCATGGCGTTCCATGTCTTGTGTATGGGTTCGCCGGTAGGGTGTTCGAGTTTAAAGGTGCTTGGACCGATCACTTCACGGACCTTGTATGGCCCTTCCCAATTGGCGTTTAGCTTGCCCTGTTGGGGGATCGATCGAAAAACCTTTCGAACTACCCAGTCGCCTTCTTCCAGGTGATGAGGGCGAAGATGAGCGTTGTATCGCCTAGCCAGTTGTTCCTTTTCAGCTACCAGGCGGATAGCTGCATCCTCCCTTCGTTCTTCTAATATGTCCAGATTATGATGCAAGCCTGCATCATTGCTGGCGTGGTTGAAATGCTGAATCCTAAGGCTAGGCAGATTAACCTCAACGGGTAGGACTGCTTCGGTTCCATATACCAGGGTGTAAGGGGTTTCGTCTGTGGCTGTTTTGTACGAAGTCCTGTGCGCCCATAGGATGTTGGGCAACTCATCGACCCATTTTCCCTTCGCCGCATCCACTCTCTTCTTCAATCCTTGCAAGATGAGCTTATTGATGGCTTCCGCCTGCCCGTTCGCCTGGGGATATGCTACGGACGCCAAGCGAACCATGATTTTGAATTCTTCACAAAAGTCAAGGAACGCCGTGCAATCAAACTGAGTGCCGTGATCGCAGACAAATCCCATAGGAAGGCTGAAGCGAGTGATGATGTTTTTTAGCACGAACTTCTGCACCTGATATGCCGTGATGGAGGCGAGAGCTTCGGCTTCAACCCACTTAGTGAAGTAATCTACCGCCACGATGATATACTTTCTCTTGCCCACTGCTTCTAGGAACGGTCCTAGCAAGTCCATTCCCCAGAAGGCGAACGGCCATGGTGAAACTATCGGCTGGAGAGCGGTGGAGGGCAGGTGGTGCGTGTTAGCGAATAGCTGACACTTGTGGCATCGTTTGACCAGCTCTTCCGAGTCTCGGCGGATTGTTGGCCAATAGTACCCCTGCAATAATATATTCTTTTCCAGGTTTTGGCGCCTATATGCATCCCGCATACGCCTTGGTGGATTTCTCTCAAAGTGAAAGAAGCCTCCTCATCACTTAAGCATCGCAAGTATGGCCCTGCCGAGGACTTACGATACATTTCGCCGTCCAGCAAAACACACCTTGCCGCTCGTCTACGAATCTTGGTAGCCAGTGCTCGGTCCGCCGGGAGGGCGTCCGTTTCAATAAAAGTCCGTACTTGCGTACGCCAATCCGTGAGTGGCGCTGTGGGCGGTGTTACGCTTGTCTGGGCATCGACGACCATACACTCACCCTCTTCTCTTTCTTTCTCCACGGTGATCATCCTGTCCTCTTCGAAGTTGAGAGCGGTAGCGAGCTTGGAGAGAGCATCAGCGTGGGCGTTGTCTTCCCTCGCCACCTGATGGATCTCCGTTGTTTCAAAACCCTTGAGGGCGATCTTGGCTTGATCGTTGTACGGGGCCAGAGTTTCCTCCCGGACCTCGTACACCCCGCTGAGCTGGTTGACCACAATGGCGGAGTCGGAGAAAACCTTGAGATGGGATACTCCATGGTTTTGGCCATTCTGAGCCCCGCAATGAGCGCCCCGTACTCCGCCGCGTTGTTGGTTCGTGACCTGTTGAAACGGAGGGCTGTTTCGTGTAGGATTCCCTGGGGGCTTTTTAACACTATACCCGCTCCCGCTCCGTTCTTGCTCGATGCTCCATCCACGTAGAGCTCCCAGTAATCATCCGGGCGTCCTTCCGCTCGGACACATCCTTCGACCACAAAATCAGCCAGAGCCTATGCTTTGATGGCTGTCCGTGGTTGGAAGTGTACGTCATATTCGCTGAGCTCGACCGCCCATTTGGACATGCGCCCTGCCACTCCCATGGACCTGAGAGCTGCTTTGAGCGGTAAGTTCATCACAACGTGAATTGTGTGAGCATGGAAGTACGGGCGCAGCTTCCTGGAGGCGACAACCACCGCGTAGGCTGACTTCTCCAATGGAGAATACCTGGTTTCGGCATCTACTAACGATTTGCTCGTGTAGAATACCGGGCGTTCTTCCTTGTCCATCCGCTTCACGAGAACTGAGCTGACAGCTGTAGCCGCGATGGCGACGTACAGGTATAGCTCATCTCCGGGAATCGGGGCTGCTAGCGTCGGCGGAGTGGTGAGGAAGGCTTTGAGTTCCTCAAAAGCCTTAGAACACTCTTCCGTCCATGAGAACTTGGCCGCCGCCTTCAGAATGGCAAAGAATGGCGCCTGCCGCTCGGCGGACTTCGGGATGAATCTGTTCATTGCCGCTAACCGCCCCGTTAATATTTTGACATCTCTGACCGTCTTGGGGGGGTGTCTGCATGATAGCTTCTATCTTTTTGGGGTTCGCCTCGATTCCCCGCCTGGTGATCATGAATCCCAAAAACTTCCCTGAGGAGGCGCCGAAGACGCACTTCTTTGGATTCAAGCGAAGTTGGAACGCCTTCAAGGTGTCGAAGGTTTTCCGAAGGTCTCCCAGGTGGTCATCACCCGCCTTGGTCTTAACCAGTAGGTCATCTACGTATGCTTCCATGTGGTGACCCAACTGATCTTGAAAAACTCTGTCAATCATCCTCTGGTACGTCGCTCCGGCGTTTTTTAGGCCAAACGGCATCACATTGTAGCAGTAATTGCCAAAGGGCGTCGAGAATGACGTTTTTTCTTGATCCGCCTTTGCCAGAGGGATCTGGTGGTACCCCGAGAACATGTCTAAGAAAGACAACGTCTCATGGTTTGCTGTGGCGTCCACCAGTTGGTCGATATTGGGCAACGGATATGGGTCCTTGGGACAGGCGTTGTTGAGGTTGGTAAAATCTATGCACATCCGCCAGCTTCCATCCGCCTTGCCCACCATTACTACATTCGACAGCCACGTCGGGTACTGGACTTCCCTGATGAAACCTGCTTCCAACAGTTTCGTGATTTCCTCTTGGACAGCTTGTTTTCTTGTCCAATTTACCGTCCGCTTCTTTTGTGACACGGGGCGGGCGTCTGCTCTCACAGCTAGGTGGTGCTGCATGATCGCGGGGTCCAGCCCAGGCATATCCTGGGGTTTCCACGCGAACAAGTCAGCATACTCTCTCAGCAGTGCCACTGTGCGATCTCGGTCTGGGACCGGCATATGAGCGGACAGCCGTATCACTCTCTCAGGATCGCCAGGATACAGTGGGACTTCCGTATCCGCCTCTGCAGATTCTGGGCGGACATACGCGTCGTCTCTAGTATCTACTGAAAAACATGCCTCTTCTTTCTTGAGAGCCACCCTGTAGCATTTTCGTGCCAATGGAGTGTTTCCCCATGCTACTCCGATTCCTCTTGCAGTAGGGAACTTCATGACTTGATGGACTGTGGAGGAAACTGCCTCGAAAGCGGCCAAACTGGGCCGCCCCATTATCATGTTATATGCCGAATTGCAGTTGGTGACGTAAAATTTTATGTGCTTTGTTTCCTGGTGATCGTCGTCCCCCAATGTGATGGGTAAGATGATCACGCCCAGCACAGGTACGTCATTTCCCGCGAAGCCAGTCAGCATGATCTTAGAACGCTTGAGTAGGGCGGGGTCTAATCCCATTCTGCTGAAAGCATCGGCTGAGAGTATATCCGCCGAACTGCCCTCGTCCACTAGCACCCGCTCTACCAGGGTGTCTTCAACGATGACACGGATCACCATCGCTTGGGTGCTGGGACTTCCCCCGCGCAAGTCTGCCGATGTGAACGTCAATGGCGGCTCTCTATCCGACTGTCTGACCACGGAACATTCACCAACGACCCTTATGTTCTGGGGCGTATCCTCCTCTCCTCCCAAAATCATGCTGCATGTTTTCTTGTATCTGGGCTTTCCGCCCTCCTTTTGGGTATCCGGACTTTTCTCATCCGTTATTCTGTCGAAGACGCTCGCCTTTCTGGGGGGCGTGTGTCTACCCGCCTTCGGAGGGGATGTCTCTAACCTTTCCCTTTCTCTTCGCCTTGGCGATTCTGAGCGTTCCCGCTCTTTTCTCCTTCGGTTACTTATGATGAATTCCTTGAGGTCACCATTTTTTATTGCTCGCTCAATCTCACTGCGGAGCTCCCGGCAGTCCTCCGTGTCGTGCCCCTTCTGCCCATGAAACTCGCAGTACTCATTTGGGTTCCCCCTTTTTACTGCCGCCTTGGGTAACGGGGCCGGCCACCGCAATCCTCCTTTCTTTTCTTGGAGGACGTACATGAGCCTTCCCTTGATTCCGACAGGGGGGTGTACCCTTCTTCCGATCTTCCCTCTCCGTGAGGGCGGTTGTCTCTTCTGTCGTCAGGGCGTTTCTCTTTTCGCCCTTGGTATCCTTTGTCCCTGTTCTGATCGCTTGAGCGCCTGTACCCGTCCTGTATCATGGCGACATTCTCTTCCACTTCAGCACACTGGAGGATACATGTCTCCAATTCGGTGTGGGTTTTTGGCTTTCTCCGGACCAAGTCCTTCACCAGCTCGGTGCTAAGCATGGTGGTTTGGATGTGGTGGAGCACAATGTCCAGTGCGAGGTTGGGCACCGCCGCGACCGCCTTGGCCCACTTCTCGTAGTACTGCCGAAGAGTCTCTGACCGGTTCTGTCTCAAGTTCCAGAAGGCGGACAAGTTGCGTCCCGCCTCCTTTTGGTTTGAGAACTTGTGGAGAAAGAGTTGGCAGAAATCTTCCCAATTCTTTATGATTCCTTCTGCCAAACCTCCGTACCAGGTTAGTGCAGCTCCAGTTAACGTTCCAGGGAACGTACGGCAGTAGGTAGCGTCCGGGGCCGTGAACATTTGCATGGCAATGGTGAATGTTAACAGATGCTGGTCGGGATCCCCAGTTCCGTCGTACGCTTTGATTGCTGGTGGCACGAATCCTTGTGGGGGAGGAAAGCTGAGGAGACTCTTGTCCAGAGGCTGCCGCATGGCGAGTTGCCTTGGGCCTGACTGGTGGCGAGGGAGGAACAGTCGGTACATTTCGTCCGAGTCCGCCATGCCGGTTGCCAGTCCGCCGGATGAGCCCTCGGTGTGATTTCCGGGGGTTGCCTTGGCCACCAGGAACTTCATCATCACTGCCATTTCAATGTTCTGTCTTTGTAGATCGGCTACCTGTGCCGCTAGGTCCCCCGCAGCGGGATCAGCCGCCGTTCTATCTTCCAACGGAGGGGGGATGTGGGACTCTCCTCGGAGCAATCCAAGGCCTAGAGGGCGGATTGGATGGTGTGTTTGTGTAGCCGTTCCCAAGGGTGGGTCTATGGAAGGACGAGGGTCTCGGGGGACACCCGCCGATACGACTTGTTTGGCCGGGGTGACGAGCGTTTCCGTGGGGACACCACTCGTGGGATTTTCCTCCAAATTCTGCATGCTGTTTGTCTTTTGGGAACAAAACGTTTAGCTCCCCCTATCTGGCGCGCCAATTGATCCGCCCAGTTGGACCGGTGGATCAATACTGTGGTTCTTTGGAGGTTTAGGCAATGAATCCGTCCTCGGAGTGTCTCGGCGGATGGTACCTTGCAGGGTGGACGTGCAAAGGGTTAGTATATGTAAGGTGGCAAGTATGTGGATGATGTTGGGAGAATGGGTTACAGAGAAGTACCGGGTGAGAGCCCTTTTGTGTGGGCGGAACCGATAGCCCTTAGCGTACAGCGCGAAAGCTTGTAGTATCAGGCGTATGGTCCCAGGTCTGTCCTCGTCTCTTCTGAATGGGGGACCCTGTTATTTATAGGTCCCATTGGTCTGGCAGGGTCCACGTGTCCTGCTCTGAGTGGGCCGCAGCGAGTCACCATCAACAGTAATGGGCGGTGGCCTCCTGTAGATATGACAGGTGTCCTTTGGCTGAGGCGGACAGAGGACCGCCCTAGAGTGACGGACCGCCCTGACCATGTTCGAGGGCGGATTCAACTCGGGCCCATCAGCTAGTTTTTTTTTTTGGAACGTGAAACACTTCTTCATTAAATCTGGGGAGGACGTATAAGAGAGGGAAGGGGGATACAACCCAACCAATGGGCTGGTAAATTCCCCATTCTAGTATGCTTAGCAACCCAATCAACCTGGGCATTAAGCCTTCTGTTGATAAACTTGAGGGAAATGGACGAACTGGTCTTTAGGATACTTGAAATACATCCAAGCATTCCAAGGCATTCCCACGGCCATAACCTATCAGGGCTGTGAAGGCTGTCAACAAAGGTTTTGCAGTCAGAGAGTATAATGCAATTGAGAGGGGAGCTTGCTGCATAGCTAGAGGCTTCCAGAATGGCACGAGCCTCAGAGGCAATCGGAGAAGCGCTCATGAAAACCCCAGATCGCCCGTCACAAATATCTCCGTCGGCGTTTGTAACTACAACGCCGTAAGCCGCCGTCTGTGTTCCGCTCTGATAAGAACCATCACAGTAAGGATCTTGGCGGTAGAGAAGGTTGTGTACGGGAAATGGGGATCTGGGTCGGAATCTGGGGGTTAATTGGCCTGGGGGAGGGATGGGAAAGGGAGCCATTCCAGTCTGCAAAGTCCATTTCAATCGCATCTCTGGTAATCTTGTTGTCTAGTGTTGGTTTCCGAAGATAAAAGCGTTTCTTGCCTTCCAAATATTCCAGCATGTTGCTGCAATCCGCCTAAGTCTAGTCCCATCGGAGGACGCCTGAAAAGAGAAGAACCAGGAGGCAAACGAATCAGAAGGTCTGGGGAGGGGAGTAGAGGGGCTGGAGTTTCTCCATGCAGAATTTGCATGGGGACACACAAAGAGACAATGAAGGAGGGATTCTTCATGAGCATTGCAGATTTGGCAGGTGGGCATAGGAGAGCATTGTCTCCTGTGAAGCTTGCTGTTCGTGGCAAGGATGTCTTGGACACATCTCCAAATGAAGAATCAAATTTTTGGCGGAAGGGACATGCTCCATAACCAGTTCCATTGTTTGGCTTCAAAAGGAAGATGGCGGCGATGGGTGGCTCTCTAGGAATCTCGTTTCTTCCTTCCCGAATGGTAGGCGGACTTCAATGTGAACGAGCCGTCTTGGGTAAATTTCCATTTCCACTCGTCTCCCTGATCCATCGGACCAATAGGAATCGTGGTAATTGCTGTAGTAATCTCCGGATTGCAGTAGCGGCTGATCGAGTGGGTATCCCATTTTCGCGGGTTGTTGAGGATCCATTCCTCCACCTTTTCATAGGGATCAGTATCGTAACCGAGTCTGAAGGATGAATGCCCGGGGATCCACAGATCTTTAGCGATCGAGGTGGTGGCTCCATTCCCAATGACTTTAAGTGCTCTCATACCTAGAATGTCTCTAGATTCACATAGGCTCGCCCAGATCCACGATGGCCTAGAACCTTTCTTGGATTCGAGGAAAGAGGTCTTATGGAAATAGCGATTTTTGAGTAGGCGAGCCCATGTTGCGTTACTGGACGTTAAGAGTCTCCAGGCATGCTTGGCAACGAAAGCACGATTAAACAAGGCAAAATCCCGAAACCCAAAACCTCCTTCCAATTTGGGCGCACAGATAGTGTCCGCATGGCTCCAATGAATAGTCCTTTTCTTCACTGAACCCGACCAGAAAAAGTTACGGAGCATGGAGTTCATCTTGTTGGTAGTCACTTTCGGCAGCAAGAATAAACTCATAATATAGGAAGGGATGGCTTGGATGACTGATTTGATCATGATTTCCTTGCCGGCATGGGAAAGGAGCGAGCTTTTCCAAGATTGGGTGACCTTCTCCATTCTTTGTAGGAGGAAATCGAAGGTCTCCTTCTGGGATCTTCCCCATTCAGTCGGGACTCCGAGGTATTTCGAGTTTCCAATCTGACATCCCATGATCCTCAGAAGGTTGCTTTTTGTCTGGTCGTCCACATTCTTACTAAAGAAGATTGAAGAATTTTCTGGATTAATTTCTTGTCCGGTGATGCTTCCGTAACGGTTAATGATCCTCAGTATCTTGTTCAGCTCAGGGGGGACGCTTCCCCAAACACAATCGTGTCATCTGCGAAGAGACAATGGGTGAGACGGGGGCCCCGTCTATTAAGTCTGATCCCATGGATGTCGTTTCGCTCAACACTCTTCTCCACCAGGAAGGATAAGGCATTAGTCATTAATATACAGAGGAAAGGGGATAGCGGATCACCCTGGCGGATACCTCTGGATGGCTGAAAGAACTCGAGGGGACGTCCATTGAACAGAACGGAAAACCGAACTGTACGGATGCAGCTTTGGATCCATCCTCGCCATTGCTCAGAGAATCCATAGACTTTGAGGAGATTGTCTAGGCAATCCCAGTCCACCAGGTCGTATGCCTTTCTCATATCCAATTTAAGACACATGTCTTTGTTCTTGTTGATTTTGGTTTTGAAAGAGTGCAGCACCTCATGGACGATGATAATGTTATCCTGGATAGCCCTTCCATTAGTAAAAGCCGCTTGGTACTCCAGGATAAGGATTGAGATCCATTTTTAAGCCGTGACGCCAGGATTTTTTATATGATCTTGTATCGGAAGTTACAGCAGCTGATGGGGCGGAAGTGACTCATCCTTGTGAGGGTTGGGATCTTCGGGATCAGAACGATGTGAGTATCGTTCCATCCACAAGGCATGGAGCTGGTCTGAAAGAATTGGATGATTTCTTTGCAGATCGTGGGACCAATGGTAGGCCAGTTTTTGCGGTAGAAGTGCCCGTTAAAGCCATCTGGGCCTGGAGATTGTCCTGCACCCAAGCTGAAAGCTGCCAACTTGATTTCTTCAGCTGTGAATGGTTGACAGAGATCCGTATTCATAGTCTCTGTTACGATAGGGGGGATGCTCCCCAACTCTTGAACGTCGACGAGGTTACTCCTCCTAGTAAAGAGATTAGAGAAAAACGAGGTGGCTAAGTCCTTGAGCTGCCCGTCATCCGTGATCCAGGTTCCGTTGTCTTCCCGTAGGCGAGAGATTTTATTCTTGAGCTTACGGTGGATGGTAGATGCGTGGATGAACTTTGTATTTTTGTCTCCTTGGGTGAGCCAGTAAGTTTTTGCCCTTTGCCTCCAAATCGCCTCCTCCTTCTTCCAAATGTCTTCCAGCTCTATTTTGAGCGTCTTCTCCTCCTTCATCACCTCAACCGTCTGGAATAAGCTTTGGATGGTATCAAGCCTATTTTTAATTTGGATCTCTCTCTGGTGTCTATTTCGGTTGGCAGTACTCGACCAAGTCGACAAATCCTCTTTGCATGCTTGGAGTAGCTCCGTACAGCTGTTCATCTCGTTCCAGTGTCTGCTGATAATATCACCACATTCTTGATCGGCTAGCCATCTTGCGTCGAACCTGAAGGGGCACCGAGTAGCTGGGCCGGATGGGCGGATATTGAGCCACAGCGGGCAGTGATCGGATCCAATCATTCTTTCATGATGTAAAATGGCCTGGTCAAAAGATGTACGCCACTCTACGTTTGCCAGGCCTCGGTCGAGTCTTTCTCTAACTTGGTGTCTCCCTATTCGTTTATTGGACCATGTGAACGGCTCTCCTTGGAACCCAAGGTCCATAAGGTGATTAGAAGAAATGAAATCTCTGAAAGCTAAAGCCGACGAAACAGAAAGACCATTTCCTCCTTCCTTTTCGTAGGTGTAGCTGATGGCGTTGAAATCGCCAATCAAAAGCCAATGGTCGTCAAGTCCTCTACGGAGGTTACTAACCTCGTTGAAGACTCTATTCCTATCAGCTACGTTACAAGGTGCGTGAATAAAAGTGCAATATAAAATACAATCTAGAGTGATCAAAACATGAATAAAGTGCTACGTTGCGCTGATGATCAAGATTGGTAGGTCAAGGGCCCACCAAAGAGCGAGGCCACCGGCTCGTTCGATGGGCTCCACGTAGGCGCCATTGGCAAAATTCAAAAGCGTCCTCTTCCTTTCTAGAAACGGGCTACCTTGCTTCGTTTCCGTCAGGAATACCACAGACGGGTGGAGGTTGCGGGCTAGGTTTCGTAGATTCTTGTTTGTGAGGCGTTGCCCAAAGCCTCGACAATTTCAACAAAGTAAACTCATGTCTGGCGAGGTGGCTTTCCCGCCACCGCTTCATCCGTTCCCTCTTTGGGATCCATTTTCTTCCCTTCGCCGAAGGGGTGGGCAAAGTTCAGGTTCCTGCTGGTATTCTTCTTTTTACTGACTGATATGGGTTTGTTTTTCTTGGGGAGGAGGCGAGTGGAGGGGGGGGGGATACCACTCCTTCGAAATGGTAGCTCAGAGCCAGCCCAGTGTTGACTTTTCTCTTTTTCTGCTTGGGAGAGAGCAGCTCGGAGTTTGCGAAGGTATCCATATTGGTAGCGAAGATAGCTTTGGGTGGGGTTCTGTAAATAGGGCTTAAGAGGGAGTCGGTGATAGTGGGTTTTCGTATTTGAGTTGGAGATGGGTAAATAGGCTTCGATTGGAAAAGGTTAAAGGAGGGAGGGGGTAATAGGACCAGGGCTGAAAGTGGGTCTGGGGGACGGGTTAGGGGAAGGGCAGAAAAAGGAGAGAGTGGGGCTAGCTTGGGGGGTGAGATAGGGGGATTGGGCTTCCTCTGGACAGTATTGGGTGTTGGGCAGTTTTCTCTGCATTTCGAATCCTGGTGGAGCGGCTGGATCAAAAAACAGATTCAGGTCGGTGATTGGGTTAGTGGGGTAGTGGGATAGGTTAGTAGTTGGGCCGGTCTGGTGGTTGGGGTTGGCTGGGCTTTGGTTAGGTTGGGGGCGCGTCGTCTGAGGACTGGGATTGGGACGATAGGAGACAGGGGTCATCGGGAAAAGATCCCCGTAGGATGGAGAATAGCCTACCACATCGATAGGGGTAGAAGAGTTTGAATTATTACCGTTGGGCGAGATGTGATAGGCACCCGTTAGACCTGGGATCGAGGTGGAGAGGGATGCTCTGCGGTGGTCTAGGACTGAATGACTTCCTACCGACGACGGCGGTGTACCATCCCTCAGCATTGGCCAGGCTCCAGCTTCTCCTTCGGAAGGGGTTTTTTGGGTCCGGTCTCTTATCGCAGGCTCAATCGGGCTCAAGTTGTTCCTTCTTGATCTCAGACTACTTCTGCTCGATTCGCCTCCTCCTTCGTTAGCCGACCAATTCCGGGGGCCTCTCGTGTGATCGTTCTCGGTGGAGGCGGAGGAGCGCCTGCCCCTATTGCCTCATCTCTGCTCTGTAGACTCGTCCTCTGACTCGTCGGGGTCTGAGCCGTAATTAACTTTTAGGGACGGTCGAAATTCGCCGGAGGGGATACCATCTCCGTCTTCCTCCATATGTTCCTTCCTGACTCCACATGCCACCACCAAGTGCCCAATCCTTCCACAGTAATAACACACCTCCTGCAGTTTATCATATTGGACCCTAATCTCCTGATCCTCCAGATCAAAGGCCACTGTCAAAGGGTCGTTAATCCTCACTTTCGCGAAAACTCGGACCACCGGGCTCCATCATTCCAGGTTGAGGTCGTTCTGGTTGATCGAGACTATTTCAAAGAAAGAGTTGGTAATTACCCTGATGTCGTCTTCAGATCTGTAGGTAACATGGATATTGGAGAAATGAATCCATAGGGGGAAATCTTCAAAGCTCACTTCCTTCGGATCCCCTATCCCGTTCCATTTAGGGACAGCCAAGATAGAGTTGGAGATGGGATAGGGCTGGTTCTCCCACGCAAAATCCCTCTGATTCTCGCTTCGCAGGGAGATGACGAATAGTCTGGGTCGATTGGGGACTCCACGGACAAAAATGTGCCCCAGATGTTGCCATGCCCTCCGTGTAGCACCGATCACCGCTCCCAGAGACATATTATTACTTTCGATACACCTTCCTAACATAAGGAGTCCACTGCTCACATTTGGGTTACTGGGCTGGAGTTGCAACTTTCTCTTTGGGAAACTGATCTCTAGGTTTTGGGTCTCAGCTACCAGGGAGTTAACTTCCATCGTTCTTCTGTCGATACTAGGTGGAGATTGAGTTGGGATCTTTTTGACTTTAGGGCGATTGGAGACGAGGGCAAGAGATGGAAGATTTAGATCTGTTGGGGTTTTTAAAGGTAGAGCCTCTCTCTTACTTCTCCTCCTCTCTCCGGTAGGTTGGGGGTTCATTAATGGATTTGACGGGGGAGGTGAGAGAATCGCCAACCGGAAAACTGACCTCCGGTCTAATCGTTTCGTTTCTTCTCTTCCTCCTTCCTCCAACACCATATCTTCCTTTATTCCACGTACGATTTCTCCACTGGTGGAAGATCTTGCGATGGGCATGCCTTTTTGCAGACCAATAAATGCGACAGGATTGAGAAGGCCACTCCGCCGGCGAAGGGGGCCATCTAATAAATGCTTTTGATTGATTGGCTTCCTTGACTGACGAGGTTGGGTTGGGGTACCCACGTGGGGTTAACATGTCCCCGGAGGGGAGAAACAAGTCCCAGGAGGGATAAAGCATGCCTCCGACGAGGGGGAAGTCCCGCCGGGAGGGGAAAAACAAGTGAGAGTTGAGAGAATCCTCATTTCAAAAAAAGGACCAAGAAAGTGTAAATAATACATGGACATGGGAAATTACACGTATGGAGTATCATTTCATTGTGATCATGCAAAACTCATCACCGAGGACCACCACAACTTGACACCATGAATTAATGGTAGCTACCCACACTAGTAGCGGTGACAGACTCAACGATCAAGTTTACCATCGAGTGACTTAGTCTGAAACAATTGTCGCAATTGTGGTAGAGGATCGTAGAACCCTCCAAAATTTAGCATTTGATGTATTTCACATCTAATCATTTATATCCTTCCCTCTTTGTCATCCTTGTGTCCTCCTACTAAAAGTCTCATCGATGCACTTCAAAGTCTCATTTCCATCACTTTGGGCAAAGCAACTTCATCCGCCATCTTCCATCAAGACTTCTTCCACTACCTGTAAGAAAGTAGGGAGATCCTCCAAAAGGTTGAAAGTTTTTCTCACGTCGGACAATTTAGCCAATTTTATTATCATAGGGGATGATCAAATACTCCAGCTGGCAGAAAAATGGCTTCAGACCTTGTGAATCTGCTCTCCACTTAGCATTAACAAGTGCTCTGTCTAGCTTCCTAAGAATGGGGCCTTCCTCCCTTCTGTTAGACCAAGAAAAGAATTGACCTCAAAATCGTAAGTAATAAAAATCTGTCTAGCTGATGCATTCATTCAACTTAGCCACTCATTCGAGCCGTCTACTCTCTCATCATATCTTCTGATAGCATGACAATCCCTAACAACTAGCTAGAGACTACCTCTTATGCATTACTATTTTTATGATTGGTTTAGCCCTTGTCTGGTATGATAGAGAATACTTTCCAGATGTGCCACTAGATTAGAACCCATTGAATTTCTGCTTGAGCCAACGTAGAAAATGTATGACAAGTAATAGTTGGGTGATATTGCTTTATCTTTTACATCTACATATTTAAGTGTTAGATCGCATTGAGGGATTTCTTCTTACCCAGTACTATGCTCGAATCTAGAGGTAAGAAAGACTAGCACTCATCTTACCGACCATTATTTTTGGAGGTTTGGACAACTGGCATTGATTTTTTCAACTGACGGCAGAAGGGAAGTGCCCTCTGACAATTGAAAAAAAAACATGAGGAATCATCCGCTAGTGATTGATGAGGATCAAGGACTCGATAGTTGAAGCAACACTCCTTTATTGTTGCACCAGTTCAACCCATCGTTGAAGGACTGGGTTATTGGGGATGGCGAAACAAAGTATCGATGGGAAGAAGAACGAAATCAGCAGCTCAAATGAAGATGGAATAAGGGGCGACATATATGTTTTGTTTTTGGGAGTCAAAGAGGAATGACCATTTTTTGTACTTTTAGCACTTTTAGCCACGGTAAAAACCGTGACTAAAATGACCATTTTTTGTCACTGTTTCTATTGAAACCGTGACTGAATTTAGTCACGGTTTCCATAGAAACCGTGACAAAAAATGGTCATTTTAGTCACGGTTTCTTAAAAAATCGTGACAAATCAGATGACCAAACTGTTCTATTGAAATTTTCAGTGACCCATTAGTTAATTTCATGAATTACAGGTCCAGACCCTCAACTTTTTCCATTGTGCAAAATGATCCATGATTTTAAAATGTTAACAAGATATCCCAATTAATTGCAAACCAATCACTAAATTTATTTATTGTCTTAACTAATAAAAAAAATTTACAATCGCCGCCGCTGACTTCGATTCCATCGTTGCCGTAAGCCGCCGCCACTTCGATTCCCTTTCTCTCCTCTCGATTCCATCGCCGGCTCAAGCCGCCGCCACTTTGATCACCTTTACTCTCCTCTCGATTCCATCGCCGGCTCAATCCGCCGCCTTCGATTCCCTTTCCTCTCCTCTCGATTCCATCACGGCCGGCGCCTGCTCAATCCTCCTTTCCTCTCGCCGTGAGCAGCCGCGGTCGCCGCCAGATCCAACCTCCTTTCCTCTCGCCGCTGACCTCTTGCGATCTCTCTCACCACACCGCTAACCCACCTCGATCCGTTGTTCCAATGCCCAACCGCCACAGATCTGCAATGGAAGAGGAGAAAGATGAAGATGGTGGTGGAGGGCAGTGAAGGAAGAAGTAATGGAGAAGGGAGAAATGGTGTAGAGAAGATGGTGGTGGAGGGCAGTGAAGGTTCATTGTTTACAAGGGAAGTGGTGTGGAGATGATGTTTGGGGGAAGAAGGTTCAGAGAAGAAAGAGAGAGGGGGGCCGGAGCGGTGCAGAGAAGAAAGAAAGAGGGGGGAGTGGGTTAGGATTGCCAGCTTGGCACGCAATTATTGGTTCAAAAAATAGAGTGTGGATAGCCAGCGTGGCACACACGGATTGGGTCAATAATTAGTCACAATTTCTAAAGAATCGTGACTAATTTAGTCACGATTTGTAAAGAACCGTGACTAGTTTAGTCACGGTTTCTAAAGAACCGTGACTAATTGGTCACGATTTTTGAAAATAGTGACTAAATTAGTCACGGTTCTTTAGAAACCGTGACTAATTGGTCACGGTTCATCAAAACCGTGACTAAATTAGTCATGGTTCTTTAGAAATCGTGACTAATTGGTCACGGTTTTATAAAACCGTGACCAATTAGTCACAGTTCATAAAACCGTGACTAAATAACCGTGACTAAAAGGATATTTTCTTGTAGTGACATTCACCAAGTACATCACAATCACAATCACTACGAGAAAACACAAATTAAGTCACGGTTTTTTTTGGCCCTTTAGTCACGGTTTTAACCGTGACTAAAAAAATTTGTCACGGTTTCCTAAACCGTGACTATAATGCACCATTTTTGTCACGGTTTGTAAAGAAACCGTGACAAAGATATTAGTCACGGTTTTGTGGAAAACCGTGACTAACCTTTGTCACGGTTTCTTTAACAGCCGGTCGTCGCCACAGCCCGCCGCCTTCGATATCGCCGCCGATTCCCACAGTCGGTCGTCGCCACAGCCCGCCGCCGATTCCCACAGCCGGTCGCCGCCACAGCTCCCCGCCGCCACAATTCCCGTCGACTTGTGCTCCACAGCTCCCCGCCGTCCAGGCCAAGTAATCCGCCTGAGAGGGAAGAGGAATAGGAGGAAGAATGGATCTGGAGGGAAGAGGAGGAGGAAGGAAGAGGAGAGGGAATATGAAGAGGAGGAAGAGTGGTGATGGGGGAGAGAAGGTTCAGGAGAGAAGATTAGGATTAGAAGAGGAAGAAGCTTGAAGAAGAGAAGAGGAAGAGAGGAGAAAGAAGCGGATTGGTAAAAAAAAAAAAAAAGAAATTTGAAACCGTGGATTGCCAGCCTGGCAAATTTTGTCACGGTTCCTCATATGAAACTGTGACTAATTTAGTCACGGTTTTCAAAACCGTGACTAAATTAGTCACGGTTTCATATAAAACCGTGACTAAATTAGTCACGGTTCCCAAAATCGTGACTAATTAGTCACGGTTCGTATGAAACCGTGACCAGTTAGTCACGGTTTCAAAAACGTGACTAAAAAACCGTGACTAAAAAACCGTGACAAATGTTGATTTTTCTTGTAGTGAATGAATTCAAATAGTCCTAGGTGTTTTAATTAAGGCGCCAAAGGAGTTGTTCCCTCGCTATCCTATCGGCCCGGAAGACGCACTTCCACTCACTGGTAACCTATTAAGATAGTACTAAGTGATTAATCATTTATCCTCTCCCGCTACCCATATCATGCATCAACCCACCTAGGATCACTGATTCAACATACAAACATAAGATATAATCCATCACATGCCAATCACCAACACAAGATACCATCAATACATCTCACACACACATTCACCAAGTATATCACAATGCATTCAAATAGTCCTTGGTGTTTTAATTAAGGCGCCAAAGGAGTTGTTCCCTTGCTATCCCATCGGCCCGAAAGACGCACTTCCACTCAATAGCTAGTCTTGTCATCTGTGAATTTGAGTGTATTTCTAAGTTTACTTTGCTTGAGGACAAGCAAAAGTCTAAGTGTGGGGTGATTTGATGCGACCAATATTTGTGTGTTCAATCCCTCATTAGATGTCATTTTCATGATGATTTTATTTTGTTTGGGTGATTTTAAGTGAGTTTATTCCCCTTTCGATCTTAGGGCTATTTTACGCGTTTTGCACGTTTTTATGTATTTCAGGTAATAACCGACGTTCGGGAATCAAACCGGGAGTGGAGCATTGAGTGACGCAGGATTCTAGGCCCCATGGAGTGATCCGGGTCGAAGGAAGAAGACTCAACCATAAGGAAATGACCGGTTTTGAAGAAAACTCAAACTGGTGAGTTTTGAGCTTACACACCATGTAAGCTAAATACACTGTTTAGCTTCCACGTCGTGTAAGTTCCCCGGATAGGAAAAATGCACCTATTTGAACAAGGAATGGGTTTTTTATGGCATAATTAGTCTTGGACATATTTTGGGACGAACCGTACACCTTTGAAGAGCGTTTTTGGAGGTTTTCGAAGCACGATTGAGCGAAAGGAAGCTAAGGATTGGCCAGAGGTTCAATTAGATCAAGAGGATTAGTAGTCTCTCCCAAAACAAGATGATCATCTCTTCCGTTTTCTTCTCCATTATTTCTTTGATTTCTCTCGAAATCATGAGTAGCTAAACTTTTTAGTTTGTTCAGATTAGGAGAAACCCTAGGGAAGTTTTGTATGGAGGAATGATGATGTTGGTTTTTTTACCCTTTGATTGTTATCAAGGTTTATTCATGCTTTTGATGCGTTCTTCGTAAACTCAAATTTGAATCTGTATGAATCTGATTGATTGAACAATTGTCAGTTTCATTGTTCATCTTTGATTTTGTGGGTCTGACCAAGAACGTGAGTCATTCTAGAGCTTAGGAAGTCGTTAGGTTCTGCCGGTAGCTTGACCATAGGACCGGTAGACCTAATCTCTTTGCATTATCATTGTGACATTCCATTGAACACCTTGTTTGCGTCCTTGAAAATCCTTAGGTTAGCTTGACCATAGGAATCTTTGGATCAGATAAGATAGTATCTCTACGGCCTGACCATGGAGTAGAGATTTTACCTAAGGAAGTGTCGAGTCATCAAGTTTGAGTAACTAAAATTTTATTGCATCTATCTGTCTTAACCGAAGTAGAGAGGATTCGAGTTCGGACAACCACTTTGATCTATCTTCAAACCCTAATTCGTTTACTTGTTTACGTTTGCATACTTAGATTAATTAGTTCACAACCAATCTAAAAACTAAACCTTTGAAACCCAAATAGCTTAATTCACTGTGTTGAGTAATATAACAGAAAGACCCTAGTGAAATACATCTCGCTAGCGAATTCTAGTGTTTTAAAACGTGTTGTGCATTAATCTATGCATCAATCACTAATCGCAAAAAACTCTGCAAGGATATGACGAACAAGGTTAGATCCATTACTAGCCATAGAAAAATTACTTGGGTTCTTAAAATCATGGTGACTAGTATACGATAAAGTGAATTACATTCTTTGGAGCGGTAAAATATCATGCACTCATTATCAACTCGCAACGTAAGTTTACCACCATAAACATTGATGAAACTAAATTTATAGTGATTATCTTCCCATATTAAACTACATTTTACACCCATTGATGTAATTATGATGAGTATGTGGTGTACATTGTCCACATTTTGGCTATTTTTACCTTGGTTGTGAGTTTTTTTTGTTGAGCCTTCAAGGGACCAATTCGGAGTTCGGGCGGAGCGGGAATTGTCAAAATAAGAAGCTGAAATTACTTTTTACCCCTTTTCTGGATTTGGACGGATTTTGGGTATTTAAATTCCAAAAGAGGCATTATTCATTAATTATTCAATTGGGAGATTTTTTTCATGACCTAAAGGGAGTTGAGAGCTTATTTTGGAGCAGTCGGAGACATCCTAACACCATCAATCCATCCCGGAAGACGCTCGGAGCTAGGACTTGCAGATTTCTCTGAGATTAAAGCTTAACGGAATCATCAAAATTAGGTTTTACAGTTCTTCTCTGTTCTTCCTTTCTGAGATGAATTCTATGATTATCTTTGATTCTCTTGTATTGAATATGAGTAGCTAAACTCTTGTAGCTTAAATTAGATGAACCCTAAGTGACCCGGGGCTTTAAAGCGGTAACGGATTGGCGGTAATTAGATTTTAATTCAGACAGTTTCTTATTCATAATTGGTTTGTTCTTAATTCTGTGTTTCTTTTGTAGCTTGATCACCTAGATTAGATTCTTGTTAAAATAAGGATAGTTGGCGAACGTCCGCCTTGTTTTAGACCTCAAACCAATTAATTAAGCTATTCAACGGAGTGTGCCTTTCGTAGGAACCGTTTAGAGTTAATCCTCTTCTAGAATAACTCACTAAAATCAATCAGGTGCACCAATTAGTTTTCCGTTGCAGAAGTGAACGCACAGACGGTTAATTAATCGTGGTAGCTAGATCCGATAGAGCGAACGTTCGCGGAACTTAAACCTAAGGGTAAGGAGTTATGGTAGTGTCTGAGAACTGAATGAATTAGAATCGAAAGTCGCCGGTTTTGTGATCGCCAATGCCTTGGTAATCTTAGAGGGATTCGAGTTTAAGCTATTATCTCTTTAATTGAATAAAACCCCAATCAATCAATCTGCTTCTTAAATTCAATTTCATTTTCTTGTATAATAGTTTAGAAGTCATGAAACTCACACCACACAACTTGATTTAAACCTAAATAATTGCAAACTTCTTTGAGTAAACGATTTGACCCCTCGGAATTCGATCTAATCTACTTTTGTAGGTTAGTATTTGAGATCACTATTTTACACATTATTCAACATCAATCAAAGCATGAGAAGTTGCTAAGAATGGTCTTCCTGGAATCAAAGGTACATCCGCATCTCCAATTGTATCAAAGATCACCAAATCCACAAGGAATTCAAAGGCACCGACCTTACATTTTCAACAATACCATGAGGGGATGTCATTGATTTATCCGCTAATTGAACATTCATGCGTGCTGGTTCTAGTTTCCATAGGCCTATCTTCTAAACATGCAATATGGCATCACGTTGATACTAGCACCCAAATTTGTTAAGCCTCTACCTATTGCATGGTCACATATAGTACAAGGGATAGTAAAGTTACATAGATCCTTTAGATTCTTTTATGGTCTCTTAGAGAGGATGGAAAAGCATTGTTCATTAAGATCACTAAGGTCGCGCCTGCCAATTTCTTCTTTTTGGTGAACATCTCCTTCATATACTTCTCATATTGGGAAATTTTGGATATGACTTCACAAAAGGGCTTAGTGAATTGCATCCTATCAAGAAGCTCTACAAACCTTTTGAAATCCTTCTCCATGAAATCTGGCTTCAATCAGGCCGAGTAAGGCGGTTTAGGCTTGTACGGAGGCGACACCGAAGTGGAAAAATATATTAGTGTAGTAGTCGTCATAGCCTCTTGATAACCAACCTTATTTGTAGCTTTAGGAGCTTCCTTAGTCTTGGCTCCTTTGTCCATAATTTCACCATCATTCATGTCATCTTCAGTGTCAACATCCTCAACCACAACAAAGTCGTCACCATGAGCTCTTGCCACCTTATGTGTGGTGTCTTGAAATTGCTTACCACTCCTTAATTTTACCATCAAAAGCTCATTGTGAACCTTGGGATTAACCTTGGTGTTAGTGGGTAGAACACCCTTAGGTCTCTTCGAAAGTGCCTTGGCGAGATGGCCAATTTGAGTCTCCAAATTGGTGATGGAGGCTTGTTGATTGTTGAGGAGTTGAAGAATGGCCACAATTGTCAATCATTGGGAGGTTCAGGATCCACCTTCTTTAGCTTGAGAAGGCGTTTTGAAACCAGGTGGTCCATTTCCTTTGTGATTATACATTCTCGGCAGGTTCTGTCCTTGGCCACTCTCTCGATCACATTTATATATTACCTTGATATCCACCCCTTTGATTCCTTGGCTACCTTGGTTCCATTGGACTTGGTTACCTTGATTATATTGGCTTTGATTCCATTGACCACCTTGATTGTAGTTCATAAACCCTTGGTCTCAATGGCCTTGGTTAGGCTTGTTATATCCACTTTGTTGGTTCCAATGGCGGTTGTAGTTACCTCCTTGATAGTTCCCTTGACGACTGAAGTTACCTTGAAAGCATTATCCTTTCACAAAGTCCACTTACTAAATATATTCACCTTGGTTAGGCTCGAATGTAGTGGAAGGACTAGAGTTGACAGCATGGCCTTGTACCCCGCAATATTCACAACAAAACATCGAGGCTACCGATGAATTATACAAAAGGAGAAGGTGTATCCCTTGTGGATGAAGACTTAGAATATGATGGCTTAGGCATGATAAGGTTACTTACTTGTGTGGCCATAACATCGATCATTGACATGAGGAGGCCGATAACGAGATCCTCATCATCATGGGGTTCAGAGCTTTTGGTTTTTTTCCATGACCAAAAGAATCATTTGGAGCATCCACATTCACTAATCGATCATCATAATGGGTATCGCCACCATACTTGGTCTTAGGAGGATGTTGTCGATCACAATCCTTGTCTTGTTGGCCATCTCTTAGAAGAGATCAAGAGTCCTCTTTTCACGACCACCACTTGGTTGATCAGCCTTGTTCTTGTAATCAAAAGACCGAGAAAACATATCCACAAGAGTCCACATGTTCGTGTTGTGGTGAGGACAAGATCAGAGGAGGGCTTGGAAGTGGTTCCAAGTCTCAAGAAACAACTCCCCATTATGTTGTCTAAAGGGATTGATGTGATCACTTGTGGCATCCGTCATGTGCGATGGGAAAAACTCCTCTAAAAATGCTTTAACCACACCTCCCCAAGTAGTAAAGTTACCACTTGGTTGATTCTCTAGCCAATTCTTCACTTTTCCCTTGAGAGAGAAAGGGAAACGTTGAAGCCTTATGTAATCCGGGTGCACTTGATAATTCTTGATGGTGTCACAAATCTCTAGGATATCCTTGAGGTGACGGATTAGGCACTCACCATCAATGCCATTGAAGACTACCCCAATTTTCACCATTTGAATCATATTCAGTTCCAGCTTGAAGTTTTGAGCCTTGACGGGTCTTCAAACAATGCTAGAGGTGGCTCCTTGGAGAGTAGACTGTGCATAGTCCGTCAAAGTCAGTCTTGATCCTTTCACCAAGTTGTTATCATCGGTTTGGTGAGAGTGCTCCGAATGGTTATCATTAACTTCATCTTTTGACATATTGTCGTGGATGGGAACTTCTTCTTCAAGCACTATACGTGGAAGAGGATTTGTTGGTTGCTTAGTAACTTGATCGAGGCCTTGGAGTCGTACTTGGAGGTGAGTAAATCATCTTATGCACTGCCTCAAAAGTGCCTACACACAAGCACAACAACAAACCAATGTAACACAACAATGCAGGTAGGGGTGTTGACGAACCGAACCGAGTCGAACTTCACTGTGCTCAAGGTTGGCTCGTTGCTTTTTAGATGAGCTCGAGCTCGAACTCGAGCTAGAATTTTTAAGCTCGTGACGAGCTCGAGCCTACTCGAACCTGGCTCGTTAACTACACTTAACGAGCCAAACTCGAGTTTGAGTCCAACTTAGGTCATTAAAACCACTTGATGCGTCGAATTTTAGCCGAATTTGAAGTTTGTGCCACAAAAAACATCAACGAGTTAAGCTAAAAAACAAGTTATCCTAAAATTTACAAGTTTTTATTGAATATGACAAACCACATGTTTCATTATTGAGTTTATAATAAGTCATATAATGGAGCTAGTAATCGATTTGGCTCTCGAGCTCGAGCTTGAGCCAACTCGCGAGTCTATCGAGTCGAACATGCCCTAGCTCAAGCTTGGCTCGTTTAAAAATCGAGCCGAGTTACGAGAGAGCTTTTCTCGAGCCGAACACCGAGCCGATCGCGAGCGGCTTGGTTCATCAACAGCCCTAACTGCAGGGTAACAAGAACAAACAAACAAGTAACAAGGAAACAAAACTAAATTGAATGAAAGTGACTAGATCGGTACACTACTAGAAATTTTCGTAGGATCGAGATAATTCCCTGACAATGACGCCATAAACTTGACACAACCTTTTGAGGGGTTGAAATGCAAGTTTCTTATTCCATGATGATCCTCTCAAAATCTACTACTCAAGTCATTCATGTATGGTCTAGCCTTTTGAAAAGAGATTTTTGGTTCATCCAATTCAATTATCAACTACTAAACAAACAATTAATCAAAAAAGAGAAAAGAAAGATGAGAAGTTTTTAAAAAAATCTTGAGAGGAAGTCCCTAGGATCGATTGTTAACCAAACTCAAACACACCTAAACTCGATAAATTGGACTAATTGACTTTAAAAGTAGAGAACGCCCATGAATTTATCTTAGATAGACTCGGTCCACTCTCATGACACCAAATCCCTATCCCTAGGCTACTCAAATTAGGCTCTCACATTAAATTCAATCAAGTAAAGACACACTCAAAGTGTTCGACAAAATGTCAAAAAGTTTCAATCACCCTAGAGACCTAATCTACCTAGCAAGGATAATAACATTGATATGTTGCTAACCAACCAACTTACACTCACCCAAATTGATCAATCAAGCAAAATCCTTGAAGCCCGCCAAGTTTTCGATAGAATCTAAGGGATTTCAACTCTAATGGCGCATGGATGATGTTCAATCTCATGGTACAAATCTCCTACAGCCTTCTAAGCTAGCACCAAACATGATTGCACACTTTCATGCTACAATTCAATAGCAAACAACCATCAAACATGCATATGAAACATAAATGTTCAAGGTTAGAAAAGAAAAACCATTCATCACAAATTGGTCAATCATGTCCAATCCTCTCATTTTAGGGAGTAATCATAGCTAAGTCAAGTCATCTACCATAGAGACAAGAGAAATCATGCAAGCATGGCAAGGGCAGGGAAGTACATGGTATGAGGAGAGAGGATTCTACCCATGGAGATGATAATCCTAGGATAAATCTTCACTCTCAATCCAATCCTTGACTCCTCGAAACTTCCTAGCTCCAATTTTACTCCAAATGCTTTGAAGTGTGAAGGAAAATGTGTTTGAGGGCTAGAGTGTTCGTGGGAAATGTATTGGGGAAGAATTAAATCAAAAGGACTCCCAAAACATCTCAAATTTGACTCTTTATATAGGGTTGGCACAAGTGCATGTTGTGCACCCCTGCACTCTGCATAAATCACAAACTTGTCTTGCACATGTCCTCCTCGTTTCAGCTCGAATTTGGCTTATGTTTGGACCGATGACTTCGAGTCCACCTCTAGTGTCATGGCATAACCAAAAAACTATACACAAACAACTCCAAGACACATCAAATAATGCAAACAAGTGGCCCTTAAACGTTAATAAAGAGAAATGTGCAGAACATTGCAAAATGCACTCAAAACATTACACAAATGGGTAAAATGCAGGGGGGATATAAGTAGTACGTAGGCCAAGAATACCTCATATAATATCATATTAGCTTGCCATTTTCCGGTCCATCTTGAGCACAAGGAATTTTGGGCTATTAAAGAACTAAACATGCATCCTGGAGCTGTAGATGATGAAATGGAGATGCAAATACATGAGCTAGAGTAACATAGGCTACATGCATACTAAAGCGAAGAATTGTACCAAGAACAAACCAAGTGCATCCATGACTCCTACCTGAAGAAACCAAAGAAGTCTACTCGAGAGATGAAGTGTTGTTGTAAAATTCATGGTTGAAGCTCTTACCGGGAAAGCTTCGATCTTGATGGAACGACCCATATACCATCGTACAAGTTTTCCCTATGACACCATTCAGATATTTCATCCAGATCAAGGAACGTTTAAAGTGAACGGACATTGGCTGAAACTGCACCTAAAGGGACACTTCGTTGGCTATATTGAGGTTTTCAACCGTGAACCACTCTAGTAACCTCTACATGTATCACATAGCTCAAATGTACAAGAAAGAGCGTTTCTTGGGAAACAACTCAAGACTAAAGTAAAAAAAAATTGAGGTTTTTTTTAGTCTATTGTGTTCGTCGAGTCAGTTTTGATGTATATTTTTTTTTTTAGTCAAGGTGTCAAGATCTGGGTTTTAAACTTTTAAACTTTTCAAAAGGGGCCAGTTTCCAAAGAAAAGGCAAATGTTGCACACTACTTGTGTGCATCATTTGAGTTAATGCGCACCATTTGACTGTTCCTTAGCAAATGATGTCCATCAATGATGTGCATTATGCACATCATTTATGTACACTATTTGGCTATTTTTTTTCAAAATGTTGTCTTTTCATTTAAATGAAACCCGAAATTTTAACACCCTATACTCTTAGTGAGATTTTAGCCCCCTCTACAAATCTCAAAAACAAATCCCCCTAATTTATTGCTGGCTGCAAAAATCCTCGTTCTTCACAATACACATTAGCCCAGAGTCACCAACCGCTTCTACCCCTCTTATCTTCCATTTATGACCTAACTGAGCTTTGTCTTGCTCGATTTGGTCGCATATAGCTCAAGTTCCCCGAAACCCTAGTTTTGAAGGGTTTTTTTTAGTTTCGTTGATTTTTGTATAGAATTGGCCATCATGTCGTCGAGATTAGTTGTTCTCCTCTTTAACACGGTTCTAGTGGGGTATAGGCCTATCATCAGGGAGAGAAATTTGTTCGAGTTTGAATTTCGATAGCCAAAGCCCTATACCTACTTTTTCAAGGAATTTTTAAATTGACCTTAATAAAGACCTAACTTTGCGATTTAAACTCATTTGGTGAACTATTGGTATATGGTTGACCTTTTTTTATCCAAATACGTAGACATTTCTCTCTATTGATAGGATGTTTTTGTGCGCAGTTAACGAATTCTTGCTCTTGAATGTCACATTGGTTTCAATTGCTGCTTACTTGACTTGTTGATCTTCAATAGATTGTTTTGTTCCTCATTCCCCTTGCACTACAAGCAATTGAAACCTAACCGCAGACGACTATCCGCTGTTAGGATTCCTCATCTAACAGCAAATACAAATCTGTTGTTAAATTTTTAATTCGTATGCGCGCCAAAGCATTCCCGCTGTAGCTGGTGTTTGAAATTTTGAGGGAAACCTAACAACAATTTTTAAAGAACCGCTATTAGAGTTTGCTTATGTGGCAATCCGTGTTTCCACCCCAACCAATGATCTTTCATCCTTATTTTCTTATTTTCAATTCTTCTTTTCTCTTCCTTATTTTTAATTATTTCCTTATATTGGAAGAAAAAGGAGAATGAAGCAAAAGGAAGAAGGAGAAGGAAGAAGGATAAAAATGAAGGAAGAAAAACGAGAAGGAAGAAGAATGATGAAAAGAAAGGAAGAAGAAGGAGAAAGAAGGAGAAGGAGAAGCAAGAAGAAGAAAAAGAAAGAAGAAAGAAGAAAGAGAAAGAGAATCAAAAGAAAAGGAGAAGAAGATCCACGAACTACATTCCACCTTGTGACGAACATGTTTGGTATCACTGTTCTAAACTCTGAGTACCTTAACCTCGACGAGGAGTGATGCCTCACGATAAAATAGCTGCATGAACTGTGTGCCCAACTAATGAAGTTAGATTTATCACGTTTATCTCACCACATTTGAGTGAAATTCCCCTCTTTGTACACCTTTTTGTGATAGTTTTTAGGAACTTTCGTGAAAATTGCGTGTTATTGTCCTCTGGCCCTATTTTGGGTCATTTGATGTTGTTTCGAGTTTTTTTGTTGATATTTCAGGTCACCACATTGTGGAGAACATTTTCACGAGCTCGGCACTTCAAACGGGGACCAATTCTGAGTTCAGACGAAGCGGGAATCATCAAAAGAAGCATGGGGCTGGAATTATTTTTCCCAGCTC
This sequence comes from Linum lewisii, assembly GCA_034768395.1. Classification (NCBI taxonomy): domain Eukaryota; kingdom Viridiplantae; phylum Streptophyta; class Magnoliopsida; order Malpighiales; family Linaceae; genus Linum; species Linum lewisii. The sequence goes on from CM068296.1 coordinate 75,196,699, forward strand.
CAAAAATGCGCTGGAGCACTCTTTCGTCGACGTTCTGAAATTTTTTTTCGACCCAACAAAAGTGCGCCGGCGCACTTTTTGGCAAAAATATGGATTTTGAAGGAAAAGGATTTTTAAAACCCAAATTGAAGAGAAAACTTTCAGACTCTTTAAACTTCATTCTGATTTCAACGAACCATACACTCTTGAAAGAGGATTTTGGGAGCTGTGAAGAGACGATTGAGTGAGAGGAATCAAGGATTAGCTCGGGAGTTTCATTGATTCATCAGGATTAGGTTTTCTCGGAGTAAGATGTCTTTTTTCCAGTTTTATTTTCCGTTGTAACTCTGATTTCTTCTATTGCTATGTCGAGCTAAAATCTTTAGGGTTGTTTAGATTAGATGAGCGTTAGTGAGGATTTGTATGGATGATGTCGGGTTTCTAACCTGTTTTATTAATCGATGTTTATTCAGACTTAGATGCGATTTCTCTTAAACCCTAATTTAAAGCTCTAAGAATTCGCAAATTGACCATATCGTATAATTCGTTTCATCTTTGATTTCACGGGTCTGACCATGAACATGAGTCATTCTAGAGTTTAGGAGGTCGTTAGGTTCTGCCAATAGCTTGACCATAGGAGCTTATAGGAAGACCTTATCTCTTTGCATGATTTTGTGACATTTCATGTTCTTGATTCGTTCTTGATAATTTGCAAGTTAGCTTGACCATAGGAGCTCGTAGGTTTGTAGAACAGAATCTCTACGGCTTGACCATGCAGTAGATATTACCAAAGGAAATGTCGAGTCATCAAGTCTATTGAAACCGAAATTGCATTGCATCATCCAACTTAACCGAACTAGCGTGGATTTGAGTCTCAACAACTGATGAACGTTGTAGGACGTACCAAATAACTAATCTACCAAGGTAGACTAGATCGTATTCTACTCGAGGTCTCTTCTTCTTGTCTACTCAAATATGTTGGCAAATTACTCAGGTTTAAACAGCTTGTGTGTGGTGTGAGTTCCACGACTTCTAATTTAATAAAGCAGGAAAATAAAAGACAGAAAGATTAAAAGGTTGACTAACGAGAAGATAGACGAGCTAGATTTCGAATCCCCCTAAGATTACCAAAGCATTGGCGATCACAAGACCAGCGGTTTTCAATTCTAATTCAATCGGTTTCTATACACCACCATAACTCCTGACCCTTAGGTTTAAGACTGGCGAACGTTCGCTCTATCCGATCTAGCTACCAAGATTAATTAATCGCCCCGGTACGGTTGCCTCTCGCAACGACTAAACTAACTGGTGCAATTACTAATGATTTATTAGTTACTCTTGAAGCGGATTAACCCTAAATGGTTCCTACGAAAGGCACACTCCAATGAATAGGTTAATTGGTTGAATTGATGTTTTAAGGAGAGGTGAGTGTTCGCTTCTATCCTCAGCTTAACAAGAATCTAACCTAGGTGATCAAGGAATACAGGTTTAAGCGCCAAAGCAGGGAACTGTCTAGCAACTACGTCTAGCAACAACATCTGGCGACTAACCCTAACTTGCAAAAACCTAATCTAGGCGATCAACCAGAGAAGAAACATAAACAGTGAAGAACAAAATAACCATGCAAAGAGAAAATGATTGAACTTCGAATCTAATTACCGCCGATCCGTGACCGCTTTAAACCCTGGGTCACTTAGGGTTCATCTAATCTAAGCTCTACAAGTTCAGCTACTCATAACGATAACAGAAGAATCAAAGGCAACAAAGGAAATCATCATACAGAGGAAGAACAAATAAGAACTGAAAAACCTAATTCTGACGACTCCGGCAAAGCTTCGATCTCCTGGATCTTCAACTTTAAGCTCCGAGCTCTTCGAGGTGGAAGGATGGCATCACGATCTCTCCACGGATCTTCGAGCTCTCTAAACTCTATCTATCGACCCTAGAGTCGGCTGACTCTCAAAAGTCTGATTTGTGAATAGTTGTTGGAATGATTGATGATTTCTTTTGGGCCGCCGGTTTTAAGTATTTATACTTAACCCTAAGTCGCCGGATTTGTGAAGGATTTTTTGGCGAAAACTTCAGTTGAAAGCCTCCGTTTCCTTCGTTGATTTCTTCATTACTTTTCGGGGAAAAACTTAAGAAGTTTTCGCCGAAAACTTCAGTGTAAATTGGCTGATCTCTCGGCTGTTTCTCCTGTGATTTTCGGACTCAGAGTTTTCGGCGAGAACTTTGACTTCTCGCCGAAAACTTCTCTTTGTAAGCTCTGGCGATTTCTTCAAGAGTTTTCGCCGAAAATCTGAGAAGTTTTCACCGAAAACTGTAGTGTAAAACGGGGCAGGATTTATGTTGACTTGATTGACTTCTTGGATTGGTTTCGGTGCGGTTCCTCGAGGTTCCAATGCCTTAGACACGTCCTTGGCTACTTTATTTGACGGCAGAAACCTGTGCTATCATGAAAACACTAGAAAATCATCAAATAGACCCGAAACAGGCCAAAGTAACACAAATGGCACGAGATAGAGCAGTTGAGTGAATATTCGCTATTCTACCCTAAAAAGCATGTCTTAAGCAAGGAAATGTCGCTTAAATGAGGATGATAATCACGTCAAATCGAGTGTCATCAAAATACCCCACACTTAAGCTTTTGCTTGTCCTCAAGCGAACTAAACTAGAACACACTCAAATTGACAAATGACACGAGATTAAACTGAGATTCAATTCTAACGATTTGGTTTAGACTGTTCCGCGTAGAAAAAGTGAACTACACATGCAAGGACATCAACCAAATAAATTTTCGATCTCACTAATTCTTGCACACTTCAAGTAGTAGTTTTAACAAAGCTCACTTCTTGGCAAAATAATTAATCATAGTTAACCGACTACGATAACACCAATTTTAATCAAAAAGACTTTAAGATCTAGCCATGGCTATCGACTCGACTTCGTCCGTTTCTAGATCTGTACTTACATGTTCTAGCTAGGATCGATTTAAACAACAATTTATTTCAAGTTTCAGCTTCTTCCTTTAATTTATTTACTGCATACTAGTGCTCGATACCAAACACTTCACTTAGGTGTTAGACCTGCCTAGCTCACAGTATTTGTGCCTATGCTAGTGCTCAACCTGAACACTTCACTTAGGTGTCGGGCTTGCCTAGCTTTATTTTCAGCACTTTAAAGAACTTAGTGCACATCTCAATTACTTGTTTTAACCATTTAGCCACTTAATCCTAGCTAGTTATAACTTTTTACAAAAGATTTCGAATTGGATTTCCATCTAATCTCAAGCCACAATCACAGGTGAACAAATATGGAGTGAAAAACATGGGAGAAGCTAGCATTTATCATCTTAGAACGGTGTTATCGAGCTTTCTTATTAACAAACCAATTAATTCAAGTTCAACTACAAGAGTGATTTATGATCTGTTCTGACCTAGACTCATTTAATATCAGTGACGACACGCTGGTTACAGGTTCTAAGTGGAACAGTCTAGACTTCATTGTTCAAAATTGAAGTCAATTTAACATCAAAAGTCAAGAATTGAGCAATTCTATGCTAGAGAAATTTCAAAAAATGAACCATAGAATCACAGAAAATCAAGCATGATCATGCATAATCCTAGACTCCTACCCCACACTTAAACGGTTCTGTGTCCTCACAGGACTAAACTAGAGTAGAGAGATACGAAGAACCTGGAGAATGATGGTCGGTGTAGTGGATGAACACGAAGCGTCCAGAGCAGAGCGGAGTAGCTACTCAAGATCCTACAAAACAAAAACAACAAAAAGATCAAAAGGATACCGGGACATACCGGGACAAGTGTCCCGGATCCACACAGAATAAAAGTCAAAACGAAGAAGGTTTAGGGGAATTTTGAAAATATTTTGACTCTTTTTTTTCAAATTCACGGCACGACACTCCTAGAGAAATCTAGATCGTCTAAGCTCAATCAGTTCAGAAAAAATCACACTGAAATAGCATGCACGCAAAATGAGGTAGACCAAATTTAAACTCGTCAAAATTCAATAATCAGCATGTGAAAAGATTCGAAATTGAAAACCCAACAACTAACCTTTTAGACACGTCTCAAGAAAATGGACGGAAAGCGACGAAGTTGGCCAAAAACGTGAAAAGCTTATTTTGGGGATAACCGAAGCTACAGAGCTCCGATTTGGACGATCAAGTATGCGTTTGAATCGGACCGAAAAAAGGAAACTGATTTTCAAAACAGACACAAGTTTCGGCGAAAACTATGGAAGTTTTCACCGAAAACTTCTTCGAAAATAGGCAAAAATAAAAAAGGATGTCACTGTTTGAAAAAAGAGATAAGTTTTCGGCGAGAATTTTCAATTCTCGCCAAAAAAATATTTTAAAACCCTTTTTTTTCAAAAACCTAACAGAAAACAAATCAAAATGAAAGGAAATTAAACTGACACTTTGGCTCCCCGAAACCGACTCGAACGACGTAAAAGACTGACTCAAAAAATTAAAAAACGGACTCCAACTGTGGGTTGCCTCCCACGAAGCGCTCTCTTTTAACGTCCTTGAGCCGGACGGTACCTGTTAGGGACCCCAACTTAGGATTTCCTTGAAATCAATCGTCTTCTTCAAGGCCAGCTGTTGAGTGCCATGTAGCACTCCAGAAGGGTGATGCAGCCGGTACTGCTCCAATAGATCGCGGTTCTGGTTGGATGACCAGTTCTTCTCGAATTCTCCTACTGGAGGACGAAAGAGGTAGTACGTGGTAGCACGATCAATGAGCTCCATCTTCTCCACCTGATGCTCATCAAGAGGTCTCTCGGGATCGAGTGTGTATACTTCCAAATCCTTGACGTCTTTGATTCCCACGTGCTCGTCTCTGGCTTGATCTATAGGTTGGCTCGGCGGAAGCTCAATTGATGATATCTCCTCGATTTCTTTGTGCTCCTCTTCAGCTTCAACTTCAACATAGGTGAATTCCATGCTTTCAAGATAGACGAGCTTAACGCCTTCATCAGCCACCTCCGCCAACAATTCTTCATCGGATTCCTCTAGCTCATAATAGTCATGGACGGGCTCATCTTCTTCTTTGAACATCTCCTGAGCGTGTTCTTCCATTAATTGATTTGGTTGCTCGAGCTTGATGTCCGTCGTGAGATGAGCTTGTAATATTGTAGAGATATTATCCAAGGCAGATAGGGTTCTCGACGAGCATTGTTGATGTTCATGAGTTTGTAGAATGATCTCTTCGTTATCTCTAGCGCCACTTTGATGTGCTTGTTGGTGTATCTCTTGGTAACCTTGTAGCATTGCAGAGATATTATCAAAGAGGGAGTCAAATCTCGCCGTTTGTTGTTGTTGTTGATGTAGCATCTCTTAGATTTCCTCAATATACGGTGCTTCATTGATGTACCGCTCTCGGTACCAGTCATCCCACCTGTAATCTTGCATAATCAAAACTCAAAACACTACCCAGGTAAATCATGGAAATATGGAGGAAAAATAAATGGTAAGGCGGAAAGGTAGAAGAATAATTTGCCAACTCTTCTTTCAAACAATTAGAAGAATCCCCGGCAACGGTGCCAATTTGATGAACGTAGTAGGACGTATCAAATAACTAATCTACCAAGGTAGACTAGTTCGTATTCTACTCGAGGTCTCTTCTTCTTGTCTACTCAAATATGTTGACAAATTATTCAGGTTTAAACAGGTTGTGCGTGGTGTGAGTTCCACGACTTCTAATTTAATAAAGTAGGAAAATAAAAGACAGAAAGATTAAAAGGTTGACTAATGAGAAGATAGACGAGCTAGATTTCGAATCCCCCTAAGATTACCAAAGCATTGGCGATCACAAGACCAGCGGTTTTCAATTCAATTCAATCGGTTTCTATACACCACCATAACTCCTGACCCTTAGGTTTAAGACTGGCGAACGTTCGCTCTATCCGATCTAGCTACCAAGATTAATTAATCGCCAGGGTACGGTCGCCTCTCGCAACGACTAAACTAACTGGTGCAATTACTAATGATTTATGAGTTACTCTTGAAGCGGATTAACCCTAAATGGTTCCTACGAAAGGCACACTCCAATGAATAGGTTAATTGGTTGAATTGATGTTTTAAAGAGAGGCGAGTGTTCGCTTCTATCCTCAGCTTAACAGGAATCTAAACTAGGTGATCAAGGAAGACAGGTTTAAGTGCCAAAGCTGGGAACTGTCTAGCGACAACATCTGGCGACTAACCCTAACTTGCAAAAACCTAATCTAGGCGATCAACCAGAGAAGAAACATAAACAATGAAGAACAAAACAACCATGCAAAGAGAAACTGATTGAACTTCGAATCTAATTACCGCCGATCCGTGACCGCTTTAAAGCCCTGGGTCACTTAGGGTTCATCTAATCTAAGCTCTACAAGTTCAGCTACTCATAACGATAACAGACGAATCAAAAGCAACAAAGGAAATCATCATACAGAGGAAGAACAAATAAGAACTGAAAAACCTAATTCTGACGACTCCTGCAAAGCTTCGATCTCCTGGATCTTCAACTTTAAGCTTCAAGCTCTCCGAGGTGGAAGGATGGCGTCACGATCTCTCCACGGATCTTCGAGCTCTCTAAACTCTATCTATCGACCCTAGAGTCGGCTGACTCTCCTGTGATTTTCGGACTCATAGTTTTCGGCGAAAACTTTGACTTCTCGCCGAAAACTTCTCTTTGTAAGCTCTGCCGATTTCTTCTAGAGTTTTCGCCGAAAACCTGAGAAGTTTTCGCCGAAAACTGTAGTGTAAAACGGCGCAGGATTTATGTTGACTTGATTGACTTCTTGGATTGGTTTCGGTGCGGTTCCTCGAGGTTCCAATGCCTTAGACACGTCCTTGGCTACTTTATTTGACGGCAGAAACCTGTGTTATCATGAAAACACTAGAAAACCATCAAATAGACCTGAAACAGGCCAAAGTAACACAAATGGCACGAGATAGAGCAGTTGAGTGAATATTCGCTATTCTACCCTAAAAACCATGTCTTAAGCAAGGAAATGTCGCTTAAATGAGGCTGATAATCACGTCAAATCGAGTGTCATCAACAACCGCCTTAGTCTATCTTTGAAACCCCAATTTTATTTGTTTGATTCAAATTGCATTCGTAGTTAGTTAGTTCATAAACCAATTCTCTAACCAACACGAAACCTCGATTAGCTTTTACACACTTTTCTGAGTAATAGAAAGAGAAAGACCCAAGAGAAATAAACGATCTCTTTGGAGCGATCCATCGAGTAAAACTTAGTGTGCATTAATTTGTGCATCACCAATAGAGGGAATTCGCAGAAGCACGACAAGTTGAAGCTAATAGTTTTATCGCAAAAGAAGGAGACAAAGAAGATAAGGCTGATGAGCTAGAGACTCGAACAAAGAACCACCAAGATAGAAATGTTTGTCCCTCATTTTTTTACTACTTCACTATGTCCTCCAACTCATTAACAAACCCTGGATCCTTACCAAGAGCAGCTTAACCGGTTGGAGACTTGGAAAACCTCCTATAGTGTAGGTCAGCTGCCTTGGCAAAAATAAAAGATAGCATGGAGGGAGGCTTAAATGGAGTACCATAAGAAGGTGATGAATGAGAATCTCTACCAGGAAACATGGAAAACCACATAACAAGCCATCCAATGATTTAATTAAGAGGAGTTCGTGAGGCAGTGATGGCAGATTCAGACACTCCATAATTTTTTTGCTGACATTGGCAACGACATGATGTTTTATCATGAGGAGGAGATGGACATGATTCACGTTATTAGTTGCCTCACCCTTGTTTTTTATGAACCACTACCACGACCATCCTGTCGCTGCCACTTCCCGTAACGATCAGTACGTCGCCTTGTCTATATTCCATTTCTTCATTACGATATCCACCATGGATGCTGCTCCTTTGGTGGTTATCACCTTTATTCTATGTGGACTCTAGGTGCTTTCCTGGTTTCCTTCTTGTCTTTTGTGCGTGGTTGTGTTTTGTTTGTCAATTCAAGTCTTTCTGATGATGGAATTCCATGTAAGATCATCTCCACCATCCTCCTCCTCTGTCCAGGTATTCCACCATTCCCTACCCTAATTTTGGCTATGTGAGGAAACAATGTTGATTAAGTGTGGGGTGGGAGTTCATTTTGTTGAGAATACTTGTTTGCCATGTGACATGTGTTACCCTTGACATGCATATTTGCTCATGTTTTATTCCTCTATAAACATAAGGACAATACTCTTGAACCTTTTTCCATGATAAGTAATGAATTCCATTGTATTTAAAGTACTAATACCTCTTGAAAGAATGGACTGATAAGGAGTTTAAGCCAGAACAAAAAATTATCACCCCTCGGCTTAACCTGTGAACAATTATTGTTAATGAAAACCTAATAGCAGCTAATTGTGAGTTTTTGAACCGTTGCACATAGCTTGCAACTTATATTGATTATGAGTAGCTTTCTCTATTATAGACAATGTTAGAACTTTCACAAGACCATGTTAAGACCGCATGGTGACACTAGGTCTAGGAGCACAGAGGCACCTAGTGTACCCACTCATTAGCCATGCATCCACCCAATATAATTCCAATAAGGTTAAACCATGTTGACCCTTTACCTTTCATTCAAATTACACACATTATAATCCTTGCTCCATGTTATTCTTTCCCCCATTGATCTCGTGTGACTTGGTATGAAGCAAAAATGAATCCTTTCGATGCTTTTGGTAATCGGCGATCTAGTTAGGAGTAAGTAAGGGTCCCTAGTTCATTCTCCTCGTAGTTTACCCTTATAGTGCAGAAGAAATATAAGGAGTTGAAAACAAAGGAAAATTTAAAAAAAAAATCAAAAAAATTGCAAAATAAAATAAAAACATAAAAATTGAAAAAAAGTTGTAGAAGTCAAGGAGAAAACGATATGAAATATAAGCTCGATGTAGTGTAGTTGTCGGAGAGTCGATAGGAATAAACATAGACGAGTTGCTACATATGGCCATGTCCATAATTAGATCCTAATATTAGTTGATAGAAGAATCATAGGTCTAGAGTTTTGAGGAGATCAAGAGGAATGCCAAGTCACACTTAACTCACTACATCCATAATATTCCTCGCCTAATCACCTAAGCCACATTACAACCCTTGAAAGAACTCTTGACTAATTTTAGTGTCATTCAGTGTGGTGTATACATTGGTCAAAGTGAAATCCTTTGACAAAGTTTGAACCAAGAACGTTAATGAGTGCATAAATACGCCTCTAAACACTTTCGAGTTGGAGTTTTTCCTTGTGAAGATTATTTCTCTGTGTGAGGAAGTCTAGTAGGTTGATTTGATGGTTGTTGTGATCTCGTTGGTTTTGTGGGTGCGCAACATTATTAGTGAGGTCATACTCTCTTGAATGATGTTTTGATAGGGGAAAGTAGCTCTAAAATGCATGTTAGGAGTCTAGAGGGATGCAAATTTGTCTTTGTTAAAGTCATGCAAGTTGGGTCATTTGTGAGTTTTAGTCCTAATAAGTTTTTACTCTTTACTTGACACTACAAAAAAAAGGTTTCGCGTTGGTCACTGACCGACGTTGTCCTAAATAGTGTTGGTCGATAGACCGACGCTAGAACAGGTGATTCAAAATCTTAGCGTTGGTCGTTCTAAAGACTGACACTAAAACTTGACCAACCGATGCAAGAATCTCATTTGATCGAACCACCAGCCGGTTGGTTTGGTTAGAATTTAGAGTCGGTTCGTTTGTATAACCATCGCTAAATGGACCAACTTGTCAATTGTGGGTTGACCAGCTTAGCGTCGGTTACGAACGACGCTAAGATCCAGCCCGACGCTTTGTCGATTCTATTGACCGACGTTCTACTTCCCGTTTGGTCAACCAAAAAACCGAACCAGGAATGAGATATGTCATCGGTTTTACGAACCGAGTTAGCGTTGATCACCGTTTGACCAATGCCAAAACGTGAAGTCAACTGTGATTTCTCTTTGGCGTCGATCGTTTGACCGGCCGACGCTAAACTCTGACGTTTTAACCGACGGCGAACCTCTGTTTTTTTTTGTAATGTGAGGATAAGAAAAATGTTAAGTGTGGGGTTATTTTATGACGCTAGTTTAACTGTGTTCATCCTTTCATTCTTAGCAACATTTCATGCCCTTTCCAAGCCATTATGTGTGTAAATCAAAGAAGTTTACATCTCTCAATCATTTATTTGTATTTACTCCCCATTAGCCATTCAGACTTATTTGATGTCATTTTTGGATTCTGTGTATGTTTGACAGGTTTTGGACATCCGGATGAAGCATGAACCAAGTATAATCAGACATTGGAGCACTTAGAGATCACATTAAAGCTTGGAATTATTATGTTGAATAAGTAAACTCAAGGGGTAAATGGTGTGCACCATATGAGTTAATGCGCACCATTTGACTATTTTCCCCCAAATGATACGCACCATGCATATCATTGGTGTTTTTTCGGTGCAAGTCTAATTGTCACCTTTAAAAGGTTTAATTGGGGGGGCCTTTATACCATCATTTAGTAATTAATTATTTAAATGAATTTAATAATGTCTGCTCCTGGCCCTTGTTTCCATAACCGCCCACTTTGGGATTCCCTTCATTATTATATTTATTTTTGATTTATCTTTTCCTTAAAATTAGCTTGCAGATATTCTCTTAACAATTGTATAATCATAATCTTTCTTCTTCCTCTTCATAGGCTAACGCCATTAAAAAGGAACTTCTCTATCATTTTTTTTAACAAATCAGTCCTTAATCATTAACAATTGTATATAATCATAATCATAATCTTCTTCTTCATTTTTCTATCCAATCAAACCACAATTCTTTTCACTGTTCAGTTTGTGAGTTTCGTTTTATGTTGTTCAGTTTGTGAGTCTGTGAGTTTCAGTTGTTGAATTAAGATTATATTCATTTGAGATTGATGCGGTTGGTCATTATGCATGAAGTACTAGTATGCATGCAGTACTAGTATGTATGCAATACTAGTATGGTACATACTAGTATGCAATACTGTATCGGCTCGAGTCCCTTCTTCGTTGCTTGAATCAGAGCTTGGGTCTGGCTGTTTTTAAATCTGCGAAATCAGAGACAGAGGTGGTCAAACATACTAGTACATAACGCAAACTAGTACGGAATACATACTAGTACTAAGTATCGAAATCCAATCTTAATCACAAGCTCATAAAAACATGTATTTTTGCAGGAACACAATTCTACTGATTACTAACCTCTAACACAAAACAGTGGCAGGAACTGAATTGGGATTAGGGAATCCTCGTGAATCTTAGACAATAGGTGACCTTGAATGTGGCAGAGATCGAAACCTAAAAATCAGAATCGAAAGTGAAGATGAACCCTATAAAGTTTTCAATCTAAAGTTTTCGTCATAACAAGGGATAAATCTTCATTTTCGTGGTTTAAAATCCTGTAAGAAAAGAAAACGAAGGAACGAACATAAAGAGGTAGGGATCTTACCTTGCATGTTCGTCGGATGGCCGTCGGAGCAACTCGTGATCGCGACCCTTCGCGGAGATGGCCGGAGCTTGCCCCGCCGACATCCTCCCTTCCGTCGGCGGAGGTAAGAGGTGTTGGTGTAGTCTTAGCCGACTTTTTCTTTGGTCGAATGTCGTCGGCGGCGGCTATTTGGTCAGGGTTTTGTCTTTTGGTTAGAAGAATCGAAAGAAGAAGGGAGATGGAAGTAGGGGGCGGCGGCGGCTGTTTGGTTTTTAGATTAGGGTTTTCGTTTTGGTGAGTGAAGAAGAAGAAGAAGAGAGGAATTAGTTCCAGAAATTGTTGTGGTTGAGAGGATTTGGGGGGGGGGGGGGGGGCGACGGGATTTACCTAGGTAGTGGGGGATAATGGTAAGAAATAAATTACCAAAACAGTAATTTTGCCCCCCTTTAATACTAGTACTTTTCAGCCATTAGATTAAAGTGAAGGAGATCTAACGGCTGGAACTAGACTTTGTATAGGATACAAAGTCCCTTATTTGTCACCAACGCGCTCCCATATCATTTGGTGCATTATTTATCGTTGTCAAGTTAATGTCAACCATTTTAAAGGAATGACGACCTAATTTATTTGGGGGGGGGGGGGGGGGGGGACATTTATGACCAAGGTCGGTAGAGAGCACTTTGGAAAGAACAGTGTTCCAAAAATCGCTATTAATCGGTCGATTAAGCGCCATAAAGTGCTAATCGAGAGGCTAACGCCTCACTTTTGCTGTAATCGGCAATATAAGCGGCCGGACCGCTAAACGACAGCTTTTCTGATCAAGCGCCGCCTTTTTGTCATTTAAGCGCCATTTTTAATTAAAAAAAATCCTACCTACTAATCTAAAACGCACCATGTAAGTAAAGAGGGACAAAAGTCCCTGAAACCCTAATTTCTATTCTTTCTTCTGATTTCCACCGTTCTCTTCTCTGTTTCTGCTTCTTCTCTGCGTCGTCGTTCTCTCGGCTGGCGTCTTCAGTTTCTGCTTCTTCCGACCGGAGCAGGTGCTGATACTCCCAAAGATACCGACCTGAGCGGCTTCTTCCGACCTTCACACTGCTGCTTCATCCTCCCATGTGAACATCTTCCTCTGTCGTCTTCCCCTGCCTTCCGGCATCATCTTCTAACTCCTGTTGCTTCTTCCTATTTGCTGCTTCTTCCTATTTGCTGCTGCTTCTTCCTCTCGTTGGTGTAACGATAATCTTTCCCCTTCCAAGCTCTTTCGCTGTCATTTTTCTACTGATTCTGTCATAGTTGCTCTGCTGCATATGTGCATATTTGGCTAGTTGCTCTGCTGCCACAAACTCCATTAGTAATAGGCTGTTATGAAAAATTGCAGGAGATAGGCTGTTATGGATGAGGAAATGAGTTCAGTGGCAGCGAATGCCGAGGGTAACACTGAGGCCATTGTCCTCAAATGAAAGTCGTCTAATATAGGGTGGCAATATGGTACATTGGCTGACCCTAACAATTTGGGAAATATAAAGTGTAATTTCTGCAAGCATTTTAGCTCTGGAGGTATTTTCTGATTCAAGCAACATATTGCCGGCAATGACAGTAATGTGTCTAAATGCCCTAGAGTACCAAAGGAAGCTCGAGATGCATGCTTGAAGGCATTTGCAGAGACAACAAAGAAGAAGAAGGAAAAGATTGCTGGGGAATTAGGTCTGCGAGAAGATGTCTTTGTTTCTTCTGAAGTCAGACAAGAAAAAGAAGCAGAAGCTACTTGTATTGGAAGCTCGGAGCCTCACAAGTTAGGGCCTCTTGATAAGTGGACACATATAATTGATCCTACATTGTCTTCATCAAAATCATTGCAACAACAAAGGATTCATAAAGTCACGTGGGCTGAAAAAACACTCCAAGTGCAACTGTATATTGCAAGAGTGTATACTCATGGTAAGCACTAGTATATCAGTATATGCACTTCCACATGACTTAATGTGCACAATGTTACTTGCTAGTTGCTAATTTGTTACTTAACTTATATTGTAGCTGTGGCGTTCAATGCAATTGACAATGACGAGTTCAAGCAAATGGTTGAGGCTATTGGTCAATTTGGTCCTGGATTGAAGCCTCCTTCTCAGCATGATCTCCGTGAGTCATTGCTGAAATCAGAATATGAACGAATGAAATCCTAGCTTAAGGAGCGTGATGAAGAGAAGGAGAAGCATGGTTGTTCCCTTATGACAGAAGCTTGGACGGATATGAAGAGGAGAAGCATCATGAACGTAGTCACTCATTGTGTCGAGGGAACTAGTTTCATAAAGTCCAAAGACACATCAAGTATTGCACACACAAGTGATGTCATTTTGACTTAGTCGACAGGACAATTGAGGAAGTTGGAGCTGATCACATAGTGCAAGTCGTGACGGACAATGCTTCCAACAATATGGGAGCGAAGACACTCTTACTGGAAAAAAGGCCAAACATCTTTTGGAACTCATGTGCTACTCATACTATCAATTTGATGCTTCACGGAATTGGCAACCTACCAAGGTTCAAAAAGGTACTTGAGGTCATCATCGCACCTTGGAATGCATGAGATCCTTCACCAAGAAGAGAGAAATCATTCGGCCAGGTGTGACTTGATTTGCATCTCAGTATCTTACTTTACACAGTATGATGGAAAAGAAAGGTGATTTGAGGCGGATGGTGGTGGATAAGAAGTGGGATGATTTGAAAGATGTTCACACGAAGAAAGGGAAGGATGCAACAGCGATGATGCTTAGTATCACCTTCTGGAATGGCGTGAACCTTTGCTTGAAGGTGTTCTTCGACTAGTTGATGGAGATGTGAAGCCCTCTATGGGTTTCATGTATGGAGCTTGTGAAGGCAAAGAGGGACATTCGGAGGCTTTAGGCGATGTGGAGAGTCGTTACAAGGACGTCATGACTATTGTGAATAAGAAGATGAGTGGTAGGTTTGATGATCCATTGCATTTGACTGCATATATGCTGAATCTGCATTATAGTTATGCTGACTCATCGATCTTTCATGATTCGCGCATTATTGATGCCTTCATGACTTGTACGGAACAATTTTATACTGGTGCTAGTGATGATGTACTCGATCAGGTTGTCAACTATAAGTTCACAAAGTTTCAAAGAAAATAAGGGTTCTTCAACCATAGGCTTGCAAAGACGTGGCAGAACTTTGATTACAATCCTGGTTAGTAGTTACTACTTACTATCAGTACTTTATTAGTTTTTCTATTCTTCACCTTCTCCTAAGGCTAAATAGTTCCTTTCTTAGTGGCTTGGTGGCGACTGTATGGAAATGCCACACCGAATTTACAAAGGATGGTTGTGAGGATCTTCTCATTGACTTCAAGTTCATCTGCTTGTGAGAGGAAGTAGAGTACTTTTGAGTCGGTTAGTCTCTCATTCTCCATATATTATACATATAATCGACAAGTTCCTCTCATTATATCATATTCACAAATGATGAACTAAACTTTGTAGATACATACTAAGAGAAGGATCATACTTACAACTGGCCGTCTAAATCAATTAGTCTACATTCAGTTTAACTCGAGGTTAATGTCAAAAAAGAAGAAGATCAAGGAAAATAATAAGCATGTTGATGTGCTCTTAAGTACCGATGCAACTGAAGCACAAGGTTTTCTGGTTGAGGGAGGGGATGCTCATACATTGCACAGGTTTAGGGATGAAGAAGAGGAAGGAGTGGAAGGCATACCATGGGGTGTTCTTGATGAGGCGATGAGTGTTGATGAACAACTTGAGCTCCATAGGAGTGCAGGAGTCGGAAAGCTTTATGAAGAAGACTTTGAGTCCGACGATGAGGATGAGGAAGGAAGAGAGGATATTGCTTTTGAGGATGATGTGGTGGCTGATCATATTTATTTGGATGATGATGACATTTGATTAATGTGGCTATGAGCTTGTGTTTGCCTTTATGGCTTATCTTTCTATTTTAATGTTCTTATGTTCTTCTTGTTGAAACATGAACCTAATTAATTTTGAACTTTGTTTGATACAGAAGTGTATTTCTATGAACCTGTGAACTATTATGCTTGTTATTAAGTATTATGTGCGCTATTGTAAACAGTTTCTTACAGATTTTGTACTAACTCTTAATCACGCTTAATCTCTGATTAATCTTAAAAAGCTCTAGTCGGAGCCTCACCGATCACCTAGCGCTTAACGCTTACTTGAACATTGGGAGAGAACTTGAGGATTAGAGCTAACCAAGCGGAAGAAACTTCAAGGAACTTCCTGGAGAATTTTTAAGATCATAAATTTGGAGATTGAAGCTATAGGATTTCATAGCAAGATTAGATTTCTGAGCTTGTAACCCTATTTCCATGTCATTCTCGAGTACTTAATTGCTTTGTAATCATGAACATAGTAGCTAACTTCCCTTTGCTTAGATTAGAAGAACGCTAGGAGATCTAGGATGGTTGTTTGAAATTAAGCTGACTAGAAGTTTTATCTTAATTTAGAGGTTATTCATTTATGTTAGGTTTACCGTCCATTGATTATCTTATTCATGATTGATCACCTTGAATAGGATTTGTTAGGATTTAGGTCAGTTTCGCAAGAACACCTAGTCTTAGAACCTTGGAACCAACGACAAATTTGACTGATTGCACTTGACTGAGGGCTAGGAGGATTATTCTATTGTTAGGAGCAACTAATATAAGTTGACTTAGAACACCAGCTAAGCCCTAGATGCGGTAATGACCACTAGATCTAGGGAGGTAGTTTGGTAGTGAGTTTAGAGTGGCGATGAAAGAATTGAATCCAACATATGGTTAATTTGTGCTTGGTATCCTATGGGGATTCGAGTTTAAGCCCTTGTCTCCTAAGTTCAACCTCAGTATCGATATTCATTAGTCATCTTGATTCCTTGTTTGTTAAGTTAGAAATTTGTGGAACTCACACCACAAAACCTCTCGTTGTCAAGAATTTGGCATTTTGAGTAGCTGCATTAAGAAGGCCCAAGAGAATACTACCTTTCTCTACTTAGGTAGTATAGGTTTATCTATGATCAACAATTTATAGTGATCACACACCAGTAATACTGACCTTCCCCAAAATGTTTCATGTATTCAAACTACAATTGGGGTTTTGACAATGAATAGTGAATTTTGAGAAAAAAGATGATTTGGAAATTGTCAACTAAAACTGTTTTCATGTCGGTACTCCTATAGTCGCAAAATTTTCCAAGAGATGAATAGTCACCATTCTAGGCAATCCCTTCAGTCTAGGCATGGAGGTGTGGTCCAGCGTTTTCAATCAGCTACTAGGTTGAAGGGGCGTGGAACTTCAGGAGTTCTTTGGGTGAATTGCCAGACCTAATAGTAGATTGGTAATAGTTGAAGGAGTCTGGTACAAGTTTGTTCAGATTGGTTCTAAAACCTGGGATGGGGTTAAAAGCTTTGTACAATCTAGGTAAGACAAGGTGCTAGGTAAGAGCCAAAGCAGAAAGAATGAAGTAGCAAAACTATGGAAAAAAATTTGGTGATGTCGGAGGTATATGATGTGAATTTATTAGAGGTATTTATATCCTACGATTTACCTATGTTTGCCCCGTGTTTGATCCCTCTATGTCATGGTTTGTATCCTTTTCATGTCCTTTTGCACAATTTTTATTATTGCTGTACGGGGGTCACTTATGGCCCCATTTGACGTGCATTATCGTTGTTTTTGCGCATTTTTCATGACATGACATGATATTAGAGGTGAAAATAAATCCATAGGATCAAACGGGAGCTTAATTGGAGTTCGGGCGAGGGAGATAAGGGCGTTGCAAACTCATGATTAGTGCATAGTGCAGGGTGCACGCCGTGCACTTTTCCCTCCCTACAAAAGCACTCATTTTTTTACTCATTTGGGGGATTCTCTCACTTCCTTTTAATCCCCAAACACCCATTGACCTACATACAAACCGTAGAAGCCATTTTATGTCGACTTTGGAGCTTGGAAGCTTGGAGGAGTCAAGGATTGAATTGAATTTGAGGACTTCTCCAAGGATTATCATTTCCATGGGTAGAGGTCTTCTTTCTCATACCATGTACTTCTCTCTCCTTGCCAAGCTAGGATGATCTCTTGGGTCTCTAGGGTAGAGGATTTGACTTAGCTATGATTACTCCCTAAAATGAGAGGGTTGGACATGATTGACCAAGTATGTATTGCTTAATTCTTCTTTGTTATGTACAACCTTGAGCATTTGTGTTTATATGCATGTTTGATGGTTGTTTGCAATTGAATTGTGGCACAAGAGTGTGCAGTCATGTTTAGTGCTAGCTTAGAAGGATGTAGGAGTGATGTACCAAGAGATTGGACACCAATTTTGCACCATATGAGTTGAAATCCCTTAGAGGAGTTTCATCGAACACATGGCGTGCATCAAGCATTTTGCCCAATTGATCACTTTGGGTTAGTGTAAGGTGTTTGATCACTTTAGGTCTCTAGGACGATTGAAACTCATTGGAATTTCGTCGAATACCTTTGGTGCGTCCCTAGTTTGCTTGAATTGAGTGCGGGAGCCTAATTTGGGTAGTCTAAGGATAGGAATTCGGTATCACGAGAGTGAATCGAGTCTAGCTAAGATAAATGCGTGGTCATTCTTTCCTTTCGAAGTCAATTAGTCCAATTCCTCAAGTTTGGGTGCGTTTGAGCTTGGTCAACAATCTATCGTATTGACTTTCTCTCCTAGTTGATTTCAAAACTCTCTTTCTCTCTTTTCCCTTTACTTGTTTACTTAGTTGTGTTAACTGAAATTGAATGAACCAAAACCCGATTACTAAAAGATTAGACTGTACACTAGAGATTTGAGTAGTATCCATTCGAGAGGAACCTTGAGGGAAACGACACTTGAATGAAACCCTTAATAAGGTTGTGTCAAGTTTTTGGCGCCGTTGCCGAGGACTCTCTCGATCCTATGAAAAGTTCTAGTAGTGTACCGAACTAGTCACTTCCTTCCAATTTAGTTTTACTTACTTGTTACTTGTTTGCTTGATTTTGTTATTCCACATAGTTGTACTACTTTGGTTTGCTTTGTAGTGCTTGTTTGTAGGTACTTTGAGGTAGTACATGAGTCGACTCACCCGTCTCCAAGTACGACTTTAAGGCCTTGAACAAGTTATTGAGCAACCAACCTTCCCTCCTCCCCCCATAATTATTGAAGAAGAATTTCACAACACCCCACACAACAACATGTCACATCATGAGAATGAAGACAACCATTCGAATCACTCTCACCATACCAATGATGATGAGCACTCGGTGAGAGGAGCAAGGCGTACTTTGGCGAACTATGCTCGACCTACTCTAGAAGGGGACGCCCTAGCATTATCCAGAGACCCATCAATGCTCGAAACTTTGAGCTTAAGCCAAATATGATTCAAATGGTGCAAAATGGGGTAGTCTTCAATGGTATTGATGGTGAGTGTCCAAGTTGTCACCTCAAGGACTTCCTAGATATTTGCACCCGTATATAAGGCTTCTACTTTTCCCCTTCCCTCTCAACGGAAAAGTGAAGACTTAGCTAGAGAATCAACCAAGTGGTGCCTTCACTACTTGGGAAGGCGTAGCCGAAGCATTCTTAGAGGAGTTCTTCACGTTATATATGACGGATGCTATAAGAGATCGCATCAATCACTTCCGTCAACACAATGGGGAGTTGTTCAATGAGACATGGAACCGGTTTCAAGCTCTCCTCTGCTCTTTCCCTCACCACAACACGGCTGAGTGGACTCTTGCGGATATATGTTCTCGATCACTCGACTATGAGAACACCCGAATGATCAACCAAGCGTCGGGTGGTGACTTGAGGATTCTCACCCCGGAGGATGCTCTTGATCTATACCAAGAGATGGCCAACAAGACTAGGAGTTGGGCTAGACAACAACCTCCCAAGTCCAAGTATGGTAGTGATACTCACTATGATGCTCGAGCCGTGAGTGTAGATGCCCCTATGGAATCTTCTAGTTACGGAAAGAAGCCAAAGGTCCCGGGACACCGTGATGAGGAGGATCTCATGATTGCTCTCCTCATGTCAAAGATCGATGATATGGCCTCACAAGTAAGCAACCTTGACATGCCTAAGCTGCCTTCTAAGACTTGATCATCAAAGGCTCCCACTCCTCCTTTGGATAATCCTCCGGTTGCTGATGCCAACTCTTGTCCTTCCTCTACTTCCGAGCCTAACCAAAGTGATTACATTCAGGAAGTGGACTTTGTGCAAGGTCAAGAGTTTCATGGTAACTTCAACCCCCAAGGGAACTATCAAGGGGCTAACTACAACCACTCTTGGAACCAAGGTGGTGGTTAAAACAAGCCTAATCAAGGTTACCAAGGTCAAGGTAACAAGGGCTATAACCAAGATAATTAAAGAGGATACACTAGGTATAATTAAGAGTACAACCATGGTGGCCAATGGAATCAAGGTGGAAACCAATGTGGTAATCAATGGAATCATGGAGGAAACCAAAACCAAGGTAACCAAGGTGGAAATCAAAGTGGTGGCCAAGGTTCTAATCCACCGGGGGATGTATAATCACAAGGGTAGGTGTAATGATTCAACCAGGGGTTGAAGTCTTAATCCATCAGGGATGTATAATCATGAATTCATGATTGGTCCGAGCACCTTTAAGCTGCAACGCCCGTCAGGAGAGCACATCCATAAGACATGGAATGTCATGCATCTAAGAGAATATGGAGCAGAAACGGAAGGGGAAGAATAGAGATAAATAGCTTTCTATTCCTTTTGTTAATATACCAGAACTCTATTTTGTAAAAGCCTTGTAATTAATGAAAGACTAATTTGGCATAATTTCTTATAATGGCTACAAACAGCAGCTTCGACGTCCTGATACTCTATGATGGTACGTCCTGAACGCACTTGGAAGAGTTTGAACTCCAACGAGAGTTCAACTCGACTATAACAGGGCGCACACCCGATCCTTCTCTGTTACCCTCCCATCTCTCATACACATTCCTTATAAACGTTGTCACTTGTTATAACGTACCTCATACGCTTTGCAAGGATCATCCATGAGGAGCCAAGGCGCATCAAGGACGTCTGTTACTCAGCTCCGACAGTTGAATTATTATTGGTCTACCAGTCTCAACTGATCGGATCACTCATCATCTTGGCATTAGAGGAGAAGTATAAAACTCGAGGGAAAAATAAACATTATTATCTCGGCGAATGATTAGCAACAGTTATTTTCGAAAGGTGTAGAAATGAGTAGGCATAAAGAGTAGAGTGTGGAATCACACTTTAGACTTAAGAGGCAACATATATGGTATGTTCTGGTTATTGCATCCATAAGAGGTGTGTGGTGGCATGGTTAACCAAATAGCTACTAGGGATAGCGAAGTGGGATTTGTCAAAAACTTATTTCTCTGCACTTGGAGGATACAGGTTCAGTTCCTTTTTGTTCAATGCCAAATTCCAATCTTTGACTTTGTCACCTTCATGGGAACAGTAACTTAGGTGGCCAATTTATGACACTAAGCTCTCAAGTCTGAGCAAATCTTTATCCTCTAGATTCGACGCGTCTATTGCCCACAAGGAAAAAGATAGCAGCTACTAGCTACAAGCCTGCAACTTTCATTAATGGCTTTAGATGGGAATGATGATGTTATTTTTAAGAAAGGGATTTTCTTTATACTTCCCAGCCTGTCGTCCTCATGTCATGTTCACAACTGCCACTGTCGATGACATTAAACAAACATGAAAAGCAAGCAGATTAATGTGACCTTTACCAGAGCATCAATCTCCAGCCAGCCAACAACACCCAATACCAAGGCGGCAACAATGTTATTCACAACGGCAAGAAACTTTTTATTCCAAGAGCTCAACTCCAAACGATAACCAGCCCTTTTGACATGCTTAACATAACAATCCAGGCTTTAATTCACAACAAAAGACTGCCAAGTACATAATACTGCAAATAAGTGAAGAAATCATTTACCATGGGACACAAATCAACATAAGCACCTGACAAGTTTTAAGCTTTGTAGTTTTCCGTGTCACGGGAATGATCTTCATAGAGAACTTCGGTCTTTCAGTTGAGGATTCATGGTAATTCCAAGTTAGAGTAATGCTTGCAGCAACAACTTCAGGGTACTAGCCTCCAGTTCCTCCTCCTAGTCCTCCTCATATTGCCGAGAGAGACGATGCGATTCAACCTGTACATTATAGGATAAGGCCTCTCCAACTGGATGGTTGGAGTTGCAGAATGCGACACCTGAGAACAACACTCTTTCATTTCATCGACTTCAACAACCGGAACATCAACTAGTGGCCCTGAACTCATATCCTTGGAACCAATTATGGCCTCATTCGGATCATCAGAGAGCAGGAAATCCGGAAGCATATGGTTTCTGAGGTATCGTGGTGGCGGTCTCAGAGGGTAATCATCGATGGAAGCTAGCATAACTGGGACAAGGGGCGGTGATGGACACATAATAGCATCGATAAAAGCATGCCTCATTCGGAGATATTCCTTTCTCTTCTGGGACCTCAATCTCAATGCAGAAACCTTCTTCTCCTTGTGCTCAATAGTTGACAACTCCTTTGACAGATCTCCAAAATCATAAGTAGACTCTCCATCCTTACTAGTGGCGGATTCAGCAGGCACTATTACATTGAGAGCCTCAGAGAAGTTGGAGAAGTCATAGCAAGTCTCAATTTCATTGTGCTTCGTATCAACGGATGATGTTCCGCTGTTCCCTCGACTCTTCTTGGACTCAGGTTTCATGATGGTGGCATACAATAGGATGAAATAGAACCTTAGAGTTCAGCTGCACAGATGAAATGGGGTCAGATTTTTCTATTTTCATTCCACTATTCTGAATCTCGATCACTTCAAGTACAGAAAATCCATCGATCTACCACTAAGAAACACCGACAACCAAAAACCCTAGAAAATCACTTCCTTCGTACCTTGATGATCCTTAAACTAATCTCATATTTGCTAGCGTTTCCAAGGAAACAAACAGAAACAGGTGACGAGCCTGGGAGAGAAGACAGAAGGAAACTTACCTGAGGAATTGGATTCTGGGAAAGTTTTGGAATATGATCACCGAACGCCACAAAGGGGATTAAGCTGTACGAGCGATAGCGCGAGACATAGACTAGGGTCTGTCTACACATGAATCGGTTTTAGTATGATTTTCATAACCAGACCGAACATCAAACACAAAAAAGTTTATTTGTTAATCAAGAGTTGGAAGGTTTTGAACTTTTAATTATTGATTACTCTTTCACCTTTTGTCTAATCCAATGGTCTAGATTGTTAGGGGTATTTAGACTTTATACTCATAATTTATTTTCCATATTTTAAATATTTAATATTCTCAGATAACCGGCCGGCGACTCTCCAATAAGACCTTATATAGGCACAAAAATAATACAGTAGGTGATGACACTCAAATTGACGTGATTATCAGCCTCATTTAAGCGACATTTCATTGCTTAAGACACGGTTTTTAGGGTAGAATAGTGAATATTCACTCAACCGATCCATCTTATGCCTTTTGTGTTACCTTGGCCCATTTCGGGTCTATTTGATGGTTTTCTAGTATTTTTGTGTTAGCACAAGTGTTCGCCATCAAATACGGTAGCCAAAGACGTGTCTAAGGCACTGGAACCCCGAGGAATCACACCCGAATCAACCAGAAAAGTCATTCAACTCAAAAGGAATTCCTGCTCTATTTTACACACAGATTTTCGGCGAAAATACCCTTGAGTTTTCGCCGAAAATGCAAGAAGGAATCCACTGTCCCGATTAAGAAGAAGTTTTCGGCGAAAATCTTGGGAGTTTTCACCGAAAACCCTAAGCCATTTCAGCCCGAAGAAACAGACGGATCAAGCCAACTTTTCAACGTGTATTTTCGCCGAAAATCCCCTTGTATTTTTGGCGAAAATTCAAGCAAAAATCAGCAGTCGCTCGGTTAGGTTTAAATACAAAAGCAGCGGCTAAATTAAAAAAGAGACAATTTACACTGGACGAAAAATCCCAAAACTGAGAGAGAGAGAACGAGTGGATAGAGTTCGAGGAGCCAAGAACGGATCGTGACGCCATCCATCCATCTCGGAGAGCCAGTGCTAGGAGTTGAAGATCCAGCAGATTGAAGCTGCAAGGAGTCGTCGAAATTAGGTTTTGCAGTTCTTCTCTGTTTTCCCTACCTGAGATGTATTCTTTGTCTGTCTTCGATTCTTCTGTATTGAATATGAGTAGCTAAACTCGTAGAGCTTAGATTAGATGAACCCTAAGTGACCCAGGGCTTTAAAGCGGTCACAGATTGGCGGTGATTAGATTCGAAATTCATTCAGTTTCTTCTTCATGTTTGATTTGTTCTTTGTTCTTTGTGTTTCTTGTCTGGTTTGGCCACCTAGATTAGATTTTTGTTAAGCTAAGGATAGAAGCGAACGCTCGCCTTACTTTAGAACATCAAGTTGAACAATTAACCTTATAATTGGAGTGTGCCTTTCGTAGGAACCGATTAGGGTTAATCCACTGCAAGAGTAACTCATAAATCGTTAGAATTTGCACCAGTTAGTTAAGTCGTTGCGAGAGACGACAGTACCCGGGCGGCTAATTAATCGTGATAGCTAGATCGGATAGAGCGAACGTTCGCCAGTCTTAAACCTAAGGGTCATGAGTTACGGTGGTGTCTAAGAAACTGAATGAACTAGAATCAGAAACTGATGATCTGTTGATTGCTATTGCTCTGGTGATCTAAGGGGGATTCGAAATCTAAGCTTGTCTGTCGTCCGTCTTAGTCTTTCAATCAACCTTTCTTCGCCTTAATTTCATTTCAATTAATCTTTGCAATTTAGTATAGAAGTCGTGGAACTCACACCACGCATTAAGTGTTTAACCTTGAATTCAATTGCCAACATATTTGAGTAAGGAAGTAGAGGAGACCCGTGGAATACGATCTACCCTAGCTTCACAGCTTGGTAATTATTTGATTGACCGCTATTCTGCAGCTCATCAAATTGGCGCCGTTGCCGGGGACTCTTCTATTTCGTTGAAAGAAGAGTTGGCATTTTTATTCTTCTACCTTTCCATCTTTCATTTCCCATCACACTTCGATTTTACACCGGTTGTGTTTGTTTTTGTCTCTTGCAGATCATAGCAGGTACAGAATCATATCACTTCCGTTCCATCTTCCCCTTCCGCAATGGCTGCTCCTAGGAGTGTTGCGGACTACAGTAAGCCGAGCGCATCTAATGTTCGGTCCCCCATCATCGTGCTTTCCAATGACAACGATCCTGACTATGAGATTAAGATTCCTCTCCTAGAACTGATCTCTAGGGACGTACAATTCGAAGGAAGACCAGATGATAATCCCTGCACACATATAACTGACTTTCTGGCTGTCTGTGAAACTTTCAAGTCTGGGAATCTCAACAAGAACGCTTTATGTCTCCGAGCTTTCCCGTTCTCTCTCAGAGGTGCAGCTAAACAGTGGCTTGGAAGTAAACCACCAGGCCACTACACTAACTGGGAGACATTAGCTCAAGATTTTGTTAAGGAATACTTCCCTCCAGCAAGGACAATTGCTTATAAAGACCGCATCTCCAGGTTCACTCAGAGAGAAGATGCAAGCATGTACGACACTTGGAATGAATTCCAATCCCTTCTCTTCAACTGCCCTCACCATGGGTATGAACAGAGGCAGCTGGCTGAATTCTTTGCTCGAGGTATGTGCGAAGAATCTGCGAAGTGGGTCAACTCCTTAGCAGGCGGAGACTGCACCACCCTCACTCCTCAAGATGCTCTTCTGCATTTTGCTAGCTGTGCTTTGAAATCCAGAAATTGGGAGAGGCAAAGAGAAGGAACCAAGGGTCAGTTGAGCGTTGCAGAGCAGATTAAAGCAGAAGTTCAGAAACATCTACAAGCAGCTGGTATCCCCCTCGATCCCCCGCCAGCTACCATCTTTTCGGCTGACTGTGGATGGTGTGGATCCCGCGCTCATAACGGTGGAAGCTGCCTCAACTTCCGTAAAACAGAAGTCTGGTCTGTAGAAGATGTCAACTTCGTTGATCAAGGCTTCGCCAACAATCAAAAAGGCTACACCGGTTTCAGGAACCTCGTACCGCAGAACCAGTACAACCGGTTTGCAGATCCGTATCAAAGACCTCCGAGATTCATTGGAGGACATCAACAGTTCCAAGCAAAGCCGTATTACCATAGATACATAGATTACGAGAAGAAGTTCGATCAGATCATGAGCAGACTCGACGACCACGACATTCAATTAAAAGCTCAAGCCGCACTCAATCAAGGACAGAGAGCTCAGAGCCAGAGGATATAGAGGATGCTCTAAGCAATATGACAAGACTTTTTACTAGCAATCCTCTCCTCAATCCAGCAGCATTTCAAGCAGACTCCGGTGCAAAGAGCGAACACGCTCAAGCTATTACCACCAGGAGCGGCAAGCAAACAACTGATCCAAAGGCTCCAGAACCTGACATGATATCCGATACCAGTGCTGCCATGGATATGCCAGAAATTGAAGATATAACAGAAGAAGAAGCAGCACCAACCCCTCCTCCCAAGACAGCTTCTGAGCCCGTCTTGGCGCCATACATACCTCAGATCCTCTTCCCAAAAGCTGCAATGAGCAAGGCTAAGGATCACGATACTCAGTACAAGAGGTGGTACAACGTTCTTAAGACTGCAGAGACACCACAAAAAAAGGCTCTTTAGCGTCGCTTACCGGGGAAGGATTTAGCGTCGGTCGATTAAAAACCGACGCTAAACCCTTGACTCGCGTTTGACCAAGGGTTTAGCGTCGGTCGACAAGCGACCGACGCTAAATCTGACCAATAACCGACGCTAAATGTGGTTTTCGGTTAGAAACGAAACCAACCAGCTTTGGCGTCAGTTGTCGACATGTTTTAGCGTCAGTCGGCGACCGACGCTAAAACACATATATAATTAAACTTCTCAGCCGCCACCCTAACCCTAATTGAATCTCTCTCCTCCATCTTTCTTCTTCTTCCTTTCTTCTTCCTCCTCCAACCTTCTTCTTCTTCCTCTTCTCTTTTTCTGAAATTCTTCTGCTTATGAAATTCTTCTTCTTCCTTTTTCAGATCTTCTCCATCTTTCTTCTTCCTCCTCCACCTTCTTCTTCCTTTTCCAGATCTCCTTCATCTTTCTTCTTCTTCCTTTCTTCTTCTTCCTTTCTTTCTTCCTTTTCAGATCTCCTCCACCTTCTTCTTCCTCTTCCTCTTTTTCCTTTTTCAGATCTCCAGATCCAACCTTCCTCTTCTTCCTCTTCCCTCTTCCTCTTCTTCTCCTCTTCCTCTTCTCATCCAGTCATCCGTCACCGTCATCGTCATCCCCCCCGCCGTCATCGTCGTCGCCGCCGCCGCCACCACCATCATCACGTTGATCGGTCAAGGATTGACTGATTGGACAAGTAGTGACCAAAAGGGTGACCTAATAAATTTAAGTGACCAAATTGTATAACTGGAAAATGGAGTGACTGATTGGACATTAATAGAAAATAAAGTGACAAAATAGAAAATGAAAATAAAAAATGAATAAAAAAACGAAAACAAAAAAAAATTGGGTTGGTCAGCGACCCAACCGGTCAAGGATTTAGCGTCGCTCGTTATACGGATTTAGCGTCGCTTGGTGTACGAGCGACGCTAAATTTTAGCGTCGGAGGAATTGGCGTCGCTTTGTCTGAGCGACGCCAAACCTTTAGCGTCGGTCATGACCGACGCTATGCTGCGTCTCTGACCGACGCTAAATAGCTAATTTTTTGTAGTGAGATCAAAATACCAGTAACTGAAGCTGTGGAGATCATACCACCGCTTGGGAAGTTCTTTAAGGATCTCGTGAAGAAAGTGAAGAACCGAGAGGCGTACTCTGTCACGCTCACTAATGAATGCGCTTCTCTCTTCGGTGCGCCATCTCCCATAAGACAGCCGCCACCACCTCCAGCTAAGTGTTCTGATCCCGGTCCTTATACATTACCGTGCATCATTAATGGTATTAAAATTGATCGTAATATAACTGATTCTGGTGCTTCTATTAATGTTATGCATGTTTATCTATATGAAAAGCTTAACCTAGGGCAATTAAAACTGATTATTTTGCATCTCGTGTTAGCCGATAGGTCTGTCAAACTACCTAGGGGTATAATAGAAGATGTAGCTGTTTGTTGTGGTCCGTTTACTTTAATTGCAGATTTTGTTGTTCTAGATACCCGTGAGTTAGACGGAACACTTATCCTAGGTCGACCTTTCTTAACTATTGCTGGCGCAAATATTAACTGCAAACAAGGCCTGTTAACTCTAAGTGTAGGACAAGAGAGTGTTGCATTTCGCATTAAAGATAGCATGCGATATTCTGTTGCTCAAGATGATAAATGTTATACTGTTGATCTCCTAGAGTTGGCCTCGGCCAACTTCGTTACTAATGCCTTATCTAGTGATCCACTAGAGTTGTGTTTGATTTCAGGAATTGACAGTGCACTAGAAGACCTAGAGCAGCGCCTATGGCAGGATGAGTTAGACGAGCAGAAGGCGACATTCACACCCATTCATGCGCCTACACATATTGAGCCAGCATCGAGTCGGATCGCTACTTTATATGAGAATCCACCAGAACTCGACTTGAGGGAGCTCCCTGACCATCTAGAGTATGCATTCCTGGGGAAGAAATGCCAGCTGCCTGTCATCATCAATTCGAACCTATCTCCCGAGCAGAAAGAGCAACTAATCGGGCTACTCAAGAAGCATGTCCGAGCTATTGCCTGCAGTTGGCCGACATCAGAGGCATCTCTGAAACCTTCTGCAAACATCGGATAGTCGTTGATGAAGAATTCAAACCATTCAGACAACCGCAACGCCGACTTAACCCTCTGATGCAGGAAGTTGTGAAGAAAGAAGTCCTTAAGCTTTTGGATGTCGGTATCATCTATCCTATTGCCGACAGTCCTTGGGTCAGTCCGACTCAAGTCGTTCCGAAGAAAGGAGGAATCACCGTCATCCCTAATCCAAAGGGTGAGCTCATCCCGACTCGCACAGTTACCGGATGGAGAGTCTGTATCGATTATCGACGACTAAATGATGCCACCAAGAAGGATCACTTTCCACTGCCGTTCATTGATCAGATGCTTGAACGATTGACTGGTCATGACTACTATTGCTTCTTAGATGGGATGTCCGGTTACTTCCAAATCCCTATCGAGCTTGATGACCAAGAGAAGACGACCTTCACCTGCCCGTTTGGTACGTTTACTTATCGTCGCATTCCTTTTTGTTTATGTAATGCTCCTGCCACTTTTCAGAGATGCATGCTGGCTATATTTGGAGATCTGGTAGAGAATGTGGTGGAGGTATTCATGGACGACTTCTCAGTCTATGGAGATTCATTTTCAAAGTGCCTGGCCAATCTGGACAAGGTGCTAGCTCGTTGTGAGGAGACCAACCTGCTCTTAGTTGGGAGAAATGTCACTTCATGGTATAGAAGTCGATCGTGCCAAGCTTGAAACCATCGCCAGCTTACCGCCGCCATCCTCAGTTAAGACAGTTCGAAGTTTCCTCGGTCATGCTAGGTTCTACCGAAGATTCATCAGAGATTTCTCCAAGATCACTCTTCCAATGACGAACTTCTTGAGAAAGATGTTCCTTTCGTTTTTGATAAAGCTTGTCTTGAAGCCTTTGAAACTTTGAAGACTCAACTCACCACCGCACCGATCCTTACAGCACCAGATTGGAATCTTCCATTCGAGATTATGTACGATGCTAGCGACTTCGCCGTTGGCGCGGTTCTTGGTCAGAGAAAGGAGAAGAGATTTCATCCTATCTACTTTGCTAGCAAGACGCTCAACGATGCTCAGAGGAACTACACCACTACAGAGAAGGAGCTCCTGGCTATCGTTTTCTCCTTTGATAAATTCAGACAATACTTGGTTCTTTCACATACCATTGTCTACACAGATCATGCTGCCCTGCGCCATCTATTAGCCAAGCAGGACTCGAAGCCACGTCTCATCCGATGGATCCTTCTCCTCCAATAGTTCGACATAGAAATTAAAGACAAGAAGGGAGCAGAGAACTTAGCAGCGGATCATCTTTCCCGACTGGAGGAATCACAAACAGGTAAATCTACTACTCCTATCAATGATTCTTTCCCTGGCGAGCTGTTGCGTGTTGAAATGTATGAACAGGTTAACAGCATAGCTATCGAGCCCTGGGCAATCCCTCACGCTCAAGATCTGAGTAATGCAGCCGACTCGGAAGAACCATGTTATGCAACCCTGGCTCTCTCTCATGGCATTGTACCTCCTGAGCTGGATTTCAATGCACGCAAGAAGCTCTTTAAAGAATCCAAGTCATACTTCTGGGATGAGCCCTTCTTATACCGCATCAGCATTGACGGAATGATTCGGAGATGTGTTTCTTACATCGAAGCAGCTGACATCGTGCGTAAATGCCATGAAGGACAGTTCGGAGGGCACTTTGGAGGCAACCGCACTGCGAGAAAGGTACTCGAAACAGGTTTTTATTGGCCTTCAATCTTTAGTGATTGTGACGTCTTTGCTCGTCGTTGTGATGCGTGCCAGCGATCAGGTAACATCTCTAACCGTAACGAGATGCCCCAAATTGTTTCTTTAACTGTTGAGATCTTTGATGTTTGGGGAATTGATTTCATGGGTCCGTTCACACCCTCCAACGGAAACAAGTACATTCTTGTAGCCGTTGATTATTTCTGTAAGTGGGCTGAAGCTGAAGCTTTACCCACTAACGATTCAAGAGTGGTGGGTCGTTTCCTTACCCGTCTTTTCACGCGTTTTGGTTCACCATGCTTTATCATAAGCGATAGGGGTACCCATTTCCATGGACATTTCGACCGGGTGTGCAAACGCTTTGGCGTCACCCACGTATGTCCACAGCTTACCATCCTCAAGCTAATGGTCAAGTGGAAGTGACGAACCGTGAGCTCAAGCGGATTCTTGATAGGACAGTTGGCCGGTCCCGCAAGGACTGGTCATCTAAGCTCAATGATGCCTTATGGGCCTATCGAACTGCCTTCAAGACTCCCATCGGTACCTCACCGTATCAGCTAGTCTATGGCAAGGCATGCCATTTGCCGGTTGAGCTTGAGCACAAGGCATTCTGGGCTAATAAAGAGTTGAATATGAGCTATGCAGTAGCAGGTAATAACCGCCATGACCAGATCGCTGAGCTTGAAGAGCACCGTCTCCACGCATATGAGAGCACGAAGTTATACAAAGAGCGAACGAAGAGAATTCATGACTCTCAATTGACGACGATCAAGTAGTTCTACCCCGGAGATGAAGTCCTCTTATATAACTCTCGATTGAAGCTCTTCCCGGGTAAACTGAAGTCCCGTTGGTCCGGCCCTTATACCGTGGTGCGGCAGACATCTTAAGGCAGTGTCCTAATCAAATTGCATGATCAAGAGCCGTTTATGGTCACCGGGCATAGGCTTAAGAAGTATCTGCAAGGATTAGCTGTCTCTTCCATAGACGTGCACTACTTCACGATGGAATCGTGACACGAATCCAGGTATCGTCTGGCTCACGGACGTTAAACAAGAGCGCTTCGTGGGAGGCAACCCACGGTTGGAGTCAGTTGTTTTCGTTTCGAGTCGTTTTGTTTTAAAACCCCTCCTT
This sequence comes from Linum lewisii, assembly GCA_034768395.1. Classification (NCBI taxonomy): domain Eukaryota; kingdom Viridiplantae; phylum Streptophyta; class Magnoliopsida; order Malpighiales; family Linaceae; genus Linum; species Linum lewisii. The sequence continues at coordinate 75,227,834 of CM068296.1, forward strand.
AAAAAAAAAACTGCCAACCGATTTTCAAGTGAATTTTCGGTGAAAAATTCACCAGATTTTCGCCGAAAACTCTTGTTGTTAAACAGCCTGATCCTCCTGTTTCTCGCCACTACCGCCTTCTCGCCAAAAAACCTACCTTTTCACTGAAAACATTTCTTCATTTTAACTGACATTTTCGCCGAAAATTCATCAATTTTCGCCCAAAATATAGCTCTTTTTCGCCGGTATTTAAAGCCCTCCCTTCGGTTTTTGTTTTTTCGCGAAACCCACCCCCCCGAAACCTATTTTCGCCGCTCTCTCCCTCTGTTCCGAACCCACGCCCGTCGCCGCCTCCTTGTTCGCGACCGCGAAGTCGCCCATCGATCCATCCGCCGACCGCCACCCCCTTCCTTGATCGCTTTGCCGGCTTTAGAACCCTAGAATCGAAGCTCCACAGCTTCGGTTCCTCCCGAACAAGTTTTCCAAGCTTTTCGTCGATTTCTCGGATTTCCAATCGTTTTCTCGAGTCATGTCTTCACGGTTAGTTGTTCAGCCCCTGATTGTGAATCTTTTGGCTTTTTCACTTTCGTTTTTGGCAAGATTGACTTTGGTTGACTTTTTGGTTCTTCCTCGATTTTCATGATTGCTGTTTCGGTGTCGGTTGGCTAGGTTTGGGCAATTCCTTTTGATCTGTTTGGGATCGTAAATTGTTACCTGTGCGATCGTGTTAATGATTTATTTCGTGCTCTGTGATTGTGTTGTGCGTTATTCCTCGTGCTTGATTATTTGAATGTCGATCCTTTGCTTTCTCCTTTTCAACTCGGTGATTTATTGGTTATTTGTTTACCCCACTTGTTAGTCTAAGTGTGGGGTAGGATTTTGATTTTCTAATTCAGGTATTCCTTGAGTTATGTTTTACAGGGCTCCGAAGCGTTTCAAGACCACCAGTGCAGATAAAGCGCAGCGATCTTCGCTCGACAGAACCGGGCTCAATCTTCCCGTCCACCCGTACCGGCTGCACCGACACCGGTGGTTGTGGCCATCGTCCCACAAGCTGTACCGACCCCCTAGCCCATATCCAGGAGGCAGCCATTGGATTTGCGGATGTCTACTCCATCACGCGAGAGCCTTACCTTGAAGTGTGGAAGTGGGTTTCCAGCCAATCGAAGATCGCACCTATCGTCAACCCCACGGTAGGCGACATCATTCATCCCATTCTTAAACTCTTACATTATGTTTGGATGCAGTCTTTGTGTTATTGTAGCAAGACGAGCCGTCACCACGTTTCTTTGGAGGAGCTAGTATTCTTCCGTGCTATAGAGGAGGATGCCAACCTCCATCCCGGATGGTGGCTTGCACGATTCTTTCACAAGCGCACTACCACCAAGAAGCTTCCTTCTGAGCTTCCGGGGGGACCTTTCATTTCATTTCTGATCGACAATCTCCAGCTCGGTGACAAATGGGGCCCCGATATTCCTCGTGTCCCGATTGAGTACATAGGTGCCGAACTCGCCATAGCACGGGGCATCGACCTATCGTTGGATTTTGAGAATTGCAAATCGCTTCCTCACCGCATCCCACAGCCAGTTGAACGCCCACCGCCACGGGCGCTACTCGCCGCTGAGATGAATGGCAGGCTGACGCGTATTAAGAAATGGCAGCTTGACTACTCGGCTGGTTCGCTTTCCATGGCAGAAGGACCGGGTGGCACATGAGGAGACACAGAACGAGCGATGGACCATTCTTCAGCAGTTCATGGCCGACCAGTCTGCCAGACACAGGGATGATATCGCATGGCGACAGCAGATGGAGCAGCGGCTTGGCATTTCACCTTTCCCGACCCCGCCTCCACCCCCACCCTCGGACCAGTGATCAGGTTGTTTCTATCCTTTCCATTTCTTTTCTTTCTTCTTTTCGGATCTCGATCCAAATTTTTTCTGTGTGGATCCGGGGCACTTGTCCCGGTATCCTTTTGATCTTTTTGTTGTTTGTGTTTTGTAGGATTTTGAGTAGCTACTCCGCTCCGCCCCGGACTCTTAGTGCTCAACCGCTACACCGCCCATCACCCTCCAGGTTCTTTGTATCTCTCTACTTTAGTTTGGTCCTGTGAGGACACAGAACAGTCTAAGTATGGGGTAGGATGTTAGAGAACCATGCATGATCTTGATTGCCTATATCTTTGTTTGCCTCGTGATTCCTGTCCAGTCTCTCTAGCATAGAATGGCTCAGTTCTTGATTTTTGATGTTAAGTTGTTGTTCAATCCTTCATAATGATGCTTAGACTGCTTAACCTAGAACTTGAGAACCAACGTGTATATTTTGATGCTAAATTACCTGGTCAGAACAAAATTTTTAAAATCACACTTGTAGTTGTAGCCTTGATTGCATGAAAATGACCGAATCCGACTAGCAAACCAACTGTGCGCTTTTGATCCATTGCACGTAACTTGCAATTCCAATTCTTTTTGAGTGGTTTTCTGTTTCCTTGAATGAGTTAGAATTTGCATGAGACCTACTCGAGACCGCACGATGACACGAGTTCTAGAATGATAAGGGCACCTAGATTCAGCTACTAAGCCAGATAGCCTACCAAACGATAAATCCACTAGGTTTAAACCCTTGAGCTTGGCCTGTTCTTTCGGTTCGATATACATTACAACCACTTCCCATTCTTTAATCCCCCATTGATCCCCTGTGGTTGTAGTTCTAGATTGACCTACCGGAAGTCGGTTTGTGGTAACCTGCCTAAAGTCATTAAAACAGGTGGTCTTAGCTGTTATGTCCAGACATGTAAACCCCTCTAGCAACTAAAAGAAAGAATCGGCACAAAAGAAGAAAAAGAGAAGTAAATTTGAAAAGAAAATGATGAAAAGAAAGAAGAAAAATCAGAAAAGCCAAAAAGGTTTCAAGTTTTCAATTCAATAAACGTTCTTCTCCCTACATATGGAAGAACGAAGTCAAAAGAAAAGTTAGTAAGAAAAGAAATGTGTAAAGAAAAAAGTGTTAGTTTGCTTGAGGGTATCATAGGACGAGCGTTCACTATTCCACCCGTGTCTGGTTAGACGGTAGGAAGCCATAGGCTAGATTCGAGGGAAGTTAGTCGAAAGCTACACCGCACCAAAGCCATCATCATACTTTCCCATCATCCATCTCATTATAAACCCTTGTAGTGTCGAATTCGTTACAAACCTAACAGGGAAGTCCTTCTTGACTGGTTACTCGTGTTGTCACAGTGGTGGAGATGTGGTCGAAATGCAAACTTATGACAAAATTCAGTAACAGAAAATGATTGGGAGCTTGAAACACGTCCTTAAACACAGAGAGTGAGAGTTCCCATTGTTCTATATATTTCGTGTGTGAGGAGTCTGGTCGGTCAGGTCAAATTCGTGCATAATTGGTTACGATCACTTGTCGTGTGCAGTTTACTAGTGAGACCAGGTTGTTTGGCTGATCTGTATGCATATTAGGTTTCTTGTTCTAGGAATTATTTGTCTAATAATTCATTGTGTTTGATTGAGCTCCAATTTAATCGATCTTGTCATTTGTGAATATGAGCGTTTCTATTCAGTTTGCTTGAGGACAAGCAAAAGCTTAAGTGTGGGGTATTTTGATGACACTCGAATTGACGTGATTATCAGCCTCATTTAAGCGACATTTCATTGCTTAAGACACGGTTTTTAGGGTAGAATAGTGAATATTCACTCAACCGATCCATCTCATGCCTTTTGTGTTACCTTGGCCCATTTCGGGTCTATTTGATGGTTTTCTAGTATTTTCGTGTTAGCACAGGTGTTCGCCATCAAATACGGTAGCCAAGGACGTGTCTAAGGCACTGGAACCCCGAGGAATCACACCCGAATCAACTAGAAAAGTCATTCAATTCAAAAGGAATTCCTGCTCTATTTTACACACAGATTTTCGGCGAAAATACCCTTGAGTTTTCGCCGAAAATGCAAGAAGGAATCCACTGTCCCGATCAAGAAGAAGTTTTCGGCGAAAATCTTGGGAGTTTTCACCGAAAACCCTAAGCCATTTCAGCGGAAGAAACAACGGATCAAGCCAACTTTTCAACGTGTATTTTTGCCGAAAATCCCCTTGTATTTTCGGCAAAAATTCAAGCAAAAATCAGCAGTCGCTCGGTTAGGTTTAAATACAAAAGCAGCGGCTAAATTAAAAAAGAGACAATTTACACTGGACGAAAAATCCCAAGACTGAGAGAGAGAGAACGAGTGGATAGAGTTCGAGGAGCCAGGAACGGATCGTGACGCCATCCATCCATCTCGGAGAGCCAGTGCTAGGAGTTGAAGATCCAGAATATTGAAGCTGCAAGGAGTCGTCGAAATTAGGTTTTGCAGTTCTTCTCTGTTTTCCCTACCTGAGATGTATTCTTTGTCTGTCTTTGATTCTTCTGTATTGAATATGAGTAGCTAAACTCGTAGAGGTTAGATTAGATGAACCCTAAGTGACCTAGGGGTTTAAAGCGGTCACAGATTGGCGGTGATTAGATTCGAAATTCATTCAGTTTCTTCTTCATGTTTGATTTGTTCTTTGTTCTTTGTGTTTCTTGTCTGGTTTGGCCACCTAGATTAGATTCTTGTTAAGCTAAGGATAGAAGCGAACGCTCGCCTTACTTTAGAACATCAAGTTGAACAATTAACCCTATAATTGGAGTGTGCCTTTCGTAGGAACCGATTAGGGTTAATCCACTGCAAGAGTAACTCATAAATCGTTAGAATTTGCACCAGTTAGTTAAGTCGTTGCGAGAGGCGACCGTACCCGGGCAGCTAATTAATCGTGATAGCTAGATCGGATAGAGCGAACGTTCGCCAGTCTTAAACCTAAGGGTCAGGAGTTACGGTGGTGTCTAAGAAACTGAATGAACTAGAATCGGAAAGCGCTTATCTGTTGATTGCTATTGCTCTGGTGATCTAAGGGGGATTCGAAATCTAAGCTTGTCTGTCGTCCGTCTTAGTCTTTCAATCAACCTTTCTTCACCTTAATTTCATTTCAATTAATCTTTGCAATTTAGTATAGAAGTCGTGGAACTCACACCACGCATTAAGTGTTTAACCTTGAATTTAATTGCCAACATATTTGAGTAAGGAAGTAGAGGAGACCCGTGGAATACGATATACCCTAGCTTCACAGCTTGGTAGTTATTTGATTGACCGCTATTCTGCAGCTCATCAGTAGGAAAATCAACCTTCTAGTCGAAAATGCCCAAAAGTGCATTGAAAACAACTTAGAAGTGCGCCTCACTTTTAGTGGGTTCTTCAATGCATTTTTCTTCATTTTTGCTCCGAACCCCTGTTTTTGTTGTCTCCTCTTATATTGGTCTTTCATAAACTCCATATCACTTTTTCTAGGTTCCCAATTGATGTCCGATACATGCGTACTAACACAAATACTCCAAAAAAATATTAAATAAACCCGAAATGGGTCACGGTAACTAAAACACACAAAATAGAGAATAGGTAAACAAAGTCACATAAACAACCCCAAAAGTGACAAAATGCATGAAAATGTCACTTAGAATGAATGGATAAAACGCGATATTTCTAGCGTCATCAATTATTCAAATTCTATTATTTCTTCTTCTTGTCCAGCCTCCTCATGTGGCACATCTAAGGTCTCTCCTTTCATAGTCAGCCTCTTCTTCCCGCAAATGTGACCATAAAATTATTTATCCCCGCACATGTAGTAGATTCATGCCCATTTTCCAAGAGGTGTGGTGTTCACATTGGGCTTCGATTGTGAGCTGAAAGGCGACTCCATCCTTGCTCGATTGAAGGCCATACTGAGGGTAGGGGTTCATCATTAGGAGCACTAGCTGGATTTCTTCGTCAAGACCACTAATAAAGTTGTGAATGAAATAATTAAGCCTCTCTAGAGTCAGGTTGAACTTAATCATTTCAGACTTGAGCTCCTCAAATTTCTCCTGGTAGTCTATGACTGACCCTATTTGTTTGAGTTTGTTGAAAGTCCTACTACATAAACGCGCAGGGAGTCGTCAAATCTCTGTAATAGATAGATTGGCAGAGAACTCTTCCCACATCAAGACAACCATGTGCACTGACCAACCTTAGTATCATACATCCGCCTTGTACTCCAAGTATAGTGAGGAAGAATCTATTTGGTGAGCCTCTACAATGTGATGTAATTGGAACAATTTTGCAAATTTGCGAAGCCAGGAGGAGGGGTCGTTACCTAAGAAGTAGCGAAACTCCAACCGAGGCAAGGGTGGCTCGTTCTGGTCAGGTCTAGTGAATAGTCCATTCAATGGCGGCAAGGGGTGGATTATTTCGAGCATGATGTGTTAGTAGCTTTTCAAGGCGTTGTACTGAAGCTACTAGATCGTCGTGATTAGCTTGTTGACGTTCATGTTGAGGAATGAAGGAATTTAAATGTTCTACCAAACCATGATGCGATGTGTATTGATAGCCATGGTTGACTAGAGAAGTGTTCTGATACCATTTTGTCACACCCATGGGGTTCTATGAGACAAAGATATTTGATATAAAAACCAGAGAGTACTTTTCATTAATGAGGATTTCCTCTTCAAAATATAGAGTCTACTTAAAATAGGCAATCTACTGTTGTAGCCCGAAAACGATAAAACGATCTGTATGGCCAAATTACAAATAGTCACTGAAATACTTAATAGTTAAATAGAGATAATAGGTTGGGAGGCCCTTGTACTATTGAAAGATATGCACTACAACAAAAATGAACTTTAACAACGGTTTTTTATTCAATCTAACAGCGGATAGGCCACTGTTAGAAATCCTAACAGCGGACGCGTGTCTGCTGTTAGGTTTAGTAACGTAAGGAAAGCTAATAGCGGATAAGCGCCCCCCGTTAACTTTCGTTATTAAAAATCCTAACAGAGGATCCGTTGTTAGGGTTGCGATCAGATTTGAAAAAACTGTGTTCTTCCTCCTCCTCCTTGTTCTTCCTCTTCTTTTTCCTTCTTTTTCTTCTTATCTCTCCTTGTGATTATTCTTTCTTCTTTCGTCTCCTTCCTTCTTCCTTCTTCCTTCTTTTCTTATTTTTCTTCTTTCTGTATTTCAGATCTAGATTCTTCTTTCTTTCTTTCTTGTTCTGCTTCTGCTTCATTCTTCTTTATTTTTTTTCTTCTCCTTCTTCTTTGTTCTTCTTTTTCTTCAGAAAACTCTAAGAACAAACCCTAAACCACAAGAACAAACTCTAAAAAAATAAGAGAAAAATCTGGAAGAGAAGATGATTGGTTGGCGCTGGGCACACGGATTGCCACATCAGCAAAACCTAACAGCGGACATGCTAACATCGGTTTATATATGCTATTATGTTTCCCCCCAAAATTTCGATTTCCCGCCTTGGCGCCCCTGAATTGAATTGCTAACAGCGGATATTTAATAGAGGTTGGCTGTCCGCTATTAGGCTGTGATTCTAACAACGGATTTTTATCCGCCGTTAGGAAATTGATGTTAAAATGTCATTTTCTTGTAGTGATAACAAACAAGTCCTTACAATTATTTGCGCAAAACACACTCGTATACTTAGAACGCTTAACAAAGAAGCTCTCTTACAATTATTTGTGCAAAACACGCCCCTCAACTTTGAACGCTTAACAAAGAAGTCCTTCCATTAGAATTTTGATAAACGTCGTTACGATTTTGCTGACAAGTTATGATGACTCAGCCCATAGGTTGTTAGATTTGACATGTCAGCAATGGCGTAACTAGGATTGATATACGGGGGGAGCCGAACTGTAAATCAAAAATTGTTGCCACCGGCAAAAAAAAAAAAATCAAATTTGGATAATAATATAAATTTTTCATTCATCTAATACTAAGTAAAAATACACAATACATGTTTTAGTTATAAGTTACTTAATTAATAAAAAATATTATATGTGCCACCGGCAATTTTTTGTTCAAATTTGGATAATATATGATCAAATATTTAATTATTACATACTATAAGTGGATTATGAGTAACTATTACGTAAAATTTAAGACAACATTTCACCGAAACAACGTAGTGGGGGAGCCAAACTTTAAATACCCCGGCGCCAAATTCCAAAAATACCAAAAAATACATGTATTATTAGACTTGATACCGGGGGAGGGGGCGCCGTGGCTCCCCCCCAGCTCCCCCTAATACCGCCATTGCATGTCAGCAAAACGAAACAACGTCGTTGCCTTTTGGTTGATTTTCATTGAGAAGAGGATTTTCATCTCGGCCTTGCTGCGCAGTGACAATACCAATATCCACTAATCGTTGTTTCCAAATACGATTAATGCCAATGGTCCAACCCGATTAAACCATTTGTTTACAATACCACATTGCAAAAATACAAGAAATCTACTAGCTTTATTAGGTCATTAATTAATTTAGTAATTAAAACAACATAAGTTAGGCCATGACGTCATCTTTTTGGCCCGATCACCTTTCGACTCATCTTTGTGCTGATTCTGTCTAGAATAGTATTTTGGTCATAGCTTCTTCATCCGAACTCTGATTGATCCATATGTAGTGGCCAACAAAGTTCGATTAGAATAGTGAGATATGGTATCTGCAAGATGACGACCACATACCACATTGCTTATTTATTGAGGTTTGTGTGAGTTTATTAAGCCTTAGTCGTCTTATTAATTTAAAAGGATTAAGTTAGATCATGAATTTACTATTTTGGCTTAACATGTCCTCCCATCATGATGAAACCCTAAGGGACGACGTGATCATATCAAACCCTACCGACGATATCATATCATGTAAGGACATCCTCCATGTCAAAGACATACACTATCAAGGCAATCTACCTCACGATGATAGCTCCAGGCAAGATCTCTCCATAAGAGTAGTAGTATTCAGTAGTAGTAGACATAGCCATAAAAAAACATCAAACACCATTGTTCGAACTTTGTTTGAAGATGTGTGAACCGTCTAAGATCTCTCCATAGGAGTAGTAGTATTCAGTAGTAGTAGACATAGCCATAAAAAAACATCAAACACCATTGTTCGAACTTTGTTTGAAGAGGTGTGGACCATGTAATTAATCCTTGTTCTAAAGAAGTAAAACGCATTTATTGTGTTCAAACACAAGAGTTTCTACCACCAGAAACACCATTAAAACCTGAATCCTTGATCTCCCCGGCTAGATCACCGGTCTAATTCCGAAAACCATGGCCAAATGAGACGAGATGAGAACATATTGGGTGGCCTACGGCCGGATTGAGTATGGTGACATATTTTGGAATATGTCTTATAGACATAATCCATAAGAGCCATAGGATCTTCAATTATCTCATCCATGGGTGGAGGGTAAATATTAATATTATAAAATAAAACCTCATACTAAATATTATTATTACCATTTTTTGAGCCATAAAAGTTACCATTTATTTTTACTTTTCCTTTCATCCATTCTAAAAGCAAAAAAAACCGCCATTCATGCTCTCGTGTCGGAGAAAAATTTCCACACACATGATCCGTTTTGACTAGAGCTGTCAAACGGGAAGGATGGGCGGGACACGGGTCGGGTTAATCGGGTTGCGGGTTCGTCGGGTTGCGGGTTTGTCGGGTTGCAGGTTCGTCGGGCTGCGGGTTCGTCGGATTGCGGGTTCGTCGGGTTGCGGGTTAGTCGAGTTGCGGGTTAATCAGGTCGCGGGTTAGTCGGGTCGCGGGTTCATCGGTCTCGGGCCCGGGCGGGTCTCGGGTTGCCCACGGGTTACTACTTACTAGTCTCAACTACAATTTGCAATATTTTATATAATTTTTTTATGTGATAAATAATTTAAAATAATATTAAATTTTTATTCGCGGCTGGTAGGTTTAAGGCTTGTAGTCGCTGTTCATATATTAAAAATAATAATTTATTTTCATAAATTACATATACTTACAATAAATGAAATGAAATTGAATATAATTTAGTTTTTAAGGTTTAAGGTTTAATATTAAACTAATTCATAAATTTATTCAATTCTTTCAAAAAAAAATCAAATCTAGCTACTTCATTTTTATGATATTTTTAGGCCAAACGTTTTACTTTTATGTCAAATGACAAATATAGTCAACGTTCGTTAGATTTTTAATATTGTTGGTGCTGCTAACTGCTAAGAGCTAACAGATTTTAAACCTTTGTCCGGAATGTTATATATATATATTTTTTAATTTAATTGTTTTTGAAATAAACTTGGTGAAGTGAGAAGTAGATGAATTTTTTTATATCTTCAATAATGACATAATGTTGATATTTGAAGCACTGAATATTATGAATTGTGTGACAATCGGGTTATTCGGGTCGGGCGTGCGGGTTGCGGGTTAGTCGGGTTGCGGGTTCATCGGGTTACGGGTTCGTCGGGTTGCAGGTTAGTCGGGTTGCGGGTTAATCGGGTTGCGGGTTAGCCGGGTTGCGGGTTCATCGGGTTGCAGGTTCATCGGGTTGCGGGTTCATCGGGCTGCGGTTGGATTGTTGACTTTTTCGTCAATCGGGCCACGGGTCGGGCTGGGCTGGGCGGGTTTATCGGGTCGGGTCAGTATTTTGCCAGCTCTAGTTTTGACGCCATTCCCAGGTCTCGAACTAACCGTCGGCGTTGCAGACTTTAGGCTCCGTTTCGACGCCATTTCCTAGTGCTGAATAACCGTCGACAGAATCCGTTAGCGGTCTCCAAACTAACCGTCGGCGTTCTCGGTTTCATTCTTGGCGGACCTTCCTTCAGGTTTGTTTCAGGACTTCACTTAGATTTTAATTTTTGGGTTTGCATGTGCCAAACAACTAGGTTTTGTGGGTCGATTTTGTTGTGAATCATTTTTGTGCACTGTCATTCTTCTCTGTTTTAGGTTATTATGGTCTGATCTGGGTTATTCTCTGAGATTTGATTTTACAAGAATATTGTTATTCGCATAATACTATTATTTTTTATTTGATACTATTATTCTTCGATTTTTGTGGCTACTGTTCATGAAAAGCTTTGATTTTTTGTTGTTCTATGTTTTGATCTGTCCGTTTTGTTGCTCTTTGGCTACTATTTTGGTTCCATTTCATGTCCATTTTGTGTTTTGTGCTTATGAAATCAGGAGCTTCGATTCTGGGCATTCATGTTATAGGTTTTGATATTAGTATTTTTGATTTCGTTGTGATTTTTTTTACTACTGTTGCTTTATACACTGGTTCGATTTTGGATGTTGTTTTCTGTACAATCAGTTACCAATAAAACCTATAGGTCCTGATACTGAATTTGAAATTATGGGTTGATCAGCTGCATTGTTTGTGATGATACTATTATATTTAGAATACTTGTATGAACAACTTACTAGTATTAATTATGGTTTTGCTTTTTTGACACTATTATAAGTTGATCCTTGTGCATTCCTTGTTCTCACAGTGTATGTTCTAACAAAATGCAATCTTACAATGCAATCTAGTTAGCAATAAACCATTTGTGTCTAAGAAACTGATGGGCCCTGGGCTGAATCCGCCTTCTTGGTCAGGGCGGTCCACGTAAGAGCGGGCAACGAACCGCCCTGGTCTAGAGAGGTGCCTGTCACATCAAAGGGAACAGGAAGGCTGCCGCCGCCCATTACTGTTGATGGTGACTCGCTGCGGCCCACTCAGGGAAGGACACGTGGACTCGACCGTATCAACGGGACCTATAAATAATAAAGATCCCCCACTCAGAAGGGACAACACAACGTACTCGGGACCATACGCCTGATACTACACGCCTCCGCGCTGTACACTAAAGGCTATCGGTTCCGCCCCACAAAAAGGGCTCTTACCCGGTACTTCTCTGTGACCCATCTTCCTTATATCACCCACATACTATCCTACATATACTGACCTCCTTGCACGTACGCCCTGCAAGGTACCACCCGCCGAGACACCCGAGGCGGATTCGTTACTCAGGCCTCCAAAGAACCACAGTATCGATCCACCGGTCCAACTGGGCGGATCAATTGGCGCGCCAGATAGGGGATAGCTAAACGTCTTATTCCCGATAGACAAACAGCAGCAGAATTTGGAGGAAAATCCCACGAGTGTAACCCCCGCGGGAACGCTCATCACCCCGGCCAAACAAGTCGTATCGGCGGGCGTCCCCCGAGACCCTCGTCCTCACATAGACACACCCTTGGGAACGACCACACAAACACACCAGCTAATCTGACCTCTTGGGCTTGGAATCACTACAAAAAAAGGCCTTTAGCGTCGCTCGGAAGGGAAGTATTTAGCGTCGGTCAGTGAGGAACCAACGCTAAACCCTTGACTCGCGTTTGACCAAGGGTTTAGCGTCGGTCGCTTATCGACCGACGCTAAAACATGTCGATAACCGACGCTAAATTTGGTTTTCGGTCGGAAACAAAGCCAACCAGCTTTAGCGTCGGTTACCGACATGTTTTAGCGTCGGTTACCGACCGACGCTAAAACAGCCGCCACCCTAACCCTAATCTCATCTCTCTCAGCCTTCTTCTTCCTCCTCCAACCTTCTTCTTCCTCTTCCATTTTCTTCCTTCTTCCTCCTCCATTTTCTTCCTTCTTCCTCCTCCAACCTTCTTCTTCCTCTTCCATTTCTTCCTTCTTCCTCCTCCATTTTCTTCCTTCTTCCTCCTCCAGCCTTCTTCTTCCTCTTCCCTTTTTCTGACCAGCCTTCATCTTCTTCCTCTTCCTCTACTTCCTTTTCTAGATCTCCAGATCCACCTTCTTTCTCTTCTTCTACTTCTTCTCCTCTTCTCCGTCGTCGCTGCCATCGCCACCGCCATCGCCGCCATCGTCGCCACCGCCGTCGCCGTCATCGTCGCCGCTGCCATCGCTGCCACGTTGCTGCCGTGGTTTAATATTAGCGTCGGTCGTGGAAGAACCGACGCTAAAATTTAGCGTCGCTACTTTTAGCGTCGCTTGTTGTAAGCGACGCTAAATATTCTAGCGTCGGTCAATGACCGACGCTAAAGCGCGGTTTCGACCGACGCTAAACTCTCATTTTTTTTGTAGTGAATGCTCGAGGGGGAGTCTCACATTCCCCCTCCATTGGAAGGCAGAACGGCGGCTGATCCCGCTACGGGAGACCTGTAGGCGCAGGTAGCTGATCTACAAAGACAGAACGCTGAAATGGCAGCGATGATGAAGTTCCTGGTCGCCTTCCTGGTCGCCAAGGCGACCCCAGGAAGTCACGCCGAGGGCTCATCTGGCGGACTGGCTGCCGGCATGGCGGACTCGGATGAAATGTACCGACTGTTCCTCCCTCGCCACCAGTCTGCCCAAAACAACTCGCTATGAGGCAGCCTCTTGACAAGAATCTCCTCAGCGTTCCTCCCCCACAAGGATTCGTACCGCCAGCAATTAAAGCTTACGACGGAACGGGGGATCCCGACCAACATCTGTTAACATTCACCATCGCCATGCAGATGTTCACGGCCCCAGACGCCACCTACTGTCGTACGTTCCCCGGAACGTTAACCGGAGCAGCACTAACCTGGTATGGAGGTTTACCAGAAGGAATCATAAAAAATTGGGAAGATTTCTGCCAACTCTTTCTCCACAAGTTCTCAAACCAAAAGGAGGCGGGGCGCAACTTATCCGCTTTCTGGAACTTGAAGCAGAACCGATCGGAGACTCTTAGGAAGTATTATGAAAACCGGGCCAAGGCTGTTGCGACGGTGCCCAACCTCGCGCTAGACATTGTGCTCCACCACATCCAGACCACCACGCTCAGCACTGAGCTCGTAAAAGACTTGGTCCGAAAGAAACCAAAGACCCACACCAAGTTGGAGACGTGCATCCTCCTGTGCTGAAGTAGAAGAGAATGTCGCCATGATACAGGGCGGATATGGGCGCCCAAACGATCAAAACAAAGATAAGGGATACCAAGGGCGCAGGGAGAAACGCCCTGACCACAAAAGAGACAACCGCCCACATGGAGAGGGAAGATCGGAAGAAGGGTACACCCCCATGTCAGAGTCAAGGCGGAGGCTCATGTACTTCCTCCAAGAAAAGAAAGGAGGGTTGTGGTGGCCAGCCCCGTTACCTAAGGCGGCAGTGAAAAGAGGAAACCCAAATGAGTATTGCGAATTTCACGAGCAGAAAGGGCACGACACGGAGGACTGCCGTGAACTTCGCAGTGAGATTGAGCGAGCCATAAGGAATGGCGACCTCAGGGAATTCATATTGAGCAATAGAAGAAAAAAGGAGCGAGAGCGCTCAGAGTCGCCACGACGTAGGGAAAAGGAAAGGTCAGACACCCCCCTCCGAAGGCGGACAGACACACGCCCCCCAGAAAGGCAAGTGTTTTTTATAGAATAACTGACAAAAAGGAAGAAGACCCGGATGCCCGGAAGGAGGGCGGGAGGCCCAGATACAAGAAAACATGCAGCATGATCTTGGGAGGAGAAGAGGATACACCCATAAACAGGAGAGTCGTTGGTGAATGCTCTATGGTCAGGCGGTCGGACGAAGAACCGCCATTGACGTTCACATCAGCAGATTTGCGTGGGGTAAGTCCAAGCACCCAAGCAATGCTGATCCGTGTCATCGTTGAAGACACCTTGGTAGAACGGGTGCTAGTGGACGAAGGCAGTTCCGCGGATATTCTTTCAGCTGATGCTTTTAGCAGGATGGGATTAGACCCCACCCAACTCAAACGCTCTAAGATTATGCTGACTGGTTTCGCGGGAAATGACGTACCTGTACTGGGCGTAATCACCTTACCCATCACACTGGGAGACGATGATCACCAGGAGATGAAGCACATCAAATTCTACGTCACCAATTGCAATTCGGCGTACAATATGATAATGGGGCGGCCCAGTTTGGCCGCTTTCGAGGCAGTTTCCTCCACGGTCCATCAAGTAATGAAGTTCCCTACCGCAAAAGGGACCGGGGTAGCATGGGGAGACACTTCATTGGCACGAAAATGCTATAGAGTGGCTCTCAGGAAAGAAGAGGCGTGCTTCTCAGTAGACACTAGAGACGACGCGTATGTCCGCCCAGAATCAGCAGAGGCGGATTTAGAGGTCCCACTCAATGTAGTCAAAATCCCGATTTTAATCTTAAAATCTTACGGTTTTTACGATTTCACTGGTCTCTAGCGATCTTGATTCCACGCAAAATCTATGGGTCGTAAAATCTAGTAAAATCTCGATCAAAATCTTAGAATCTTATAAAATCAACCATTTTTTTTTGTATTTTACGGTTTTACTTTCCAGGGAAAATTACTAGCTTGTACAACTACATATAAGTCAGAACAAAGACAATTAAATTAATTGATTTTTTAAAGATTTTGATTAATTAAGTTAGAAGTTATTACTAAAATATGTCTAAAATCTAATTATTACTTCCTCGAATGACCGCTTAAGAGCCGAGATTCTCTCTATTTTCTTATCTAGACTTTTCAAAGTTGGGTAATGGTCCTCTTATTCTTAATATATTGTTGACTTAAATGTTTTGATAGTAGTTCATAAAATCTTACGATTTTGCGATTAAAAACTATGATTCCGATTTCACCCATGTTTTCGATTTCACGTGAATCACGATTTTGACTACATTGGTCCCACTATACCCTAGTGATCTTGAGAGGGTAGTACGGCTGTCCGCTCATATGCCGATCCCAGACAGAGAGCGCACGGTGACACTCTTAAGAGAGTATGCAGACTTGTTCGCGTGGAAACCCCAGGATATGCCTGGGCTGGACCCCACGATCATGCAACACCACCTAGCGGTCAGAACAGACGCCCGCCCTGTGTCACAGAAGAAGCGGACAGTGAACTAGACAAGGAAACAAGCGGTCCAAGAGGAGATTACGAAACTGCTAGAGGCAGGTTTCATCAGGGAAGTCCAATACCCCACATGGCTGTCCAATGTAGTGATGGTGGGCAAGGCGGATGGGAGCTGGCGGATGTGCATAGATTTTACCAACCTCAACGACGCCTGTCCCAAGGACCCATATCCGCTACCTAACATCGATCAACTGGTGGACGCCACAGCAAACCATGAGACGTTATCTTTTCTAGACATGTTCTCGGGATATCACCAGATCCCTTTGGCAAAAGAGGATCAAGAGAAAACGTCATTCTCGACGCCCTTCGGTAATTACTACTACAATGTTATGCCATTTGGCTTAAAGAACGCCGGAGCAACGTACCAGAGAATGATTGACAGAGTTTTTCAAGATCAGCTAGGTCATCACATGGAAGCATATGTAGATGACCTGCTGGTTAAGACCAAGGCAGGAGATGACCACCTCGGGGACCTCCGGAAAACTTTTGACACCTTGAGGGCGTTCCAACTTCGCTTGAATCCGAAGAAGTGTGTCTTCGGCGCCTCTTCAGGAAAGTTTTTGGGATTCATAATCACCAGGCGGGGGATCGAGGCGAACCCCAAAAAGATAGAAGCTATCATGCAGACACCACCTCCCAAAACTGTCTGAGATGTCAAAACATTGACAGGCAGACTAGCGGTAATGAACAGGTTCATCCCAAAGTCTGCCGAAAGGCAGACACCTTTTTTTGCCACTTTGAAGGCGGCACCAAGTTCTCATGGACGGAAGAATGTTCTAGGGCTTTTGAGGAACTCAAGTCATTCCTCACCACTCCGCCGACACTAGCAGCACCGATTCCAGAGGATGAGCTATACATGTATGTCGCCATCGCGGCTACAGCTATCAGCTCAGTTCTCGTAAAACGAACAGACAAGGACGAACGCCCGGTTTTCTACACAAGCAAGTCATTGGTAGACGCCGAAACCAGGTATTCTCTGTTGGAGAAGTCGGCCTACGCAGTGGTCATCGCTTCCAGGAAGTTGCGCCCATATTTCCACGCTCACACAATCCACGTCGTGACAAACTTGCCACTCAAGACAGCTCTCAGGTCCATGGGAGTGGCAGGGCTCATGTCCAAATGGGCAGTAGAGCTCAGCGAGTACGACGTACACTTCCAACCACGAACAGCCATCAAGGCGCAGGCTCTGGTGGATTTCGTGGTCGAAGGATGCGTTCGGGCGGAAGGACGCCCGGATGATTATTGGGAGCTCTACGTAGACGGGGCGTCAAGCAAAAACGGAGCAGGGGCAGGCATAGTACTGAAAACACGCCAGGGTGTCCTGCACGAAACCGCCCTCCGCTTCAACAAGTCACGAACCAACAATGCGGCGGAGTACAAGGCGCTAATCGCAGGGCTTAGAATGGCCAAGGCCATGGGAGTATCACACCTCAAGATTTTCTCCGATTCTGTCATTGTGGTCAATCAACTCAGCGGGGTGTACGAAGTCCGAGAAGACACTCTGATCCCTTACAATGATCAAGCCAAGATCTCCCTTAACAATTTTGACACAACGGTGATACATCAGGTAGCAAGAGAAGACAACGCCCACGCTGACGCCCTCTCCAAACTTGCGACCGCTCTCAGTTTCGAGGACGACAGAATGATCACGGTAGAAAAAGAAAGAGAAGAAGGCAAATGTATGGTTCTCAATGACCAGGCCAGTGCAACACCACCCGTCGCACCACTCACGGACTGACGCACGCCCATACGGACTTTCATTGAAACAGACACACTCCCGGTGGACCGAGCGCTGGCCGTCAAGGTTCGTAGGCGGGCAGCAAGGTGCGTTTTGCTAGACGGCGAAATATACCGCAAGTCCTCGGCAGGTCCTTACTTGCGATGCTTAAGTGATGAGGAGGCGTCCTTCACTTTGAGAGAAATCCATCAAGGCGTGTGTGGGATGCATATAGGCGCCAAAAGCCTCGAAAAGAATGTCCTATTGCAAGGTTACTATTGGCCCACGATCCGCCAGGATTCTGAAGAGCTGGTTAAGCGATGTCACAAGTGTCAGCTATTCGCTAACACTCATCACCTGCCCTCCAGCCAATAGTTTCCCCATGGCCGTTCGCCTTCTGGGGGATGGATTTATTGGGGCCATTCCCAGAGGCGGTGGGTAAGAGGAAGTACATAATTGTAGCGGTGGATTATTTCACCAAGTGGGTCGAAGCCGAAGCTCTCGCCTCTATCACAGCATACCAGGTCCAGAAGTTCGTGTTAAAGAACATTATCACGCGTTTCAGCCTTCCTCTAGGATTCGTCTGCGATCATGGCACTCAGTTTGATTGCACGGCGTTCCTTGACTTCTGTGAAGAATTCAAAATAATGGTTCGCTTGGCGTCCGTAGCATATCCCAGGCGAACGGGCAAGCAGAAGCCATTAACAAACTCATCTTGCAAGGATTGAAGAAAAGAGTTGATGCGGCGAAAGGAAAATGGGTCGATGAGCTGCCCAACATCCTATGGGCGCATAGGACGTCATACAAAACGGCCACAGATGAAACCCCCTACACTCTGGTCTACGGAACTGAAGCAGTCTTACCCGTGGAGGTTAATCTGCCTAGCCTACGGATTCAACATTTCAACCAAGACGGCAACGATTCCGCCCTACATCATAATCTGGACATGATTGAAGAACGAAGGGAGGACGCGGCTATCGCCTTGTGGCTGAAAAAGAACAGCTGGCTAGGCGATACAATGCTCATCTCCGCCCTCATCAACAGGAAGAAGGTGACTGGGTGGTTCGAAAGGTTTTTCGGCCAATCCCCCAACAAGGCAAGCTGAATGCCAATTGGGAAGGGCCGTACAAGGTCCGTGAAGTGATCGGTCCAAGCACTTTTAAACTCGAGCACCCTTCTGGCGAGCCCATACACAAGACGTGGAACGCCATGCACTTGAGGAAATACAATACCAACAGCGGAGAGGTCTAGTCTACTCCGCCATTTCCCGTTTTTTCTTTTGGTTTGTGTTTTTTGAAAGCGACCTACTAAGGGCGTATATGTAAGGGAGGGAAAACTAGTTCTCATATATATATATATGGTAAACGCTTCGGTGCACCCATTAAAAGTGGGTGCACCGGGTACACCCACTGACGTTTGTGCTATCTAGAGTGGTATTTTCATTGAACTAATCGTTTATATCAATAGACTTAATCTTAATAAGTCTAAATTGAGATTAGTTACAATTTTTAGTCATCATAGTATAAGATTATACCTAATGTTCTTCATGTTGCTTTCTACAGTTGCATTTTTTCTCAATATGATAGATTATCATCTCTACCAAATTAGCTTTTTGTTCAAATCGTCCTATATATCCTTTAACAACATGTAGATTCTTATACTCGAAAATATATATATATATATATATATATATATATATATATATATATATATATATATTATATATATCAATTTGGATACCAACAAAAGGATGGCCGGGTTCAAATTCCCCTTGGAGGAACTTAACCCCTGCGCCGAGTTCGGGTCTCCCAGGGCGGGACCCAACACCGTCAGGATCGGGTCCCCCAGGGCGGGACCCAGCACCGTCAAGTTCGGATTCCCCAGGGAGGAAGCCAACTTGTTTATACGGGCTCTCTCCCAGGCAGAACCCAGCTCAGTTCTCAAGTTCGGTTTCCCCAAGGCGGACACCAACGGGTAACATTTGAGATCCCCAGGGTGGAACCCGGCTCAGTCGGTGTCTTCCCAAGTCTGGGTTACCCAGGGCGGACATCAAGTCAGATAAATTCCTTTTCATAGACGCGAGAAAATATGAAGGCGAAGACATAATGATTCCATGTTCACACGGTCCTGAAGCAGTACAAAAAAAAAATAACAACAAAGAGGGAGAACAGTCTACTGTTTTCCGCCAGACGAACCAACTTGGGACTTCTCGGCCTTCGCTTTCTTCTTCAGCTCCTTGTGCCGCTGGCTCACTTCGGAGTAAGCCTCGGTCAGCAGCTCTTTCTGACGGTCGACAGGGATCACCTGCGAATCGGCGGATTCTTCTTTAAATTCTTGCGCCGAGAAGCAGAGCGGAACATGAGCTCCTGGTCCCAGGTGCCGTCGGTTGGGCCCCGCTGAAGTTCGTGACGAACGGCTATCAGAGCACTATCAATCGCACCTTGCACCCGGTCGCCCAGCTCTTCGGCAGTTTTCGCCTTCACTCTTTTCTCAAGGTCCGCCTTCAAGGTCTGAAGAGTACTCTCCATCTCCTTCAGGGTGGCGTCACGGCTTTCCAGATCCTTGGTTTTATCCTCCAAGTCTTTTGCCATGCCCGCCTTGGTCGTTTCCAGGAGGGCCATTTTCTCCTTCAGCACCTTGAGGTCGGCCTCGGCCTAGGCCTGGGCGGTCTCCACTTTCCGTCTCTTTTCTTGCTCAGCCTGCAAGTCCAACATGTGTTCAGTGGCCTGATTAGCGTGTGCTACGCGGAGCAAGTCCAATTTATAAGAAGTAGTTACCAGAAGCCGAGCCGCCTCTTCGTCCATCTCCTTCTTAGCCTTGGAGTATTTGGCTTTCCATTGTTGGGCGGCGGCCCGAGCTTCCCGCAGCTGAGAATTCGCCTCCTCCCCCTGGGGTTGCTCTTCTCTATGCGCCTTGTCGGCGGACAGCAAAGCGTCGGCGGTTTCTAGCAGCTGCAGATGACATTTTTACACGTTACAGTTTGACGTGGTAAACAATAGAAGTAGTTTGATGAAAATCTTACCATGGCGCCAATCTCCATTTGCTCCATCGCCAAACGACGGACCCCTTCCTCAGATCGAGGATGGTCGATATCCCAGTCGGCTGCCAGTTGGAGGGCGGCCCGCATGAGAATCTCGTTCCCACTCAGCGTCGGCTGCATCGCCGGGAGACGGGCGGTGCTGTATTCTCCGGCGGACGCCTGAAGCTTTTTGGACGAACCCTCGCCCTTGTGCCTCTTCCCGGAGTCCTTCTTCATGGTCGTTTTGCGACGCTTTGGGCGCACAGGATCTTGGATTGGCGGACTTCCGGTGGGGTCGGCGCGCTTTTTCTTGTAGCGTCCTTTGTCCGCCTGCTCTTTCCGTGCCTGTCGCGCGTCCTTGACCTGCTGGGACTGGTCGATTCCGAAACCCTCCGGCTGGGGCTGAGTATCCGTCGAGGCGCCCCGTGTCTTGGCATTTAGCAGGGCTGCGAAGATAGCGCTCTCTGCACACAAGATAACAAGGAAGACAGAAAGGACAAGTTAGATAAACATGTGACAAATCCAACCCAATGCAAAAGGGCGCACAGAGGGGGTCATTATACTTGGCCCCTATCCGCTCACCGCCACCGCCCAGCCACACTTTCAGAGCGTTCTTCCCTCATTTCTTCAGATTGTAGTTCCAGGTATTCACCCAGTCTACATTGGCGGCATCATTCCCCTCGGGAGGGCTAGCTTTGTTGAATTCCTCGATGGCACCATAAGACCATGTAGGTCTTCGGCGCCCAGCCCAGAATGCGTCCTCCGGGGCGTCAGTTTTCACAAAAAAGAAACTGTGCCACCACACGGAGTCAGCTTTGATAGCCCCGTACACTCCACTCTCCGAGTACGCCTTCCTTTTGGAGAACGTGATCCCGTTCTGATTTATCTTGGCGATGTGGAGATGGCGAATATTCAGGCACTTGGCACTACATGCTTCTTCAGCAAGCGACCTTGAAGGCGATCATAACCGCCCAAGCGTGGGGTTGGAAGCGCTCCAAGGACGCTCCCATAGATCCTAACAATCCACCTCCCAAGGATCTAAAGGGAAGACATGTCGTACATCAGCGCTTCGACCCACACGCCTATCCAGCCAGGTGGACAGTTGCCAATTGAACACAGCCTGGCGGAGCAGCGTATAAAAACGCTGAGGCATCTCGCACTGTTATGTAACCTCACCAAGGCTTGGTTCTTAACGTAGGGAAGTACCCCGGGCCCAACACTTCCGTCTATCCAGCAGGTGCGCCCTCCACATCTGCTCCAAGACATGACCTTGTCCCCGTACTTCTCTCATTGGGTTCGACGTGCATATCGAAACCCACGCCTCCTTGGTGAAGCCGGTTTGCCATGAGGCGAATCGCCGACCATTAGTTCGGCGGCGCATCGGATTCTTGGTATACCGCCTTGAATCGGCCGGCTCTACTTGTTCCCAAGTTGCCCCGAGGGACCAGCGGAGGTTCATCATCCTCGGCGAACCGGGTACTGCAACCGTCGTAATCAGCATACAGGTTGGAAAACCAGGTCGCTAGTCCTCCGATAGGGCTTTTTGCCCTTTTTTCTTCGGATCCGCTGCATCTGATCGTGCATCATCTGCGCTCCTCTCCCCGGTGGGCTTCGGGATGTTTAAGGGGCGGACTCGGCTCAGGAGTGGTGATGACGGCGTTGGATGGTCAAACTGAAACGTCCGCCTCTGTCCACTCCTCCCTTCATCATAACCTCCTACAATAGAAGGGGTAAGGGGCGCAAATCAGAGAGTAGGAGGGCAATTGAACACCAAAGGGCGGGACAGGAACGGAGCAGTGTGTTGCTCCCGTATCTGGAGGGGGCGGGCAGTCGGACGCCTGTGTCCCCGTGCACCCCTCAACACTCTCTCTAAGCGGTCGTAATCTAAAGAGGACGATGACCCACTAGACGACATCTCACCCCACAAAAAAATAGGAAGGGCGGAGAAAGCAAGGCAAGCCAAAGAATAGCGGGCGGAATCAAGAAAAAAAAATTAAATGAAGCAAAGTTTCAAGAAAACCTACTTGCTTCGGCGGACGAGGACGACTCAGCATCAGAAGGCATCCTCAACAATTTGGGTATAAGAAAAGGAAGGGCGGATAGAAGCAAAGATAAATGACGAAGACAAGGGCGTGTGCACACAAAAGAAATGGTATGAGAAAGGGCGGACGCTCTCAAAGATTTCGCAAAGGTGTAGTGCCAACAGAAGGGGGGACCCTTATTTATACTAGTGACGTGGGTCAGCGAAACGTCGCCAAGTATAAAATCAGCCACGTGTCCCCCAGGCAGTGGGCGAGTAGCTTACTAGCCTGCAGAAAAGGCTGAAGCGCGTGCACATTCGCCTCAAAAGAAGAGCCCTGCCAATCTCGATTGCCAACGACGGCGACGGAGGCAGCATCGACAACAATTACCTAAAAACCGTGTCAATTCTGCTCATCAGAAGCGAGGGTGGCCCAACAATTGCTGAGCTCGAGGACAGCGCTGACATGAGCCTCACGCAAAATCTTAGTATCGCCTTGAGGCCTACACGTCCTCGAAGGAGCATACTTGGGGGCAGTTGATGGGTCATTGGTTTGAATCCGCCCTCTTGGTCAAGACGGTCTTTCGCTCGTCAGCAGACGATAGACCGCCCTGAGAACCGTTAAAATAGTTCCATAGTATCGCCTCGAGATTCCCCCCCTCGACCTCGAGACCATACTAGGGGGCAATTGATGGGCCCTGGGCTGAATCTGCCTTCTTGGTCAGGGAGGTCCACGTAAGAGCGGGCAACGAACCGCCCTGGTCTAGAGAGGTGCTTGTCACATCAAAGGGAACAGGAAGGCTGCCGCCGCCCATTACTGTTGATGGTGACTCGCTGCGGCCCACTCAGGGAAGGACACGTGGACTCGACCGTAGCAACATGACCTATATATAATAAAGATCCCCCACTCAGAAGGGACAACACAATATACTCGGGACCATACGCCTGATACTACACGCCTCCGCGCTGTACGCTAAAGGCTATCGGTTCCGCCCTCACAAAAAGGGCTCTTACCCGGTACTTCTCTGTGACCCATCTTCCTTATATCACCCACATACTATCCTACATATACTGACCTCCTTGCACGTACGCCCTGCAAGGTACCACCCGCCGAGACACCGAGGCGGATTCGTTACTCAGGCCTCCAAAGAACCACAGTATTGATCCACCGGATCAGAAACTAAACTTGAAATGAGTCCTTATCAGTGAGATCTGCTGCTCTGGTCATTTGCACTGTTTGTCATTATACTATATATTAAGAATACTAGTATGAACAACTTTCTAGTATTAAATCTGATCTTGATTTGATTATCGATTTTGATTAATAATACTGATATTTATAACTATATTTAGGATGACTAACGAAACAAAAAAAAAAACGTGGGGAACTGAAGAAGAAAAGTCAATCAAGAACCATGATCTTCTAGTAGGATGGACTCAACCGGTCAAGAGTTATGGATCTAAACGAAGGTCAAGAGTCAAGAACCAAAATTCAAGGCGATATTGGTAACGAGATTGAACACAACTTTAATACTGAACCAATCGACTAGAACACCAGCAAAGTCTAAAACACAACTTTAAACCATTATCATAATACGAAACGATACATGTTGTCACAATTATTAAATATTATAACATCGCAACACTAAAGTCCATACTATTATTATGAAAATACTAGTATTAGTTGAAAATATTATCTGGAATGAGATTAAGATCAAAATACTTGTGGAAGATAATGTCTTGTTTTGTCAGTACTATTATTCATAATAAGTTAAGTTCTGGAAAATAGAAATATTCGGATATACTATTATTCAGAAAATAATATTATTCTGGGATTATTAAGAATGAAATGTTTTGAAATGAGTATTTATATATAATGACCTTGCAGAATCAAGAGATTGGCAGAAAGATGGTGCAGTATTCTCATTCGTTGCGGAATGATTTTCTTCGCTTGGATCATCGGGAATGAGATTAAGATCAAAATATCTGCTCATAGGAGGCTTGTTGGCTTTATCAATAACTTCAGGAGGATCCATGAGACAAGCAAACCAGCTGGGAAAATGATTGGACTGAATAATCAAAAAATGATGAAGGCAGAGGGAGGTTATATATCGAAATTTAATTAGCAAATATTAGGCATAATTTGATAAGTGTTATAAAAGATTGATTGCAGAGAATAAATATCATATCCTATCCTACCATAATTATTATCCTAAATAAATCAAATTTTATAAATGCAAATTAATTACATAGTCTAATTCGCATAAGATCAAAGCTTGAATCAAGGACTGATATGGATTATGTACAGATGGCATAAAATACATTATGTCATAACTAGTTGAATAACTTTTATTAGTTGTTTTCTCGTTACCGTTGAGGCGTTGACCAACTCACAAAAATCTCCCAACCAAGTTTCAGGCCCCGAGATAAATAAAATATACAATGGAAAGGAATTGAAAATGGAGAAGAAACGAAAAACTTTAATGAAAACGCGAGAAAAAGTGCGGCAATCCAAACCCACAAACCCAGACCCAGTTTACCCGAATTGTTCGGGCCGAACAAATTTCATTCATTCATTCATTCCTTCCTTCCTTCCAAGGTATCCAAAGAAAGAAACCTCTAACTTCTACTATAGTACTACTATTGCTTTCCTCTTCTTTTCTCCAATTCCTTTCCCCTTCCCTCAAAAAGCACTTAAGATCCGACGAATTCTCCCATGACTGAATCCATGGACTCCGATGGCGCCACCACTGCTTCCAACCTCAAGCCCCCGCAAATCTCCCATATGTTCCAGAAATTTGCCCTCGCTTTCAAGGCCAAGACATTTGAGTTCTTTTCCGAAGAAGAAGAAGCCGCTGCCGTCGTCGATGACGACGGCTTTACCCTCTTCAACTCCGCCGAGGACTTCATTCCTGATCAGAAGGTCATTATCCTCAAGCCTGACCGGCCAGTTCCCGAGGAAGAGACTCCCTCCGCCGTTGACACCCACCACTTGCCGCAACAGTCCGCTAACCCGAATTCGATTGTCTCGACTCGGATCCGACCCCTTGACTCTCAGCTGGCCCATTCACTCATTTCTTCCATATTCGCTACGGTTTCTTCCTTTGAAGCTTCTTATCTGCAGCTCCAGACTGCTCATGTGCCCTTTAGCGAACAAGGGATAAAGACTGCCGATGAGGCAATTGTCTCCAATCTTCAGCGGCTGTCCGATTTCAAGCACTTCTACATGGGTTTCTCTGGTAATTCTGAGCTAACCTTTGGTTTGCCAATTGGTTCTTGTTTGGAAGCTCAGGTGCAAGAGAACCAGAGCAAGCTCAGAGTTCTGGGGACTGTTTCGGACCGTTTGCAGGCTGAAATCGATCGTAAGGACAGTGAAGTTTCAGCTATGAGGATGAACCTTGGGGATTTGAACAAGTCGAATGTCCTATTGTCCAAGAGGTTAGCTGTGAACTTGAATTTGAATACATCTGCAGATGTGTTGTTGTCTGTTAGGGTTTTCGAGTCCCTATTGAATGATACACGTAGAGCATTGCATCAGTTTACGAAAATTTTGATAGATTTAATGAGAAAGGCTAGTTGGGATTTGGATTTGGCTGCCAATTCAGTTCATCCCTGCATTGAGTATGCAAAAGGAGGTCACAATGGGTATGCATTTCTGTCCTATGTATGCATAGGAATGTTTCGAGGTTTTGATTCGAAGAGTTTCAGTTTAGAAGGTAACGAGGCGGAGAATCTGTGTAATGTGCATGGGTCAGATTCAGTAAAGGTTAATTCGTCCTTGAAGCAGTTACTTCAGCATGTTTCTAGTAGTGCCATGGAGATGCTAAGTAGGAATCCGAACAGCCAATTCTCGAGGTTCTGTGAAAAGAAGTACCAAGAACTTATACACCCAACGATGGAGTCCTCTATTTTCTGCAACTTGGATCCAAATAATGCAGTGGTGAACTCGTGGCGGTCACTAAGCACATTCTATGAATCTTTTGTTAACATGGCTAGTTCAGTTTGGACGCTTCATAAGCTGGCATTTTCATTCGATCCTGCTGTTGAGATATTCCAAGTGGAGAAAGGGGTTGATTTCTCCATGGTGTTTATGGAAGATGTCACCAGAAAGTTTACTTTGCCTACAAAAACTAGAAGAAAGGTGGGATTCACAGTGTTTCCAGGGTTTAAGGTTGGAAGAACAGTTATTCAGTCCCAGGTCTACTTGAATGGCTGGAAATGTACATAGTAGGAGTTTCTGCATTCACACGGATGGTTTGTGCCTCTAGTTAGGATGCGAATTCTGACTGCAGCCCATGCGAGTCGCAAATTTCATCAAAAGAAAAGGATACATATGATATGAATCTGAAAGATTCGTGTAAGAGTCTGTGCCAGGTCTTGTTTGCTCTTGGACACGCTGCATCATGAGCAATCAGCATGTACGTGAGAGGTACAGAGGCTACTTAGTTACCAAAGCTTGTTAAATCCGTTAAGTAGAGGCAAGTCATGTTAAAGGTAAACCGACTGTAAAGTTTGATTTTTCTTTGGCTTTTTGTTGTGCTCTAGATGAGTAGATTCTGCTTTGTGAGCATTATTCTGTTACACAGAAAAAAGAGTTTGATCAAATAACTGATAACCCCATGATTGTGTATCTACAGAGGTTTGTACGTATATAGGTGAGTTTGAGTTGAGATGAACAGTGGTGTTGTTAATCATCAAAAAGAAAAAAGGTGTTGTTGTTGGCATAATTCTGTCTTTTTTTTTTTCTTTTTTTTTTTCGCGTTTGATCAGTGCTTCAGTGACCCATTGAATAGAATCAAGAGCTGCATGCTGCCAAATGCTGAAACATGATTTTTGCTAGATGTTGTGGTTTATACGATTTTCGGCTTAGCTCTGCATAATGGCCATAGGAGAGGATGAAGGATTTGATCGTATGACTTTTTTTTTTTACTGTGCATGGTAAATGAAAAAATGGACGAAACACTAGGATGATTAATGATTGAATTTTATTTGCTAAAGAGTGAAATTTTTTTTGTTGTTTGGAGTTTGGACTGGTTGGTACATTAAAAGCACCGGCTATCAATCTGAGAGGCCACTCTCTCAGATTAATCTGAGATATTGTGGGCCGTCGGATTGATAATAATTGCATCCTATAGCTGGAAAAAGAGAAATGAATGCAGGGGTAAAATTGGAAAATCAAGTTTGGAAACTTTTTGGGAGGGAGGAAATGGAAATGAGCGGGAAAATGGGAGAAGCTTCCCAAAGAAGTTATTATTTTTTTCATTTTTTTTAAACAAATTCACATTTCCCCTCATTTTAATTTAATGAATATAACTAATTATAGAATGATCAAAATAATTTTTCTTCTTCACAAATATTGGTTGTTATAATTTTTCGAATCCAATGACATCAATCTTGATATATTTTATTCAATTTTTAAAGAAAATTTTTGAAACATGAACTTGAACAAACATTTCAATGTCGTAACTGTTATATCATTGTTATGTTTCTAATACGTCATTGTCATGTTGTTATTATGTCTTTGTTGTATCCCAACATATCATTCTAAACATGAACTTTATCAAGTCTATGGTTCAGTAATGAATAACATGACATAATATATTATGAGTTTTTTATGTCAACATTTTTTATTTATGCCATTGTTATGGTCATGTTATGTCGTTATTATGTTTTCTTTATTACGTCATTACATACACATAACACTAACATAACAATTTGAAGCCTATGATTTTGTGTATAACCTGTACAATTGTGTAAATGAAGCTTATGATTTCAGTACAATGGATCAACACGTGAAACCTTAACATACTTTTTATGCCATGTTGTTCTTATATCACCATTATATCATTGTTGTATTCACAATATATCATTGTAATTGTGTTGCCACATAACTGTTATGCCATTGTTATGTTTTTAATATGTCAATGTCATGTTCTTGTTATATCATTGTTATATCCTTGTTATGTTAATCTTAATAGTTTGGAGGCAAATACAGAGATATATACAAACACATGTCCATTATATAAATAGTGATACATTCGAGTGATAATCAATCTTGAACAAAAGTACATATCAATAATTAAAACATCTTTATATGCAGGTGCATCTTTGATGAATTCTTAGTAAACTTTGTCTTCTTTGTATGAATCTTCGTGATTTGTCACGAAAAATCTCCTTCTTTTTATGTTTCTTCTTTTGCACCTACCAAGAAATATATAACAGAAGTATATCTTAGTCATATAACATACATAATAGTTCGACAACACATTATACACAAAACCATCATAACACACGAATAATACTTTTGTATAATATGCATAACACATACGAGAACAAATATCATATAACTTAATGACATTACATATATCATATACGAGATGCAAAAAACATGTATATATCAAACATGTATCATACATACATAATGCATAAAACAAACGTAACACATGTATAAAAATAAAGACAAATACATGAAACAATGACATAAAACATATAGATCTAGAGCTCAAAACCTCGAAAACTCAGATAAATATAGGTTTAGATTTTTTCAAACTTCATAGATCTGGATTTTTTTAAGAGGGGTAAAAGTATGAGTAAAGACTCAAATAAATATACAAAACAAAACATATAACATATAGATTAGCAGCTCAGAATCACAAAAACCATATAGATCTAGATTTAGATTTTTTTAAACGTCATAGAACATACATATAGCAGTTCGACAACATATTATACATTTAAAACAAGCATACATAACACTTCCATATAATATGCATAACATAAATGAGAACAAATATCATATAATAAAATGACTTAGGATATACTAAGGGCTCCTCTTTTATAATATGCATAACATAAATGAGAACAAATATCATATAATAAAATGACTTACCAGAGGACACAAAACAACATAGATAAGTATATAAGTACCATTTTCGTCGAAAAGGAGGGCTCATCTTTGCTAACTTTTCTTCGGGTTTCTTCTGAATAGCTTCATGTTTCATCTTGGATAGATTTTTCTTCTTCGGTGTAGAGTTTGAGGTTGAACTTACCTTCTTTGTAATGGTGGAGGTTGAGTTTGAGCCATAAAAATGGTGGTGTTGTGTGGAGAAGAAGAAAGTTAGAGAGAAGGGAGAGAATTAAGTGAAAGAAACTTTCTGATTTTGAAAGTGAGAGAGAGATGAAAATTTTTGGTCTTTGATGTATAATAAAATAATATTTGAATTTGAAAATAAATAAAAAATAAATAAAGATTGAAAAGTTCCCTCACTACCCCCGGACAACCCCCAACCATTGGATTCGTCTGCCAGCTGAAATTCGATTCCCACCGTCCGATCTCTCTCTCAGATGAATCTGAGAGAAAGGGCTCTTAGAGCCATAGCAAAAGGTTTGACATGTAGGATTGAGTGGTTGAAGTAGAAATGTCTTTTTAGTTCACATGAGTGTATTGGAGTCTTGGAGGGATATCTTGCAAGGTGTATAAAAGAAACAATAGTAAGCGAATATTATAGACGTATTTGAGTATATGACAGACAGAAAAATACTGAAGTGTGCCCCGTGAGCGAGTGATAGGGCCTTAGGTAAGGGGTGCATTACCCTGTGTTGGGTAGGCTAGGGCCGCATATATTTGGCTCAATTCACTAGCTTCTATTAATATAATTAAATACTTCTTTCATTATTCAAATTACTAACCTCTAAAATTGAGTTAATCAAGAAGCAATTTATTTGAGTACTCAATTAGTTTGTCACTAATAAAACAGCTCATTGATTATAATCATCGGGACTCTGAGATTCACCCATTAAAAATTTGAAATTTTTGAAACTTGTTGAATGTGTCCCTAATGCAACTGTATTACATAGAACTTTATTTACTATTGATAGTCCTAAAACAAAGGAGTGGTCAAATATAAACATAAACTACTAAGGTTGTATTCCTAAGGGTCTTCTAGACGTAGCTACTTAATGAGCGCAAAAAGCTAGACAAGAAAAGGTTTCATGATGTGAGTTTGACGAATTTCTAAGTTAACAAACGGGAGGGGATCTGTGTCCAAACCCAAACCTGAATGGGCATTTCTGTCTTTTTGGAAAAATTGAAAATCCTAACCGGAAATCTATAATCAGCCACCGCTTCTTCTCATTCCTTCCATACTACAATACCCCATCTGCCAAAAAAGTCTCCTTCTCATTTTCCTTCCATACTACATCGACCGATCAATAGTTCTTCGGCCACAACCCTTTCCCCTCATCGGAGAAGCAGCGACATGGAGCGTCGTCGTCGAAGCAGCGAGGTCGGAGCGTGGTCGTCGGAGCAGCGAGCGAAGTCGAAGCCTAGTACCCGACTCCAGACTACACTTACAGATATACTCTCTCGCCCCGCCCCCCCCCCCCCCCCCCCCCAATTCTAGTCGTGCTGAAAATCCCTCCGACTCCGGACGACACTCGGAGATCCGACAGTGGACGACGGGTTAGCGGGGAGAGCAGTGGAACACGGAGAGCGACAAATCGAGTTGGAAGTCGGAGGTCGGTCGTCGGCAAAGCGCGGAGGCCGGAGCAGCAGCTTCATATATCAAGGTTGAAGAACAGTGACTTCTTTGTCACCTAGTTTACTTGAGTGATTGGTTTGTAATTACAAAAAATTTGTGGGATTTAATTAATTTTTTTAATGAAAATCAACTCTTTCCGTTTCTGTCACTCTTTTTTGGTTATAGATAGTTGATTGTTTAGTATTTCAAAATTACTATTTCAGTCACTACTGTTTATGTTGTTGATATTGTTGGAATAACCTTTAAACTAGATAAACAGTTTGTCCAATAACACATTAACTAGTTCGTAGAATTAGTTAAGTAGTTTTGATAACTAGTTATCAACTAAATAACCTCATTAACTAGTTATCAAATCATGACCTCAACTAGTTAATTCGATAAGTCAACTAGTTACTAACAAAATAACTAATTAACTAATTTGATAACGTGTTAACCAATTCTAATAACTAGTTATCACCTTAAAAACTTGTTAACTAGTTACCTCACCTAAAATTGTTAACTAGTTAACTAGGTTAAAGTAACACTAGAATAAAACATAGGATTAGTCATAGTTTTTTTGCCAATTAGTCACGGTTTTAACCATTTGTGTAACCAACCCGATGGATGTTTGATGAAAGATTGACCAGAAGTTGGATTTGGTTAAGATGTTATTCAGTTTATGTTGATTTTGTTATCATGGTTAATCATGTTCTTGCTTGATCACCTCGACTAGGATTTGATTAGGATTTATGTTTGATTCGACACAACGCCTAATCTTAGAACCTCAAAATCAACAACTAGTTTGACCGGTACCACTCGATAGAGGGCTGAATGTCCATCATTAGGAAAAGTTCATAGAACCTAAATTAGAGCGCCATCTAGTACCTATATGCAAAAGCGATTGCTTAGCCTAGGGAGGTAGTTTGGTAGTGATTTTAGTGAGGACAACCCTTGAACTTAGGGACTATAGCTAGGAAATGTGATAGTGAATTGAACCCTCGTGAATTCAACTTAAAATCTAGTTAGTTCTTAATATATTTGTCCATCTTCGTATCCTAGGGGATTCGAATCTAAGCCCTTGTATCCATTAACCAGACTAACCTTTCTCTCGTCACTCATGTGCACTTGTTTACTTTAATTATTTGATTTGTTAAGGAAGCAGATCCACGTCCTAACTTTAGGAGGGTTTGGAAAGTTCCAACCCTCCACTCAACCATTAGACCACCTTTGACCTTTTGACCAATCTAATGGTCTAGACTGCTAGGGGTATTTAGGACATTTCATATACAATTTAATTATTATATTTAAATAAATACTTGGTATTTTCCTGTGACCGGCCGACGACACTCTGGCGACCGACCACCTTCGCCGGTGACTTTTCCAGCGACCGACCACCGTCGCCGGTAACTTTTCCGATGATACTCCTGCAACCGATCAAACTTCGGCAACTTTTCCGCCGAAGGTATGTTAACTAGTTAACACCTTTTTTTGCTGATAACTAGTTAACAGTGTATTTTTACTGATAACTCGTTAGCAGTGTTTTTAACTGATAACTAGCTAATAACATTTTTTGTTGATAACTTGTTAACAGATTTTAACATGGTAACTAGTTAACGAATTATCATATGATCAAATTTTTAACGAGATTTTTTGTTAACATGTTATCTGACTAGTTATATTACACTACAAGAAAATAGCTAATTGGCCACAAATTATTAGTCACGGTTCTGACTAATTTGTCACTATTTTTATGTAACCGTGACTAATTTATCATAGTTCCTTAAAAACCATGACCAATTAGTGACGGTTCTTAAGAAATTGTGACTAATTTGGTCACGAAATATAAGAAATCGTGACAGATTAGTCACGGTTCATAGAGACTAAATTGGTCGCGGTTCTTAAGAAACCATGACCAAATTAGTCATGGTTCCTACGAAACCGTGACTAATATTTTTCCCAAAGAAACACGGATTGCCACGTTGGCAATCCGTGTGCTTCCTCCCATTCCAATCCCTTTCTTCTTCCCACCCTCCAACCTCTTCTTCTTCTCTTCTTCCAACCCTCCATCCACCATCCACGCTCCCTCTTCTCTTCTTCTACCACCTCTCTTCTCCTCTCTCACTAAATACCAACGGAGGAAACCATCTTTCCTAGACCAACTTTCCAACGCCGAAACCATCTCCACCAAATCATTCAGCTTTCCCCTCTCCTCTGAAATAGCCGACGTCTCAAATCTCCGTCGACCAAGCAGCCAACGTCTCAAATCTCCGTCGACCAAGCAACCGGAGTTCCTCTACTCTGATCAAGATCTTCCCTACACCAAACAACCGACGTTTTCACCTCTACTCTGATCCAGATCTGCCGACAACGAGTCTAGAAGAGGGGAAAGAGGAGCCGACACCCTCTTCCCTCCTCCAAATCTCTGTGACACCCTCTTCCACAATTGCTGACGACCAAATCCATCTTTGCCGACGACCAAAACCAGATCTGTCGAGGATAACTTCATCTGCCGAGACGAAGTCCATAAGAGGGGAAAGAGGAGCCGGCGGCTTCAGGAAGAATCGACAAAGTCGGTGGATTCGACGGAGTCGGCGGCGCATCTAAATTGACGGAGAAGAAGAATGATTGAAACTATAACCTACAAAAATTAAGTGACCAAAAGGGGACATTCATAACACTGAAAATTTAATATTAGTACCCTTGGAAATTTAAATGACAAAGTGGGTTAATGAAAGTTTCCTGAGAATACTTCGGTCACTGGATTAAAATTACAACCATAGAAAATTAAGTGACCAAAAGGGGAAATTCGTAACACTGGAAATTTAAAATTAGTACCCACAGAAATTTAAATGACAAAGTGGGTTAATGAAAGTTTTTTGAGAACACTTTGGTCACCGGAGTAAAATTACAACCACAGAAAGTTAAGTGACCAAAAGGGGGATATATTGGTCACGGTTTATATGCGAACCGTGACCAATATTGGTCACGGTTTATATGCGAACCGTGACCAATATTGGTCACGGTTCAGGTATAAACCGTGACAGAATTGTTAGTCACAGTTTTTTTTTAAACCGTGACTAATTTTTTTAGTTACGGTTAAAACTGTGACTTGTTGAATGTGTCCCTAATGAAACTATATTACATAGAACTTTATTTACTATTGATAGTCCTAAAACAAAGGAGTGGTCAAATATAAACATAAACTACTAAGGTTGTATTCCTAAGGGTCTTCTAGACGTAGCTACTTAATGAGCGCAAAAAGCTAGACAAGAAAGGGTTTCATGATGTGAGTTTCACGAATTTCTAAGTTAACAAACGGGAGGGGATCTGTGTCCAAACCCAAACCCGAAGGGGCATTTCTGTCTTTTTGGAAAAATTGAAAATCCTAACCGGAAATCTATAATCAGCCACCGCTTCTTCTCATTCCTTCCATATTACAATACCCCATCTGCCAAAAAAGTCTCCTTCTCATTTTCCTTCCATACTACATCGACCGATCAATAGTTTCTCGGCCACAACCCTTTCCCCTCATCGGAGAAGCAGCGACATGGAGCGTCGTCGTCGAAGCAGCGGTGAGGCCAGAGAAGCAGCGAGGTCGGAGCGTGGTCGTCGGAGCAGCGAGCGAAGTCGAAGCCTAGTACCCGACTCCAGACTACACTTACAGATATACTCTCTGCCCCCCCCCCCCCAATTCTAGTCGTGTTGAAAATCCCCCGACTCCGGACGACACTCGGAGATCCGACAGTGGACGACGGGTTAGTGGGGAGAGCAGTGGAACACGGAGAGCGACAAATCGAGTTGGAAGTCGGAGGTCGGTCGTCGGCAAAGCGCGGAGGCCGGAGCAGCAGCTTCATATATCAAGGTTGAAGAACAGTGACTTCTTTGTCACCTAGTTTACTTGAGTGATTGGTTTGTAATTACAAAAAATTTGTGGGATTTAATTAGTTTTTTTAATGAAAATCAACTCTTTCCGTTTCTGTCACTCTTTTTTGGTTATAGATAGTTGATTGTTTAGTATTTCAAAATTACTATTTCAGTCACTACTGTTTATGTTGTTGATATTGTTGGAATAACCTTTAAACTAGATAAACAGTTTGTCCAATAACACATTAACTAGTTATCAAATCATGACCTCAACTAGTTAATTCGATAAGTCAACTAGTTACTAACAAAATAACTAATTAACTAATTTGATAATGCGTTAACCAATTCTAATAACTAGTTATCACCTAAAAAACTTGTTAACTAGTTATCATCTAAAATACTTGTTAACTAGTTATCACCTAAAAAACTTGTTAACTAGTTATCTCACCTAAAATTGTTAACTAGTTAACTAGGTTAAAGTAATTACAAAAAATCTCGTTAAAAATGTGATCATATGATAATTCGTTAACTAGTTATCAGGTTAAAATCTGTTAACAAGTTATCAACAAAAAATGTTATTAGCTAGTTATCAGTTAAAAGCACTGCTAACGAGTTATCAGTAACAATACACTGTTAACTAGTTATCAGCAAAAAAAAGGTGTTAACTAGTTAACATGCATTCGGCGAAAAAGTTGCCGAAGTTTGGTCGGTTGCAGGAGTATCGCTGGAAAAGTTACCGGCGACGGTGGTCGATCGCCGGAAAAGTCACCGGGGAAGGTGGTCGGTCGCCGGAGTGTCGCCGGCCGATCACATGAAAATACTAATTATTTATTTAAATATTATAATTAAATTGTATATGAAATGTCCTAAATACCCCTAGCAATC
Source organism: Linum lewisii (assembly GCA_034768395.1). Classification (NCBI taxonomy): domain Eukaryota; kingdom Viridiplantae; phylum Streptophyta; class Magnoliopsida; order Malpighiales; family Linaceae; genus Linum; species Linum lewisii. The sequence goes on from CM068296.1 coordinate 75,263,587, forward strand.
TAGACCATTGGATTGGTCAAAAGGTCAAAGGTGATCTAATGGTTGAGTGGAGGGTTGGAACTTTTCAAACCCTCCTAAAGTTTGGACGTGGATCTGCTTCCTTAACAAATCAAATAATTAAAGTAAACAAGTTGGTTGGCACATGAGTGACGAGAGAAAGGTTAGTCTGGTTAATGGAAACAAGGGCTTAGACTCGAATCCCCTAGGATACGAAGATGGACAAATATATTAAGAACTAACTAGATTTAAAGTTGAATTCATGAGGAACTGTCACATTTCCTAGCTATAGTCCGTAAGTTCAAGGGTTGTCCTCACTAAACTCACTACCAAACTACCTCCCTAGGCTAAGCAATCGCTTTTGCATATAGGTACTAGATGGCGCTCTAATTTAGGTTCTATGAACTTCTCCTAATGATGAACATTCGGCCCTTTATCGAGTGGTACCGGTCAAACTAGTTGTTGATTTTGAGGTTCTAAGATTAGGCGTTGTGTCGAATCAAACATAAATCCTAATCAAATCCTAGTCGAGGTTATCAAGCAAGAACATGATTAACCATGATAACAAAATCAACATAAACTGAATAACATCTTAACCAAATCCAACTTCTGGTCAATCTTTCATCAAACATCCATCGGGTTGGTTACACAAATGGTCACCGACCTTTGACCAAATAATCCGACATTCACCGACCTTTAAAAAATTTCCCTTCCATTACTGAGCTTTGACCAATTATTCTAGAGGTCACCGCCATCTACGGACATCCAGTTTTCCATCCAGCCGTCTATGTGGCGATTTCGCGGGTGTCACTAGTTCATCAAGTTACCCTTTGTTAACTTTTTGGACAGTCGGGTCACAGGCCAGGTTGGACTAGATTGGCTGTGTGAGTTCAACGGACCGAGTCAGCATTTTGCCAGCTCTAGTTGTAACGGAGGAGAAAATCAAAGGGTTGTTTGACCTGCTTTAGTTCAAGTTAAATAAAATTTGTTGGATGGGTTAATTCTATGATGGAATATGTGACATAACATAAAGTGATGTGCATTAAAATGGCGAGTTAACATAGTGATCTATCAACTCAATAGAATTTTTAGACGAAGAGTTGACAAAATTAACGAATGTTACAATTACGATGAGTTAATAATACACATTTTTTAGATAAGCTAATAATACACATGTTACTTTTAAAAAAAATTGATGAACACGTTAAGCCATCATACTTGAAAAAAAAAAAAAAAAACATTGTGGCTTTGGGGAGGTAGGTTGTTGACTTGTTGGTGTAGATTTTCTAAAACTTGGGACTTTGATCACTTTCAATTTGATTGCTTCAGATTCTTAACGACACTGAAACAGAAATGACATCTAATCTGCACCCACCCCCACAAAAGCTGGTTTTGGTTGAATCTGATTTGTAGCTCTCATTTCGACAGCCAATAAATTATTAGAAACAACGAGCATGCTCCAATCACAGCAGACAGTATAAGCGTGTCTCTAGATCGCCGCCTCCTGATTGAACCTTCCAACACAGAATAAACTGGTTAATGAAATTCTTAACAAAGGATTTGAATTCTGTATCCAGCAAACATGAGATATGTTATATTATATACCAAGTAAACCACGTATGACCGGGAACTTGTCGCTTAGATGTTTCACTTTCCCTTTAACTTCTCCAAAGAAAGACCTTTGAGACCCCAATACTGCTCTTGTTGCCTGAGCTTGACTAATAACATCATCTATCTGTATATAACAGAAATCAATATAACCTCTCTGGTTTGTACCATTAGCTCACGATCAGATAAGATAATTCATAAAACAAAAGGCATTACATGAGAAATGCTTCCATGTATGGAAGCTCTTTCACGTAGTAATTGCACTCTTGGAGACGAGCTTCCTGAAGCCTGCATAAACAAGAAACATAAGCCTCAATTCACCAACAATGATGGATTGGGTGAAAACAGAAAAGAGATATTCATTCTCACCTTGTATTCGCTGATGTCATCTCTAACTGAACTAAGTAATTCAGCGTGCTCCTTCATTGAGTTAATGTTTCCCTTTATCCGTCTGAATTCCTGAAAGTGAATTTCCCATCTATTAGTAAGAGCATTTATGGGGCCAAAATCATATCCTGTCCACATCCAAAAGAGCAGGAACAGTGCACGGAGAAAACATGTAAAGAAAAACTGACATTTTTCCGAAAATCTAATTAGAGATTCTGGCCGATGCTTTCTATCCAGATAATAGCATTCATATATTAGTCTTTACTTGTAGAAGCAAAACTGGAGTCATCAAGATTCAACAAGAGACAGCAAAGATGATCTCTTGATGAAAAGATGGCCAAACAACAGACATAAGAGTGAAATACCTAAAATAACAGATGAAGACATAGCAAACCTGTGTATACTCATGGAGAATGTCTCTATGTCTTGCAAGCTTTTGATTCACGGAAGTAGTTTGTGAAGCAGACTCTGCACACCTACTCATAGAGTCATTAATATCTAATAGCTTCTCAAGCAGCGACTGAATTTCCATTTCCACAGACTTCCATGATCTAACGGATCCAACAGTTGGGGAGCCAGTCTCCACAGAACCTGAATCCAAATATTCATCATATGGAGAAACAACAGAGTATTATATAAGATTAGAGGAACCACACAGCAATCTGACAACGTAGGAAACAGTTCAAGGACCGGCTGAAGACTAGGGCAATATTCAACAGCTGCATAAGATTTCAATTTCAGACAGAGCAAAACATAAACAAAAGAATGCTAGGCCCAATTTTGGCACCATCGTGCCCAGCAGAATGCCTCAAAATCAAACGACATAATTCAAAGCGAATTGACCACTGCAAAGTATACAAGAACTGATCCAACTGCTTAGGCTAAAAGAGAAACCAGGTCAAATACAACGTATAAGAATCATAGAACACTGAGCCGTCCTGGTTGCAATAAGATGTGATGCTATTCAGTGACGTCAAACTAGCATTCTAAACTTTACTACAGCATTGCCTATCCCACTGATTTCAAGCATATCAACCCTAAGGTGTTAGCCAAAATAGCAAACAAATAACTATTTATAGCTCTTCCAGCTGAAAAGCGTTCGATCCTGAACTTAAAATTAGGATGCACGAAGCCTACATTTTCAATTCTTCATTTGCTGCTCATTAGAAATAGCAGGGGACAACATCGATAAATACTTCCACTAAGAAATTGAAAATCCGAAATTCAATGGATCCAACAACGCCCCCACCTCTCAATTCAATTGCAATCCGAATAGATCAGAGAAAGCGGGAAACTGAAGTTACTGAAACAAGTAGGAAGATGGGAGACCTGCTTGGGTGAAGCGAACACCGAGCTTAGCATAAGAAGAGAGCTTAACATCTAGATCTCCTTCGACCTTACGAGCCTCCCGCCGGAGCTCCTCCCAGCCTGATTCCTGAAGTTCCAAACCTGGATCAATCATTCTGCAGATCCTCAGCTGGATCCCGCCACCTCTATCCTGTTTTTATATGAACGACTGCTCTGCTAGTTCTTCTGCCTCCTCTCTTTTCTGCTTCTGTGATTGAATTTGATCGTTACCCACAGTCTACAAATCTTGAATCTTCACACTCAATTCTTTCAAGAGGATCAAGGAAAAATAATGTTGTCAATTAACGAATAAACTGAATTTTTTTTTGAAGGATGACAATCGCATTAATTAATAAAATTTTAGTCTAATAAATACCTAGCACCAACTATCGCGTAATCACAGCTTTATACACACACTTTTACGAAATACTCATTTAGCACAACCTATCGGGACCCGAGTTTGAAATACCACACCGTCAATTTTCTCCGTTAGTTTGTACAAGTGGCATGACGGTGTTAGTGAGAGTGCAAAAAAGCAGACGTAGTTTCTACTTAGTTGATAAAAAAAATGCCACATCATCAACAAAATAAAATAAATTTAGTTAAAATAATAAAATGGTTTAAAATAAAAATTGAAAATTCTCATTCACACCAGCTCCACTAGCACGATCTCGCCGCAGCCGCAAACTTCACAAATATGAAATCTTGCCTACTTCTCGAATCCCTCCAGTTATTGTCCCGATCGCCACTGCCGTAACATACCTTCCTCCTGTACCACAAAGCCCATTCATACATCTTCATAAACTTTACTTTATATTATGTAATTAGAACTTACAACTGAATACATAAACCCTAAAGCTACTTTTTGATTCGTAGTTATGGAATTCGAAGAGGCAACTTTTGATAGCTGATGACACGCTTTTGGCGTGTTTTCTCAAATAACTAATCTACAAAGTAGACTAGATTGAATCTCTCGAGGTTTCCTCTAATTGACTACTCAAAGAAGCTGGCAATTTACTCAATTTTAATAAGTTGTGTGTGGTGTGAGTTCCACGACTTCTAATCTAATAAAGCAGGAAAGTAAAAGACATAAAGATTAAAAAAGTTAACTAACGAGAAGATAGACGAGCTAGACTTCGAATCCCCCTAAGATGAGCATTGGCAATCACAAGACCAGCGGTTTTCAATTCTAATTCATTCAGTTCTCAGACACCACCATAACTCCTGACCCTTAGGTTTAAGACTGGCGAACGTTCGCTCTATCCGATCTAACTCCCAAGATTAATTACCGCCCGAGCTCTCGCTTGTTGTGACGGAAAACTAACTGGCGCGATTACTAATGATTTATGAGTTACTCTCGAAGCGGATTAACCCTAACTAGTTCCTACGAAAGGCACACTCCAATGAATAGGTTAATTGATTGAATTGATGTTTTAAAGTAAGTCGAACGTTCGCTCTATCCTTATCTTAACAAGAGACTAATCTAGGTGATCAAGAAAGACAAGTTTAATGTTTTAAAGCAAGGAAGCTGTCTGGCGACTAACCCTAACTTAACACAACCCTAATCTAGACGATCAACCAGAAAAGAAACACAGGAACAACGAATCTAATCTGGGCATCAACTAGACAAGAAACACAGTAAACAATGAAGAACAAAACAACCACGCAAGAGAAACTGTCTGAACTTACCGCCAATCCGTGACCACTTTAAAGCCCCGGGTCACTTAGGGTTCATCTAATTATGCTCTACGAGTTTAGCTACTCATATCGATAATAGAAGAATCAAAGACAACAAAGGAGATCATCATACAAAAGGATAACAGATAAGGACTGAAAAACCTAATTCCGACGAATCCGTGAAGCTTCGATCTCCGGCAATCTTTACTCTTAACTCCGAGCTCTCCTAGGTGGAAGGATGGCGTCACGATCTCTCCACGAACTCTTCGACTCTCTAAACTCTATCTATCGACCCTAGAGTCGGCTGACTCTCAAAAGTCTGTGTGAATAATTATTGGTTGAATGAATGATTCCCCCCTTCTCTCTTGGCTGCTGCTGCTCTTAAATAGGAAGGGTTTAGGGTTGCCGTTTCTGTCTTGGAAAAGGATAAAGTTTTAGCCGAAAACTTCTTCATAAAGCTCCTGGATCGGCAGTGGGTTTCTTCAAGACGTTTTGGCGAAGACTTGGAACTTTTCGCCGAAGACTATAGTATAAAGCAGCTGCGGGTTTCTGAAGGTATTTTCGCCGAGAAATTTGTAATATTCTCGGCGAAAACATTGTGCTGGGCAGTGGAAACTTGGTTCTTCACTCGGTTTGACTTCTGGTTTCGATTCTAGTTCACTCCTTGAGGTGTTGAACACGTCCGAGGCCACGTCTTTTATGGCAAAACCTGTGAACTCATAGAGACACTAGAAACACATCAAATAGACCCAAAAAGGGCCAAAGTAACTAAATTGGTAGGAAAAAGAGCAGTTGAGTGAATATACGTTATTCTACCCAAAAACTATATTTCAAGCAAGGAAATGTCGCTTAAATGAGGCTGATAATAACGTTAAATCGAGTGTCATCAATAGCGCAACCTAGTTTGGATAAGGGAAACAAGGACAATGAATGGGTAGTGAGGTTCTAGGCCGTATTACACTATCTGAATCTGGTGCCGTTCCGAGGAGGACAAAACAACGCGACTTGCATAACCAATCTCCCTTCTTCATTCTGATACCTCCACATCCCAATCGGTGACGAAATCGACGGCGGAATCACAGCTTAGTGGCATTCCATGACTCATTTGCCGCCGCCATCTACGAGCGCACTACAAGAAAATTAATCATTCGTCACGATTTTTTAGTCACGGTTTTGGAAACTATGACTAGTTAGTCACTGTTTTTAAAAACCGTGACAAATTAGTCACGGTTTCTTTGAAACCGTGACTAATTTCTCACGGTTTTGTATGAACCGTGACTAACTAGTCACGGTTTCCAAAAATCGTGACTAGTTAGTCACGGTTCCTTTGAAACCATGACAAATTTAGTCACGGTTTCTATTGAAACCGTGACTAAATCTGTCACGGTTTCAAAGAAACCGTGACAAAGTATACCAAACCCGCCCACTGCCACTGCCACGCTGGCAATCTGTGGCTGGCTTTCTTTTTCACACAATCCTTCTTCTTTAGAGTACTTCTTCTTCTATCCTTCATCTTCACTCCTTCTTCTTCATCTTCACAACTTCTTCTTCATTTTCACTCCTTTCAGCTCTTTCTTCTATCGCCGGCGATTTCACAACACCACTAGTGTGCGACATCATCTGGATCTTGAAGGCGGCGGGATTCCGATTCCGATTCCAGATGGAGCAAATCAACCCTGAGCTTTGGGAGGAGGCGGTGGAATCACAGGCGGCGGGGATCTGGAGCTTCACAGGCGGCGGGGATCTGGATCGAGCTTGATGGTGGCGGGGATCTGGAGCTTGAAGGCGGCGGAGATGGAATCAACGGCGACGGCGGCAATGAAATCGACGACGACGGTGGCGATGGAATCGACGACGATGGCGGCGATGGAATCGACGAAGGCGGCGGCGATGGAATCGACGATGACGGCGGTGATGGAAACGACGACGACGGTGGCAATGGAATCGACGGCGGTGGCGGCGGCGATATCGAAGGCAGCCGATTGTAAATTTTCAATTTTTTTAGTTAAAACTGTAATTAGTTATTTTGACAATATAAATAAATTCAGTGACTGATTCGCAATTAATTGTGATATCTTGTTAACATTTTAATTTCATGGATCATTTTGCATAATAGAAAAAGTTGAGGGTCTGGACCTGTAATTCATGAAATTAACTAATGGGTCACTGAAAATTTCAATAAAACAATTTGGTCATCTAATTTGTCACGGTTTCTTTTGAAACCGTGACTAAATTGACCATTTTTAGTCACGGTTTCAATAGAAACCGTGACTGACTGATTTTTGTCACGGTTTCCTAGCAAACCGTGACAGAAATTTAGTCACGGTTTCTATTGAAACCGTGACGACAAAAAATGGTCATTTTAGTCACGGTTTACTGAACCGTGACTAAATTTTTTAGTCACGGTAAAAACCATGACTAAAAGTGCTAAAAACCGTGACAAAAATTCTGTTTTCTTGTAGTGGCTCCCCCACCCCCGATTCGAAAATTACCCACCCTCTCCTCCAGCAGGCTGTTGTCAGGTGCTCCGCTCTCATCCCATACATTCGCATAGTAGCTGTGGACCATAGCCGCCACCAGCGAGTACCCGACTAAGGATGCTCTTCCTCCGGATTCAGATCCAACGCCCTTTGTACAGATCTGGATTCCCATCTAAGTGATAGTGTTATTCTTCTTTGAAATAGATGACATGATGATGATAAAGATGAATGGCAGCTGTCGCTGAGCTGAAACAATGGAGATTGGGAGAAAAGGAACATGGGTGGGCACATCGGAGGAGAAGATGAATGTGAATTGCGGAAGAGAGAGGGGTTGGATTAATTAATTTAATTTATAATCAACATATTTTTGTTGTCTAAAAAACTGCTGATGTGGTTTTTTATGAGATATGAGTGTTAAATTTTTGCCATATCAGATGACATGTATACACTTTATATGTCATATCAATTAAATTGCCAACTCAGACTAACGGAATGCGAGAAAAACTGACGTCAAGCTAATGTAAATTTGAGTCCCTATAGGTGGTGCTAAACAAGTATTTTATAAAAGTGTGTGTATAAAGATGTAATTACGTGATAGTTGGTGTTATCTGAGGGTATTATTAGGCCTAAAATTTATGATATATATAAAATGGGAAAATAGCATTTTGGCCTTCTCTACTTTGCCAACTTAACAAATAGCTCCGTATACTATAAATTGCTCATTTTACCCTTCCTACTTCAGTCACTTTGCCGTTTAGGTCCTTCCATTCCGACTATCGTCTTCTTAACATTAAATCTGGACATATCCGTACACCGACAGAGAGAGATATCGAAGTAGGAGATGAAAGGTTGGTCAGGAAGGTAAATTGGGGAGGTATCATGAAGAGTATGATGAAATACGAAAGGTTTTAAAACCACACATTTTATTCGTCGGTTTCATCCTATCTAATTATATATATTTATATTATCAATTAAAAAAATGCTTAGTAAGTTAATACATGACTACTGGAGCTAACGTGGTGTACTGAATGCGTATCAGTTAACGTCACAAAGACAAAAGTGTTAAACATGATAAAAGCACACGAAGAAGAGTACGAAGCACAAGATTTAATGTGGTTTCCGATCAGATTGATCGACTAGTCTACGGAGAAATAGAATTCTTATTAGAGCGAGGAAGAGAGGAAAACAAGAGCTTACTGATATAGGAGGCCAGCCATCCTTTGTATACTGGCCGACTAATGGTTAAGCTAATTAGGGTAATAGGTGAAAAGACTAAACTACCCACATTAACTAAACCCTAAGCGCTTTTGTGCGCTTAACACACCCCCCCCCCCCTCAAATTGATGGTGAGTACGCAACATCAATTTGTCAGATAGAAACCAATGTCGACTAGTTCCGACAGCTTTGGTAAGAAGATTTGTTTTTTTTTTTGAGAAAAAAGTAAGAATATTTGTCACTTGGTCTTTGGAGGTGATATAAAAGAGTTTGATCACACTAGTATGAACCAAATCACGAATGTAGTGCACATGAGTTTCAATGTGCTTGGTACGGTCATGAAGTACCAGATTTGTAGCAATGGAAATTGCACTTGTATACCACCAAACAAATGGACCGGACGAGAAACCTGGACATCGAAGTCCTGAAGTAAGCGAACTAACCATTCAACCTCCGAGAAAACCTCGGACATGGACCGATATTCAACTTCTATGGATGACTTAGAAACATTGTCTTGCTTCTTACATCGCCAAGAGACATATGAATCACCGAAACTGACACACCACCCAGACGTAGATCGGTGGGTATCAACACAACCCGCATAATTAGCATCAGCATAGGCCAACACCTGGCTCATCCCAGATAAAGGAAAGAACATGCCAAGGTCAGGGGAGCCCTTGAGGTATCAAAGAACGCAAAAGAAAGCCACAAGATGAGGCACATGTGGGGTTGCCATGAATTGGCTAAAAACCTGAACAGCGTAAGAAACATCAGAGCGAGTAGAGGTGAGGTAGATTACCCACAAGGCGATGGTAAATAGAGAGATCAGGCAGCAAGTCACCCTGATCCTTGCTAAGCTGAAGGTTGAGCTCCATCGGTGTTGAGCAGGGCTTGCAATCTGACATTCGAGCCGCATCAAAAAGATCCAGAATGTATTTGTGTTGGTTCACAAACAAACCCCTAGAAGAGCGAGTAATCTGAAGGCCAAGGAAGTAGGAGAGATCACCCAACTCTTTAAGTTTAAATTGAGAATGAAGGATATGTTTGATCTCTACAAGCCCTTGGGAGTCTTCACCTGTCAATATCATGTCATCACCATAGGTGAGAAGAATAGTTAATCCATGAGTGGTAGCCCGCAGGAAGAGGCTAGGATCGTTCTGACTTTGGACAAAACCTGATTTTAAAATCAAGAACCGAAACGTCTCAAACCAGGCACGAGAAGCCTGTTTTAAGCCATAGAGCGATCGATGAAGTAAGCAAACAACATCAGGAAAAGGTTTCTCATAGCCTGAAGGACACTCCATATAGACTGTCTCTTTTAACTTACCATGTAGAAAAGCATTCTTGATGTTAAGTTGGTAGAGAGGCCATACTCGTTGGGTAGTGATGGCAAGAAGAACACGAACAGTAGCCATCTTGGCAACTGGAGCAAAATTCTCGTCATAATCAATACCATACTCTTGTTGAAACCCTTGAACAACAAGATGAGCTTTGTATCTCTCTAGTGTTCCATCCGCATGAAACTTCGCGGTATACACCCATTTGGAGCCAATAACTGGGGCAGATGTTGGATGTGGCCCAAGAGTCCAATTATCATTTTCATGTAAGGCATCGAGCTCATCTCCCATAGCCTGAGTCGAGTCGGAGTCGGTGTTAGCCTGTCAAAACTTGGAAGGGACGGTAATGGGTGTAGTGGCATAGGCGACATAATTGGTGAATTTGGGTGGAAGGAGGCCTTGAGTGGTTCGATGGGAACAACGGGGTTGTGGTGGCGTAGGCTGATTGGGTGATAGGCGAGGAGGTGTGATTGGTGTGGGAGGTACAGGGGGTGTATTGATTGGTGTGTGCATGGGAGTTTGCATGGTAGAAATTGGAATAGGGGACGAATGTATGGGGGAAGAGGTGATGATGGGTGATGATGCGGGTTGTACAAGAGGTGTGGAGATGGATGTTATAAAAGGGAAAGCAGTGTCAGGGAAGAGGTCGTGAAATGTGGGAGTTGATGGGTGAGGTGTATTAGATGAGTTCTGATAGTGAAAAAGGTGTTCTATGAACACGACATGGTAGGTAGTATAAACCCTTCGACTTACCAGATCATAACAGAGGTATCCTTTGTGATAGAGTGTGAAACCAATGAAGACACATCGAACTATCTTGGTTGTGAGCTTGTGCCGATCCTTCTTTGACAATAAAACAAAACAAGTACATCCGAAGATTCATAGACGAGAGTAGTCCGGTGGGTGGCCGTGAAGAGAGTGAAACGGGAATTATGATCGAGAACAGGAGTACGCTGAAAGTTGATCAAGTGTACCATCGTATGAACCGTTTCAACCCTACACTAGATTATAACAAGAGGGCACGTGTCAGGTCAAGAACATGACGATGTTTCTTTTCGACCAACCCATTCTGCTCAGAGACACCTGAGCAGGATTGCTGATAAATTATACCAAGATCCCGAAAGTATTGATGTAATTCATGAGAAGTAAATTCGCCACCAGGATCGGACCAAAACATTTTAACTGGACGGTCAAATTGAGTTTGTATCATGCTCACAAATTCTCGTAGAACCTATATAAGTTCCGACTTTAATCAGAGGAAATAAACCCAAGTGTACCGAGTCTTGTGATCGATGAAGAGAATAAAGTATCGATGTCCAAGACAAGAAGTAACTGGACTGGGACCCCGTACATCTTTATGAATGAGAGCAAAAGTATCATGAATTTTCGTGGTACTAGAGTGAAACGGTAAAGAAATGGTCTTGGCCTCGATACATTGTAAGCAATCTGGTATAGATAATTGTTTCATCTTAGTATCATCAACTGGTAATAAATGCTCCCTGAAACATACTCATAAGTCTGCCCTTATGGGGATGTCCTAGTCGACTATGCCACAAATGCCATAATTGTTCCGAAGAAATATTATAACTAGGGAATTAAGAAAAATACAAGAGTTTTCTAATTTTGGATCTGCTGCATGTCTAATACCCCTTAGTTGCACGCCCACTTGAAGATTTTGGAGATGAAAATTGCGGCCAGCCTTACTCGCTATTTCGAGTCTCTCTTTGGCCAGTCGATCCTGTATCACACAATCAGAGGAACCAAACAACACGTCGTAATTCAATAAGTTGTCCAACTGAAACCAAGTTGGATACCAAACGAGGTACATGAAGGGTGGCCGGTAAGGTTATAGTTGGTGTCTGAATAGTACCGATCCCCATGACAGATAGTCTTTGGCCATTGGCCACTTCAATTGAGTGATGCTTAACAGGAGTATAAGATCAAAATAAAGAAATATCTCCAGACATATGGTTATAGGCGGTAGAATCAATGAACCAAGGTTTTGAGTCACAAGTACCTGTTAATCCAAGAGTTGAGAAGGTGTTGTTGATGGCTTGCGGAAGAATCCTTGCCAACTCAGCCTGGGCGAGAGACGATAAGTTGATCGAGGAATCAGTGGAAGTAGCAAGAGATATCTGGTCGTGTTCTAGTGTAGGGTTCGAGCCGGAAGCTGGAGAACCCTGAGTGGCATAGCTGTTGGCGGTTCGAGACGTATTCCCAAAATTCTTTCAACCACGAGCTCGACATTCGAAGATGATATGCCCAACTTGCTTACAATACGTGCAAATATTTTGCTTGCGGCACAAGGATTGCGGATGATCGAGCTCTGGACCATAAAAATGACATTTAACTTGTCTTGTGGGATTCTAACCACCATTATTGGTTGTATGTGTGTTGGAATTGGGGAAGAAGCGCGGTTTAGGATGAGTTGTGGAAAAGGTCGAACTAGTAGAAGTTCCGTCTAGTTGAGCATCAATCACAAATCCAGTCTCGGCACGAATTAATTCCCCCAAGATATTATCCATGTCAATCTTGTTGTCCGCAATCAGATGAGAGCGAAATTTTTCAAATTTCGGATGAAGACACATAAGGAATTGCAGGCTACGACTCCTTTGGCGCTCCATCAGCATACTCGAGTTTATATCACCCGACATAATAGCCATTGAGGCTATATCTAACTCTGTCCAGATGTGAGTAGCGACTAAGCAGTAGTCGTTGACGCTCATCTCACCTTGAGATAAATTGTCGAGGGAATATTCTAGGTCAAATAGTTGAGAAGCGCTAACCTGTGCATATGTCTTGCGGAGATACTTCCATACTGTGGCGGATGTGGAAAATGATCAAAGAGTAAGAGCAATAGCTAGTTCTATAGAGAACCGATTAAATATGAAAGAACCCTAGCATCCTGAACCCTAGCACCCTAGGCGAGGAGACGAGCCGTCGAGATAGGAGAGTAACCCTCTTCCTTTGATAAAAGTTTGAAACGAGAACGCCCACATAACGTAGTTTTTGCCATTGAATCGGATTGCCAGAGAATCAGAGGAACGATCTGCAGGCCATGATACCATGTTAAACATGATAAAAGCACACAAAGAAGAGTACAAAACACAAGATTTAACTTGGTTTCCGATCATATTGATCGACTAGTCCATAGAGAAAGAGAATTCTTATTAGAGCGAGGAAGAGAGGAAAACAAGAGCTTACTGATACAGGAGGCCATCCATCCTCTATATACTGGCCGATTAAGGGTTAAGCTAATTAGGGTAAAAGGTGAAAAGACTAAACTACCCACATTAACTAAAGCCTAAGCGCTTTTGTGCACTTAATAGAAAGTTGGAACAGAAGGATCCAAACGACAAAGTGGTGGAAGTAAGAGGGGGTAAAAAGAGCAATTTATAGGGTAGGGGGCTATCTGTTAAGTTGGCAAAGTAAATGGGGCAAAAGTACTATTTTCCCTAAAATATAATTTAAGTTACCAAATATCTAGGTTGGAAATTGGTATCGAGAAACCGGGTATCCACTTGAAATTCGGTCAATTTGGGCGGGATTACTCGTTGACTGGGTAAAGTTGACGGGCGTGGGCAAACCCGGTACCTAGTTAGAGCGGGTAACGAGTGGGGACGGGTTTGAAGGTTCCGCACCATACCCAACCCGATTCGTATCCAATATGAAATGACGCTTTATATATTAGTCACAATATATCATCTATGTTTAACGGACCAGACCAATTTCTCCTTCAGGCATTTAGTTTTTCACTTTAACTACTTGATCGAGTAGTCTATCGTTCCATCACGAAACCCTAATTCTTTAAAATTGTAGCTCCAACTCGAAAATCTCTTTGCAAACCATATGAAAAGAAATTTGGCATTCACCCGATGGGTAGTGGGTTTACCCGATACCCATTACTGGGTGGGGATGGTTTAAATTTTATACCCATTTAGTCTCACGAGGAGGATATAGGTAATACTCGTTTATTAAACGGGTGAATAGTGGATACATGATATTCTAACTAGTGAGTAATGTCCAAATCTAATTTTTTTTAAGTAAGTATTCACGCAATTATCAACAAAACCCGACTACGGTTCCAGAGACAGCAATTCAATTGCTGTCTCCAAACCAACAACAATCTCAGTCATCCATCTCATCTACAATCCTCATATGTCACTTGTTCCTTCCTTCTTCTTCAACTCGTGTGAATAAGATCTTTTTCGGCCAATTATTTTTTTGATCGAAGGAAAAGTTGGCCGGAGAGAAATTTAAATTTGTGGGGCGTCGTTTCTACGTAGAGACTCCGTCGATGATGACACATTTAATTATTTCTTCAATACAGTCTATATGAACTCCATACAGAGTGTACGTTATATACAATTTGTATGATTCTTATACACAGTGTATGATTTTCATATAGAGTATATAGAATTTATATGAATTATTTACAGCCTTACCATACGAAAAAAAAAACTATACAAAAATAAATACAAAGTGTATACAACTCCTATACAAATTATACAAAAATAAATACAAAGTGTACAAATTTCGTATGAAGTGTATACAACTCCACTACAGACTGGACAAAAATAAATACAAATATACAACTCATACAAAGCGTATACATTTTGTATATAACCTGTACAAACATCAATTCAAATTGTATATAGTTTGTACAAGCCGCATACAAATTGTACGACTAGCCATCACAAAAATTGTCACTGAAAATATATTTTTCCAAAAACATAGATCTAATTACGGTGATCACGTGAGTGAAAAAAATTTCGCCAACAGAGGCTCGTGTTATCGGGATATTTATCAGGAAACTTTTCAGTGATAGAATATGTGAGGAAATTTCAACAAATTAAAATAAGTTGAAATTATAATGGGTGCTGCTATTTGCAGTCCGTGTTTTACTAACGCAGTCTGTATTTTTAACATAAATGGACAATTATGTCCTTGCAGTCCGTATTTACTAACGCAGTTCGTGTTTTACTAACGCAGTCCGTTTTTACTAACGCAGTCTGTTTTTACTAACGCAGTCCGCTTTTACTAACGCAGTCCGTTTTTACTAACCCAGTTCATTGTTTTACTAACGCAGTCCATTTTTACTAACGCAGTCCACTTTTTACTAATGCAGTCCGTTTTTACTAAGACAATCCATTTTTTACTAACGCAGTCCATTTTTACTAACACAGTCAATTTTTTAATTATATAATTTCTTAACAATAATTTCTCTCAAAATTATTAATTTTAATAATTATATGATTTTTAATCATTATTATTAATTTATTTGAACATTTATAATTTTCCATCAACAATAACTTTTATTAATCGCTAATTTAATTTCAACATTTATAATTTTCCATCAGTATTTTCATTAATATTATTAATTTATTTTAAATGTTTAAAGTGCTATTTGTACTATTATGCCCATTTTTTCTAATATACTATGAATAAGGATATTCGTAAAAAACGGACTGCGTTAGTAAAAAATGGACTGCGTTAGTAAAAAATGGACTGCGTTAGTAAAAAACGGACTGCGTTAGTAGAAACGGACCGCGTTAGTAAAAAATGGACTGCGTTAGTAAAAACGGACTACAAGGGTATAATTGTACATTTATGTGAAAATACGGACTGCGTACAGTGAAACATGGACTGCAAATAGCAACCCGCATTATAAATAATGACTAAGATCTAAGAGACAAGATGAATTGTTGTATTAGATGTAATGAAATAAGACCATTTTCACAGGAACTCTACTCATAGAAACCAACGGTCCACAATGAGAGTCGGTCACCTGTTTTGTTTTCTTCATACATATATTAATTCGCTAACAATTTATTTATAGTTTTAATATATGAGTTGTATTATTAATTCACAGGAGTCATCAAGTTTTATTTGGTTTTTATTATATTGTTCAAGTGGCTTCATCGTAACTAGGGGTGTTGACGAACGGCCGAGCCGAATTTCACTGTGCTCAAGGTTGGTTCGTTATTTTTTAGACGAGCTCGAACTCGAACTCGAGCTAGAATTTTTTAGGGTCCGTTTGGTTGATGGAATTGGGTCCGAGAATTAAAACCCAATTCCCGGTCTATTGGGAATTGACTTAAATAATTGCACTACAATTCTCATTGGGACGGGAATTGAAATCCAATTCTCAGACCCAATTCCATCAACCAAACCACCCCTATAGCTCGTGACGAGCTCGAGCCTACTCGAGCCTAGCTCGTTAACTACACTTAACCAGCCAAACTCGAGTTCAAGTCCAACTTTGCTCATTAAAACCACTTGATGCGTCCAATTTTAGCCCAATTTGAAGTTTGTGCGACAAAAAACATCAAAGAGTCAAGCTTAAAGACAAATTATCCTAAAATTTACAAGTTTTTATTGAATATGACAAACCAGATGTTTTGTTATTGAGTTTATAATAAGTCATATAGTGGACCAAGTATTCGAGTTGGCTCTCGAGCTCGAGCTCGAGCCAGCTCGCGAGCCTATCGAGTCGAACATGCCCTGGCTCAAACTTGGCTCGTTTAAAATCGAGGCGAGTCACGAGCGAGCTTTTCTCGAGCCAAACACCGAGCCGATCACGAGCGACTTGGCTCTTCAACAATCCTAATCCTAACGACCTCCCAAAAGGCAACCACAAACAAACAAGTACGAAGAATAGTACTGCTAACGTAAGGTATAAGTTCTCGTAAATAAATATAAATAGTAAATTTGTGGGTTTTTTTTTCTAAAATTTCGTAGCAAGGGATGTACGATAATACCGTCATCAGTTGAGTGTTGTAGTCGTGAATGCGGTGCTTTCCACTATGGTTGACCTTAACTAAAATAGAAAATTCAACCCAAACAATTACAACAAGGCCTACTACTCCAAAATTATTAATAAATAAATGGAGCCAGGTCCTACTTATCCGGACAGAACTCCTAAAACTAGAAATTCAGGAACGATGGAGATTATCGGTTCATTTGGACAAGGGAATTGAAATGTTATTGAAATTGAGGTGAATTATATGGAATTTAATTTATTAAAATTATTGATAATTAGGTGATTCACTTCCAGAATTTGTGCAGACGAGAATGGAGAGTCTCTATTCGTCATGTGTTCCGGGAAGCAAATAAGGCTGCCGACTTTTTGGCTAGCCAGGGCTATGAGTTCCCTTTTGGTACCCACCTTTTTCCACTTTCAAATTGTAATCTTGATCACATCCTGAGGTATGATTGCCTCGGTGTTTCCGAACCTCGTTTGATTCCAGTTGTTATTTAAGGCGCGTGACGCCGTGTTTCTACCAAAAAAAATTATTGATAATTTAAATATTAGATTCTTTGTTCGGATAACTAATTTGGATTAAGGAATCATATTAGAAATTTTTAATTAGCGTGTGAAAATATATATTTGACCCCAACTTAATTTCTAAAGTGTCATTCTTGCAGTAGGAGAAAAAATGCTACCAAATGTACATTGTAAGAGTTACAACCCAAGAAAACAGCTAACACCGAACAACGAGTACCAACCAACAAATAATCCAGAATTATTGCAATGTTTACGATAAAAAAAATCCCCAAAATATTTAAACAATATTATCTAAAAATAACCCCATTCAACTTCTCCCATTAATTTTGAGTACATGCTAGGGATTTACCTTTTGAAGCACCCTCATAATGAACTTCTTCTTCTCGCCGATAGACTCAATATGATAAAACATCTACATCTTGTTGTTGGTCTCTAAAAGAACCAATCTGGCATCAAATATCTTATCTTCAGACAGACCATCCAGCTTCCTCAACTTAACAACCAACATATCTCTCTCTCAGCTCCACGACAACTTCTTCTGCTAACCTGCCACCGAGAGCCTTGATAGTCTTGTCGATCATAAACTCAAACCTTCTAGCTAGTTTGCTTGTTATGTCTATCACAAAAGCATCGTCTTGTGTATGTCAATTCGTCTTCTTAGTTTGAGTGTTAGCATCAGACGAGCTTTCTTCAACGCAACACTTTCTGGAAGTCTCAATAGGTGCAACATTCTCTGCATTCAACACATCATTAATGAAATTATCCTCCATAGCCCTTATGATCTCGTCTGGGGACCTTTCCCGCACAAATGATTCAGTCGCATCCTGATTAGTTTCTGCAGAAGGCTCTGGTGCAGATCAGTAATTTGCTTCACGTTGGAACTTATCGCTCGTCCTTTCCCAAACTTGCCAACATTTCATCATAAGTTGGGTAAGGCACTCTATTTTATTAGTACACTCAGGATGTTTCTGCAAAGAAACATCACAAAACACACGTTGGTCAACCACTCAAAGTATACGCAAAATTAGGGGAATGATAAATGTGTCACCATATCTTCACAAATGCGTTGTACACCTGATCCTCAATATTTGGACACTTCAATTCGTCGTTCCATCTATGCCCACTTTGTGACTTCAGTAGCTGCACTGCATCACATTGTTTCTTCAAAGTTTTCACTCAAGACTTTATATTCGGATAAACTTTCATGCCAACCTCAGAAAACAATACATGAAATTTCTTCTCTTATAATCTCCAGGCTTGAATTTGGCATTTTCAGTGAGTTCATTGTCCATCTCTTCATTCATACCTTTATCAATGTCACATCTAACTATATAGTCCATCCCTTGTATGCTCGTCCATCCTTTTCCTTCAAATTTATTGTGTATGACAAAAAAAATTACATAAAAAGAAACTACATAAATCTACGACATAAAAGAAGTAAAAATAAGTATAAAAGGAACTTATAGCAACAAGAAGGACATCTATGGTAGTCTCAATTAAAAAAATGTGAAAAAAAAATACACAAAACGAAAACAAATAATACACACCAGTACATAACATTGTAAACAAATACACAAAATTTTAATCCGCAAGAGAATCCTCCATAGAATGGTGACCTGAGAGCTCACAAAAACAACTCGCAACCAAGGTGAAAATAGCCAAATTTTATCAATAGTGTGGACTTCAAGTCCCAAAAGACGCATATAAAACAAAAGCACATTATAACGTCATAATGATTGCACACGTGACTTGGAAATGTCGCTTCACATGGGGAGATAAGCAATATAAATCTTTTTTTTGGTGAGACTATATAAATCTAGTGTCATAAAATTACCCCACGCTTAGCATTTTTGTATCCTCAAGCAAAAGAGTGAAACTCATTAATACTAAAATCCACAAGTAATCTAACCACATGCTTCGACAAAGACAAACTTATATCCCTCGATATTCTTACCATGTACCTTCAGACCAGTGGGAAGGGAGAGGGTCCCCTCAATGGAGCTTACCCGGATGGGAGGAGAGCTATCGATGGGGTACAACAAAAGTAAAGCAACAACTCAACAAACATAAATCAAACGCCAACTCAAAGGGGAAAGTCGACAATGGCTCAAAGAGCATGGAAAAGTATGAACGGATCAATGATGCACCAAACAAGGAAAACAACGAAGGAAGATTCACAGGATATGAACGTGTGGGATTTTCAGGGTTCGTCACCAAGCTTGGGAGCCACCTAGTGGGGGAAATCGAGTTAAAGAATGTGTTAAAGCAAGACTTACACAACCTAGTCCCTCTACCACTTCATCGAGAATCTACTTAGGGTCTCTAACGAGGTCCTAACACAATGCACAAAAGCAAGGCAAGCAAGCTACTCTCACGTTTCAAACTAGCCAAAACTATCATGCACGCCAGATGCTAAACGAAATGCCTAAGTGAGAGAATCACCCAGTCCCTCGACCACTTCATCGAGTTAAAGAAGGTTTTAAAGCAAGACTTACACCACCTAGTCTCTCTACCACTTCATCGAGAATCTACTTAGGGTCTCTAAAGAAGTCCTAACACAATGCACAAAAGCAAGGCAAGCAAGCAACTCTCACTTTGCAAACCAGCCAAAACTATCATGCATACATGCTCGACGAAATGCTAAGTGAGAAAATCACATAGGGAGGATCAATCTACATGAAACTACTCTCACTTAGCACATAAAAATTGGTACAAAAGCCTCTATCCCGGGTCCTAACAAGCATCTAGTGAATCATATACCAATCAATCAACAAACAAGTGTCAAACAGGTGCCTATCTCACTTATCAACACCCTAAGCACAAGAAGAGACTGAAATTAGAACGAAAACTTGCATAAACATAGACAGGCTAAATCTTACATCCACACTCCTCATCCACTCTGATTAAACCCCATGGTATATCCTTACACCCATGGATTCACCCCTCACCCTAGCCCCAGGTCTTAGTTTTCCATGGAAGAGAGAAGAATACAACAACTCCTAAGTATGAAACTAGAAAAAGAAGACATTCTTAACTCTTGAATGGTCTTGGAATGGATGGATGATGGAGGGATACCTTTGAGAGTGGTCTAAGAGAGGATGAAGACCTTCTTCCTTCGTCAAGAAGTCTTGGAGAGACCAAAAGATCATACTCCCCTAAAAAAGAGCTGAATTCGCACTTATATAGTGTTATCGAGGGGATGGCGCGAGCGCGCTGTCTAGGAGGGCGAGGGTAGGGCACGGGCGTGTGGGTTGGAGCGCTGGAAAAAGTGCCTCTAACCCCATTTCCCCCAAAAGAATCTTGGCCAAAACTACGCATAATATATGCGCGGTCACGGTGGGTGCCATGCGCGCCCCAAAAGCTGTTCCCGGGCACCATCTTCATCGAGCGATCACTCCGAGAGCTACGGACCTCCGATTGAGGCACAATTTGAACCGGGTGAAGCCTCCTATAGAACTCTCCATATCTACAACCTCAAACAACCCAAAAAAACTCAAAACCAAGTGAAAATGGACTATGAAAGTCCCTAGTCACCATAATCGGGTAAAGTGTTGAAACAAGTTAGAAAGCCACAAAAACCATGGGAAAAAGGTATAAAACTCCTCTAAAATGTGGTTAAGTGCGGAGGAAAAAGTGATATAATTTCCTTTCATCACCTTTAAAGCTGCTAACACCATCAGAACGTTAATAAAAAGAGTAAAGCTCACTAATATTACTGCACACCCGCAAAGCCAACAAGTACACAAACCATCAAATCAACCAACCTGCTAGACTTCTTTCGATATAAATTTGACCCACAATTGTTAGCAAGCAACAAATTTGACCATGAGAGTGTATTTTAGCGCAATATTTTTTCCATTAGATAATTCCCACATGAGCGTTGGAGATAACCAAGCATTCAGAAAATTAAGTGCACACCCAAGCCGCGAGGTTTACCACACTCCAGCTTGGGAGGTAACCAAGCGCATGATGACCCATGATGAACACATTTTCGCGTGTTGTCAAATAACTACCCTACTTAAAAAGTAAGGTAGATCGAATCTCTCGAGGTTTTCTCTAATTGACTACTCAAAGGAATTGGCAATCTATTCGGGTTTAAACAGATTGTGCGTGGTGTGAGCTCCACGACTTCTAAACTATAATGCAAGGAAATTGAAATGAAAATAAACGACAGATTGATTGGGTTTTAACTTAACGAGATGACAGACAAGCTTAGACTCAAATCCCCCTAAGATAACTAGAGCATTGGCGATCACAAGAGCAGCAGTTTTCAATCCTATTTCAATCAGTTCTTAGACACCACTATAACTCCTGACCCTTAGGTTTAAGTTCCACGAATGTTCGCTCTATCCGATCTAACTACCAAGATTAATTAACCGTCCGCGTTCACTTCTGCAATGGAAAACTAACTAGCGCGATTACTAGTGATTTATGAGTTACTCTAGCAGTGGATTAATCCTAAATGGTTCCTATGAAAGGCACACTCCATTGAATAGATTAATTGTTGATTTGGTGTTTTAAGTAAGACGGACGTTCGCCTCTATCCTTGGCTTAACAAGAATCTAGTCTAGGTGATCAAGCTAGAAAAGAAACACAGGCAATGAAGAACAAATCAAACATGCAAGAGAAAATGTCTGAATCTGAATCTAATTACCACCGATCCGTGACCGCTTTAAAGCCCCGAGTCACTTAGGGTTCATCTAATCTAAGTTCTACGAGTTTAGCTACTCATATTCAATACAAGAGAATCGAAAACAAACAAAGAATACATCTCAGATAGGAAGAACAGATAAGAACTGTAAAACCTAATTTGACGAATCCGTGAAGCTTCAATCTCGAGAATCTTCGACTCCTAGCTCCGAGCACTCTGAGGTGGAAAGATGGCATCACGATCTCTCCGGGAACTCCAAGGATGCTCTCAACTCTCTCTCAAGCTGTAAAGTCTGGAAATTAATCTGTGGAAATAAGTGTTTCTCTCCTTCGATGTGAAAAAGATTCGTCCTCTGAATTGATGCGGCGACAACTTATATAGGTTTCCAATCTTCTGTCGGAAAAGAGGAGACTTCTCGGCGAGAACATTGAAAGTTCTTGCCGAGAACTTTAGTGCAAATGTCCAACTGATTCTCGAAGAGACTTCTTCGTGCATTCCTTAATAAGTTTTTGGCGAGAAATTGGAAGTTCTCGCCGAGAACTTTAGTGTAAACTCCAAGGTGAATTTCGACGGGATTTCTTCTTAGGTTCCTTCAGTAGGTTTTGGCGAGAACATCGGAGTTCTCGTCGAGAACTTCTTTGCAATCATCCACTGGAACTTCGATGAGATTTTTATAACTTCTTCAGCATGTATTCGGCGAGAACTTTGATCTTCTCGCCGAATATGTAAGTGTTGGCAGGGGAGTGATTTCTGGATCGATTTCTGGGCAATTCCTTTAGGTTCCCTTGCTCCCCGAGCACGTCCGTGGCTACGTAATTGATGAAAAAAAACATGTGCATTCACAAAAGCACTAAAAAACACATCAAATAAATCCATAACGGGCAAAAGTAACCAAAATGGTATAAAATAGAGCAAATGAGTGAAAACACGCTGAACTGCCCCAAAAACCGTGTCTCAAGCAGGGAAATGTCGCTTAAATGAGGCTGATAATCACGTAAAAGCTAGTGTCATCAAATACCCCACACTTAAGCTTTTGTTTGTCCTCAAGCAAACTGAATTAGAACGCACTCAGATTCACAAATGACAAGATCGATCAAGTTGAGTTTGAAGCCTTTACAATGAATTATTAAACCGCTACACCTAGAACAAGTGATCTAACATGCGTACACGTCAACCAAACAACCTGGTCTCACTAATTATCTGCACACAAACAAGGAGCAATCACAAATCATGCACGAATCCGACCTAACCGACTAGACTCCTCACACAGATAATATTTAGTAAATAGGGGACTCTCGCACTCTGTGTTTAGGGACATGTTTTTGCTCTCAATCACTTTCTCGACCGAAGTATGTCATATGTTTGCAATTCGATCACAATCTCCACCACTGTGACAACACGAGAAACTAGTCTAGAGGACTTGCACAAGACTGTAATGGTCCTACACTACACGGGTTTATAATGAATGGAGGAAGGGATGTATGATGATGATGGCTTTTGTGCGGTGTAGCTTTTGACTAACTTCCCTCGAATCTAGCCTATGGCTTCCTACCGTCTAACCAAACACGGGTGGAATAGTGTACGCTCGTCCTATGATACCCTCAAGCAACCTAGCACTTTGTTTTGTATTTTTTTTTGTTTTTCTGAAATTTTCCGACTTTTCTTTACATTTACTTTGACTTCGTTCTTCCATATGTAGGGAGAAGAACGTTTTGAGCTAAGAGAACTACTACTTGACTTTGAACTTGACTTTATTCAAACTTTTTCTATTTTTTTTTATTTTAGTGCTGATTTTTTTAAGTTGCTAGAGGGGTTTACTCGTCTGGACATAATAGCTATGACCACCTGTTTAACGGCTATAGGCAAGTTGCCACAGACCAACTTCCAGTAGGCTAATCTCAAACTACTACCATAGGGGATCAACGGGGTGATGAAAAACATGAGAAATGGTTGTAATGTATTAACGAACCGAAAGAAAGGCCAAGCACAAGGGTTTACACCGAAAGAAAGGCCAAGCACAAGGGTTTACACCTAGAGGATTTATCGTTGGGTTGGCTTCTAGTTTAGTAGCAATTTCTAGGTGCCTCTATCATCCTAGTACTCATGTCATCGTGTGGTCTCGAATAGGTCTCATGCAAATTCTAACTCATTCAAGGTACGAGAAAGCCACTCAAAAAGAATTGAAATTGCAAGTTACGTGCAATGGATCAAAAGCTCACAAATTCGTTTGCTAGTCAGATTCGATCATTTTCATGCAATCAAGGTGAAAAACTATAAACGTGATATAAATTTATGTTCTGACCAGGAAATTTAGCATCAATGCAGGCAAGTTGGTTACCGGTTCTAGGTTAAGCAGTCTAAGCATCATTATGAAAGATTGAAGAACAACTTAACATCAAAAGTCAAGAATCGAGCAATTCTATGCTAGAGGAATGGAATAAGCCACGAAGTTATAGAAAATCACACAAGATCATGCAAATTCTAACATCCTACCCCACACTTAAACGGTTATGTGTCCTCAGAGGACTAAAATAGGAGAGAGATACGGAAAACCTGGAACGAGATGGTCGGTGTAGGGATGAACACAGAGAGTCCAGAGTAGAGCGGAGTAGCTACAAAAGTTCCTACAAAACAAAAACAACAAAAGATCAAAAGGAAACCGGGACAGGTGTCCCAGATCCACACAGAAAAAAGTTGGATCGAAATCTGAAAAGAATAAATAAAAAGAAAGGAAAGGGATACGACCTAATCAAGGTCCTCAGGTGGCGGTGGAGGTGGTAGGATCCGAAGTGAGCGAACATCGCTCGTCGCGCCGCTGCCTCCTCCTCGTGCTGACAGTGAGTGATGAGCCATCTGGCATCCTGCTCTACCTGTCAGGATGTGACACTGTTCTCGAAGGCTAACCGGTCCTTCTACCACTGGTGGGAACCGGAAGAGAAGTCTGTCTGTCATTGCTCCATATGGGTCAGTATCTGACCATACTCGTCAGAGTACTGGGGTGGTGGCTGGGGAGGCATCTGTTGTGGATGCACCTGTGGCTCTGGCTCGGGTTGGGGATCCTCTTCCTCCTCCTCTTCCTCTGCCTCAGAATCCTCAAGGGCAGGGGCTGGCACATAATCTCTTGGCTCGATGGTCAAGTCTAGCCCGAACCCCTGGGCTAGCTCCACTCCAACGGTGTGCACCTGGATGCGTGGAACCCAAGGCTCCCAAGAAGCGGAGAGGCCGAGGCCGACAATGAGATGGCCGATGAAAGTGCCGCCAAGTATGAAAGGCGGGAGCTTAGAAGAACTGATCTTCTTATCGAATAGGCGAGTAAGAACACATCCTGGATGAAGTGGGTAGCCCTCATAGATAGCCCTGAAGAGTAGAAGCTCCTCGGTGGCTATGTGGTGGCAGCTTCTATCTAGAGCATAAAACAAAGATTGACGCCATATGTAATGAATAAATCGGAAGAGAGGGTGACATACCATACTCATGTAGTTCTTGTTGGTGGGCTTGACGCCCGATTGACCGATGATGTGGCTCCAGAGCTCATCGAATTCTGATCCCTTAACCTTGTTGCTTTCCCAACCATGGTGGTGACCAATGTAGTGCTCGGCTGGAATGCCGAGGAGGTCGGGGAACTCGTTGTAGGTGAGTTCGTGGTTTTGGCCGGCGAGATGGAAGGTGATGATCTTCGAGTTCCCCCTGTTCTTCCGTTCATCCAGCTCGAAGGTGCTCCAAAACTCCTGGAGAGCAACATGTGGATAGTTGTCGGTGATCGTCGAGAGCTCCAGAAGTCCCGCCGCGGTGAGGGAGTGGTGGATGTTGTCGTGCCACTCCTGATCAAACTCCTGGACAGACTCCAGGGAAAGGGGGCACACGTCGGTTGGAGGGATGTTCTGGATCCTCCAGTAGCGGTCAAAGTAGTGTTGTGGGAGTCTAGTAATGAAGGATGAAGCCCATGAAGGTTGAGGTTGGGCGGAGGACCGAAGAGAGCGGGGGTGACGGGTGCGGACACACCTGCTCCGGTGTCCCTGGGATCCGGAGTGGCGGAGGTTGAACCTGGACCGCTAACTCTCGGTCTCTTACCCCTGTTACTAAAAATATCATAAAATAGGAAACCAAGTTAGTCAAACTGACATCATACCCCACACATGGTCGAAAAACTCAATTTCACAAAGAAATGAGGGAAATCGAGTGGGGATAAGCTGAATCAACATTCGGTAACCAAAATTAATCATAAGGTGATGACTTTAGATTTACCTCGTTTATCTCGCCACATTTGAGAAACATTTCCCTTGTTTTACACCAAATTGTGATGTTTTTGAGTGATTTTTATGAAAAATATGTTTTATTCCCCGTTGGCCCTCTTTTGGGTCATTTCATGTTGTTTCGAGTTGTTTTTGTTGAGGTTTCAGGTTACCACATTGTGGAGAACCTTTTCACGAGCTCGGCACTTCAAACGGGGATCAATTCGGAGTTCAAACAGAGCGGGAATCATCGAAGGAGCTGAAGATCGTTTACAGTGGAAAAAGTGCGCCATAATTGGTGAAAAGTGCGCCGGGGTTGGTTACCTAAATCATCACTGAACTTTGAGCAAATAACTCGGCAGTCACTAAACTCAGAAAAATTTCCTAGCCATCCCTAGACTTCAACCCATTATCCTAACAGTCACTACCATCCACGGACATCCAAAATTCCGTTAGTCAGCTTATGTAGACATGCCAACTGGGATTCCACGTCACACAAGTCAGCTTAGGTGGCAAATTTAACAGCAAATGAATCGGTTTAACCAAAATAAACCACTCACTCACTCCTTCTCAACTCGACCCAGAAAAATGTCCCCAACTCGTTTTCCGATTCCCCTCCGCCCTAACTCGTTTCCCGATTCCCGAAACTCGAACAGAACAAACATTCTAATTGAAACGGAAAGGACGATAGAGAGAAAGGATTGAAAGATAACTAACATGATCATCGTCGTTGCGGTGTCGACGGGACCTAGAAGCCCGACCAAGACAATTAGAATTGAAAACCCTACTTCCCTTAGTCCGACATTTCTGTCTACCGGAAGAGGAAGAAGCAGCGCTGGCGAAAGAAGGCTTGCTTCCGCTGGACCCCATCAATGGAGATCGAAAGAAGAGGTGGGTTTTGGAGAAGAGGGGAAATGGTAGAATTGGTGAAGCGTGAATTTCCCAGATCTAGAGGAACAACGAATTAAATTGGGGGTTGGGAATCGTGGAAGGTGGGGAACTGCCGTCGCCGGCCATCCCCACCAGAAGGCCGGAATCATAACAAGAAAATGGAGTCGAATCGTCGGAACAATCCACGTCCGAGGCACAACCCTGTCGGAACAATTCGCCGCCGAGGCACAACCCTGTCGGGACAATCCGCTGTCGTCAAATCCCTCCTCCACCACCTCCGATTCACTGAATCTTCTTTTAAGGAGCTATTCCCTCCTCTACTCCACCAATCTGGTCGAGCTTCCTCTTCCTCGACCTCTGATTCAATCCACCATCATCATCATCGTCAGCAGCAGAGACCTTATCTTCCTCGACCTCTACCATCGGAGCTCTGCTTGATCATCGACGTCGTGGGGGATGTGGGCGGCGGAGAGTGGAGGTTAGAGGGTGGAGGAGAGTGAAGGGAGAAGGGACATCTGACAGTAGGAAGGAGGAGGGAGAGGAAGTGAGATTGGGTAATTGGGTTGGGTATTCTGGTTTGGGTTGCTTATGTGGCTTTTAGATGACGTGGCAGCCTATGTGGCAGCTCCACGTAGGCGGATGGATGGAATTTTGGATGTCCGTAGATGGTAGTGACTGTTAGGATAATGAGCTGAAGTCCAGTGATGGCTAGGAAATTTTTCTGAGTTCAGTGACTGGCGGGTTATTTGCTCAAAGTTCAATGATGATTTAGGTAACCAACCCATTGCGCCGGCGCACTTTTCTGGTGCTGCCAGGCGCACTTTTATTTCACCACTCTGGAAATTCTTCGTAGACTTTGAAAAGTGCGCCGACGTACTTTTTAAGTGCCGTCGGACGCACTTTTTGACAGTACGGATTTCAGAGGGAAAAATAGGGTTTTCAAGTGGGAAATGGACAAGACTTCAAACTTCATTCTGATTTCGATGAACCAGACACTCTCGGAAGAGGATTTTGAAGCTTTGAAGTGACGATTAAGCGAGGAGAAGAAGATTAGCTTAGGAGTTTCTAGGATTCGTAAGGATTAGGTTTACTCGGAGTAATATGTCTTCTTCTCCTGTTTTCTTTTCCTTTGTATCTCTGATTTCTTCTCTTTCTATGTCGAGCTAAACTCTTTAGGTTTGTTTGTATTAGATGAAGCTCAAGTTAGATTTTTTATGGATGATGTCGGGTTTTTAATTCGTTTATGTTAAGTGAGGTTTATTCATACATTTGATGTGATTTCTCCTTAACCCTAATTTGAAGCTCTACGAGCCTGTGATTGACCATATCTTAGGGTTCTTGCTTCATCTTTGATTTCGTGGTTCTGACCATGGACATGAATCATTCTAGAGTTTAGAAGGTTATTAGGATTTGCCGGTGTCTTGACCATAGGGCCGGTGAAACTAATCTCTTTGCATATCTTTGTGACACTTCATCGTTCTTCGTGCATTCTTGACAATTTGCGAGTTATCTTGGCCATAGGAACTTGTAGGTTTGATACGATAGTTTCTCTGCATCCTGACCATGGAGTAGAGATTACCAAAAGAAGTGTCGAGTCATCAAGTCTGTTGAAACCGAAATTGCATTGCATCATCCGTCTTAATCGAGCTAGAGCGGATTCGAGTTTGAACAAACGCCTTAGTCATTCTTCGAAATCCCAACTTGTTTAATTGCTTATTTGCTTAATTTTCTTTCTTTAGTTTAATTCATTCACAACCATTGAAAAAAAAATCAACGACAAAAATCCCGAATAGCTTATTCCACAATTGTTGAGTAATAGAAACAGAAAGACCCTAGGGAAAAATGATCTCTTTTGAGCAATTCATTGAGTAAAACTTAGTGCGCATTAATTTTCGCACCATAAGGCATGCATAGGAACTGTTCGGGCAGCAGAATAACATCATGTATTCAAAGTCAAACCAACATTTTAGCACAAAGTCAACACTCCAACAAATTCAGCAATTAAGCACAGCGAACTAAGTTCAAATGGTATCAAATCATTGCACACCACTCCTAAAGTAGTCTAGATCATCTATGTTCAAACAATTCAGCATAATTCACACCGAAACAACAGGCACGTAAATCGAGGTAGACCAAAAAGTCAACCGAAATCAAGTTCAACGAAATTCAACAATCAATATGTCAATATATTCAAAATTGAAAACCCAACGACTATCCTTGGAGACATGATCGGAGAAAATGAACGAAAAACACTGAAAACGGCAAAAACTCGAACGGTGGGATTTCGGGTGGAACCGAAGCTATAAAGCTTTGATTCAGACTATCTAGGTATGGAAATGATCAGAAAGGGGAGGGGAGTGGTGCACCGGCGACGGACAGCGGCGGCAGTGGCTTAAAACGGTAGCGGCAGTGAAAAATGATGGTGGCGGAGGTTTGTTCAGTGAGAAGTTTCGACGAAAACAAAAGGGAAATGGGGGGGGGGGGCTGTACAGACACAAGGGGGATAAGGGGGATTTTCAAAATTGTAGACTGAAGTTTTCACCGAGAACTTTAGAAGTTCTCGGCGAAAACTTCTTTTAAAACGACTTAAGTTAAAACGACGCACGGTCTGCCAGATTTGGAAAAAGTTCTCGCCGAGAACTTTGAAAGATTTCGGCGAAAAGTTTATTGAAAATAGGTTCAAAAAGTCTGACGTAGGAACAGTGAAATTAAAACTAATGTTCTCGCCGAAAACTTTTCAATATTTCGGCGAAAACTTCTGACCTGGGTTTCAAACGAATTTTCGAAAATACCAGCAAACTTCACTTTGAAAAAAAATATCAAAACAAAATCGACAAAAATCAAAAAAATCTCAAATAAATTGGAACTGAACCGAGAACACACGACACACACAAGAAAATTAAGAAACCATGAATGAAATTTTTGGCTCCCCCGAAAAGATTCTAGACACGAGAACTGACTCAAAAATAAAAAACTGACTCCAGCCGTGGGTTGCCTCCCACGAAACGCTCTTGCTTAACGTCCTTGAGCTAGACGATACCTGGATGGCGATCAAGATGTGTCCTTCACGCTCGAGTCTGAGTTGATGAAGTACAACTTCGGTGTACCTCCGGTAAGTATGAAACGCTTCTCATTGATATGAGTCAATTGAGTTCGTCCATCGGGGAGGTGTCCGGTGACTTCAAATGGCCCGAAGAGGTTTCGAAGGTGCATCCTCCTCTGGTGGATTGGTAGAAGGCGGCAGAGCAATTGGCTCGGTAAAGGGCGACGAAGTGATTGGTGCCAAATCGTCTTGGTCTTCTTTGTACTCTTCTTCTTCACTTCGCTAAGATCTTTATTTTGCGGCAATTTAGAAGAGGGTGTTTTTGGTTCCTCCTTCTTCTTTGGCTTCTGCGCCGAAGGCTTATTGTTCTGGTTATTTACATGTTAAGCACCTGTAACAGCTATCTTTGAAGAAACACTTGGAATGACATTAGTAACGGAGTTGATCGAGGCCAACTCAACATTTTCAACAGATAAACAATGTGCCTCTCCTTTAGGAATATACTTCATACCGTCCTTGAGATGGAATGTGATGAACGTTGTAATGCGTGCAATCAAATAACTACTAAGCTAAAAGCTAAGCAGATCGTATTCCACAGGTCTCTTCTAATCGTCTACTCAAATATGAAGGCAATTTACTCAGGTTTAAAACACAAGTTGTTCGTGGTGTGAGTTCCACGACTTCTAGAATGTAAAGCAGGAAATAAGAAACGAAAATAGAAAACAATTGAAAGATTGGTTGACATAACAAGATGACAGACAAGCTTAGATTTCGAATCCCCCTAAGATTACCAGAACATTGGCGATCATAAGACCAACGGTTTTCAATCCCAAATCATTCAGTTCTCAGACACCACCATAACTCCTGACCCTTAGGTTAAGACTGGCGAACGTTCGCTCTATCCGATCTAACTCCCAAGATTAATTGACCGTCCGTGCGTTCGCTTCTGCAATGGAAAACTAACTGGCGCGATTACTAGTGATTTATGAGTTATTCTAGCAGCGGATTAACCCTAACTGGTTCCTATAAAGAGAAATTGTTCCAATGAATAGGTTAACTGTCGATTTGGTGTTTTGAAGTGAGGTGAACGTTCGCTACTATCCTCAACTTAACTAGAATCTTAACTAGTTGATCAAGCTAGAAAAGAAACAGAAAAGCAATTAAGAACAAACCAAACATGCAAGAGAAACTGATTGAAACTGGATTTAATTATCGCCGATCCGTGACCGCTTTAAAAGCCCCGGGTCACTTAGGGTTCATCTAATCTAAGCTCTATGAGTTTAGCTACTCATATTCGAAACAAAAGAATCAAAGACAAACAAAGAATACATCTTTAACCAGGTCCTAGCACCGAGTTCTCCGAGATGGAAGAATGGCGTCACGATCTCTTCCTGGCTCCTCGAACTCTCTAAACTCTCTCTCAAACTTTTTAGGTTTGGAACTTAATCCACGGAATAGGTATATCTGATTGTGGCCGCCGGTTTATTATTTATAGGGTTTAGGATTCCAGCCAAAAAAAGGGATTAGTTTTCTGCGAAAACTTGGGAGTTTTCGCCGAAGACTTCAGATGACACTTTGGCTGGATTCTCCTGTCTTCGACTGTGAATTTCTTGCATAGTTTTCGGCGAAGACTTCAGAATTCTCACCGAAAACTTCAGTTACAGCCGGCGCAGTGATTTCTTCTGGCTTGGTTGATTTCTGGATTGATCTCGGGCCGTTCTTTGAGGTTCCTTTGCTTCCCGACCTCGTCCATGGCTATGTATTTGATGGCAAAAACCTATGCATTCTCAAAAAGCACCAGAAAACCATCAAATAGACCCATAACGGGCCAAAGTAACCAAAATGACAGGAATTAGAGCATTTGGGTGAAAAGATGCTAAATTACCCTAAACCCCGAGATTCACGTAAAATCGAGTGTCATCAGAATGTTACACTATCCTTTCCAATCGTTAATGCTAACAATCCGTTCGGGACATTAATTTTCATGTCGGATGTTGCCATAAAAGGTCGGCCTAGGAGAAGAGTAACATCCTCCTCTCGAGTATCCATGACGACAAAATCAACTAGGAAGGTAAACAGGCCACATCGAACAACCACTTCTTTGACTAATCCCCTAGGTGCTTTCATAGATCTATCAGCAAATACCAATTGCATGCTAATTGGTTTTAATTCATCTAGGTTCAAATTTTTATATAAGCACATAGGCATGACATTAGTGGATGCGCCTAGATCAACTAAGCTACGTTCAACTCCAATGTCATTAATGATTACAATGTAAAAGAACTTGGATCGGAGCACTTAGCGGGGTTGGGTATGGATGTCGAGTGAGACCGGACGACCGAGCATTCTTCCTTCGAGGAAGTGGAAGATGCTTCCTTCTTCTTCTTTGAGTTGTCCTTGTCTTCTCCATTGGGTAGCAACGCCTTGGGGTAAGGTATTCTTGGTTGATACGGAGCAAGAGGTGGCTCCAGAGCTTGTGTAGGACGTGGTGAGGTAGCCTTCTCTTCGTCTTCCTTGATCTCCGGTATATCAATAGCTACAACATCAGGAGTCATGACCAGATTGGAAGATGTAGTAGCGGCTGAACTCTTGCAACTTCGTGTGGAGATAGTCTTAACGTGCTCATTCTCCATGTTTGATTCTGTTTGGCTTGGCAGTTTACCGAAGGGACGACCGCTAGAGAGCATGCTAGCGATATTGTTAACTTGGCTCTCCACTCTATGACCCTGTGCAATCTGCTCCTGGTTCAAGATGGCTTGAGCTTTGAATTGACTATCATGATCATCAAGCCTAGAGATGATCTGACTCAGCTTCTTGTCCAATTCTTTATCCTTGTTGTCTTGAGGCAACGATCTCTGGGGCTGCTGTCTTCTGGTGAATCCAGGAGGGCCTTGATAGTTATTGTTTAGGTACTGATTCTGGCGATTGCCAGGTGTTGTACCGTAGTTGCCTTGATTTCTATGAGGTGGCTAATATACTCCTCCGGATTGGTTGTTCGGCTTCTGCTCTTGGAATGACCAAGATGGTCGGCTATTCTAATTCTGGTTCTAGTTCTGGTTGGCTCTGGAGTTGTAAGGAGGTCGCTCTTGGAAACTTCCCTGTTGTTGGGGCTGCCTGTAGTTGCGATAGCCGATGTAGCCTTGTTGATTGTTAGAGAAGCCTTGAGTAATGAAGCTCACTTCATCTACAGACCAGACATCTGCTTTCCCAAAATTCTGGAAACTCCCTCCGTTACAAGCTCCACACCATTCACAGTCAGCTACAAAGATAGAGGCTAACGGAGGGTTAATAGGTGCACTAGCCTTCTTTAAATGCTTCTAGACTTCTGCTTTAATATGCTCTTCAATGCTAAGCTTACTCTTAACTCCTTCTTATTGTCTCTCCCAATTCCTTGACTTGGAAGCACAGCTAGCAAAGTGGAGAAGATCAGCTTGTGGAGTAAGAGCGGTACAATCTCCCTCAGCCAAGGAGTTGACCCATTTAGCAGACTCCTCATTCATACCTCGAGCAAAGATCTCAGCTAGTTGCCTTTGTTCGAAGCCGTGATGAGGGAAATTGTAGAGGAGTTCTTGGAATTCATTCCAAGCATCATATAAGCTCATCCCTTCCTTCTGAACAAATCTGGCAATGATGTCCTTGTAAGCTGTAATTCTAGAAGGAGGAAAGTATTCCTCTACAAGATCTTGAGCAAGATCATCCCAGTTGGTGTAATGACCGGGCGGCTTGCTATTGAGCCACCTGTTTGCGGGCCCCTTGAGAGAGAATGGGAAGGCTCGCAAGCATAAGGTGTTCTTATCGAGACTCCCACTCTTGAAAGTTTCGCATATAGCTAGGAAGTCCACCAAATGTGTGCATGGGTTATCTTGTGGCTTTCCTTCAAACTGAACATCCCTAGAGATCATTCCCAGGAAGGAGATCTTGATCTCATAGTCAGGGTCAGCTTCATTGCGTGGCACGACAATGGATGACCGAACACTAGTTGCACTTGGTTTATCGTAATTCGCAAGACTCTTTTGAGCAGCCATTGCGGTGGGAGAGGGTGGTGGCGAATCTGAACACGTGGATGAAGCGGAAGAAGATGAGGAGTTCTCCTTCAACTCCTCTATCTTAATTGGTGTAGAGGATGAGGGTGGATCGATTCTGACTTGCTTCGGAACTCGTAGTTGCTTAGGCGGCGCAGAACTACCCGGCTTGTCTAAGCTAATAGTTTTGAGCGGCTTAAACTGAGAATAAGTGAACGGGCGGTTCATAAACCTGTAAACAACCTACAAATAACAAAAACAAACACAACCGGTGTAAAATTGAAGTGTGATGGAAAGATGAAATATGGAAAGGTATAAGAATAAAGTGCCAAGTCTTCTTTGAAACAATTAGAAGAGTCCTTGGCAACGGCGCCAATTTGATGAACACATTTTCGCGTGTTGTCAAATAACTACCCTACTTAACAAGTAAGGTACAGCAAATCTCTCGAGGTTTCCTCTAATTGACAACTCAAAGGAATTGACAATCTATTCGGGTTTAAACAGATTGTGCATGGTGTAAGTTCCATGACTTCTAAACTATAATGCAAGGAAATTGAAATGAAAATAAAAGACAGATTGATTGGGTTTTGACTTAACGAGATGATAGACAAGCTTAGACTCGAATCCCCCTAAGATCACCAGAGCATTGGCGATCACAAGACCAGCGGTTTTCATTCCTAATTCATTCAGTTCTCAGACACCACCATAACTCCTGACCCTTAGGTTTAAGTTCGGCGAACGTTAGCTCTATCCGATCTAACTACCAAGATTAATTAATCGTCTGTGCGTTCACTTCTGCAACGGAAAACTAACTAGCGCGATTACTAGTGATTTATGAGTTACTCTAGCAGTGGATTAATCCTAAATGGTTCCTACGAAAGGCACACTCCATTGAATAGATTAATTGTTGACTTGGTGTTTTAAAGTAAGGCGGACGTTCGCCTCTATCCTTAGCTTAACAAGAATCTAGTCTAGGTGATCAAGCTAGAAAAGAAACACAGGCAATGAAGAACAAACCAAACATGCAAGAGAAACTGTCTGAATCTAAATCTAATTACCGCCGATCTGTGACCGCTTTAAAGCCCCGGGTCACTCAGGGGTCATCTAATCTAAGCTCTACGAGTTTAGCTA
This sequence comes from Linum lewisii, assembly GCA_034768395.1. Lineage (NCBI taxonomy): Eukaryota > Viridiplantae > Streptophyta > Magnoliopsida > Malpighiales > Linaceae > Linum > Linum lewisii. The sequence continues at coordinate 75,298,893 of CM068296.1, forward strand.
CTCATATTCAATACAAGAGAATCGAAAACAATCAAAGAATACATCTCAGATAGGAAGAACAGAGAAGAACTGTAAAACCTAATTTGACAAACACTACAAGAAAAAGGGGTATTTGTCACGATTTTGGGCACTATTAGTCACAGTTTTTACCGTGGCTAAAAAAATTAGTCACGGTTTTGAAAACCGTGACTATAATGACCAATTTTCGTCACGGTTTCAGTAAAAACCGTGACTAACAACTTTGTCACGGTTTCTACTGAAACCGTGACTAAATTTAGTCACAGTTTCTTCAAAAACCGTGACTAAATTTAGTCACGGTTTCTTCAAAAACCGTGACTAAATTTAGTCACGTTTTCCTCAAAAACTATGACTAAATTTAGTCACGGTTTCAATAGAAACCGTGACGAAAATTGGTCATTATAGTCACGGTTTGTGAAGAAACCATGACTAATCAGGTGGCCAAAGTGTTCTAATTGGAATTTTGGGTGACCCATTGGTTAATTTCTTAAATTGTAGGTCCAGACCCTCAACTTTTCCCGAAATGCAAAATGATCCTTAAACTTAAAATGTCAACAAGATATTCAAATTAATTACGAATCCGTCACTGAATTTATTTGTGTGTCAAAATAACCAAAATACATTTTTAATTAATAAACAAAAATTACAGAAAAATTAATAAACAAAAATAAATCTCCGCCGCCGCCGCCTCCGATTCCAATCGCCGCCGCCGCCACCTCCGATTCCAATCGCCGCCGCCATCGATTCCAACCACCTCCGATTCCAATTGCCGCCGCCGATTCCAACCGCCTCCGATTCAAATCGCCGCCGCCTCCTCCAATTCCAATCGCAGTCGCCGCCGCCTCCGATTCCAATCGCCGCCGCCGCCTCCGATTCCAATCGCCGCCAACGCCTCCGATTTCAGATCCGGCCTCTTCACCATCACGGCGAGGAGCCGCCGAGCCGCCGTCCGATCCGGCCTTCGATTGCAATGCCACAGATCTGAGATGGAAGAGGAAGAGGATGTCGTCGATGTTGAGGTGTTGAGGAAGAGGATGCAGAGAGGTGTTGGTTGGGTGTTAAGGAAGGTGAGGTGGGAGTGAAGGAAGAAGGGAAGGTGTTGGCTGGGTGTTGAGGAAGGCGAGGTGGGAGTGAAGGAAGAAGGGAAAGTGTTGGCTGGGTGTTGAGGAAGGCGAGGTGGGAGTGAAGGAAGAAGGGAAGGTGAGGTGGGGGTAATGGAGAAGTTGAGGTGTTGGGGCAGTGAAGGAAGAAGGGAAGGTGGGAAGAGAAGATTGGATCTGTGTGAGCAGTTGGTCAGGTTGGTCACGGTTTTGGCCAAACCGTGACTGGTTGGTCACAATTTTGGTTAAACCGTGACTAATTTAGTCACGGTTTTGGCAAAACCGTGACTAATTTAGTCACGGTTCCTTTAAAACCGTGACTAATTTAGTCACGGTTCCTTTAAAACCGTGACTAAATTAGTCACGATTTTAAAAACCGTGAGAAATTAGTCACGGTTTTAAAGGAACCGTGACTAAATTAGTCATGGTTTATATACAAAACCGTGACAAATTAGTCACGGTTTATATACAAAACCGTGACTAATTAGTCGCGGTTTTTATAAACCGTGACTAATTAGTCACGGTTTATCAAAACCGTGACAAATTTGTCACCATTTCAAAAACCGTGACTAATCCCTATTTTTGTTGTAGTGAAATCTGTGAAGCTTCAATCTCGAGAATCTTCAACTCCTAGCTTCGAGCACTCTGAGGTGGAAAGATGGCGTCACGATCTCTCCGGGAACTCCAAGGATTCTCTCAACTCTCTCTCAAGCTCTAAAGTCTGGAAATTAATCCGTGGAAATAAGTGTGTCTCTCCTTTGTTGTGAAAAAGATTCGTCCTCTGAATTGATGCGGCGATAGCTTATATAGGTTTCCAATCCTCTGCCAGAAAAGAGGATACTTCTCGGCTAGAACATTGAAAGTTCTCGCCGAGAACTTTAGTGCTAATGTCCAGCTGATTCTTGACGAGACTTCTTCGTGCATTCCTTAATAAGTTTTCGGCGAGAACGTGGAAGTTCTCGCCGAGAACTTTAGTGTAAACTCCAAGCTGAATTTCGACGAGATTTCTTCTTAGGTTCCTTCAGTAGTTTTAGGCGAGAACATTGGAGTTCTCGTCAAGAACTTCTTTGTAATCATCCACTGGAACTTAGACAAGATTTTTATATAACTTCTTCAGCATGTATTCGGCGAGAACTTTGATCTTCTCGCCGAATATGTAAATGTTGGCAGGGGAGTGATTTCTGGATTGGTTTCTGGGCAATTCCTTTAGGTGCCCTTGCTTCCCGAGCACGGCCGTAGCGACGTAATTGATGGCAAAAATCATGTGCATTCACAAAAGCACTAGAAAACACATCAATTAGACCCATAACGGGCCAAAGTAACCAAAACGGTATAAAATAGAGCAAATGAGTGAAAACACCCTAAACTACCCCAAAAATCGTGTCTCAAGCAGGGAAATGTCACTTAAATGAGGCTGATAATCACGTAAAATCTAGTGTCATCAAGCCACATAGTGGGTTGTCATGTTAGTTTGGCGAGGAACCGCAAGAAGTCTGTTCAAAGGGCGAGAATCTAGAAGATGGAAAATGTCCACTACTAGAGGATCTCCCTCCCGTGCTAGGCATAAGCAGCTTGAGATCGCTCTTCTGACTTCTGTGGCGTCTCCTTCAATGTCCACCTCTGACCACACCATATCTCGACAAAGGACACAAGCATCTCTGACTGCTAAAAGTTCAATAATAAAAGAAGTAGCAAAGAAAAGACCTCCCTCGAAGTCGCGGACCACCAGGCTTGCTGCGCCACCCACTCCCGGAAAGACTGTCCCATCAACATTGATCTTTAGTCTTGGATACCTTGGAGGGGACCAACTGGAGCTACGATTGGGAAGGACTTAAGAAGGAACAAGGGAAGAATTTGGGAGGGAAGATAGGCTATCAATATCAAAGGAAAATTGTCTGTGTAGGGCTGTCGTCGAAGATTGAAATTTCTCAAAACCCACCCAATTCCTGGATTTCCAAAGTCTCCACCAGGCCAAAACACAGAGGGGTGCCTCTAATGGCCGAGTTTTTATAATAAATCTCCAAGTGATTGTCGGGTGAGTGTGTAGAATTGATTCCAAATCTAGATTAGCTATCCTGAAAAATCGGCGAGCAACTAAGTAGTCAAATAGAAGATGTTCTAGAGTTTCTGTTTGTAGTAGACAACAAGGGCACATTGAAGGTAATGTTATCTCTCTGTAATTTAATCTTTCTAGTGTAGGTATAATTTGATGACAAATACTCCCGAGGAAGAAACAAAGCTTCGGTTGGATCTGATCGCCAAAGTACATGATATGTTCGTAGAGCTAAAGACGACCGTTTTTTTTGGTTGAACACGGAGGGCATGCGCATACCTAGATGAAATACTGTACTGACCATTGGTATTGAAGTACCAAAGAGGATGGTCTAGTTGTGCCGTTATTGGAAGGGGAATGCTAGTAATCGTCTGAACTGAGTCTGGATGGAAGAGTAAGGATAACCGTCCTCTGTCCCAATTACCAGCATCAATCAGGGAAGAGATTTGGATCACTGTACCAGGAGGCAGAGGAAGAAGGAGGGTAGGGAATGCAAGATTCGAATTTCCATGAATCCATGGACGTTCAAAAATGGAAAGCATTAGAGGAGAGCCTAGATGCCAAATGAGCCCTTGCATCAGTAGGTCCCGTCCATGTAAAATACTCTGCCATCCCCAAGAGGGGTTTGACTGTTTGGATGCATTTCAGAAGTATTGAGATGGGAAGTATTTCCCTTTAAGTGGACGACAAATTAAAAGGTCAGTGTTCTATTAAAATTCTCCAACTTTGTTTGGTAAGAAGTGCTTGATTGAAGGCCTTAAAATTCCTGAAGCCCATGCCTCCTTCCTCCTTGGACAAACAAAGTTTCGACCAACTTCGCCAACGAATGTGACGTTGATTTGCCACCTCACCCCGCCATAACTCAGCCATACGTGAGTCTAAGGTCTCACATACCACATTGCTGAGCTTGTAGCACGACATGATGTAGATAGGGAGTCCCGCGACGACCAAAGTGAGTAAAGTATGAACCCCCGCATGCGATAGGGTGGCTCGCTTCCAACTATGCAATCGGGTTGTTACTTTGTCCTCGAATGCAAAAGACTTTTTATTTTATTTTATTTTAGCACAACGCATGGGGCTCCTAGATAGGTAGCATTATTAATAGATGAATTTATCTGTAGGAATTCCGAGTATTCTTCTATTAGATCATTTGTCACATTCTTGCTAAACAGAACTCAGCTCTTTGCATAATTAATATGTTGCCCACTCAGAAGCTGGTATCTTGTGAAGAGGGAGCGAAGGTGGACCAGGGACTGACGAGAGACTCAAATCAACATCATGGTATCCGTCTTGAACGTTTCCGTCCGCGGCGGGCCGGCACCTCCGAAGCTTTTCGTGGTTATTTTTGGTTTTGGAGTCACCACCAATCATTTGAGCAGATTGGACGCTTGTATGTCCAAATCGGGCTATCCAACCGGATTTGGACTAGATCTGCGAAACAGAGAACATGATTCGGGGACGGTTACGTGTGGGGAAGGATTAGCACCCCCACAACGCCCGGAAACCGGTACTACCGATCGCGATAAGGGTATTCTCTTGACGGCTGATTAAGGAGGGAGGCGTTCACGCTCCCTATTTAGGGTTTGCGTTACTAATTCAAAATTTTATATTTTATTGATTTAGTTTATAAAATTTTAACGAAGGGGGGGATTTTAAAACCGGACTCGAGTCGAGTGACTGTCTACGTATCCGGGGGCCGAAATCAAAGTCCACGTAGTTCGTCATTTTAAAATCGGGTTGGTTTGGGATATTTTTTATCTTTCAAGGTTTTATCGCTTTTTATATGTATTAGCTTAAGGAGCAATTTACTTTTTTAAGATTTTACTAAATTATTTAGCGTTATTTATATTTTAAAGGGAGAATTTTCACGGGTTATCTTTCGTTACTAATTCAAGGGTTTTTAATGGTTTTAAGTAATTTAGGCTCGGGATTCCTACGGTGTTTTCGCGAGTGCGAAATAATATCGACTTTAATTTTAAAAGCTCGGAGCTTTTTAGCTCGGGATTTCCACAATACTTCACGAATGTGAAGTAGTCGCTACTAATTCCTAACGACAAGCTCAACGAACGAACTTAAATCTTATCGATGATTAGCGTACAATCCACGGACACGACCGAATTTCGATATGAAATTAGTCAAGAGATTTTATTAAACCAAATCATTTGCTTAACAAAATATTTAATCTTTGTGCTTGATTAATCTAAACCAAATTAAAAAAAAAGTTAGTATTAAGATTAGGGCTTGTTTTAATTAAATGGACCAAAAGCTGAAACGGGCTCAACCAAAATCGGCCCAAGAGGCAGAAAAATCGTCCAGCCCACTCGGTCATTAATGGCAAGATCGTAAATACGCGGGACGGTGGCAAGATCGTAAATTAATGGGACGGTGGCAATTTTGTAATTTTGGAAACCCTAAACGCGCCATATAAAAGGCTAAGAGGCTGAAAAAAAAATCAACCATTTCACTACTATTCACATGCGCCGCTCTCCTCTTTTCTTTCTGTCTCGACTTTTCTCTGAAAACCATTCTTATTTTCTTCTTCTTCTCTTCTCACAAACGAAACCCTAATCTAAATCAATTCAGCCGTCGCCCCTCGCTTCCCTCTCTCTCTCTCGATCCCTTCCAAACGCCCTATTTCTCTCCAACTCCAAACCGCCGCCGCCATACCCTCTTTCTCCCTCGCTCGCCGGCGCTTCCTGTGGAGGAGCACCTCCACACATCGAGATGACCGACCTCCCGCCTCCGATAAAGGGGGGAGGAAGAAGCTCGACGGCGCTATAAGGGGACTGAAACGGCGGGATGCCACCGGCGATGCAGCGGCGAATCGGCGGCCCCCGACGGACATGCAAGGAAGGTAAGTGGATTTTCCTATCTCGATTTCTCTAGCGACACAAAAAAAAAACCTAAATCCCATTCTTAATGAAATACAAACCCTAGATCTGGATTTTTATTTTTTTACGTTTCTCTCAACTGATTTAACCGATTTTTCCCTTTTAGACATCATTCGGAGAAAGACGGCGGCGGCGCGGCAGCGAGAAGGTAAAAAGGGTACACCTTTTTTTTAAACGTTCAAACCTCCTTTTTTATTTATTTCATTTTTTTATTTATCAAGTGACTTTATATTTTTTAGGACGGACGGCGGCGGGACCAACACGATGGCGGCGGCATGACACCGGCGTGGTGACGGCGCGACGGCACCAGCCGAAGATGAGCAGGTAAAGAGGTAAGAAAAACATACAAAACCCTTATATTCTTTAGAAGTAAAAAAATTACAATACATAAAAGAACAAAAGACTAATTATGCCCATTTTGTTGTAGGACATCTCCAAATCTCAAAGAGGGAGGGGTCAACAAGAGTGCTGAATCTTAAATCAAGATAAGTGAGACATAAGCCCTACTTCTATTACTGTTTCTTTTTTTGATTTTGTTGCTTTATGGTAAATAGGACAAAATTAAGGTTAATGACAATGATAGGGTTGATAGTTTAAAGAGAAAGTCACAAGTTAGGGACAAAACTGAAGTTAAACAAACCCATGGACAACTTAAAGTAAAATAACTTGAAAAACAACTCATTCATCTTAACACTTAACAAACCACAAATATGTGTATATCATGCTTAAAAATGGTGTATTCATGATGCAGGTACATAAATGGAGAGATGGAGTTAAAGAGGACTGAAATTTGAAGAAGTGGGTATGCTCACTTTGATTTTGTAGAACTTAGTGTTTAGATGAGAGAATGAATGAGCCTTGAACTCCTTGCTTGATGCTTCTTTTTGGCTTTTGGTACTATGATTTCTGTGTAAGAACTTTGGACTCTTTTCCTTTTCTGGATTTTTCTATTTTTGGGACGTTTGGATTAGAACAAGAAGCAGACAAAAGAAACAATGTTGGGAGAGTTTCCCTTTTTGGTGTCTTTTTCCTGACTCTTTCCTTTTCTATTCCTTTCCTCTTTTCTGCCCCCTTGGGACCTCCCCCCACTTTTCCTTTTATAGCAAAAAGGGAACCCTAATGCAAATATTACCACTTTGGGTAAAAAAAAGCACTCTCTTTTTTGCTGGATTCTAAGGAGTTGGACGAGTGGGCCTTAAGGCCCACGCCCCTCTTTGCTACTTCTCAGAAAAATGGGCTAGAAGCCCGAACTTCAGAACATGTGGGCCGAAAGCCCAAATTTCCTTTCCCGAAATCGGCCCAGGCTAGAAAACTACGAAACACGAACACTTAACCCTAAGTAATCTAACTGAAAGACATACTATTAACTATTCGAGACCAAAAAACAACGCCCCCTAGTCATCCGGTAATTTGCAAGCCCGGACAGAATTTGGTTACTACAGTTGCCCCCCTTTGTACTACTTTTGTTTGTAACATAAAGTTGTACAAAGGTATCAACCAAATTTTGAGAGGAACTGGCGAAATTAGGACAAAGGCTAAACAAACATGGGGCGAAAACTACAACATCTATAAAAAAAAGCTACCTATACACATAACATAAAAGCAAATGTACTAGGGTTTCAGCTTGACTTATTACCCGTTCCAAAAGTGCGATCCATTCTGCCCCTGGATGCTGAGGGTTTGTGTACTAGGGTCTCAGCTTGACTTGTCACCCGTTCCAAAAGTGCGATCCATTCTGCCCCTGGATGCCGAGGGTTGGTGTACTAGGGTCTCAGCTTGACTTATCACCCTTTCCAAAAGTGCGATCCATTCTGCCCCTGGATGCCGAGGGTTTGTGTACTAGGGTCTCAGCTTGACTTATCACCCGTTCCAAAAGTGCGATCCATTCTGCCCCTGGATGCCGAGGGTTTGTGTACTAGGGTCTCAACTTGACTTATCACCCGTTCCAAAAGTACGATCCATTCTGCCCCTGGATGCCGAGGGTTTGTGTACTAGGGTCTCAGCTTGACTTATCATCCGTTCCAAAAGTGTGATCCATTCTGCCCCTGGATGCCGAGGGTTTGTGTACTAGGGTCTCAGCTTGACTTATCACCCGTTCCAAATGTGCGATCCATTCTGCCCCTGGATGCCGAGGGTTTGTGTACTAGGGTCTCAGTTGACTTATCACCCGTTCCAAATGTGCGATCCATTCTGCCCCTAGATGCCGAGGGTTTGTGTACTAGGGTCTCAGCTTGACTTATCACCCGTTCTAAATGTGCGATCCATTCTGCCCCTGGATGCCGAGGGTTTGTGTACTAGGGTCTCAGCTTGACTTATCACCCGTTCCAAAAGTGCGATCCATTCTGCCCCTGGATGCCGAGGGTTTGTGTATTAACCCTCCAAGTCATTAGGTGGGAATGTCATGATGCATGATTTTCAAATTCTGTATGACCAATAAAGATTTCAGCGTGCAGGGTGAAAATCACATGTGATGTTATGATGAATGGCGTTGCAAAACGTGATAACATACTGTAAAAAAAAAGTTTTTTTTTCTTCTTTTTTTTTTCTTTTTACATTTCTTGACAAAACAGGCTCGTGACACGTATGGCATTCTTGACAAAAAAAAACACGTATGGCATTGGCGACTCTCGCATGCTTTCCTCATGGTTGACGTCCTTATCAGGTCCTCCCAGGGATTCATCACATTGAGCTACACGTCTTATAAATTTCTTCCTTCGTTTAGCTTCTGATCCTTTTCACAAATTTTCCTAAGCTTCCAAACGTCATATCCCCTAACTCCCGCATGATTAACAAACCGCATGGTGCTGATAACTCAGAGAAAACCTCCTCGGATTAGACCCGGAAGAAGATCTAGAATAAAACACACTGAGTGCCCCCCCGCTTTCGGACTCTCTTTTCTCTTAGCCTCTTTCGCGAATACCCCTTCAAGGATTTCTTATTTATTATTATTTATTATTTTTTTTACTCCCATTTTTTTAACAGATGTAACCATGTGAATGCATTGGCAGTTTAAAACCTTATAAGAAAATGACTTTTATGGTGGGTAGTGTAGGGTGATCTATTTAAACACTCTGTCTAAGCTAAAATCTGACCACGAGAGATATTTTTGGAGGAAACAACAAAGATTTTTCCACAATTTACCAGGTGACTAAAACCTTCCTTTTTATTAATGGAAACCGGTATTAACGCATCACATCGAGAATCATCAAGTATAGTACTTCTTTACTGAATCTGAATTAACGGGATGTGGCAATTCATCGCCGTCCATATCTGTCAAGACTAACGCCCCTCCTGAAAATGCCTTCTTCACCACGTAAGGGCCTTCATAGTTTGGAGTCCATTTTCCTCTTGGATCACCTTGTCGGATGGATAGCTTCTTGATCACGAGCTCCCCTTCGTGGAACTTTCGAGGTTTAACCTTCTTTTCAAAAGCTCGTATCAACCTACGTTGGTACATTTGGCCATGGTGAATTGCCGCCAGCCTCTTCTCTTCAATTAGGTTCAACTGGTCATATCTGGATTTTACCCATTCTGACTCTTCCAGTTCTGCCTCCATAATGACCCTCAGTGAGGGAATTTCCACTTCTATGGGTAAAACTGCTTCCATGCCGTAGACTAACTGGAAAGGGGTGATCCTGTTGAGGTTCTTACTGACGTTCTATAGCCATGTAGGGCGAATGGTAACATGTCATGCCAATCGCGATAAGTGACGACCATTTTCTGGACAATTTTCTTGATATTTTTGTTCGCTGCTTCCACTGCCCCATTCATTTTCGGTCTATATGGCACAAAATTGTGATGCTTAATCTTGAATTGGTCGCATAATTAGTACATCATTTTGTTGTTTAAGTTTTTCGCGTTGTCAGTTATCAACCTCTCCGGCAGACCGTATCGACATATGATGTCCTTCTTGATGAATCTTGTCACTACACTCTTAGTAATGCTCACATATGACGCAGCTTCAACCCATTTAGTGAAATAATCAATGGCCACAAGGATGAAGCGGTGCCCGTTGGAAGCCTTTGGTTCGATCATCCCAATGACGTCAATTCCCCATGCAGCGAATGGCCATAGCGAAGCCATAACATGCAATGATGAAGGTGGTGCGTGAAGCTCATCAGCGTATATCTGACATTTGTGACACCCTCTAACATATCTGATGCAATCAGTATCTATCCTTGTCCAATAATAACCCATTCTGAGGATCTTCATGGCCACTGCGTGCCCCCCGGCATGTGTTCCGCAGACTCCATCGTGGACCTCTTCCATTATTCTTTGGGCCTCTCGTGAATCGACACATCTCAACAGAGTGGAATCATGACTAACTTTATAGAGCGTGATACCGTCAAAGTAGAATCCCATTGAGAGTCTGCGCATGGTCCTTTTGTCATTCTCAGATGCCCCCTGTGGGTACTCCTTCCTTTGTATGTATACCATTATATCATGATGCCAGGGTTTTCCATCACGTTCCTCCTCTACATTAACTATATAAGTGACTGCTTCTTGCTTCCTTATTTCTATACGGGGGTTTCCTTCTGCCTCATCCAATTTGTACATCGATGATAGAGTTGCTAGAGCGTCAGTTATTTGATTGTCAACTCTTGAAATGTGTTCAAACTCTATTGATTTGAACCTGCTTATCCTTTCCTTTATGAATTTCTGGTATGGTACGAGCTTGTGGTCTCTCGTTTCCCATTCTTCCCTTAGCTGGTATATTACTAATGCTGAATCTCCATACACCTTCATGTGTTTAATTCCCATTTCAAGCGCCGCTTGGATTCCAAATGCACATGCCTCGTACTCTGCTACGTTGTTTGTGCATTTGAAACACAACTTTGCAGTAATAGGGTATACCTTCCCCTCGGGCGACAAGAACACCACTCCTACTCCTTGTCCCAACGCGTTGGAGGCACCGTCAAATTTCATGATCCATGCTTTCCTCACTTGCCCCTCCTTTGATTCCTCGGTATTCATTATATTTTCATCTGGGAAGTTCATCATCATTGGCACTGAGTCTGAGATTGCGTGTTCTGCCAGGTGGTCCGCCACTATGCTCCCTTTGATGGCCTTCCTGGAGGTGTAAGTAATATCATATTCAGCCAACAAGACTTGCCATCTTGCTATTCGTCCTGATAATGCAGGTTTTTCAAAAATGTACTTGATCGGGTCCATTTTAGAGATGAGGTAAGTCGTGTGATATAACATGTAATGCCTTAATCTCTTTGCTGCCCAAGCTAGTGCCCCACAAGTCTTTTCGAGTGGAGTGTATCGAGACTCGTAGTCGGTGAACTTTTTGCTAGCATAATATATGGCGTGTTCCTTTTTCCCCGACTCATCATGTTGTGCCAACATTGCTCCCACTGAATTATCAAAAACGGACATATACAGTATCAGTGGCCTCCCTGCTGCTGGCGGCACTAGGACCGGTGGATTTTGTAGGCACTCTTTAACTCTTTGGAATGCAAGCTCACAATCCTCATTCCACTCAACTGGTCGGTCCTTCTTTAGCAACTTGAAGATAGGCTCACATGTCGGCGTTAGGTGCGAAATGAAACGACTGATGTAGTTCAGACGTCCTAAAAAACCTCGTACTTCTTTCTGAGTCCTAGGTGGAGGCATGTCAGCAATGGCTTTTACTTTGTATGGATCTACCTCTATCCCTTTCTGACTGACTACAAAACCCAATAATTTTCCGGAAGTAACTCCAAATGTGCATTTCTCCGGGTTTAATCGGAGTCGGTACTTTCGAAGCCTCTCAAACAATTTTCGTAGCACGCACACATGGTCATCCCCTTTCTTGGACTTGGCTATCATATCGTCTACATATACCTCTATTTCCTTATGAATCATGTCATGAAACAAAGTGACCATTGCTCGTTGGTATGTCGCTCCGGCGTTTTTTAACCCAAATGGCATAACTTTGTAGCAAAAGGTTCCCCATAGGGTGATGAACGTGGTCTTTTCGCGATCGCCTTCAAACATCTTTATCTGATTGTACCCGGAGAACCCGTCCATGAAAGAAAACATCTGATGACCTGCCGTATTGTCAACTAGAATATCGATGTGCGGCAAAGGGAAATTGTCCTTCGGACTGGCCCGATTCAGGTCACTATAGTCTACACACATCCTTACTTTTCCGTTTTTCTTGAGTACTGGTACTATGTTGGCCACCCATTCCGGATACTGCGACACTTGCAGGAACCCTGCCTGGTACTGCTTTTGCACTTCCTCCTTAATTTTGAGCAACCATTCTGGCTTCATTCGCCGCAACTTTTGTTTGATGGGCTTACAGCCTTCACTCACTGGTAGGTGATGTGTCACAATCTCTTCATCCAGTCCCGACATGTCTTGGTACGACCATGCGAAGACATCTTGGAAGTCTCGGAGCAAGCTGATGATCTTGATCTTTTCTTCTGGATCTAAACTATCCCCAATTTTGACTTCCCGCCGATCATCCTCTATTCCCAAGTTTATGACTTCCACGGATTCATAGAAAGGCTCTAAAGAACGCTCCTCCCTTTCTATCATCCAATCTGTCTCAGAGATCACGTCCTCTCCACTTTCCTCGGTTTCCATTTCATAAATTGGATAGTCAAAGTCAACTTTTAAACCATGAATCACTTCGTTGTTCTCACATGAATTGGTGGTCCTGTTATGTATGTAAGTAAAAATAATGAAAATGAATCCAATCCAAGATGGGCAAATGGACGTATGAAGGAAAGTATTTTATTATAATGATAAAAACGTGCCAAATGCAAAGTGAGGTTACACCGCTAGGAAGCATATGATTATTTTTTATTATATATCATTGTCTTATTATACTTTGGAGTCATTACATGATCGAAGGCGGTGGACACTCCACCGAAACCCAGTTGTTCAGATCCTCCTCCGGCTCAAGCTGGCGCACCTGATGAACCTAAGATCGTTGTTCGGGTTCAAACAAATAACTAACAAAGCTAACAAAGCTAGGGTAGATCGTATTCCAGGGGTTTTCTAAGATTGACTACTTCAAAACTGGCGAAATACTCGAATGCAAACAAGTTGTGCGTGGTGTGAGTTCCACGACTTCTAATTCTAAGAAATGCAGAGAAATTAAAAACTGAACTAAAGCAGATTGGAAATTAGGGTTTGAAAACAAGGATGACAGACGAACTTAGACTTTGAATCCCCCTTCGTTCCCCAGAGCATCGGCAATCAACAGATCAGCGGATTTCGATTCTCATTCAATCAATTACTAAGACACCACCATAACTACTTACCCTTAGGTTTAAGACCGGCGAACGTTCGCTCTATCCGTTCTAACTACCAAGATTAACTAGCCGCCCGGGTACGGTCGCCTCTCGCAACGACTTAATTAACTGGTGCAATTACTAATGATTAATGAGTTACTCTTACAGTGGATTAACCCTAACCGGTTCCTACGAAAGGCACGCTCCAATTATAAGGTTAATTGTTCAATTCGATGTTCTAAAGTAAGGCGAGCGTTCACTTCTATCCCTAGCTTAACCAGAATCTAATCTAGGTGATCAATCCAGACAAGAAACATGAACAAGGAAGAACAAATCAAACATGAAAAAGAACTGATTGAATTTCGAATCTAATCACCGCCGATCCGTGACCGCTTTAAAGCCCTGGGTCACTTAGGGTTCATCTAGTCTAAGCTCTAACAAGTTTAGCTACTCATGTTTATCACAAAAGAAACAAAGACAAAGAAAGAGTTCATCATCCTGAGGAAGAACAGAAAAGAATCTGAAAAACCTAATTTAGACGACTCCGGCAGACTTTGATCTTCGGTAAACTACACTCCTAGCTCCGGTTCTCCGAGATGAAAGGGATGGCGTCACGATCTCTTTCCGGCTCTTCGAACTCTAACTCTTCGCTCCAGAACTTCAGAGAAAATCACCGGATTCTGATTCGAAAAGTATTTTCTGATGTAAATTATGATGTCTCCCCTCTAATGGGCCGCCGGTTAAGTATTTATACTTAACCTAGCCCAGCCGGATTTCTTCTAGTGTTTTCACCGAAAATAGTGAATTATTTTCGTCGAAAATATGCTTGTGAATGGAAGTCCCGCCGACTGATTCTCCTGTGATTTTCGTTTCGGTCCGAAAACCCAATGGTTTCACCGAAAACTTCTTTGGCTGAGCATCAGTGAATTGTTCTTGCATTTTCGCCGAAAATCATAGGCCATTTTCGCCGAAAATGTAAGTGTGAACGGGCAGACTTTTGGTTTGACTTGATCGGCTCCTTGGATCGATTCTGATTTGATTCCTCGAGGTTCCAACGCCTTAGACACGTCCATGGCTACTTTATTTGACGGCAAAAACCTGTGCTAACATAAAAACACTAGAAAACCATCAAATAGACCCAAAACGGGCCAAGGTAACACAAATGGCACGAGATAGGGCAATCGATTGAATATTCATTATTCTACCCTAAAAACCATGTCTTAAGCAAAGAAATGTCGCTTAAATGAGGCTGATAATCACGTCAAATCGAGTGTCATCAAATACCCCACACTTAAGCTTTTGCTTGTCCTCAAGCAAACTGAATAGAAGCGCTCATGTTCATAAATGATAAGATCGATTAAATTGAAGATCAATCAAACACAATGAATTATTAGACAGATCGATCCTAGAACAAGAGACCTAACATGCATACAGATCAGCCAAACTACCTGGTCTCACTAATAAACTGCACACGACAAGTAATTAGCAACCAATTATGCACGAATTTGACCTGACCGACCAGACTTCTCACACAGGATATATATAGTATAATGGGGACTCTCACTCTCTGTGTTTAAGGACGTGTTTCTGCTCTCGATCATTTTCTATTACCAAATTCTGTCATAGGTTTGCATCTCGACCACATCTCCACCACTGTGACAACACGAGTATCTAGTCAAGAAGGACTTCCCTGCTAGGACCGTAATGAATTATACACTACTCGGGTTTATAATGAGATGGATGATGGGAATGAATGATGATGGCTTTGTGCGGTGTAGCTTTCGACTAACTTCCCTCGAATCTAATCTATGGCTTCCTACCGTCTAACCAAACACGGGTGGAATAATGAACGCTCGTCCTATGATACCCTCAAGCAACCTAGCACTTATTCTTTTTCTTTACACGATTTTTTTTCTTTTCAACTTTTCTTTTGACTTCGTTCTTCCATTTGTAGGGAGAAGAACGTTTTATTGAACTAAAACTTTGAACTTTTTCTAATTTTTCTTTTCTTCATTTTTTTCGAAATTTTCTTCTTTTCTTACTTTACTTTTTTTTCTTTTGTGCCGATTTTCTTTTAGTTGCTAGAGGGATTTACACGTCTGGACATATTAGCTAAGACCACCTGTTTAATGGCTATAGGCAGGTTACCACAAACCGACTTCCGGTAGGTCAATCTAGAACTACAACCACAGGGGATCAACGGGGAATGAAAGAAATGGGAAATGGCTGTAATGTATTATCGAACCGAAAGAACAGGCCAAGCTCAAGGGTCTAAACCTAGTGGATTTATCGTTTGGTAGGATATCTGGCTTAGTAGTTGAATCTAGGTGCCCCTATCCTTCTAGAACTCGTGTCATCGTGTGGTCTCGAGTAGGTCTCATGCAAATTCTAACTCATTCAGGCAAACAGAAAACCACTCAGAAAGAATTAAAATTGCAAGTTACGTGCAATGGATCAAAAGCTCACAGTTGGTTTGCTAGTCGGATTCGGTCATTTTCATGCAATCAAGGCTACAAACTACAAGTGTGATTTTTAAAATTCTGTTCTGACCAGGCAATTTAGCATCAAAGTATACAAGTTGGTTCTCAAGTTCTAGGTTAAGCAGTCTAAGCATCATTATGAAGGTTTGAACACAACTTAACATCAAAAATCAAGAACTGAGCCATTATAATGCTAGAGAGACTGGAATGGAATCACGAGGCACACATAAAACACAATCAAGGGCAATCAAGTTCATGCAAGGTTCTCTAGCATCCAACCCCACACTTAAATCGGAATGTGTCCTCACAGGACTAATTCTAGAGTTCAGAGTGAAGTAGAAGAACCTGGACCGAGATGATTGGCGTAGGGGATGAGCACGGGTCGTCGGAGCGGAGGGAATCTACCCAAGCGAAGCAAAGGGAATCTCCCTACTGCCTACAAAACAAAAACAAATGAAACATAAAAAGGAAACCGGGACAAGTGTCCCGGATCCACACAGAAAAAAGTTGGACCGAAATCCGAAAAGAATAAATAAAAAGAAAGGACCAGAAAAGGAATACAACCCGATCACTACTGGTCAGGTGAGCCGGGAGGTGGAAAGTGTAGGTACTCGCCGAGCTGACGTTGCCACGCCAACTGTGCCTCATACCGCATGTCGGCGTGGCGCATATGTTGCTGCATAATAGTCCATTGCGCCTCTTGAGTGGCGTTGTCGGTGATGCGCCACTCCTGCAGTCGCTCGTACAACTCTCCAACATCCGCGGGGTGGTGTCGGGGCTGTTGGGGAGGCGCCTGGTGTAGATCGGGAATGTGTGGCGGCGACTGGCGAGCATACCCTGCCTGATGATGCGGCGAGGGTATATAGTCTTGGAATTCCGGCGGCGGCTGGGGCTGCTCCTGCTCAGCATCATCTTCTTCCTCCGACTCGACCACAGGCTGGAGTGGAGGATCTGCTGCTACATGGGGACTGAGGTCGAGTTCTAAGTCGTACTCAACCGCTAAGTCTCCTCCAACAGTCCTAACTCGGTGTCGTGGAATGTTCGGGCCATATTCATGGCTGATGCCGAAGGAGAGGAT
The DNA here is from genome assembly GCA_034768395.1 of Linum lewisii. Lineage (NCBI taxonomy): Eukaryota > Viridiplantae > Streptophyta > Magnoliopsida > Malpighiales > Linaceae > Linum > Linum lewisii. The sequence goes on from CM068296.1 coordinate 75,315,742, forward strand.
GAGCTGTCCTATGAAGTTACCCCCCAAGAGTCTGCGAGGTGGCGTCTTCCTCCTGGTCTTCTGGCGGAAGATGCGAGCCAGTACCCAGCCGGGGTGTAGAGGGTAGCTCTCTCGGATGGCTCGAAGAAGCATAAGCTCCTCCTTGAGGATATGGTGGCGATCCTTATCTGGAACATATAAAAGCGACCTACGCCAAACCATATGAATAAATTTAAAGAGCGGGTGAGAGAGCGACTTAACTGAGTTGTTCGCCCCGAGGCGATCGCCAAGTACGCCTGTCATGTGGCTCCAGAGCGCGTGGTATTCCTCCTCGTTATCATCTTCGCCCCAGCCTAGGTGATGATCGTGATAGTGCTCGTAGGGGATGCCGAGATGAGCAGCAAACTCATCGTAGGTGAGCTGCCTGTACACCCCACCAAGATAGAAGGTCACAACTGAAACTCATCGTGGGATTGTCTAGGGGCCTGCCTTCAAACTGTAAATCCCTAGAGATCATAGTCAAGAATGGAATCTTGATCTCATAGTCAGGATCTCCTTCAATGCGCATAACGGCAATGGCAGATCGAACGCTAGTCGCGCTCGGCTTGTTATAGTCTGCTAGACTCTTCTGTGCAGGTGGTGGCGGCGACGGTTGATCGCCATTTGGTGGTGGTGGTGGTAATCTATCGTCCATGGCGGGAGATGAAGGAGGTGAGAGTGACTCGGTGTATGAAGCGGATGAAGATGACGGTACAGGTGAAGATGGAGATGAGGAATTCTCCTTCAGTTCCTCGATCTTGATCGGAGTGATGAATGGATTGGATCTGCCTTTCTTCAGAATCTGTGATCGTAGAGGTGGAGCAGAACTGCCTGGTCTCTCTGCACTCTTAGCCTGTTCGGTTCAAGAGTGAGTCCAAGGACGGTGAGGCATACACCTGTAAACCTACAGATAACAAAGACAAACAAAACCAGTGTAAAATCGAAGTGGATGGTAGGGTGAAAGATGGAAAGTAGAAGAATAAATTGCCAGTTCTTCTTTCGAACAATCAAAAGAAGTCCCCGACAACGGCGCCAATTTGATGAACCTAAAGAGCGGTGTTCGGGTTCAAACAAATAACTAACAAAGCTAACAAAGCTAGCGTAGATCGTATTCCAGGGGTTTTCTAAGATTGACTACTTCGAAACTGGCAAAATACTCGAATGCAAGCAAGTTGTGCGTGGTGTGAGTTCCACGACTTCTAATTCTAAGAAATGCAGAGAAATTAAAAACTGAACTAAAGCAGATTGGAAATTAGGGTTTGAAAACAAGGATGACAGACGAACTTAGACTTTGAATCGCCCTTCGTTCCCCAGAGCATCGGCAATCAACAGATCAGCGGATTTCGATTCTCATTCAATCAATTACTAAGACACCACCATAACTCCTTACCCTTAGGTTTAAGACCGGTGAACGTTCGCTCTATCCGTTCTAACTACCAAGATTAACTAGCCGCTCGGGTATGGTCGCCTCTCGCAACGACTTAATTAACTGGTGCAATTACTAATGATTAATGAGTTACTCTTGCAATGGATTAACCCTAATCGGTTCCTACGAAAGGCACACTCCAATTATAAGGTTAATTGTTCAATTCGATGTTCTAAAGTAAGGCGAGCGTTCGCTTCTATCCTTAGCTTAACCAGAATCTAATCTAGGTGATCAATCCAGACAAGAAACATGAACAAGGAAGAACAAATCAAACATGAAACAGAACTGATTGAATTTCGAATCTAATCACCGCCGATCTGTGACCACTTTAAAGCCCTGGGTCACTTAGGGTTCATCTAGTCTAAGCTCTAACAAGTTTAGCTACTCATTTTTATCACAAAAGAAACAAAGACAAAGGAAGAGTTCATCATCTAGAGGAAGAACAGAAAAGAATCTGAAAAACCTAATTTAGACGACTCCGGCAGACTTTGATCTTCGGTAAACTACACTCCTAGCTCCGGTTCTCCGAGATGAAAGGGATGGCGTCACGATCTCTTTCCGGCTCTTCGAACTCTAACTCTTCGCTCCAGAACTTCAGAGAAAATCGTCAGATTCTGATTCGAAAAGTATTTTCTGATGTAAATTATGATGTCTCCCCTCTAATGGGCCGCCGGTTAAGTATTTATACTTAACCTAGCCCAGCCGGATTTCTTCTAGTGTTTTCGCCGAAATATAGTGAATTATTTTCGCCGAAAATAAGCTTGTGAATGGAAGTCCCGCCGGCTGATTCTCCTGTGATTTTCGTTTCAGTCCAAAAACCCAACGGTTTCACCGAAAACTTCTTTGGCTGAGCATCAGTGAATTGTTCTTGCATTTTCGCCGAAAACCATAAGCCATTTTCGCCGAAAATGTAAGTGTGAATGGGCAGACTTTTGGTTTGACTTGATCGGCTCCTTGGATCAATTCCGGTTTGATTCCTCGAGGTTCCAACACCTTAGACACGTCCATGGCTACTTTATTTGACGGCAAAAACCTGTGCTAACATAAAAACACTAGAAAACCATCAAATAGACCCGAAACGGCCAAGGTAACGCAAATGGAACGAGATAGGGCAATCGATTGAATATTCATTATTCTACCCTAAAAACCATGTCTTAAGCAAAGAAATGTCACTTAAATGAGGCTGATAATCACGTCAAATCGAGTGTCATCAGCTCCCAATTGATACTCTTAACATCTTGTTCACCCACCATGTGGATAGATAACTCTTTCAATCCTGAGAAGATGACTCCTATACCCCGGATGTCATCCTCCCCCCTTGCATTGATCCTTCCTGCGCTCCTGAAAGTTCTTGTAATATGGGGGATGATGATTCGTTCACCGTACAACTCGTTTCCCCCAAATTGTGACATCCTCCTTCTCTTTTTCTCTCTTTGAATCTTTTTCATGTCATCACCCTTGGGGGCATATCCCAAACCATAACGGTTCTTGTTTTCCTTAAGCTGAATGGGTTCCCTCAAAACCTCCTGCCATTCTGAGTAATGCAAATCCTTGACTAAGCGTTTGGCTGACATCAGTGTAGCTCGAGCCACTTGGACATTAGGGTTCCCTTCTCGTTCCCCTACATAGGAGACATCCTCTATTTCGAACGTTTGGAAAGCGCTCTCAATAGCTTCCTCTACTGCCTCCACGTATGGTGCGTCTGGAGCCCGGGATATCAACAAGTCTTGCTCTCCGAATACCTCTATCAATTTCCATCGATGACAAATTTGAGTTTCTGGTGAAGAGATGAAGGGACCACTCCTGCGGCATGCAACCATGGTCGTCCTAGTAAAAGACTGTATGTAGGGTTAATGTCCATGACGTGAAAGTCCACCTTAAACACTTGAGGTCCCACTTGTATTGGTAGCTCTATCTTCCCGATCACCTGACGCTTGGTTCCATCAAATGCCCTTACAACAGTGAAACTGGGTCGAATGAACGTGTCATCAATGGGTAGCTTATTTAGAGTAGATTTTGGTATAACATTTAGAGCCGAACCGTTGTCTATGAGAACCCGAGCTACCATGAAATCCTTGCACTTTACAGAGATGTGCAGGGCCTTAGTATGACTGGTTCCTTCAGGGGAATTTCATCTTCGTTAAAAGTAATCTTCCCATTCGTGAGGACTGCCCCTACGATTCCATCCAGCCTTTCCACTGAAACGTTGTGACAAACATGAGCCTGATTCAACACCTTTAGTAGAGCTTGTCGGTGTGGTTCTGAGGTCAACATCAAGGACAAGAGCGAAATCCTTGCCGGCATCCGATTGAGCTGTTCTACCACTTTGAATTCACTTTGTTTCACAAGCTTCAAGAATTCACAAGCTTCTTTATCTGTAACCCCTGGTGCGAGGCTCTCCATTTCTTCCTCCCTATGGTTCACTTCCTGGTGCTTAAAGAAGTCAGGTCCAACCACATCTGGCGATACTCTCTTTTCCCCTATTTATCTCTTCCTTTCGAGCTCTTTCTTCCTCTATAGGTTCTTCCACCAAACCATAGTGCCTTCCCGTCCTGGTGACTCTACTTAAACCCGTTATATTCGTCACTGTCTGCAAACCCGTGTTTTCATCGCCATTGATTTGGCAAGAGTAATTCCATGGGACTGCTTTGGTGCTCTTAAACTCAAACGGCTGGGGAGTTCTGATAATGAGAGGTTTCATGCCCTGAAGGGGTGCAGATGACTTGACAGATGGTTGATAGCAAATTACATGCTTTGGGCAGCTTGGAATTTCTTCTTGTGACGAGGCCATGCAAATGTCGGTTTCTCCTCCGGTTCCTGAGTAGAATGTGATTAACTTGGAATCCATAAGCTCTTGTAATTTTTCCTGGAATGGTACACACTCTTGAGTGGCGTGACCCACCATGTCACCATGATACAGACAAACTCCTTCCTGCTCTAACAGATCATCTCGCCTCCTGATGACTTTGATGTAATTATTGTCAATAAGCAGCTTGCACACATATTTCAACGGTGTCTCAACCTCCGCAACCTTTGTCCTTTCCTGGTAAGGCTCTTCCATCTCTACTGCATTAGTTCCACGTCCCTCGTGGTTAGGGAGAGGATTTTGATTGACGTCAGGTCGTCTTGGTTGTTCTTCGAATTTTAGCCAACCGGCCCTTACCAGCTGTTGTACTTTATATTTGAAGCTTTTGCAGTTCTCAACGGTATGTCCGGGTGCCCCCGCATGATACTCACAATGAAGATTCGGATCATACTAGCTAGGGTAGGGTGGTTGCAGAGTTTCTAGAGGTATAGGGACGATCTGCTTGTTTTGCATTAACCGCGGAAACAACTCTGTGTATGAAATAGGGATAGGATCAATTGGCACTTGGGGCCTGAATTTATTGAAACCTCCCTGCCCTTGGCTTCCCCCCGGTTGACCACCTTGATAGGCTCTTGGTTGAAATCCCAGGTGTCCCCTTGGCTGGTTATTGGTACCGGTTTCCACCCTGGTTTGTGGAGGGAAAGGTGGATTCTGTACCACAGTGTGCAGCAGATACCACATAGGAGGGTGCTTGATTATTCGGTGCTTGATGTACCCAATTTATACCCTTTGGAGGCCCAAATGTTGCGGCATTCACATCTTCCTTCCTTCGAGTGGTGTTGGTCTTCTTGGAAGCCTCGTGAACCTCCACTTTACCATGTTTTATCCCCTTCTCAATTCTCTCCCCAATCACCAGTAGGTCAGAGAAATTTGATGTGATGCTTCCTAGCATGTTATTGTAGAAAGGTGACCTCAGTGTTTCAAAAAATATTGAAACTAATTCCTTTTCAGATACCGGGGGTTGTACTTCAGCCGCTTTCTCCCTCCACCTATGGGCGTACTCCCGGAATGACTCATTTTCTTTCTTTTCCATGTTCCTCAAGTCCTCTCTATCTGGCGCCAAATCTTGGTTATGCTTGTAATGCCTCATAAAAGTATCTGCAATGTCCTGCCATCTCTTGATCTTTGCCCTTTCGAGTTGCATATACCAACGTGTCGCCGTGCCCCCCAAACTATTCTGGAAGCAATGCATCATTAATTTGTCGTTGTGGGTGTGGCTTGCCATTTTGTTACAGTACATAATCAGGTGATTCCTTGGGCACGTGGTGCCATCATACTTCTCGAAATCTGGCATTTTAAACTTTGGAGGTATCACGACATCGGGTACAAGACATAACTGTGAGGCGTTGATAGTGCTATAGGAGTCCATCCCCTCAACTGCCCTGAGCCTTTCCTCTAGGTATTCCCATCGATCATGCCCCTTGGGCGACTTAGACTGCTTCGGGACTTCCCCCACAATGCGTGGGTCGATAATTTCTTCATCCTCATGATCCCCCTTAGGTCCCTCGGTCTCGCCATGTCCTAGTAGGATTTTTCCACCTGATGTCCCTTCTTCATGAGACCCAAAAGCAGCTTTGAAAAGTTTCGCCTTGGACTCCTCCTCCTCCTCATCCTGCTTTCCTTTGATTATCATCTTTACTAGGTTGTTCATTTGCTCTTTCACCTCATCGATCCCCGTCAGCCTCTCCTTTATCTCGTCCAATTCCCTCTGGAGATCCTCAATTACTTGATCAGTCATGAGTCTAGCTTTCGAAGCGAGTCCAATACTTGTGTGTCGAAACCGATGTCGTTTGTTGATCAATTTCGAGAATGTTTTGATTATGATCTGCGGAAATTAATTTCGTTATTTAAGAATGGGTTTATGTCAAATTTTGGATGATGCATGATATGCATGATGGTTTTAAAACATGCATGAATACGATATTGTTGCCACAAAATAACTATTTTATAAAGGTAGCTATGCCCAACAGCTTGGCGTATTTAAGTACCATTACAGATAAACCCTCTTAATAACATTTTGCAGGGGAGGTTACCCATTATTTTACAACCCAGAAATACATAGTTCTTAGTGCAATTAAAGACAACGACCGATCGCTGCAACACAACATGACGTCCTCCTGATGACCTACTCCGGGATGGAACACCTTGCATACTGAGCCAACTCTTCCTGAAGAAGGGTCAGGAACTCCCATAGCCTTGGTCCCTCACTTCTCAACCCGGGATTATCTCCCATGTGATCCTTAAATCCTTGGCCAGAAAACGAGCTCTACCTTTGATTTCAGCTACCATCTTCTTGGCCGCCTCCATATAACTCATTCTCTGGATGAAATCATCATGTCCTCTTGCTATTGTGTGCTCCAGATCTTCAATTGTCCTCTTCCCCATTTCCCAGTTCTGTTGAAGCTCTTCTATCTGTTTCCTAAAATTCATCAGCTCCTTATCATTTCCTGCTAACTGTTTCTCCAGGCTTCTAACTTTTCCCACTAGGCCCCTCTTTTCGGCTTCAGATTTCTCCCACAGCTGAGTCTTCTCTCCGTTCTCTAACTGTAGCTCCTTTAACTTGGAGTCTAACTCCGCATACCTCTCGGAGCTAACTCGATCTTCCTGCTCGCTAGATGTGCCTATTTTCCTCTTGCAACTCCTTTCATATAAGCTCTGGGTAGGCATCCTTCCTCGCTGCTGCTGCCAGTCGGGGTAGTCGTTGGCGACGCGATACTGAACAGCCAAGGTCTCCCCAAAACTCCAAGAATGCCCAATCTTCCTTGGATCTTTGCAGGCGCCAATTACCCTTTGAAGCTTAATCCCATAATCAGCATCGGAGTACAGAAAGTGAGATCCTCCCATACCTCTTATCGGGGGTATGAACTGCCAGCAATCAACCTGCCTCCTAAACATACTGGGGCGTATCCTATGCAACCTCTCGGACCAGGAAGAGGTACCCAGAAATAACCTCCACGCCTGTACAAAATATTCATCCTTGGCATCCATGCCGCCCTCCAGTTTATATTCTCTGCTTCTAGCTGACCGAAGTATCCACGCCATTTGGCTCGGGTAGCCCTCAAATACTCTCATTGACTTTCGAGAAACTCATTTGTGGTACTGCTAGTCATATCATATGCCATGGAGTAACGGGTGTAGGGGATGCCCATGTTTGGTGACGGCTTCAGGTGCCCGAATATCCAGATGACCAAGAGTGGAGCACTGGCATAGAACATTCTTTCATAGTTGAGATAACACCTATCCAATGCTGCAAATGTTTGAGACAAAATGGAAAACATGGGGTTCATTCCCTGAAGGCCTCTCTTGAACACCTTAACCACACACTCATCAATATAACCAGGGAGCGTAGGAAACAGGACGGTCCCATACAGAATCAAGACGAACGCCCTCATCTTCAGGTCCTGAGGTGAGCTTCCTTTACAGATGTAACCAAGTAAGAACTTGATAGGGATGTAGTCAACCCCTTCCATTTCCCATAACTCTCCCATTAGCTTAACCTTTTTTACCCTGAGGATTTCTGACAGCGCCCCACCTATTTTGGCCTTCGGGTTATGAGCATAAGGCTTTACTGAGTGTATGTTGCCGAAACGCAGAATGGCCTGGTACTCTTCTGCCAGAGGTGAAATGTCCGCGTTATTGAAGGTGAAACAATGGAAATTCGGATCCCAATGGTTAAGCAGCTCTCGGATCATATCCCCTAGAAATGGGACTTTTAGTAAATCAGCCAAACCTCCATATTTCCTTATGAAATCTAGCTTCTCCTGATCAGAGTAAGATGCCCAGATGTCCTCAAGGATCTGAGGTCGATACTCATTTTCCCTGATAGGTCCATCATACATGTTAGGAACAAGTGTTTCAACTACTGGCTCAACTCCCTGTGCTAAGTTCAAAGCCTCTGCCTCTCTCAAGACACTTCCCTCCTCGTCTATATGGTAAGTAAAATCTGCCATGCTTTTAGAGCTAAATACCCTTACAAAACAAATATGTTGTGGCAACAATACCTAAACCAATGAAAGAGCGTCAGAAAGATGAAAGTGAATGCGAATGAGTTGTGCATGAATGCAATGAGTATGTTGCGCGTAGTTGAAACCAAACCCTAAACCTCCCATTTCACGGACGAGACGTTACAAGTACACCAACCCTTCTGTTATATATAAACTTCCTTGAATATCATTATATATGCTTCCAAAATACATGCGGGGATCCGTCAGCTGGGGTTACAAGAGAGATTAACAAAATAGGCAAAGCGGTACTAATACCCCAAACAAGCGGGGCGTACATGTGCCATTTCCCCTATCCTACACTACTCCTCCTACTTCATTACAGTCATGCCCCAAAATATATGCGGGTGACCTATAATACCCTTTACAAAAGATGGATCTTACCAGGATTACAAAACAACAAAAGTAGGCAAAGCGGTACTAATACCCCAAACAGGCGGGGCGTACACGTGCCTTTCCTCTGGTCCTATCCAAACCTACGGGATTTCCACCTATACATACTCGAAAACCCCCTACCCAAACCCCTTAGTTGTCATCATCGTCCTCTGCTAGGTCTTCCAATACTGGCATACCGTTCTGGACCCAAGAGACAAACTCCTCTGCAAAAGTCAAGTTGTGCGTGGCTTCGTTGGTGAGGCTCCTAACAACTTGTTCGGGGGGTAAAGCCTTCGAACATTCTATGATTCTTCCATCGCAAGAGTAGTTGTGAGAATGTAACAGCTCTGTTAAGGTTGCGTCCTCCTCCCATCCGTTGAGCTCCATCATCCTTAACTTCATTGCCTCCCAGAGGAAAGAGTCTTTATTCGGTTCGAAGGCCAGGTTCTCGCGGTAGCTCCCCTCAAAGTTGATGAAAGGCTCTTCCAGGATTTGCGTCTCCCCATTCCCACATTGAATGTTTTGGGATACGTGGAGGGAGATAAACATGTACTCATCTCCAACATTTAAGAGCAATAAGGCCTCCCATTCAGTTAGAGGCATAAAGCCCGCTAACCAGCTACCGAGACGGGTCACTGATTGGGGGTTATCAATCCATTTAGTCAAGTAAAAACTGAGCTGACTCCTACTAAGGATTAGCCCAATAGTACATTTGCGAGCCAAATACCATAGCAGGTCGCGAACCTCCGCCACAAGCACATCATACTGGTACATCGGCAGGTAGAAGATATTCATACCTATGTACCGCGGATGCCAGTCGAGATGCCTGAGGGGGGAGTCCAAACGCCCATACCTGATCAGTATCGATTCTCTTAGCCTTTCGATCTGATCCTCAATTCTACTCTGGATGGTTAACACGACCAAATGCCTTTGTAAATCCTGTGGAAGGGCCCCCCACAGAGGATTGACGACATTTGCAAGGTCCATCTAGTGAAAAGAGGAGACAGCGGGGCTAAGACTCAACTACGCGCAACACACTCATTTTTTAAAACACATGCATGGGATGCTATATGATGCGAGTGTGTTATGCACAAATGTTAATTAAAGATAATAAACTCAATAATCACATAAGCAGGTAACATTCATAATATAGATACATCACATAGATCCTATTTTCGGGTGATCCTAAGTTTCGTAACACGGGAAAAGGGTAGGAACCTTGGTCTTGCTAATGGGTAGGTATCAGGCGGTTTACTAAATCCAACTATATGACGGGTTGTATGTTGTCCCTAAAGGGATGGTCCCTAAAATGGTTAGGACGATTGACGCGCCTCTACGAGTGTAAAAAGGCTTGCGCTACTACGTCCAAATTCTATCTAAAGGTGAAGCTCGGGTACAGAGCTATGCAAATGCATGAGTACAGATAAATAAATTGCACAAACATAGAATGTAGTGCCATGTCAAGAAAATTAAACACATAAACTTATCGCGAGAGAAAGGTAGTTAGTCCCTGAGGAACGCTCAGAAGTCCCCAGCGGAGTCGCCATTTGTCGTGAACGTTTCCGTCCGTGGCGGGCCGGCACCTCCGAAGCTTTTCATGGTTATTTTTGGTTTTGGAGTCGCCACCAATCATTTGAGCGGATTGGACGCTTGTATGTCCAAATCGGGCTATCCAACCAGATTTGGACTAGATCTGCGAAACAGAGATCAGGATTCGGGGACGGTTACGTGTGGGGAAGGATTAGCACCCCCACAATGCCCGGAAACCGGTACTACCGATCGCGATAAGGTTATTCTCTTGACGGCTGATTAAGGAGGGAGGCGTTCACGCTCCCTATTTAGGGTTTGCGTTACTAATTCAAAATTTTATATTTTATTGATTTAGTTTATAAAATTTTAACGAAGGGGGGATTTTAAAATCGGACTCGAGTCGAGTGACTGCCTACGTATGCGGGGGCCGGAATCAAAGTCCACGTAGTTCGTCATTTTAAAATCGGGTTAGTTTGGGATATTTTTATCTTTCAAGGTTTTATCGCTTTTTATATGTATTAGCTTAAGGAGCAATTTACTTTTTTAATATTTTACTAAATTATTTAGCGTTATTTATATTTTAAAGGGAGAATTTTCACGGGTTATCTTTCATTACTAATTCAAGGGTTTTTAATGGTTTTAAGTAATTTAGGCTCGGGATTCCTACGGTGTTTTCGCGAGTGCGAAATAATATCGACTTTAATTTTAAAAGCTCGGAGCTTTTTAGCTCGGGATTTCCACAATACTTCACGAATGTGAAGTAGTCGCTACTAATTCCTAACGACAAGCTCAACGAACGAACTTAAATCTTATCGATGATTAGCGTACAATCCACGGAGACGACCGAATTTCGATATGAAATTAGTCAAGAGATTTTATTAAACCAAATCATTTGCTTAACAAAATATTTAATCTTTGTGCTTGATTAATCTAAACCAAATTAAAAAAAAGTTAGTATTAAGATTAGGGCTTGTTTTAATTAAATGGACCAAAAGCTGAAACGGGCTCAACCAAAATCGGCCCAAGAGGCAGAAAAATCGTCCAGCCCACTCGGTCATTAATGGCAAGATCGTAAATACGCGGGACGGTGGCAAGATCGTAAATTAATGGGACGGTGGCAATTTTGTAATTTTGGAAACCCTAAACGCGCCATATAAAAGGCTAAGAGGCTGAAAAAAAAAATCAACCCTTTCACTACTATTCACATGCGCCGCTCTCCTCTTTTCTCTCTCTCTCGACTTTTCTCTGAAAACCATTCTTATTTTCTTCTTCTTCTCTTCTCACAAACGAAACCCTAATCTAAATCAATTCAGCCGCCGCCCCTCACTTCCCTCTCTCTCTCTCGATCCCTTCCAAACGCCCTCTTTCTCTCCAACTCCAAACCGCCGCCGCCATACCCTCTTTCTCCCTCTCTTGCTGGCGCTTCCTGTGGAGGAGCACCTCCACACCTCGAGATGACCGACCTCCCGCCTCCGATAAAGGGGGGAGGAAGAAGCTCGACGGCACTACAAGGGGACTGAAACGGCGGGATGTCGCCGGCGACGCAGCGGCGAATCGGCGGCTCCCGACGGACATGCAAGGAAGGTAAGTGGATTTTCCTATCTCGATTTCTCTAGCGACACAAAAAAAAACCTAAATCCCATTCTTAATGAAATACAAACCCTAGATCTGGATTTTTATTTTTTTACGTTTCTCTCAACTGATTTAACCGATTTTTCCCTTTTAGACATCATTCGGAGAAAGACGGCGGCGTCGCGGCAGCGAGAAGGTAAAAAGGGTACAACTTTTTTTAAACGTTCAAACCTCCTTTTTATTTATTTCGTTTTTTTATTTATCAAGTGACTTTATATTTTTTTAGGACGGACGGCGGCGGGACCAACACGACGGCGGTGGCATGACACCGGCGTGATGACGGCGCGACGGCACCGGCCGAAGATGAGCAGTTAAAGAGGTAAGAAAAACAAACAAAACCCTTATATTCTTTAGAAGTAAAAAAATTACAATACATAAAAGAACAAAAGACTAATTATGCCCATTTTGTTGTAGGACATCTCCAAATCTCAAAGAGGGAGGGGTCAACAAGAGTGCTGAATCTTAAATCAAGATAAGTGAGACATAAGCCCTACTTCTATTACTGTTTCTTTTTTTGATTTTGTTGCTTTATGGTAAATAGGACAAAATTAAGGTTAATGACAATGATAGGGTTGATAGTTTAAAGAGAAAGTCACAAATTAGGGACAAAACTGAAGTTAAACAAACCCATGGACAGCTTAAAGTAAAATAACTTGAAAAACAACCCATTCATCTTAACACTTAACAAACCACAAATATGTGTATATCATGCTTAAAAATGGTGTATTCATGATGCAGGTACATAAATGGAGAGATGGAGTTAAAGAGGACTGAAATTTGAAGAAGTGGGTATGCTCACTTTGATTTTGTAGAACTTAGGGGTCGTTTGGTATAGGATATCTCAGATATCATGATATTTAAGATATCATGATATTAGGTAATATTGATATTGAGTGAATTGAGATAAATATTTCTGTTTGGTATGTGATATTAAGTGAGAAGTGAGGTAAGAAGTAGAATTACATTCTTGTCCTTGAATAATTATTTAAAGCAAGAGTGCAAGACATGGAATGGAATCACAGGAACACCACTCCTGCAAACTATACTCAAACACTTCTTCCTGATTAAAATTAGGCATTAAAATCAACAATTACATTCATCATAAGACTAGATACAAAGCCATCCATCCAAAGTAAACAGCAGCAACAAAAGAGTTATTGAAGAGGCTGCTTCATCCTTGATCACTGCCAACCCTCAAGCTCATCACCAACTGATCACCTAGTGCAATTCCTCCATTCATGATTCCCTGGTTTGCTTATTGCCATCAGCACATATATCATCAGTTAGTCATTAACAAGATTATGAGGTGTTATTGTAGCTCTGCGTTTGATTGCAAACCATCTAACAATTAGCATTTCTCCGAACATATGCAGTCACATTTGGGAGAAAAATACTCATGAAACAGTCACCCCTGCACCCAAGCACCAATTAATCTGGTTGATCTCTTCTTAACTCACGATATATCACTTCCTTTGGATCACCCTTTTCAATCAAGTAATCACAAGCAATCCCAAGCTGTTGGGATCTTAGTGTTGAAAATATTCCAACAATTGCAGGTGATCCTGAGGAATTTTCAGCAAAAGCCATTACATTTTAGCCATTCCAACATCTTTCTCTTCAATCTGGATCTACCTCAAAACAATGGAAACCTTACCTAAATCAATTCAAGAAACAGGGCAGATGACAAGAACCTTAGACCTAGATAAATTCTGGAATAAATCCACTATCAAGATAATCAATTCGTACCGTCGCGGAAATAAATCCACTATCAAGATAATCAATTCGTCCCTTCTGCCGCCGCACTGTACTTGCCGGCGTCAGAGGGAAGTTGAGGATCGCCTTCTTGCCTCACTCCTCTGTACGCCTCCTTTCCGCGGACACTTCCGATATCTTCGTATAGAATCGAGCGTGTGCTTCTTCAACTGGTTTCAAGTATAAGAAATTAAGATAGAGATTGAGGAATGCGCAGCTTGAAGAAGATGAGGACGATTCCATTGTTGGTGATGGCGGGGGAAGAGGTCCTTGAAGATGAGTGTGCTCGTAGGGAAAGAGAAAAAATTGGTTGGAGAGATAGTAGTGGGCCAGAATGGCATGTAATTGATAGAAAAGGCAAGGAGTAAATGTGGTAAGTGAAATGATTTGAGAGGCTTTTAAGATATTCACCTCTAGAGGTGAATATGAAAGGTGATATTGGGGCTTAGATATCACCAATATCATGCTATTCGCGTAATTAAAAACGGTGATATCTCGAATATCTTGATATTGGGTGATAATAAATATCAATATCACCCAATATCACCCAATATCACCCGTACCAAACGACCCCTTAGTGTTTAGATGAGAGAATGAGTGAGCCTTGAACTCCATTGCTTGATGCTTCTTTTTGGCTTTTGGTACTATGATTTCTGTGTAAGAACTTTGGACTCTTTTCCTTTTCTGGATTTTTCTATTTTTGGGATGTTTGGATTAGAACAAGAAGCAGACAGAAGAAACAATGTTGGGAGAGTTTCCCTTTTGGTGTCTTTTTCCTGACTCTTTCCTTTTCTATTCCTTTCCTCTTTTCTGCCCCTTGGGACCTCCCCCACCTTTCCTTTTATAGCAAAAAGGGAACCCTAATGCAAATATTACCACTTTGGGTAAAAAACAAGCACTCTCTTTTTTGCTGGATTTTAAGGAGTTGGACGAGTGGGCCTTAAGGCCCACGCCCCTCTTTGCTACTTCTCAGAAAATGGGCTAGAAGCCCGAACTTCAGAACATGTGGGTCGAAAGCCCAAATTTCCTTTCCCGAAATCGGCCAGGCTAGAAAACTACGAAACACGAACACTTAACCCTAAGTAATCTAACTGAAAGACATACAATTAACTATTCGAGACCAAAAAACAACGCCCCCCTGGTCATCCGGTAAGAGGGGCGAGAGAGGATCCCCTTCGGAACAAATGACGAATAAGAGGGGCGAGAGAGGATCCCCTTCTCGAAGCCCACGAGAAGGGGCAAAATAACCTTCGGGATTCCCATTAAGTAGTACAACCACTACAAGAAATTGGCAATTTAGTGGTGGATGGTTAACAGCGGCCACATCAAAGCCGCTGTTAAAATAATTTAACGGCGGAACTTTAGCAGCGGCCATTACGCCGCTGTTAAATTTTTTAATTTAACAGCGGCCTAAACGCCACTGTTAAATTATTAATTTAACAGCGGTGTAATGGCCGCTGTTAAATTGTTATTATAAAACCCTCCAGAACAGATCGCGATTCAGTCTTCCTTCTCTTCCGGCCGCCTGCTGCAATTGTGACGTCGCCGCCGCCTGCCTGCCGTGTTCTCGCCGCCGCCTGCCTGCCGTGTTCTCGCCGCCGCCTTCAGAAACCTCCCTAACGTCGACCAGGCCACGACCTAACCTCGAGACAAATCTAGGTAACGATTTTGAAATTAGGGTTTTTAGAAATTGATATGATTTTATTTCAATTCGAAAGATTATGTTTAACTGATGGTGTTTTATGATCATATTTGAGTTGCACATACTAATTAGTGTACAAATCCTTTGTTTCTTGTTGCAATATTGATAGCAATTATAGGTTTTCATATTTCTAGTTGAACCCTAATTTAGAATTTGGGGGTTTTCAAAATTTTATCGATTATGTTGCAATTATTGTTGGTTTGTTATATAATTATGTTAAAAATGTTCGTTACATTATATGAATTAGAATTTGAAGTTTGAGAAGTAACACAAATTTTATGTTCACTTATGTGGTTATCTGTTTTGTTTGGTTTAAGGTAATCACAATTGAAGAGATCTATCGTAGCTTTCGGAATTAGTGGACATCAATTCATCTCACTCGTTCAAGCATAGTAGTGAAATTCATCGAATTGAGGTAATAACTTTGATCTACTTTTAAGTTTCAATGTTGTAGTACTTGAATGGTTAATTGGTTTTTTTTCGCATCAAATTTGTATATGACATAACATATGGTACAATGCATATTGGTTTTGTTGTGCATGCCATATATGATATAATGCGTATTGAATTCATTATGGTTAGTTAGTTTGTTATGACATGTGTGAAATCAAAATAGAAATAGGTTGTAGAAATGAATAAATTTTGTGTTATTTTTGTAGGTTGAAGAGTAGGAGAATATGTATAAATATGAATAGGTCATGTCCAATTTTTTTCAAATTATGCATGCATCTATACCAATGTTTACAATATTTTGGCTAATTAGGAAAATATGATAAAAACTCTTACTCTCTCCTAGCTAAATCTAAAATAGGTCAATAAGATGAACAAATCTTTCTATATCCTAGATCTACCTCATTATTCTACACACATACATACTAATCTATGTCTCCATCTTTTTAACCATCACAATTAGGTTAAGTAATGGATAAGTCTTGGATGACGTTACCTCATACCCACCCTCAATACCTTGCTGGTGTGGAAAAATTCTTGGATTTTGCTTTCGCACATAGTAGGGGCGGAACTGTAATATCTTGTCCTTACTCTAAATGCAAATTGAACAAGAGCTACGATAGAGACACGGTTTTCCATCACTTGTTAAGAAAACCATTTCTTCATAACTACACATTCTGGTATATACATGGTGAAGCAGCAGAGGTAGGACAATCATCATTTACGCCAAATACTGGTAATAATCTTCTTGCTACTACCGGTAGTGGTCCGATACCGATGGAGATTCTCGTTCAATCTAATCATGTAGAGGCCATGCATGACTAGTGAGTGATGCATTTGGTGTGATTAGACTAGAAAGTGTAATTGTGAATGATCCTACAACTAATCCAGATGTTGATCCAGAAACCACAACAACTAACGATTTTCAGCAAGACGCAACCAACCCAGATCATGAAGACTTCCTTCGTTTGTTAAAGGATGGAGAAGAATCATTATATGATGGGTGTAAGAACTTCACAAGGTTGTCATTTCTGACACGTCTCTTCCATATCAAATACATGCATAAAATTAGTGACAAAGCAATAGAGATGATATTGGAACTTTTGCTTGAAGCATTTTAGACAGCTCGAATTCCAAACACTATTTATGAGGCTAACAAAACAATCAAAACTCTAGGGTTGACATATACGAAGATACATGCATGTCAGAATGATTGCATGTTGTATTGGAGTGAAGTTTTAGACGATCAAGTGTGTAGAGTCTGTAATTTGCCTAGATACAAGAAGACAAAGACTGGAAGTGAAGTAACGAAGAAGAGGAATTTGATCCCAGCCAAGGTTTTTTGTTACTTCCCTTTGATTCCTCGATTGAAGAGGATGTTTATGTCTTCGAAGTTGGCTGAGGATATGGTCTGGCATTCGGTAGCGGGTCAAACCGACGATGGTATTGTTCGACACCCCCGTGATTCAAAAGCATGGAAGGATTTTGATCTGAGATACCCCGAGTTTGCAAGTGATCCAAGAAATGTACGCCTAGGGCTTGCGAGTGATGGTTTCAACCCATACAGTAACATGGGAACTAGCACCATATTTGGCATGTGGTTCTCGTGCCGTACAATACCGCCCCTTGGTTGTGCATGAAGCAGACAAGCTTAATGCTAAGTAGCATAATTCCTGGAAAAACACAACCAAGAAATGACATGGGGTCGAGGCATATGATGCTGCAAAGAAGGAAATGTTTACACTGAAGGCAGCTCTAATGTGGACTATTAGTGATTTTCCTGGTCTAGACACTTTGTCCGGTTGGAACACTCACACTGCTCATGCATGTCCGACTTGTAATTTCGACACGACACTGTTTCGTACCCCAAAAAGTGGGAAATTTTGTTTTATGAGTAGTCGTAGATTTCTACCACTGGGTCATCGCTTTCGGAATCAGAGATCTCGATTCAACGACAATACAGAGTTGAGAGAGCCGCCTCGTTTACTAACTGGGACTGAAATATTGGCGCAAGTACAAGATATAGACATCACATTTGGGAAGGTGGTAGATCCGAAAACAGGGAAGAAACGACCACGTTCAGCCACCAAGGACACCCAACAATGGAAGAAGCGTAGTATATTCTTTGATCTGCCGTACTGGCAATTCAATATTATACGTCATAATCTTGATGTGATGCATATTGAGAAGAATGTTTGCGACAACATTCTATACACACTCATAAATGACAAAGGACGCAGCAAAGACAATTTAAAAGCAAGAGAAGATTTGGTGGAAATGAATATCAAACGAGATTTGTGGCCATTAGAGAATGGTAAAGTCCGATAGGGTTATTTACTTTGGCCAAACAAGAGATTGATCTCATGCTTCAAACTCTTAAGTCGTTGTCTGTGCCTGATGGATATTCGAGTAATATATCGCAGTGTGTGGATTTGGTTCAGAGAAAGATAGTTGGCTTGAAAAGTCATGATTGTCACGTGCTGTTACATGAAGTGTTTCCTGTTGCGTTACACAATGTAATGCCAAAGCAAGTCGCAGCAATATTTGTTGAATTTAGCTCGTGTATCAAAGCGTTGACTGCCAGAGCTGTCAACATTGTCGAGTTGGATACAATTCAAGAGCGGTTGGCTATGGCAAGCTGTCATATGGAGATGTATTTTCCACCTGCTTTCTTCACTGTAATGGTTCATCTCATACTGCATCTAGTTGAGGAAGTTCGCCTTGGTGGACCGGTTCAGTACCAATGGATGTATCCTATAGAAAGATTCTTAGGGAAACTAAAGGGGTTTGTCGGCAATAGGGCACACCCAGAAGGATCAATTACGGAAGGTTGGATTGATGAAATGTTCACATACACGTCCTTGTATTTGGATGATGCTATTGAGACGCGATTCAATCATCCTGCACGGGTACATGAACCTGATGATGAACCAGGAAGTAACGACTCTTCATTGTTCCCTACTATTGGAAAACCAAGTAGTGCACCATCGTTGAAAAAGTTAACAGACACATCGCTACTTCAAGCCCATCGACATGTTTTGTTCAATTCTGAGGGAATTGATCGTTTCCTGAAGTGAGTGTATTCTAGATAATTCAGATTGCAATAATGCTCGATATGCTTTCAAAACGTATACATAATTTTGATGAGCATCTATTTGTTAATCATGATGCAGTCAATTTAGGAACATCACAAGATTGAAGTACAAAGGAACTAGAGCACAGCAGAGAGCTGCAGCTGAAATAGAGAAAACTGTGCATCGAGATTTCCCGGCCTGGATTCGTGGAAGGGTGAGAATTGTACCATAATGATTTGGGGCTCACTATGTGCTTGCATCTCTAATTATGTTATCCATCTTGTAGATCATTAATGACCAACTGGAGGAACACTCAAGTGATATGCACTTGTTAGTACGAGGGCCCCTTTCTGATGCAATAAGTTACACATCGTACGATGTGAATGGGTACAGATATTGCACCGTAGGATGTGAAATGACGTGAACAACACAAAATAGTGGAGTGTTTGTCGATTTGGCAACCCAAAGTTATGCAAGTTCCTCTGATACTCGACCAGTTGAGGGCTCAGTCCCCTACTACGGAAAACTGGAAGAAATTATACAATTTAACTACGGCGAACGATATGTTGTGTTGTTCAAGTGTAAATGGGCAAATACACTTACTAGTAGAGGGTACAAGATAGATGATTTGGGGTTCAAATGTGTGAATTTTGAGAATCCAATTCACACAGGTGCACAAGCAAATGATGAACCATATGTCTTAGCAAGTCTCGCTAAAATGGTTTACTACGTCGATGATTTGAAGGAAAATGGTTGGTGTATACCAATTCACATTAAACCTAGGGACTTGTACGATATGGGTGACGGATTGAACTATGTCTCTGATTTATTCGAAAGACAAGACTTACCTGTTATTGAAGACAGACAAAACTTAACACTTGTTAGACCAGGAGTAGACGCAGATTTTGAATAAGTATACTACATTTGACACTACACTTATGTCTTCAAAATAGACAATTATATATGCTTTTAATTTATCATTCTTATTGCAGTTGGTGGAGATGGCAGAGGTGATGCCTGGTGGGGCTGCGATGGGTGGTGGCGCCGGTGGAGATGGGGGTGATGAAAATCGTCGTCCGAAGAAGCCTCCGCCTGAAGATTACAAACTTCACATGATTGGTAAGTTAAAAAATATACATACACGTACTTAACACTCTTAGTATGCAAATTTCATTCATAGCTCCATTTTTTAATGAATGTAGATTACAATACCGGTCGAGAATGGGTTGAAAAGGCCAAAATAAAGGATTGGGCGACTATTAAGGATAATGGCGGTCACATTATGGTGAGTTTAGATAGAAATGGGGTGCCGTGTGGAAGTGAGGGTGCGTACTTGCGCCAGTATCTTGGCAAACTCATTGCGCAGCCCAATATAGTGCCTATGGGAGTTGATGATTGGCACAAAATACGGGTGGGAAACTCGGCCCGAACCGGCCGAGCTTAGCCCGACCCGGACCGGTCAAACCGGGCTTTGGGTAGCCCGAAGCCCGACATAAATAAGGGTCGGGTCGGGCTCGGGTTTGTCAAATTGAGAGTTTCGGGCTTTCGAGCTTTTCGGGTAAAGCCCGACCCGACCAATTAGCCCGAATGTATAAAAAATACTTATATATAATATAAAAATACACATTTAGCTTGGTTTCATCATAGTGTTGATCATCCATTTTTATTATTACGTTAATTCATTTGTACTTAAAAGTTTGTATTTTTCCGTAGAACATAATCATTGGTCATAATTGGTCTAACTTAAATCTAGGGAGGTTTATTGTTGTTGAGAAGCAACATGTATAATACATAAAGTTTGTTCGAGGTATATTTTCGGTGATTTTTGTTTGTTTGCTCGAGTTCACAAGAATAAGAAGATCGTAGTGTAAGTCTAGGAAGTGACAAAATAAAAATATTTTTTTTCTAAGGGTTAAAATGAGATAATCGGGTAATTAATCGGGTTTCGGGCTAAGCATAAATTACCGGAATGTGACAAGACACACTCATGGAGTAACTTTGTGAGGGTATGTTCTTTCATTCGTGAGTTTGGATAGAAATGGTTAACCATTGTCGCAGAAGCTAGACATTCGTGAACTAAAGAGACCCAACTGGGGTGGAATCTTAAAGCTAAGAGAAGAGGAAGCTCAGTCCATCCCCACTCCACCCTGTCATAAGCTTTCTCCATATCTACTTTTAAGGCCATATAGTGAAGCTTACCAGCACTATAGGTTTGTAAATGGTGAATCAATTCATGAGCGATGAGGATGTTGTCTGTTATGCATCGACCTCAAACAAAGCCATTTTGTGCTGGATTTACAAGATGCGGCAAAATGATAGCTAGTCGTGCAGAAATCATTTTTGAAATGATTTTATAAAAAAATTGTACATAGACCAATTGGACGCACGTGAGTCGTATTGATGACCTCCGTTACTTTGTATCAGTGTCAACCAAGTATAATTCAATCCCCAGAGCATATGACCCCTCCGGAAAAAATATTAATCGCTGATATTTTCGCGTAAATTTATAATGAGGAGGACTTTGTATATTATGTTTTAGTAGGCAGAATATTTTTAATATATAGAGCATTAATTATGATAGTATTTTAGACGTGTCTCTTAACTTAAGAAAATTTCCGTCTGATTTTTCAAGGCTTTTGACTTTTATTTTAAAAATACCCTAATTTAAAAAATATTAAAACGTCCCATCTTTCTACTTGCAAATAATTTCATCGCTTGTCCCGCCAAACCCCCTAAATTGCGTTTATTAATTTACCTCTCTCTTTTTCTACGCGCCCGTCATTCACCGTATCGCCGGTGTAACCCGTACACCTCCGATATTCATGGACCTTAGTAGATCTTTTGTATATAACTCTGACCCATGGAAAATCTGGTCAACTTCCCAGTCTCCGAATCTGACCTCATTTCTTCCGCTATCATGTCTTCCGATCTTTCTCTCAATTTATTCTCTCTCTGCTTAATTACCACAGGAAATATACAGTTCGATTCATTCCATCTCAAACATGACAACGGATCAGGGACTCAATAGGAAGCGTTTTCGGCAATTGGACTTTTCGCCGCAGAGAACACGATTCTCTACAATCGGACTGATTGGGCGACGACTTGTTTCAACTCTGCCAAGAAGGTCGAAGCCGATAAAAGAATAATTCGAGTGGGCGCCGATTGAGCTCTGGAAAAATTGCCTGCTCGTAGACTGATACGGTACGCGATAACTTGCGGAGTGGAACAGGAATCGTCTGGAGATAACCGGCACGGTACCTAAGGCATTGCGGTTTAGTGGGTTGAAAGGACGGGCGATGCAAGAGTGTTGTGCGTGAATACATAAACCAATCCCTGTTTAGCGATCTGCTAGGGATGCAGAGCAAGAGATGCTTCAACAGGATAGGGTGATCACGATTCCTTTCCTTTCGCTGAGTTTGAGGTCAAGACCGATTGTGCTGGATCTGCGGTGCGCCGCGGCGAGGCTGCATAGTGGAACGCAATTACTGTTGATGCTGATCATGATGTTGATGACAACGACAACGACAACGACTAAGATATTATTAGAATTCAATATTCTTACGCGATGATGATGTTTTTGTACAACCATTTTCTTTTTGTGGCTTTTAATATTACAGATTCTTCCCCTTTTTATCCTTACTTTGTAATGATGTGTGTAGTATATCAATATTGGATGTAAAAATGATATATAATTGATTGAGGCTTTGTTAGTGGCAGATTTTGAGATTGGGGTTTCTCAGCCACAATCAGATACACAAGAATAATGCTTTGCTTTCCGCCCCTTCCATTAGACCACCGGCCACCGGCCCACCAGGCAGCAGCAGCAAGAAGCGTAAACCAAACGGTGAAGTGATAAACATGGAATTAAGAATCGGCGACTTAGTCCACAAATGCGACTAGTAATCTCCCGAATATGGGAATTAATTGGCCACCACAAATTCCCTCTTTAAAAAAGATTCTCCACTCTGCTACATATGATCTCCGATAATGACACGTGTGGTGATTCGCAGACGGTCGGCTAAACATAATCTATCTACTCAAGTATGAACACAAATGCACAAATCATTCATTGTGAATGATTGATATTTTAAACAACAGAATTTCGATTCCAGTTTCAAATTCAACATTTTCACCCATTCTTTGGCTTAATTTTTTATTTTCATTAGGATTTGTAACATAATCATTAATAAGTTCAGTCTCTTCTCTACATAAGCTAGGACCTAACGACTCAAGATAATAGTCAAAACGAAGGTGACCGCCAAATTTGATCGTCCAAATCGGAGCTCTGTAGGTCCGGATATCCCCGAAACAAGCTTTTCCCGTTTTTGGTCAACTTCGTCGCTTTCCGTCCATTTTCTTGAGTCATGTCTTAAAGGTTAGTTGTTGGGTTTTCAATTTCAAATCTTTTGACATGTTGATTGTTGAATTTCGACGAGTTTAATTCCGGTCTACCTCGTTTTTGCGTGGCTGCTGTTTCGGTGTAATTTTTTCTGAACTGATTGAGGTTAGATGATCTAGATTGCTCTAGGAGTGTCGTGCCGTGAATTTGAAAGAACTTGAGTAGCCACTCCGGTATCCTTTTGATCTTTTTGTTGTTTTTGTTTTGTAGGAACTTGAGTAGCCACTCCGCTCTGCTCCGGACGCTTCTTGTTCATCCACTACACCGACCATCTCATTCCAGGTTCTTCGTATCTCTATACTCTAGTTTAGTCCTGTGAGGACACAAAACCGTTTAAGTGTGGGGTAGGGTGCTAGATTCTTTGCATGATCTTGCTGGATTTTCTATGATTCTGTGGTTCAATTTTAAAATTTCTCTAGCATAGAATTGCTCAATTCTTGACTTTTGATGTTAAATTGACTTCAATTTTGAACAATGACGTCTAGATTGTTCCACTTAGAACCTGTAACCAACGTGTTGGCACTGATATCAAATGAGTCTAGGTCAGAACAGATCATAAATCACTCTTGTAGTTGAAACTTGAATCAATTAAACTGATTGACTTGTTAATAACAAAGCTCGATAACACCGTTCTAAGATGATAAATGCTAGCTTCTTCCATGTTTTTCACTCCATATTTGATCACCTGTGATTGTGGCTTGAGATTAGACGGAAATCCAATTCGAAATCTTGTGTAAAAAGTTATAACTAGCTAGGATCAAATGGCTAAATTGTTAAATCTAGCAATAAAGTTGTGCAAATCAATGCTAAGTTCTTTAAAGTGCTGAAAATAAAGCTAGGCAAGCCCAACACCTAAGTGAAGTGTTCGGATTGAGCACTAGCATAGGCACAAATACTGTGAGCTAGGCAGGTCCAACACCTAAGTAAAGTGTTTGGTATCGAGCACTAGTATGCAGTAAATAAATTGAAGGAAGAAGCTGAAACTTGAAATAAATTGTTGTTTCCTAGCTAGAACATGTAACGTACAGATCTAGAGGCGGATGAAGTCGAGTCGATAGCCACGTCACTTTTCCTACCTCCACATCCACATCATGGCTAGAGCTTAAAGTCTTTTTGATTAGAATTGATGTTATCGTAGTCGGTTAATTATAATTAATTGTTTTGCCAAGAAACGAGCTTTGTTAAAACTACTACTTGAAGTGTGCGGAAGTTAATGAGATCAAAACTTGTTTGGTTGATGTTCTTGCATGTGTAGGTCACCTTTTCTACGTGGAACAGTCTAAACCAAATCGTTAGAATTGAATCTCAGTTTAATCTCGTGTCATTTGTGAATTTGAGTGTGTTCTAGTTCAGTTTGCTTGAGGACAAGCAAAAGCTTAAGTGTGGGGTATTTTGATGACACTTGATTTGACGTGATTTGCAGCCTCATTTAAGCGACATTTCCTTGCTTGAAACGTGGTTTTAGGGGTAAAATAGCGAATATCACTCAACTACCCTATTTCCTACCGATCTGGTTACTTTGGCCCTTTTTGGGTCTATTTAATGGTTTTTTAGTATTTTTGTGATAGCACAGGCTTTTGCCATCATTTACGTAGCCACGGACGTGTTTAAGAGCTCAAGGAGCGAACCGAAATCGAACCAGAAATCAAACCAAAGTCAGAACCGAAATTCCAACTGCCAGTACAAGGTTTTCGGCGAAAACTCCTTAAGTTTTCGCCGAAAATATCTTAAGAAACTCACAGGCGAAGTCAGCTGATTTACACTGAAGTTTTCGCCATAAATCCTAGAAGAAATTCATCGAAGATCTAGCTGAAGTTCTCGGCGAAAACTATTTAAGTTTTCGCCGAAATGTTATGAAGAAATCGACAGAAGGCTTTGAACTAAAGTTTTCAGCGAAAACTTTATAAGTTTTCGCCGAAAAGTTCCTTATTTTCAGAAGCAGAGTCGGCAAACCCTAATGACTCCTATTTAAACAGAGCAGCCGCCAGCCAGAAGGGGACGGCGATTTTATTCATATTTTCACACAATCAAATCAGACTTTTGAGAGTCAGCCAACTCTAGGGTCGATAGATAGAGTTTAGAGAGTTCGAAGATCCGTGGAGAGATCGTGACGCCATCCTTCCACCTCGGAGAGCTCGGAGCTTAAAGTTGAAGATCCAGGAGATCGAAGCTTCACCGGAGTCGTCAGAATTAGGTTTTTCAGTTCTTATCTGTTCTTCCTCTGTATGATGATTTCCTTTGTTGCCTTTGATTCTTCTGTTATCGTTATGAGTAGCTAAACTTGTAGAGCTTAGATTAGATGAACCCTAAGTGACCCAGGACCTTAAAGCGGTCACGGATTGGCGGTAATTAGATTCGAAGTTCAATCAGTTTCTCTTTGCATGGTTGTTTTGTTCTTCATTGTTTATGTTTCTCTTCTGGTTGGTCGCCTAGATTAGGTTTATGCAAGTTAGGGTTAGTCGCCAGATTTTGTCGTTAGACATAGGCACTAGACAGTTCCCTGCTTTGGCACATAAACTTGTCTTCCTTGATCACCTAGTTTAGATTCTTGTTAAGCTGAGGATAGAAGCGAACACTCGCCTCTCTTTAAAACATCAATTCAACCAATTAACCTATTCATTGGAGTGTGCCTTTCGTAGGAACCAGTTAGGGTTAATCCATTGCAAGAGTAACTCATAAATCGTTAGTAATTCCACCAGTTAGTTTAGTCGTCGCGAGAGGTGACCGTACCCGGGCGACTAATTAATCTTGGTAGATAGATCGGATAGAGCGAACGTTCACCAGTCTTAAACCTAAGGGTCAGGAGTTATGGTGGTGTATAGAAACCGATCGAAATAGAATTGAAAACTGCTGGTCTTGTGATCGTCAATGCTTTGGTAATCTAAGGGGATTCGAAATCTAGCTCGTCTATCTTCTCGTTAGTCAACCTTTTAATTTTTCTATCTTTTATTTTCTTGCTTTATTAGATTAGAAGTCGTGAAACTCACACCACGCACAACCTGTTTAAACATGAGTAATTTGCCAACATATTTTAGTAGACAAGAAGAAGAGACCTCGAGTAGAGATTACAAGTAAGGTTGCCAAATCCTATATACAATCCAACATGGATCGTTGATCTAGAGTTGACACGTGGCACCTTGAACCGAGACGATATAACTAAGAGGTCAATTCCAATAGTGAATGCACTTGATACTATTCTACCTACCAACATCCTGCTCGTACACAATACTCATGCCCCTGAGGACTAACACTCAATACATCTCTATCTCGTATTCCCTATATTACTGTCTCCTCCCGACCTTTAACCATTATTGTCATCTTTCTGTAATAACACTTTGCAAGGTAACACAAATGACATAAAAACACATAGTTGCGCTAAACCAAATCCACATGAGAGGGAGGGATAACACTTCTAGAAGAAAAAAAAAATATTTTAAATAATTGAAAGTATTTTCTTATTAATGTGTAAATATACTAAACTCACAATTCATGATTTATATTAAGGTATGGATTTATAATCTTCTCAAAGGTATAAGTATAACAGAATGTTCATTTTAATGGGTGCGATTGGTGTATTATTATTGCATTAAAGAAAAAAGCCAACAAGAGAAGACCTAACAAATATGAAAGGTGGAGAGATAACATGAAAAATACGTGTTATATAATTGACGGTTCTATAAATTACATGTTTGTCCTCGTGATTATTTGGAGTAACAAAAAATACGTGTTTGTCCTCGTGACTATTGAGAGGTAATTCAGGATCATACGTGTTATATAATTGGAGGTTCTATTACTTGAACAACTAACCATTTGAAAGCTCCAAGTGGGACAACATCTTCATGGCGAAGATCAAGTTTGTCATCATAATTCTTGCGAGGTAATTGATCAGGGTCATACATGTCATATAATTGACGACTCTATTATTTGAACCACTAACCATTCAACATCTTTTAGGAGAAATATTTATTCTATAATGATTCCGCCCAAGTTAGAAATGATATATGAGGCTTAGAGGTGAGAGAGAACCAACTAAACATTTTCTTCAATGTTCATTTGCAAGACACTAGCCGGAAAACAACAACTACATGGATTCTATTTTTTTGATACCAAGTACATGCATTATAGCTAAATATGGTGTCTCGCTCCGATCGAATTACATGAGACGAAGTAAATAGCCTATATGAATCAAAACAAAATCTCTCCCTCTCTCTATTATTAGAGTATGATCCCATCTATCAAGTGTGCCACGAGTGGTAAGGACATTCTATCTATTGTTAAGGAGACTCTTTCTCGTTAGTAACGAATTCCCTCGCTTGAAGGTAAACTATCTCACAATCCTTCGTGAAACACAACTACAACAAACTTGAAAACATAAGGTGAATAAGTCGCTTTCTTCAGACTCAACAATAAAGTCATCTGCAACTATAACTACGTGTACGAATCAAAAGACTGAAACTCGTTCTAGAGCAGATACCAGAGAGAAGATTAATCATTTTTTCAGCAACCATCTATGGCCCATTAGCCGAACCAATCTCAATCCTTTATTTTAATTAAAAATCCTAATTTTCTAATTAGAACTTTAACATTTAGTGACATAATTAATTGGTGGATAATTATTAAAAAGAGTAGTTGTCTGAATCTGTTTTTGAGAACATTTCAATGGCTGTCTCCAACGTAAGATTGATCTCAACCCTTAATCTAATCTAATAGTTATCAGTTTTTTTTCCTTCCAAGTTCTTCATCTCGTATAAATGAGATATCTTTTTGGCCAACTATTATTTTGGATGAAGAACAAGTTGACCGGTGAGAGATCCTAATTTTCAAGACGTCGTTTATGTTTGGCAGCTTCACCAGTGATGACATACTGAATTTTTTAGTCTATACAATCTATAAAAACTCCATAGAGAGTATATGCCATGTACAAGTTGTACAATGTCATACAAAGTGTACAAATTTCATACATAGTGTATACAATTTTTATGAACTATTTACAATCCTACCGTTTGAAAAAAAATTATTAAAATAAATATAGAGTGTACCACTCCTGTACAAACTGTATAAAAATAAATAACCAGTGTACAACTATCGTGCAAAAAGTGTAGATTTTGGTATACAACTTCTACAAATATCAGTACGATGTGTATATAATTTGTATAGACCGCATACAAACTGGCCGACGAGAAATTTGTCAAGAAAAGTATTTTTTTTAAGAATTTTTTTAAGAATTTTTTTCATGAATCATAGATCTAACTACAATCACGTGGGTGAATAAATTTTTGCCAATGAAAAATCGTGTCATCGGAAAATTCGTCGAAGAATGTTTTGGTGATATGAGATAGGAGGAAACTTCAATAAACTAAAATAACTTAGAGTTAAAAACATAGGACTCAGACCACAATATTAAACAATTAAATTCTAACTGTGTGATCATTATTGTTGTCACCGATATAGGGAAATAATTCCTTGTCACTGGAATCAGAGTTGTAGCTATCCCACCAAATAGGGAGTAGTAGTTACCAAAATAATTTTAAATTAATTATCATTAAATTTAGTTACCAGAATCATTTTAATTAATTATTATAAATGAGTTAATTGCTGGAGAATATTACTTAGAATTTAAATTCACATTTTAGCTATATTAGCGCAAGCAATTTATTTTAGTGTAGACATACTTGTTATAGTGCATGTATATTTGTCGTTCGCATTACCTGTCATAATGTAGGAAATTCAAGTCTAATTCATTTTTGCCGCTTGCACTACCTTATGACTTTGTCAAGTTCCTCCTGATAATGTTCATCGAATCGAGCCTTCTCACCACCCAGAAAATATGCGACTCCTCCATTGGTACGTCACTAGGATCTTTCTCCCCAGATCCTTTGACCTTGACCTCGTCACACCAATTGACGAGTGGATCATCCCCAGACCTCAGTGTTCTTCGTCAATCTTCTCTTAGTCGGCCTCATCTCATGCTCTATCAACTAATTCATGCTACCTCTCCAAGTTATCGTGGAAAACTTCCCTTTGCTACTATCATCACTGCCCTCTTGTACCATGCCAGTGGGGAAATGACAAATCTTGTCCTCCAGTTCAATCGTCGTGCTCTTCGTCCCCAGCACATCCTTCGAAAAGTTTGGTCGACTCGTGCTCCGGTTCAACCTGCACCAGGAGGAGAAGCCTCTAGCGGGAAGACATGTATCTCTTCTTCAATTGCTCTTGCTGCCTTTCCTCTTGCTGATTACTATTGTGAAGCACATGCAGTCGCGAACAAATTTGATATCTTCAAGGCGCTTGTCAAGCAGAAAAGAGGAGATGACCAGTTAGCAGACATGGCTGATCTGAACGCAGCAGAGTTCCGAGTCCTTGCCAAAGACAAAATGATCAAGAAATTGAACAAGAAGATCAAGGGGATGGTGGACATGTTGCAAGGAAGAATGGATTGGTACATGGTTGATCTGGAGAAAGTCAATTTTGGAGATTCTCATCTGGCACAGGAAGTCAAGAAGAATCTGATTTCAATCTGGACAACGAGCCAAGCATGTCTGACTTCGAGGAAGATCCCTCCTTTGACTTCTAAGAATGTTCTCTCTGAATCTCTCGACAACTTTTGTCTTCCTTCTCAGACTCTCTCCTCTTTCTCCTTATACTCTTAACTCGCCTGTTGGACTCTTAGTTTCTCCTCTCCCCATCTTTTTTACATTCTCTACTAGGAACTCTTGAATGTTTAAAAAGGACAATGTTTTGTTTTTTTGTTGATGCTTTATCTCAGAGGGAGACTATTGTCTTCAGCTAACGTTATTTGGTTGCAGGGCTTGAACTCAGGGGGAGATTGTTGGGCGCAAGTTCATTGTCCTTAAAGACTCACGATCTGTGCATCAAAAGTTTCCTTTGTAGTATTTCTTTCTTGCTCTTTCCTTTTCTTCAGGACAAGTAATTTTGGATACAAATCAATCAACCATGAATTCCATAATTTTCTCGAACAGATACCTTGGAGACCTATATAAGGAGAATCACTGAAGCAACCTGAGGTTACGACTGTGGAGTGTTACAGTTGGTATCTTGGCTTGCTCTGTTTGCTGGTGAGGTGAAAAACAGAGTTTGTAAACTCAAGCAGTGTTAGTTTGAGGGTTGTGAGTGTTAAACATGATAAATGTGTCTCTCCCAAGCTTGCTTGGGCATGGAGTAGGGTTAACCACAAACCACGTAAAATCCTTTGTGTCCTTTACGTTTTTTCTCTTGCCATTCATCACTCATCATCGTTCTTTCGTCATTTTTGCTCATCTCCGTTTAATGGTCAGTTTATCCAACTGATGTTAATGGGATGAGTCTGTACTCTTCACTCAACAGGCTTGAGTCACCTAGTTGACTAAGCCCAAACGGAAAAGCGCATAATTCTACTCCATTTGGTGTTTGTCTTGACAAGATCATTATCGATCTAAAATCAGGGCAACGATCCCAATTTTCTCTCAACTCTATCGTGTTATTCAATTCTTTCTCCAATAAAAAAATTCTTAATTGTTTACTAATCTACGATTTCAAAAATAACTACATAAAACATCCAAATATGTTTAATAGTGTCAATTTTGGATAAAAAACATACAGATAAGTAAACGCACACCAAAGCCCCCACTCAATTATGAAAAAAATTACCACAAAAATGTCGCCTAAAAAGGGACTAATAACACCAATAATTAGGTGTCTCATTCCACTTCGTTGGATCGGGTGGAGTAGTAGAATGGCTTGATTGGGTCATCAAGATCTAACTCTCCTCAGTCTCACACTTAGTTCATCTAGTTGAAAGAAGAATTAGAATAAAAGGACCTCGTAATGGATATTGGAAGGTAGTAAGATATGTATCAAAATACTTGAAAGTTTTTCTTCACACATAGTTAAATTTGATAAGGGTTAAGATATCAGTTAGTTTTAATTAGATATTATTTGTATTTATCCTTTATATTATTTCCTTCAATATTTGTAACTCTTGTTTCTATAAATACAATTACATATGCACACGGTTGGGTGTGGGTAAATATTCCAACCAATTCTACATGGTAATCAGAGCCTCTCAATAATTCTTTTTTTTCGGCAAACCCTAGCCGACCTTTTTCCAAGCCATCATGGCCGCCGCACCTACCTCAAACCAGCTTCCTTCCCCGCCGGCTCAGCTCGCTGTCAAGCTGGACGCCACCAACTATGTGGTGTGGTAACTCCAAATCGAACCTTTTCTTGCCGGCTATGATCTTGCTGGCCATGTTGATGGCACAACAACTGCGCCGGAGCGCACGACTGCTGAAGGAGGGATAAACCCTGCCTACACCAAGTGGTATCGTCAAGACCAACTTATTTTGGGTTGGCTGATTAACTCCCTATCCCCGTCCGTGATTCATATGTTGGTTGGCATAACAACGGCTCGTGATGCGTGGTGTGCTCTTGCGACGGCGTTCGGCACCGGGAGTCCGTCGCTTGCTCGATCCCTTAGGTCACAACTCCAAGCTTTACGCCTTTCTACTGATTCAATTGCAATTTATTTACAGAAAGCGAAGGGTATAGCAGACCGTCTCCAGGCTCTTGGCCAACTCGTCAAAGATGGAGAGCTCGTTGAACAAGTGTGTCGCGGTCTGCCAGATGCTTATCGTCCTCTGATTCGCTCGGTTCGGAATCGGACTGATGAGATCACCTTCCTCGAACTACATGGACTGCTGCTGTCCGAAGAAACTGACTTGGCTATGGAAGACGCCGCCGCCACTCTGACTGCTCAAGCAAACTATACTGCGCCGGCGCAACCTGATCGTGGTCGTTACCGCCGGAGCCGACCTCGGCAGACGTACACCCCGCCGTCCAGCCGTGGTGGATATCCTGCCCCCACCTATTACACCCGACCGCCCACTCAAACACACCAAACCCGACCACCATCTACCCAGCCGCCGCCCTATCACCAAAACCCTAGCCGCCCCCTTATTTGTTTTAACTGTAATGGGTACGGGCACCATTACAAAATGTGCCTGTCCTCGAGATCCAATCAACCACAGCCCCAAGCCCACTACACGACCTCTCCAACCCAGCCAAACCAACCCGCTTGGATGCTTGACTCAGGGGCCACACACCACCTTACCAATGACCTGTCCAACCTAGCTCTGCACACTGAGTACCGGGGCACGGAGCAAGTTCAGCTGAGCGATGGTAATCTCGTTCCCATCTCACACTCTGGTTCTTCTAGTTTCTTTTTCAATGGCTCAAAAGTTAATCTTGATGATATGTTAGTTGTTCCGGCGGCATGTCAAAACTTGTTATCTATAAGTGCGTTAACCCGTGATAACAATCTTGCTATCTTCTTTTATCGGCAATGGGTCTATATACAGGACTTGGACAGCCGGAGGACCATCTACCAAGGCCAGAGTAAAAATGGGTTGTACACCATTCCATTGTCGCTTCTGCATTGGTTTAAACCAAGGGTGAACTCGGCGACTCTAACGACGTGGCACAAACGGTTAGGGCATGCTAACATGGAGAATGTGAAGCGGACACTTAGACTTTCGGATATTGCTTTTTCTAATAAGCGTCTAACGCATATTTGTCAGGATTGTTGTGTTGGGAAGATGCATAAACTTCCTTTCTCTTTATCTCATTATCGTGCTTCAGGACCACTTGATTTGATATGCAGTGATGTTTGGGGACCCTCACCGGTTGATTCAGTAGGAAATCAATGATATTATATTCTTTTTTATGATCATTATAGCAAGTACAGCTGGATATATTTTGTGCGCTATAGATCTGACCTACTTTCGGTGTTTAAAAAGTTTCGTGCCATGGTTGAGAACTATTTTGGTCGCCCTATACGTTCATTTCGTGCAGATTGGGGAGGTGAATATCAGAAGCTCGCACAACATCTAGTAGACGAAGGAATCATATTTCAGAGCTCCTGCCCGCACACACCAGAGCAAAACGGATGCTCCGAAAGGAAACACCGACACATAACGGAGTTAGGTCGCACTCTCATTCACGGAGCCAAAATACCATTACAATATTGGGTATATGCATTCAAAGCAGCCGTGTACATAATCAACCGGCTGCCCACTGCCACACTCGACCAAGACACGCCCTTTCATGCATTATTTGGGGTTCAACCAGATTATACTAAGCTACGAGTCTTCGGATGTCTATGTTACCCGTGGTTGAAGCCGTATGCTTCTCATAAGCTCGATCCAAAGTCGGCGCCTAGTGTGTTTCTTGGATACAGTTTGCAACACAAAGGATATTATTGTTTGAGCTTGTCAACTTATAAGATACACATCTCTCGCCATGTGATTTTTGACGAATCTACTTTTCCCTTTCAGGTGCCCACGGTACTCACGTCCGCCCCAACGCCAACTCAAACCATTGACTTCGCCGCCCCGCTCCCGACGCCATTACTTCTTCTTACCTGTCCACCCGCCGCCCCAATCGATCCACAACCAGCCATTCCAACCCTACCATCCCCAACCACAGTTCCCACCACGGCTGCCACAACTTCACGCCACCAGATGGTGACACGGTCGCAGACAAGAAATTTGAAACCCCGCACGTTCACAGCTCAGCTGCATTCCCTTGAGAGTGAACCGACCTATTTCACTCAGGCGTACCCGGTTGAGCATTGGCGACGAGCAATGCACGAAGAATTCAATGCTCTTCTTCACAACAACACCTGGACGTTGGAGCTACCGTCACCAGAAAAATAACCGATTGGCAGCAAATGGGTGTTCAAGATAAAGCGGAACCCTGATGGCGCTATCTCTCGCTATAAAGCTCGCTTGGTTGCCAAGGGCTATCACCAGAAGGAAGGGATCGACTACTCCGAGACATTTAGCCCGGTAATCAAACCTGCTACGATCAGACTCCTTTTGTCAATTGCTATTTCTAAAAATTTGGTAATTAATCAATTGGATGTCTCTAACGCCTTCTTGCATGGAACGTTGGACGAGGTTGTCTACATGGTACAACCTCCGGGTTTCGTTGACGCAACAAGACCGAATCATGTCTGTCGTCTTCACAAATCACTCTACGGCCTCAAATAAGCTCCACGTGCATGGTTTGCATGCCTTCGAGACGCGTTGCTCCATCTGGGATTTACCGGTTCGAAAATTGATCACTCATTATTCTATCGTACTAACCCCTCACCTGTGTATGTGCTGGTATACGTAGATGATATCATTATTACGGGAGCCTCGACGGACGATGTCAGAAGCATCATCACAAGTCTCGCCACTCGATTCCAGCTCAAGGATTTGGGCCGCCTGAGCTACTTCTTGGGAGTTGAAGTCCAGCGCACAGACTCGACTCTTCACTTGTCCCAAGGAAAGTACATTGCCGATTTACTCACCAAGGCGGGCCTCCAAACAGCCAACCGGTCGCAACCCCATACCACACGCCAAAGCATGCCCAGGATGAGCTGTTCGACCGTCCAACTGATTTCCGCCAACTCCTCGGCGGATTACAATATTTACAGATCACAAGGCCGGATATATCCTTTGCGGTTAACCGCCTATCTCAGACCATGCATTCTCCATCTGTTGGTGATTGGACGCAGCTGAAACGAGTCCTTCGTTACTTGAAAGGAACTCCGACCCATGGTATAACTCTCTACCGCCACTCTTCTCATAACTTGTCGGTTTTTACAGATGCGGATTGGGCGGGTGACACTGTTGACAGACGTTCCACAAGTGCCTACGTCACTTACCTCGGGCCAAACATCATCTCCTGGTCAAGTCGGAAACAGCGAACGGTATCACGATCCTCCACCGAGGCGGAGTACCGAGCTCTAGCCACTGCCTCCTCTGAGATACTATGGTTGGCATCGCTCCTAAATGAAATCGGGTTTCCCGCACAGCAGCCGCCGACTGTCTGGTGTGATAATATAGGTGCCACGTATCTGTCCCGTAATTCGTTTTTCATTCGAGGTCCAAACACTTGGAAATTGATTTCCACTTTGTTCGTGAAAGGGTGGCGAGCAAACACCTGCATGTTGCATACATTTCTACTAAGGATCAGATTGCAGACGCCCTTACCAAGCCACTTGCAGCTCCACGGTTCTCTTCTCTTCGACTCAAGCTCAATGTCGCTCCGGCCATTGGCTTGCGGGAGGGTGATAAGGGTTAAGATATCAGTTAGTTTTAATTAGATATTATTTGTATTTATCCTTGTATATTATTTCCTTCTATATCTGTCACTCTTGTTTCTATAAATACAATTACATATGCACACGGTTGGGTGTGGGTAAATATTCCAACCAATTCTACAAAATTGTCTAAAGGTAGAATTTAATGACTTTGGTAAAACAATTAGACAAGGTGCTAAGAAATCATCAAAAACCTCTTCATAATATTCACGGAAGACATGTACATTATAATAACACATGGTGTCTAAATTGTTTATGATAAGCTAGAAATCCTAGTTTTATCATTGGAAAATAATTAGGCAAGTGTTTTCATGAATGTAAAAGTGTCATTAAAACATAGTCAGAATTGCTTGTAGTACACTAAGACCACTTAATTTATACCATAGAAGATCAATTATATTGATATTTTAGATTAGTAAAAAAATTTGTAAGTGGTGCTCAGTAAGCTTAGTTCTACTAGTAATGAGCAATTGGACAGTTAAATTAATTAGTTATACAATTCGAAACACTAAGTTTTAGTGATGAATATTTGTAATAATTTTAATTTATCGGACAAATGCTTGGACTTATTTAGGTGAAACCATGAAATCATGTTCGGTTATGATGAAAGTTATATTTTGGTTTTAGAAGATCTTAAGGTTGCAAGATAAATACCAAGATAAAAGGATTATTCTAAAAGTGGTAATAGGTTGTTGCTTGGGGAGGTGAAAGTTTAGTTGGTACATGGCATCAGAGGCTTTATTTAGTTGGAGACTATGGTGAAAGTTTCCTAGTTTTCAATTGGATGGCCAGTCTCATCATATCTATACATGGGTTTGGGGGGGGGGGGGGGGTTACACTCCCTACAAAATTCTTCTACTAAGAGCACCCGTGACAGTGGTTTTCACAAGGCTGCTTCAGTGACATCCATATGATGAGTAATGTTGAACTGCAGTAAAACCCCCTCCGCATTCATCATCTCTTGCGTGTGTATGTGTGGGGAGGGGGGCTTCTACTGTAGAGTTCTACTTTGTAAGGAGTGATTTCACCTTTTATCAAGATCAGCATTCTAACATTGATCTCGGTCATCTACTTAGTGGTATCAAACATTGTCAACATGTGACCGCTTTATGGTTCGGAATTAGCCCTAACATGGATAAAATGTTGTTGAAAGTCACCACTAGTTGAGTGAATTCAACACCATTTCTTGGCATCAGGGGTTGATAGGCTAGGGGTCTTAGGATCAAAGTAAAAGATGGAGTACGACAATCTGTCACCATTAGGTTCTTCACAATTTCCTCTACAAATTTATCATTCTAATTCACTAGAGCACCAAACTGTCCGACAGCTAGATTTGGCATTGGGATGTCTACACATCCCGTATTGGGGTTCTCTCCTGTCATTTCCGATTATTGTTTCTCTGTAGTCTCTATGGTTAGTTGTGCAGTCTAGAAACTGTATCGAGTTAAGTATTGGTACCGTAAACTGCAAAAATAGAAATCAACAAGCAAACATGCAAAGACACAAGGAGTAATCTGAGTCAATCGACTTCACGATTTGTCCTTAAGAATTGTTATTCCCCTCTACATCACCCAAGCTTAACGGAATCAATTCTCTCATGATAAAATGGATTTACCTCACAAGCGTAGAGGTACTTCAAACACGAGTGACCGACGAACACAATGAAGGTCACAAATCACACGACATGATTTCAATTTCGTTCAAAGAGTGAATGTAAAAAAGCTTTTGTGCAGAGAAAGAGTTGAGAGAGGGGAAAAATTCAGTGGAAGCAAAGTGAAAGGACTGATCTGTATTTATAGTAAATGAAGGGGTTCCTTCTGAACAGACACAACTGTTCAGGTGGCAGTTCGACAGTTGGCCAGTTTGAACTGAACAATGTCAGTTCGAGCATGAACTAGTTTAAAACCGATTTCGGTTTGGATTTAAACCGCAGATTCTAGATGACTTTTTGGTCAAACCAAAGCATAGAGGTACTTCAAACACGAGTGACCGACGAACACAATGAAGGGCACAAATCACACTACTCGATTTCAATTTCGTTCAAAGAGTGAATGTAAAAAAGCTTTTGTACAGAGAAAGAGTTGAGAGAGGGGAAAAATTCAGTGGAAGCAAAGTGCAAGGACTGATCTGTATTTATAGTAAATGAAGGGGTTCCTTCTGAACAGACACAACTGTTCAGGTGGCAGTTCGGCAGTTGGCCAGTTTGAACTGAACAATGTCAGTTCGCGCATGAACTAGTTTAAAACCCAGTTTCGGTTTGGATTTAAACCGCAGATTCTAGATGACTTTTTGGTCAAACCAAAGCGTCTGGGTCGCAAAAGAATTGAATCAAATCAAATATTTTAACCAAATCCGAATCCGAGGCCGAGGCGACGACGACGGCGCGAGGGCCAATCACCACCTCAACCCTTTTGCCAACCTTAGTAGGCTTGAACTCTTATATCTAGCTCTACTTTCACATCAATTAGCTATGTTGAATTAAATGCCCCTTAGCTCATTCCTTCATTCACACCTCAAATCCCCAACATTTAGCGCTCTATATAGCACTAATAGATCCACCGAATTGGATTGGGTGGAGCAATATAGAATGGCTCGAATGGAGAGTTGGGTCATCAAGTATAGTCATTTACCTAGAAATCCAATATGTCTTTTATGCTCAACCCGTAGGTGCAACGTGACCCAACTATGGTTGCGGGGTTAGGGGACTCGACTTGGGTGGCCAGAGATTCCCTATCAATACAAGTTGATTCCTCGATGCACTGGTAGATCTTACTAGGCTGACCGCACGCTTGTTGGGTAGACCATGCATGCTCATATCGAATAATTAGTTGCGTTCTTAAACTGGTCCGATCAAAGTTGTGACTGAGGAGATAGAATATACAGATACAAGTAGTAAGAGATACTATCAATATTATATTCATATTATTTATTTTATTGATAAATCTCTTTTAAGAAAATATTATATTTACTACTAATTCATATTCTATAGCTACCAAAACAGATTTGGTTTTGTAGAAAAGCTAATTAGTTGTAATTAATTAAAATATAATTAAAACAATTATACTATTATTTTGGTTTTTTATACTATTGACCAAAAAATATATTATTTTGGTTTTTTATAATTATTATAGTGATATTATTTTCCTTTGTTTGTTGAAATAAGTATTTCATTTTTATAAAATAAATAATTATTTTTTTCGTGAGTATTTCGTTTAAATTCTTTATTTATCACTAATAATCTTAGGCATTGGATTTATTGTTTAATCTAGCTGATTTGTATATGGGAAAGCTTCAAATATTTATATCAAATTGGATTTGGCCAAGTATGCTATACACTTAATTAGTTTGTCTTGTCTTGTTAAGTAATTGTATATTATATTTACACAAAAAATTATGTATTGGATTTATTGCCGAACCGATAATTTGTATATGGGAAAAAATTCAAATTTTATATCAAATTAGATTTGGCCAAGTATGTCATGCACTTAATTAGTTTTACTTTCTTTGCTTACGGAATTATATATTATATTCTGTTCCAGCCTCGTCGCCTGGCCCAATAATGGAAGCCCAAGCCTGTTGGTCTTCCGGGGGTGGTGTACCTCGTAAGTAATGAAGGGGGTAGTTAGTTCAAGGGAAAGGGGGGCGATCAGTTCAAGGAATGGGAAGGGAAGCGAGTAACGTACCGCAGAGCGTTTTGTCCGCTGGGTAAAAGTGTTGTCCCCCGGTTAATGGGGTGTACGGGGGGTATTTATAGTACCCCTGTCTTGGTCGCCAAGGTTGAATCTTGGCCACTCGTTTGTAGCCTCCGTAGGATGTTGACACGTGTTCGTCTTGCCTTGGAACCCTAAGAGCTGCCGAGACTGGGTCGTCGCTTTGGGCCTCTCTTTACTTCCTGGGCTTGCTTGCTTAGCCCATCTGAGCTGTCGCCTAGGCCCAACTTCTCAGCACTAGCGGCTGTGTCCAGGACGCCGTGTGGGCCGCCATGTGGGCCCTTGGATTCCGCCGGGCTGGGCCCATCAATTGCCCCCAAGCCCTTAGTCGAGCTTTGCTTGGCTGAGGGCTTACTCATAGTTCGGACCGCTTGCCTTTTGGTCGCCGTAGGAGGACCCATCAATTGCCCCCAAGCCCTTAGTCGAGCTTCGTTTGGCTGAGGGCTTTTGGCTGCTTGTGCCATGTCGCTTTGCCGCCCCTGTTTTCCTTCGTCGCCTTGGTTTCTTAGCTTTCGGTTCTTTGTTAGATCGCCCTTGTTTTCGTGTCTTATATCGCCTTCAATCCTTTATCGCTACTGCCAACCACACCTGACTTCCGTTTCTCATGTTCTCTTCCCTCTCTCAGGTCATTGTGGTCTTTTATTCTCTAGCGTGCTGGGGAAGTTGGGGAAATCGGGGCATTTCAGTAATTGCCCAAAAGTCATCATTACCTTATCCTTCCAGACGTCATCTCAACCGCGCGTGCCCCCAATGAAATGTCGCGACGGTTCCGTTTCCCGCCAGCACATCCCATCAGCCGCGCGTGCTCCCCACTCATCCACCACGACGGTTCCGTTTCCCGCCTACTGGACTTCCTATATAAACCCTATTCTTACTGTCTTCCTCCTTTTTTTACTCCTTCTCTGCTGTCTCACTGTTTTTACTGTCCCTTTGCTTTCGACTGTTTCCTCCTTCTTCCGACAACCTCCTCCTTCTTCCGTCGATCGGAAAACGACCTTTCCTCCCCCTTTCTTCCTTTTTCAGATATCTGGAGCCCCTCGACGCCCACCTGGTACGTGCCTCAACCTTTCTCTCGTGCTGTCATTGTAGTTCTGTTCTCTGTCGTGTATTCCTCTTTCTTTTCCGCTTCTTGCCGTCTTTCTTTAACCATGGATTCCGACACCGATAGCCAGAACCAAAGTCTCTCTTATTCCGTGGGCACTGATCCTTCACCTTCTTCTTCACCCCCTCCCTCATTTTCTAGTCAGTCCCCTGAACGGGTGCCCTTAAATCCTCCACCCTTGGCCGAGAACTCTTCTTCCCATATTTCCGACGTAGCAGAGGAAACTTTTGATGAATCTCCCGCCCTTCCCTTCTAGGGTCCCCATCAAAAAGGATTCGAACGGGTCCTCCATGGGGTTGAGATTGACCTTGAGGCGACCAAGGTCACCGGGTCTTACTCCATTGGCAACTGGCAGTCTATGTGGCAGGGAGCTGCTTGTGACGAACGCACGGTCATTGGCCCGGGCTACTTTCCTTCAGGGCCAGTAGAGAGAATCGCCCGCGTTCTTCCATTTGCCATGCTGCCATCCTCCTGAGGATTCGCCGTTGCCTCCCGACTCTCTACCATTGGCAATTGCCCGCCCGGGTGGCACGGCATCTTGACCGAGGCCTTCACCAATGGACTTCGCCTTCCGCCATCATCATTCATAGTCGACTTGCTTGGATGTTTTGGCGCATCCCTTGGCGCCTTTAATGTCGGGTGCTGGGCCACGGCCTCTGCTTTTGAATGCAGCTGTGTGGCCAAAAAGATTGCTCCCACTCTTCGACTGTTTCAGCTGATTCACTATGCCAAACACACATCCAATGGCATAAGTTTTGTTCACCGGCCTGATCTCTCCCCAAAGGGTACCTATTCATCGCCTAAGCCTCGTCCTACCTGGTACCACTCTTTTTTCTACTTCCAGCCCAGCGACACAGATCGCCACTGGTCCTCGCTGCTTCCACCCTCATAATCTTCCGGCGACGTGAGTCGCTTCAACACCGAACTCGATCCTACTCCCGAGGAAACACTCCT
Source organism: Linum lewisii (assembly GCA_034768395.1). NCBI lineage: Eukaryota > Viridiplantae > Streptophyta > Magnoliopsida > Malpighiales > Linaceae > Linum > Linum lewisii. The sequence continues at coordinate 75,356,881 of CM068296.1, forward strand.
GCGACGCCGAATCCTCCTCGACTGTCATCACCTATCGACAACCTCTGGCCTAAGGACCGCTCAGGCGGGAATACGAGGAGGTAAATTTTTATGTATAGGCGACGATGACCACCTCCCCTTTTTGTTAGTGTTGTCTAACTTGTGTAATTAAGTCGCCGAAGCCAAACCCTTAAGAATACACAACCTTCTCATTACCGCCTACCTTTTCCTGCCACTTATATGTGTTTAGACCTTCTTTGTGCGTTTTTTTTACTAACCCTTGGGTTGTCTTTTTCCCAGGCGCTGTAAGCCTCGCTAGATGCCTCCTCACCACCGCCGCGCGCGGGCCTATTGGCGAGACCCGCCCTGGTCGCTCAGAGTCTGCTACCGCCGTCCCTGCCACTTCCCAGCCTCCCCTTGAAAAATCTAAGGGGAAGAGGAAAACGACCAAGACAGATGAAGGCCTTACTTCCTCAAAAAGGAAGAAGAAGGTCGGGGCTTCCAAGCCGAGGAAGAAGACGGGCGAGAGCTCCAGTCGCCTGCAGCCGCCACTCCAACCGGTGGTAGAAGTCGAGGACGATGATGTTGAAACTGAAACTCTCCTCCGCCGCTCTCGCCGCCAATCACCTCGGGCAGACAATAATCCTCCTGCGAGGGAGCCCCTTGACCAGCCTGCTGACGAGGACGCCCTTTCATATGACGACTCCTATCTCTCCACCGAGCCTATCCTTCCTCCTCTAGACCCGGCAGATCTTGAAACGGACCCTGCCGTGGAACTTGATCCCCGCCCCACAGAGCCTCCCCGCGACCATTCTCGCCCACCGGCGGTCAACATCGATCGCGCCCGTCGGGCTAACTGGTCTGAGCAGGCCAATACCGTTTTTGACCGTCCTGCTCCTGCTAGTCGGGAGGGCGAGGGGCGCTTTCACCTACCGTACTTCTCTGTTGTCCATCCGGTCGCATCCCACATAGCCCCCCGGATGGCCAGCGATATTGCTGAGGAATTTTCCCGCGGCATTTACGCGGGGGTGACCACACCCGGAGAAGGCTCGTAGATCCCAGATCTGCACGGGGCGACCTCCTGCCGGCTGCTTCAGGTATTTGTGAAATGCCTTTGCTCGTCTGTATGCTCACTTCGCTTTGTTGGTACATCCCTTTTTCTTGCCCTGCTCCCATCCAGACCATCGCCTCGCGATCCTACTGAAACCTTTACTGTTTATTGATTCTAGCGCCGAGCATATGCGGCGACTTCTACTGCCGGCTCCTTGAAGGAAAGCCTGGCCGAGGCGACTGAGCGGATCGGCCAACTGGAAGGGGTGCAAGAGGACTTACAGGCTGCGAATGAGCGCGTTGCCGCCCTTGAAGCCGAGCCGGAGGAGGCGCGCGCCAAAGTCGCCCAGGTGGAGGAGATAACCGCCGAAAGGGACAGTGCTAAAGAGCTGCTTATCGATTCTCTGGCGGCACAATCGGCGGCGGATCGCGATCTTGAGGCTGCTAAGGCTCAATATGACGAGACTGTGGCGAGAGTATGCGTGTGGTAATGCGTAGCTGTCGTAACGAGTTCTACGAGCTGTTTCCCAACAAGGGTTGGCCTGGACGGAAGATGGTGCGGGCTGTTCTTCGCGGCCTTAACCGCCACGGCTGCGGGGTTTCTGACCCAGTTGACGCTGAGGAAGAAAATTACTTCCGAGACGCCGATCGCCTGCAGCGTGAAGTGGCGGCGGCAGATGCTGAGTATATTACGGCTACTCGCCATAGTCGCGGCCTGCCTGATTTGAACCCTGATGGCTCGGAGGTTCAGCCGCCATCCTCTGACCTTGCTCCCTCGTCCAGCGGCAAAGACCTTGACTCCGCCGCTGATCCCTCAAAGACCGGCTGGAAAGACTCCAACATCAAGGACCCCTGATTCTGCTTTGATTTTTTGTTTTTACTGTTTTCTTTTCAGACAATTGACTTCATGGTCTTACTTGCTGTTGGCATTGCTCTTTTTTTTTTTATAACATTTGCCACTTAGCTTCGACTTGCGTATTCCTAGTCTTGGTCTTATATCTTGTGTCGCCCTTCTTGACTGCTTCGCCTGCTTTCATCGTTGGTTGTACGTTATACTGATAGTTTTGCTACCCTTAGGTCATACGCGGCGATTTGTTAATGCCCTTAGGTCTCATATAGCGATCTCAATGCCCTTAGGTCTTATATGATAATTTTGATGCCCTTAGGTCTTACACAGTGACTTGTTAATGCCCGTAGGTCTTACATAGCGATCTCAATGCCCTTAGGTCTTATATGATAATTTTGATGCCCTTAGGTCTTACACAGCGACTTGTTAATGCCCGTAGGTCTTACATAGCGATCTCAATGCCCTTAGGTCTTATATGATAATTTTGATGCCCTTAGGTCTTACACAGCGACTTGTTAATGCCCGTAGGTCTTACATGGCGATTTCAATGCCCTTAGGTCTTACATGATAATTTTGATGCCCTTAGGTCTTACACAGCGACTTGTTAATGCCCGTAGGTCTTACATGGCGATTTCAATGCCCTTAGGTCTTATATGATAATTTTGATGGTGAAACAGCATTTTCGGGATTAGGTAACGAGGCATCTGGTAACTTCATTAAAACCAATATTTGCTTACAAGTACTTTTTTTAATCATAATACCGCCTAAGATGCATGGAATTCCATGTTTGGAAACCTTTGTGCCATCCAGCTCCGCTAGCTTGAAGGTATTGGCCCCTATTACTCGCCATACTCTATACGGTCCCTCCCATCCAGGATTGAGCTTGGCTGCCCCGACCGCCGGCCTGAAAATTTTCCGCAGTACTAAATCATTGAGCGCGATGTGATGTGGTCGGAGCTTTAGATTATATCGCCTGGCTAGCTGTTCCTTTTCAGCGATCAGCCGCATCTGCGCTTTTTCTCTTCTTTCCTCAATCATGTCCACGTTAAGCATCAATTCTTGTTCGTTGACCTCGTCCCTGTATTCCTGTATTCGTATAGATGGGATTGAAATCTCCACCGGGAGGACCGCCTCAGTCCCATATGTCAATGTATAGGGAGTCTCGCCTGTCGCCGTTTTATAAGCCGTACGATGAGCCCATAGTACGTGATCAAGCTCCTTGACCCATACACCCTTACATCCATCCACTCTTTTCTTTAAACCTTGCAGGATAAGTTTGTTAGCCGCCTCCGCTTGTCCGTTGGCTTGTGGGTAGGCGACTGAGGCGAATCGTAGATTTATCTTTAAATCATCACAAAATTCTTTAAAGACTTGTGAGTCGAATTGAGTACCATGATCACAGATAATACTTTCTGGTATGCCGAATCTGGTGACGATACTTTTAAACGCGAACTTTTGTATCTGCTTAGCGGTGATACTTGCCACTACTTCTGCCTCAACCCACTTGGTGAAATAATCAACCGCCACGATGAGGAATTTCTTTTTTCCTGAGGCTTCTGGGAATGGGCCCAGGATATCCATCCCCCACCTCGCGAATGGCCATGGGCTGACATTCGCCTGGAGCGCTGTTGCTGGCAACTTGTGATAACTCGCGAATTCCTGACACTTGTGGCATTTCTTCACCAGGTCACCAGCCTCCTTTCTCATTGTTGGCCAATAGAAGCCCTGGTAAATTAAGTTCCTTTCTAAACTTCTCGTTCCCAAGTGAGAGCCGCACACACCTGAATGTATTTCCTCCAGAGCCCAAGCTGCATCCTCCTCTCCCAGGCATCGCAAGTATGGACCCATGGCTGACTTTCGGTACAGCTCACCCCTATTATAGTGCATCTTCCAGCTTTTCGTCGGAGTTTGGTCGCCTCTAACGGGTCGCTTGGTACAGTGTCGTTATCCAAGTATTGGATAATAGGTGTTCGCCAGTCGCTTTTCCCAATTCCGTTAATCATGTGGAAACACTGCTTCATCCTTTTTTCCTTCTCCACGTGACCATTCGCCCTTCTTCAAAATCTGTCGCCGTTGCTAATTTCGACAATGCATCCGCGTGGCAATTTTCCTCCCTAGCAATCTGGGATATAACCACCTTTTTGAATTCCGATATAAGCAGTTTTACCTCATCAAAATAGGGGAGGAGCGACTCCTCCTTTGCCTCAAAGCTCCCAACTTTGATGTTAGTAACTCCCATACTCTTAGCGATTCGTAAGCCAGCCTCCAATGCCCCATACTCAGCTGCGTTGTTGGTTCGATTAGTTGCGAATCGCAATGCGACCTCGTAGAGGATCCCACCAGGAGACCTTAGGACTATCCCCGCGCCTCATCCTCAATTACTCGAGGCGCCGTCCGTAAATAACGTCCATTCATCACCTTCTTCGTTATATTCTTGTACTGCCCCTTCGACTACAAAGTCCGCAAGGACCTGGGCTTTGATCGCCGTTCGTGGCTGGTATCGAATGTCATACTCGCTTAACTCAATCGCCCACTTATCTAATCGCCCTGCGACGCTCATGGATCTTAACGCATTCTTAATCGGAAGATTCGTGAGCACATGTATTGTGTGTGCCTGAAAATATGGTCGCAGCTTTCTGGCCGCGCAAACCACAGCATACGCCATTTTTTCTATCGCCGGATACCTTGTTTCGGCGTCGACTAAGGTTTTGCTTGTGTAAAAAACAGGGTGTTCGGCTTTGTCCTCTCTTCGAACCAAAACCGCACTAACTGCCTTTGGAGAGATTGCGATATAGAGAAATAGATCTTCATTTAACTTTGGAGATGCGAGTACAGGAGGGGTAATTAAAAATTGCTTCAGCTCTTCAAAAGCCTTATTACATTTGTCATTCCATGCAAACTTTGATGCATTCTTCAAGGTCGCAAAAAACGGAGCACAGCGATCGGCGATCCTGGGAATGAATCGGTTGATTGCCGTCAGTCTTCCAGATAAAACCTGAACCTCCTTCACGGTCTTTGGGGGTGCTGATGACACTCGATTTGACGTGATTATCAGCCTCATTTAAGCGACATTTCTTTGCTTAAGACATGGTTTTTAGGGTAGAATAACGAATATTCAATCGATTGCCCTATCTCGTGCCATTTGTGTTACCTTGGCCCGTTTCGGGTCTATTTGATGGTTTTCTAGTGTTTTTATGTTAGCACAGGTTTTTGCCGTCAAATAGAGTAGTCATGGACGTGTCTAAGGCGTTGGAATCTCGAGGAATCAAACCGGAATCGATCCAAGGAGCCGATCAAGTCAAACCAAAAATCTGCCCATTCACACTTGCATCTTCGGCGAAAACAAGCTTTCATCTTCGGCGAAAGTATTAGTGCAAATCAACTGATGCCAAGTGAAGGATGGTTTCGGCGAAAAAGATCAGGTGTTCGGACCGAAAATACAAGGCAGAGAAAGCACTCCCATTCACAAAGGAATTTTCGCCGAAAATTCCTTAAGAATTTCGGCAAAAATATCAGGCTAATCCGGATCAGTTAGGATTAAGTATAAATACTTAACCCGGCGGCCCAAAGAAGAAGGAGAGATAAAAATCATAATTTACAAAACACAACTTTTCGAGATCAGAATTCTCTGAAGTCTGGAGCGGAGAGTTGGAGTTCGAAGAGCCGGAGAGAGATCGTGACGCCATCCCTTCCATCTCGGAGAACCAGAGCTAGGAGTGTAACTTACCGAAGATCGGAGTCTGCCAGAGTCGTCTGAATTAGGTTTTTCAGATTCTTTTTTGTTCTTCCTTTGAATGATGAACTCTTTCCTTGTCTTTGTTTCTTTTGTAATGATCATGAGTAGCTAAACTCGTTAGAGCTTAGACTAGATGAACCCTAAGTGACCCAGGGCTTTAAAGCGGTCACGGATCGGCGGTGATTAGATTCGAAATTCAATCAGTTCTTTTTCATGTTTGATTCATTCTTCATTGTTCATGTTTCTTGTCTGGATTGATCACCTAGATTAGATTCTGGTTAAGCTAAGGATAGAAGCGAACGCTCGCCTTACTTTAGATCATCGAATTGAACAATTAACCTTATAATTGGAGTGTGCCTTTCGTAGGAACCGATTAGGGTTAATTCACTGCAAGAGTAACTCATTAATCACTAGTAATTACACCAATTAATTAAGTCGTTGCGAGAGGCGACCGTACCCGGGCGGCTAGTTAATCTTGGTAGTTAGAACGGATAGTGCGAACGTTCGCCGGTCTTAAACCTAAGGGTAAGGAGTTATGGTGGTGTCTTAGTAATTGATTGAATGAGAATCGAAATTCGTTGATCTGTTGATTGCCAGTGCTCTGGGGAACGAAGGGGGATTCAAAGTCTAAGTTCGTCTGTCATTCTTGTTTTCAAACCCTAATTCCCAATCTGCTTTAGTTTAATTGGTTTTAATTTTTCTGCATTTATTAGAAGTAGAAGTCGTGGAACTCACACCACGCACAACGTGTTTGCCTTCGAGTATTTTGCTAGTTCTGAAGTAACCAATCATAAGAGACCCTCGGAATACGATCTGCTATACGCTTTTTCTTAGCATTAGTAGTTTTTATTTGGTTGAACCCTCAACGACAGGCGGTTCACCAAATTGGTGCCGTTGCCGGGGAACTTCTTTTGATTGTTCGAAAGAAGAACTGGCAACTTATTCTTCTACTTTCCATCTTTCATTTTTCCACCCACTTCGATTTTACATTGGTTTTGTTTGTCTTTGTTCTCTGTAGGTTTACAGGTGTATGCCTCACCGTTCTTGGACTCGCTCTCAAACCGAACAGGCCAAGAGTATAGAGAGACCAGGCAGTTCAGCTACACCTCTGCGATCACAGATTCTGAAGAAAGGCAGAACCAATCCATTCATCACTCCGATCAAGATCGAGGAACCGAAGGAGAGTTCCTCATCTCCATCTTCACCTGTACCGTCATCTTCATCCGCTTCGTACACCGAGTCACTTTCACCTCCTCCATCTCCCACCATGGACGATAGATTACCACCACCAAATGGCGATCAACCGCCACCACCACCACCTGCACAAAAGAGTCTAGCCAACTACAACAAGCCGAGCGCGACTAGCGTTTGATCTGCCATTGGCGTTCCGCGCATTGAAGGAGATCCTGACTATGAGATCAAGATTCCATTCTTGACTATGATCTCTAGGGATTTACAGTTTGAAGGCAGGCCCCTAGACAATCCGTGCACTTACCTTGCAGACTTCCTTGATCTCTGCAGTACTTTTAAGAGCGGAAACCTCGACAAAAACACTCTTTGTCTGAGAGCTTTCCCGTTCTCTTTGAAAGGCGCTGCTAAGAGGTTGCTTACTGGCAAACCACCTGGCTACTACACTAACTGGGATACTCTGGCTTAGGACTTCGTTGAAGAATACTTCCCTCCAGCCAGAACAACCGCCATCAAGGACAGCATCGCCAGATTCTCCCATAAAGAAGGAGAAAGCTTATATGATACTTGGAATCGATTCCAAGAACTTCTTTACACCTGCCCTCATCATGGATTCAAGCAGAGGCAGTTAGCTGAAATCTTTTCTCGTGGACTTCGAGAAGAATCTGCCAAGTGGGTCAATTCTCTAGCTGAAGGAGATTGCACTACACTCACTCCTGAAGCTGCTCTTCTTCACTTCGCAAACTGTGCCTCCAAGTCAAGGAACTGGGAGCGACAATCTGAAGGATCAAGGAGCAAGCTAGATCTCGAAGCTACAATCAAGGCAGAGGTAGAGAAGCATCTGAAGAAGTCTACCACACCGATCAAGCCGCCGGCAGCTTCTGTCTATGTTGCTGATTGCGAGTGGTGTGGAGCTTGCTCACATAATGGAGGCCGTTGTCAGAATTTTGGTAAGGCAGAAGTCTGGTCTGCCGAAGAGGTAAATTTCATCCAACAAGGCTTCGTCAATAATCAGAATGGTTATGCTGGCTACCGTAACTTTAGACAGCAAGGGAACTATCAGGACAGACCTCCCTACAATGCTGGCGCCAATCATAACCAGAACCAGAATAACCGCCCGGCTGGTCCAGCTCAGGATCAGAAGCGTAACCATCCGCCGGCAGGTGTCTACCAGCCGCCGCATCGCAATCCAGGTAATTATGGAACTTCTCCTGGCAATCGCCAGAATTAATATCTCAACAATACCTATCCAGGGCAGCAGCATCAGAGAGATAACAATGTCAGTGACCTGGATAAGAAGCTCAGCCAGAACATCACAAGACTCGATGATCATGACAGTCAGTTCAAGGCTCAAGCTCTTCTCAATCAAGAACAGATAGCATCTGGACAACGAATTGAGCAAGTCGTGAACAACATCTCGAGCATGCTAGCATCTGGTCGACCATTTGGCCAGCTTCCAAGCCAGACAGAGCCGAATCCAAGAAAAGAACAGGCTAAAATGGTAACTGCTTGAAAACTTCCAAACCTAATTGCTGATGCTTATTCTGTTTTACGCATGATCGCTGAAACTCCGGAAGAAGAGGAAGAAGAAGAACAAAAACTGGCGCCTAAGGAGGATCCTCCTCTTGCACCGTATGTTGTGAAGCCTCCCTTCCCTAGAGCATTGCTGCCAAATGCAAGGATCGAGACTGGCATGAAGGGGAACAAGGAAGGATATCCTGACATTCGTATTAAGAAACCTGTTTCTCCATATCCAGCTAAGTTATCTGATCCTGGTTCTTTTACTTTGCCTTTGGTCGTTAATGATGTTGAAATTGAACGTTGCTTAGTTGATCTAGGAGCATCTGTTAATGTTATGCCTGTGAGTCTATATGAAAAGTTAAACCTAGGGGAACTTGAACCGCCTAGTATGCAACTCGTAGGTCCATTTTAACAGGTGATGCTACTATCCTCATAGGTCGACCTTTCATGGCTACTACTGGAATGAATATTAACGTTCCAAATGGTTCTTTAACTTTAAGAGTCGGTAAAGAAACGAAAACGTTCCGTCTTAAAGATGGCATGAAATATGACTCTAGGACTGAAGAATCTCACTGCCTAGCTGTTGAAACGGTGGGGTTGACTCCGGTCAACTCCGTTACTAATGCTTCTTCTAGTGTATCTAGATCAGCTGTTGCTGCAGATATTAAACAGGTCATTATGAAGAAGCCAGAAATTTTGGTTCAGAAGCCGCTTAAGAAGAAGAAGAAGGAACTGCAAGCCTCTTCTAAACCACTGAGCAGACCTCGAGGGAAGAACAAGAAGACGAAGACCCAAATGGTCAAGAGAACCAAAAATTTCGCCGTCTTCCACTGAGGCAGCTGCACCACCATTTTGTTCCGAGAAACCGGCGCCGGAACAAGTATGGAAGGAGAAGCCGAAAGCGTCTCCTAAGGAAGTACTAATGATCACCGATCCTGGTGATAACAAGCCGAAGATTAAAGAAAAGAAGAAGCCGACAGTTCTCATTCCTTCCATCGTCACACTCAAGAAGAATAATCTCTCCAGAGAGCTGTTCGGACCATTCAAGTTTGTTGATCATCTTCCCGACGGACGTACCAAGCTACTACATGCGAACGGGAAGAGATTCACGCTTACCGGAGAAGTCCCGAAGCTGTACTTCATGAACTCCGACGCGAGCGTGAAGGAGAATCTAAGTTGGGATGTCTCCTAATACCATCCAGGTATCGTCCAGCTCAAGGACGTTAATAAAAGAGCGCTTCGTGGGAGGCAACCCACGGCTGGAGTCTGTTTTAATTTTTGTTGAACTTGGTATTTTAGAGTCGGTTCGGGAGAGCCAAAAGTGTCAGTTTGTTTGATTTATTATTTTTCGTGTAGAGTCTGTGTGTCATAGAGTCAGTCGCAAGTTGATTGAGGTCGTTCCGATTTTTGTGGATTTAACTGTGATTTTCTGAAGTTAGCCGGATTTACGAAAATATTTTAAACCCGAACAGTTTAAAATTTTCGGCGAAACCACCCCTGTTTTCGGCGAAACTGATTTTTGAATTTCAAACCCGTTCTTCCTGTTCATTTTTTTCGGTTCGAAAAGTCTTTTGTCTTCGGCGAAACCATTTTAACTGAAATTTTCGGCGAAATTGCACTGTTATTTTCGGCGAAACCGCCTTCGAAAAACCGGCAGTCCATTTTAACTGAAATGTTCGGCGAAAACACCCTTGTATTTTCGCCGAAAATAATTTTGAAAATCACCCAAAACTTCCTTTAAAAAATCCGGTCCACTCCCTCTCTCATCCTTCACTCATTTTCGTTCAACTCACCGAAACCCCCCTTATCTCTTTAAAATCGCTGACCGCCTTTCACCATTTCAATCCACCGTCGCCGCCGTTCACCGCCGCCGCCGTCGTCGCCGACCACCGCCGCTCCCTTCCCTTCCCTTTTCCAATCCCAACGAGCCCTAGAACGTCCAAATCGGAGCTTTGCAGCTCCAGTTCACCGAAAACCTAGTTTTCAAGTTTTTCACCGATTCCTCTCAACTCGTTCATTTTTAGCAATCATGACTTCAAGGTAAGTTATATAACTTTTCGATACGAATCTTTTGACATATAGATTGCTGAATTTCGTCGGGGTTGACTTTCAGTTTGCCTCGTTTTGGGTGCCGACTGTTTCGTGTGAACTAGGATTAGCAGAACTTATAGAACTGTTCTAGCATGCTTAGGGAGTTCCGTGCTTAATTTTCATATCATTTGAGCTTATGTTGCTATGCATACGATTAATTCCTTGTTATGTTGACTTTTGTGAGAAATGTCGGTTTGACTTCGAACTGCTGTGATCATTTGGCTGTCTGATGTGTTCAGTCTCGTTCATATTATCGTGCTGCCATTTGAAATCATATTTTACCGTCATTCTCCAAGTTATGATAGTCTTGCCATGATTAGGGTTCAATATGCTTAAATGTTGACTTCCAAAATGTCGGTTTGACTTTTCGAACTCTGATTGTGCTTATCCGATTCTGGTTGTTCCTAAGTATGTATTTTACTGTCTATGATTACCGGTTACTCCGCTTTGCTTACCCCACTTAGTTTCCCTCATTTCTTTGTGAAATCGAGTTTTTCTACTAAGTGTGGGGTAAGGTTTTGGTTGACTAATCTGGTTTCATTCTGGTTCTAGGAACACCACTTATGAGCGCAGGACTAAGGCGCGACTTGATGGCGCCTCGAGCTCAGGAGCTGCCGCTCCCGTCACACCTGTTGTTCTGGGTCCACCACCTGCTCTACCCCGCCATGCTGGATATCATCCCACCATCACCCGTCTACCGGATTTCTATTTTGAGTGCTTCCAGAAGATTCAGCACATTCGGGGAGCTGACGTGCGCCCTCTCTCCATGAAGTCCCTGCACGATCATGATGAGGACTACCACCAGAACGTGCATGACGCCTTAGTACCGGCTGGTCTCCTCGAGCTGACCACCATCGCCGCCGAGTTCCCAGACATTGCCCTTCAGGAGTTCTGGGCAACCTTTGATCTGGATGAGCACAAGAGGAAGCAACGCCAGAAGGTGATCACTTTCTATCTTGGTGGGGTGTACAGGCAGCTCACCTACGATGAGTTTGCCGCTCATCTCGACATCCCCTATGAGCACTATCATGATCATCACCTCGGTTGGGGTGAAGATGATGACGGCGAAGAGTACAACGCGCTTTGGAGCCACATGACAGGCGTACCTGGCGATCGCCTCGGGGAGAGCAACTCAGTTAAGTCTCTCTCTCACCCGCTCTATAAATTTATTCATATGGTTTGGCGGAGGTCACTTTTATATGTTCGAGACAAGGATCGCCACCATATCCTCAAGGAGGAGCTCATGCTTCTCCGAGCCATCCGAGAGAGCTACCCTCTCCACCCCGGTTGGGTACTGGCTCGCATCTTCCGCCAGAAGACCAAGAGGAAGACGCCACCCCGCAAACTCTTGGGAGGCAACTTCATAGGACAGCTCATCCTCTCCTTCGGCATCAGCCATGAGTATGGCCCGCACATTCCACGACATCCAGTTCGGACCGTTAAAGGAGACTTGGCGGTTGAGTACGACTTAGAACTCGACCTCAGTCCCCATGTAGCAGCTGATCCTCCACTCCAGCCTGTGGTCGAGTCAGAGGAAAAAGATGATGCTGAGGAGCAGCAACCGCAGCCGCCGCCTGAGTTTCATGATTATATACCCTCGCCACACCATCAGGCAGGGTACATCCACCAGTCGCCGCCGCACATTCCCGATCTATATCCGGCGCATACTCAACAGCCGCAACACCACCCCGCGGACGTTGGTGAGTTATACGAGCGACTGCAGGAGTGGCGCATCACCGACAACGCCACTCAAGAAGCGCGATGGACTATTATGCAGCAACATATGCGCCGCGCCGACCGGCGATATGAGGCACAGATGGCGTGGCAACGCCAGCTCGGCGAATTTCTCCACTTTCCACCTCCCGGCTCACCGGACCAGCAGTGATCTGGTTGTATTCCTTTTCTGGTGTCTTCTTTTTATTTATTCTTTTCGGATTTCGGTCCAACTTTTTTTCTGTGTGGATCCGGGACACTTGTCCCGGTTTCCTTTTTATGTTTCATTTGTTTTTGTTTTGTAGGCAATCGGTAGACTCCCTTTGCTTCAAGTTCTGTTACACTTCCCTCCGCTCTCTGAATCGTGCTCACCCTCTGAGATCAACCGTCCTCATCCAGGTTCTTACATTCCACTCTGAACTCTAGAATTAGTCATGTGAGGACACAGTCCGATTTAAGTGTGGGGTAGGATGCTAGAGAACCTGAACCTTGCATGAACTTGATTGCCCTTGATTGTGTTTTATTTGTGTCTCGTGATTCCATTCCAGTCTCTCTAGCATTAGAATGGCTCAGTTCTTGATTTTTGATGTTAAGTTGTTGTTCAAACTTTCATAATGATGCTTAGACTGCTTAACCTAGAACTTGAGAACCAACTTGTATGCTTTGATGCTAAATTGCCTGGTCAGAACAGAATTTTAAAATCACACTTGTAGTTTGTAGCCTTGATTGCATGAAAATGACCGAATCCGACTAGCAAACCAACTGTGAGCTTTTGATCCATTGCACGTAACTTGCAATTTTAATTCTTTCTGAGTGGTTTTCTGTTTACTTGAATGAGTTAGAATTTGCATGAGACCTACTCGAGACCACACGATGACACGAGTTCTAGAAGGATAGGGGCACCTAGATTCAGCTACTAAGCCAGATAGCCTACCAAACGATAAATCCACTAGGTTTAGACCCTTGAGCTTGGCCTGTTCTTTCGGTTAGATAATACATTACAGCCATTTCCCATTTCTTTCATTCCTCGTTGATCCCTGTGGTTGTAGTTCTAGATTGACCTACTGGAAGTCGGTTTGTGGTAACCTGCCTATAGCCATTAAACAGGTGGTCTTAGCTAATATGTCCAGACGTGTAAACCCCTCTAGCAACTAAAAGAAAAATCGGCACAAAAGAAAGAAAAAAAAGTGAAGTAAGAAAAGAAGAAAAATTTCGAAAAATTGAAGAAAAGAAAAATCAGAAAAAGTTCAAAGTGTAGTTCAATAAAACGTTCTTCTCCCTACAAATGGAAGAACGAAGTCAAAAGAAAAGTTCAAAAGAAAGAAAAGAAAAAAATTTGTGCAAAAGAAAAAAAAAGAATAAGTGCTAGGTTGCTGGAGGGTATCATAGGACGAGCGTTCATCATTCCACCCGTGTTTGGTTAGACGGTAGGAAGCCATAGATTAGATTCGAGGGAAGTTAGTCGAAAGCTACACCGCACAAAGCCATCATCATTCATTCCCATCATCCATCTCATTATAAACCCGAGTAGTGTAGTATTCATTACGGTCCTAGCAGGGAAGTCCTTCTTGGCTAGATACTCGTGTTGTCACAGTGGTGGAGATGTGGTCGAAATGCAAACTTATGACAGAATTCGGTAACAGAAATTGATCGAGAGCAGAAACACGTCCTTAAACACAAAGAGTGAGAGTTCCCATTGTACTATATATATCCTGTGTGAGGAGTCTGGTCGGTCAGGTCAAATTCGTGCATAATTGGTTGCTAATTACTTGTCGTGTGCAGTTTATTAGTGAGACCAGGTAGTTTGGCTGATCTGTATGCATGTTAGGTTTCTTGTTCTAGGATCGATCTGTCTAATAATTCATTGTGTTTGATTGAGCCCCAATTTAATCGATCTTATCATTTATGAACATGAGCGTTTCTATTCAGTTTGCTTGAGGACAAGCAAAAGCTTAAGTGTGGAGTATTTGATGACACTCAATTTGACGTGATTATCAGCCTCATTTAAGCGACATTTCTTTGCTTAAGACATGGTTTTTAGGGTAGAATAACGAATATTCAATCGATTGCCCTATCTCGTGCCATTTGTGTTACCTTGGCCCGTTTCGGGTCTATTTGATGGTTTTCTAGTGTTTTTATGTTAGCACAGGTTTTTACCGTCAAATAGAGTAGTCATGGACGTGTCTAAGGCGTTGGAATCTCGAGGAATCAAACTGGAATCGATCCAAGGAGCCGATCAAGTCAAACCGAAAATCTGCCCATTCACACTTGCATCTTCGGCGAAAACAAGCTTTCATCTTCGACGAAAGTATTAATGCAAATCAACTGATGCCAAGTGAAGGATGGTTTCGGCGAAAAGGATCAAGTGTTCGGACCGAAAATACAAGGCAGAGAAAGCACTCCCATTCACAAAGGAATTTTCGTCAAAAATTCCTTAAGAATTTCGGCGAAAATATCAGGCTAATCCGGATCAGTTAGGGTTATGTATAAATACTTAACCCGGCAGCCCAAAGAAGAAGGAGAGACAAAAATCATAATTTACAAAACACAACTTTTCGAGATCAGAATTCTCTGAAGTCTGGAGCGGAGAGTTGGAGTTCGAAGAGCCGGAGAGAGATCGTGACGCCATCCCTTCCATCTCGGAGAACCGGAGCTAGGAGTGTAACTTACCGAAGATCGGAGTCTGCCAGAGTCGTCTGAATTAGGTTTTTCAAATTCTTTTTTGTTCTTCCTTTGAATGATGAACTCTTTCCTTGTCTTTGTTTCTTTTGTAATGATCATGAGTAGCTAAACTCGTTAGAGCTTAGACTAGATGAACCCTAAGTGACCCAGGGCTTTAAAGCGGTCACGGATCGGCGGTGATTAGATTCAAAATTCAATCAGTTCTTTTTCATGTTTGATTCGTTCTTCATTGTTCATGTTTCTTGTCTGGATTGATCACCTAGATTAGATTCTGGTTAAGCTAAGGATAGAAGCAAACGCTCGCGTTACTTTAGAACATCGAATTGAACAATTAACCTTATAATTGGAGTGTGCCTTTCGTAAGAACCGGTTAGGGTTAATTCACTGCAAGATTAACCTTATAATTGGAGTGTGCCTTTCGTAACCGGTTAGGGTTAATTCACTGCAAGAGTAACTCATTAATCACTAGTAATTACACCAATTAATTAAGTCGTTGCGAGAGGCGACCGTACCCGGGCGGCTAGTTAATCTTGGTAGTTAGAACGGATAGAGCGAACGTTCGCCGGTCTTAAACCTAAGGGTAAGGAGTTATGGTGGTGTCTTAGTAATTGATTGAATGAGAATCGAAATCCGCTGATCTGTTGATTGCCAGTGCTCTGGGGAACGAAGGGGGATTCAAAGTCTAAGTTCGTCTGTCATTCTTGTTTTCAAACCCTAATTCCCAATCTGCTTTAGTTTAATTGGTTTTAATTTTTCTGCAGTTCTTAGAAGTAGAAGTCGTGGAACTCACACCACGCACAACGTGTTTGCCTTCGAGTATTTTGCTAGTTCTGAAGTAACCAATCTTAAGAGACCCTCGGAATACGATCTGCTATACGCTTTTTCTTAGCATTAGTAGTTTTTATTTGGTTGAACCCTCAACGACAGGCGGTTCACCAGGTGCCATTGCTATAATCGCCGCGATCTGTGCCGGATTAGCCTCTATTCCTCTTCTGGTTATAAGATATCCCAGAAACTTTCCTGATGTCGCCCCGAACACACACTTCAAAGGGTTCAGTCTGAGCGAATATTCCTATAGTGTGTTGAAGGTTTCTCTTAGATCGCCAAGATGGTCATCGGACTTCTTACTTTTGACCAAAAGGTCATCCACATATGCCTCCAAGTTTCGGCCGAGCTGTCTGACAAAGACTGTGTCGATCATTCTCTGGTAAGTCGCGCCAGCATTCTTGAGCCCAAATGGCATTACCCGGTAGCAGTAGTTCGCCGTGGGCATCATGAAAGTCGTTTTCTCTTGATCCTGCTTGTTTAAAGGTACTTGATGATATCCTGAAAACATATCCAGAAAAGACAGCATTTCATTATTCGCCGTTGCGTCTACCAGTTGCTCTATGTTGGGCAAGGGGTACGTATCCTTGGGACAAGCATCATTAAGGTTGGTGAAGTCGACACACATTCGCCATGCTCCTGACGATTTCTTCACAAGAACTACATTAGCTAACCACTCAGGATATTGCACCTCCTTGATAAACCCTGCCTTCAGGAGCTTTTCTACTTCATTCGCCACCGCCTGCTGTCTTTCTCTGCAGATGTTACGCCGCTTTTGCTGGACTGGGCGACTACCGGGCTCAATTGCTAGAGAGTGCTTGATGATGTCTGGAGCGATTCCTGGCATGTCACTTGGTGCCCACGCAAACAGGTGCGAGAACTCTCGGAGCAACTTAACCAACTCTTGCTTCTTGTCATCGCTTAGGTAGGACGATACTCGAACTGTCTTACTTTTGTCTTCTTCGAAAAGCGGTATTGGGACGTCCGATTCCGCAAGTACGACTCTTTCTCCTTCGTTTTCCGCCTCCAAGCTTATGGTGAGACAAGTGCTCTTAGTCGCCGCCCTATAACACCTTCTGGCAATGTCCGGGTGCCCCCAGGCAAAACCTATCCCTTCATTAGTGGTGAATTTCAGCACTTGGTGTACTGGGGAGGAGATTGCTTGGAAGGCGGCGAGCGCCGGTCGTCCGAGGATCATGTTGTACGTGGATTGACAATCCATGACATGGAAGTCGATGGATCGGGTGACCTGCAAGTCTCCGTCCCCAATGGTTACCGCCATCGTGGCTATTCCCTTGATGGGGACTGTGTGCCCTGAAAATCCTGAGATGGTAGTTTTTGTCTGCCTGAGCAAGCTAGCTGGCAGGTTCATCTTTTTGTACAGCTCCTAGAAAATGATATCCGCCGAGCTCCCTTCGTCAACCATCACTCGCTCCACTCGGCTATTGTGTGTGATTACTTGAATCACCATCGCCTCCAAACTTGGGCCTCCTACCCGGGCCATGTCTTCCTCCGAGAATCCCAACGTTGGGCGACTGACTTGATCTATCATCATTACTTCCTTTGTTTCCTCCTTTTTGACTTTCTTTGTTGGGCAACTTTCCCCACCGAAAATGGTTTGATAAACTTGATTCACCTCAGGACGAGGCTTTTTCTTGCTATCTTCATTGTCCAGAGGCTCCTTAAGCCGGGCGAAGACATCACCCTTCTTGTCTTGTGATTCTCCTTTCCCGTGGCGATCATCTTCTTGCGGCTTGTTTTTCCGCTTTGAGCTGACAATGAAATCCCTGAGACGTCCTTCGCTTATCCACCTTTTGATTTCATTTTTCAGTTCCCTGCAATCTTCAGTGGTATGCCCATGAGAGTCATGGAAATCGCAGAACTTCTGGCGACTTCGCTGATCCGCTGGGGTGAACATTGGTCCCGGCCAGTTGATGGTATGTCCCTTATGCTGCATATACAGCAGGATCTTTCTTCGCGATTCCGAGAGTGGTGTGTAATCCGCTCTTTCTTCTTGGTATCCCCTCTCCTGGTAACCCCTTTGTTCTCAAGGGTATCCCCTCTCCTGGTAACCCCTTTGTTCTCCCGGGCGGTATCTCCTGTATGGCGGTGTCTCGGAGGGCTGCCCTTTGGCCTGCTTGTTCCCTGAAACGGGCTTTTCTTCCCTCTTCGCCGCTCCTTGTAAAGGTTCTGCTAACTGCTCCTCAATCAAAATAATTTTATGTACCCTGGTTTCCAAGTCGGACAGCAACTTCGGAGCCACCTGTAGCAGCGACTCTCGAAGTCTGCCATTATGGGCCGACTGGAATAAACTTGCCGCAGCAATCTCATGATCTACCTTTTTGATGGATTGGACGACCCCAGTCCATTCGTCAAAGAATTCCTTCAGCGATTGGTTCGGCTTTTGCCTCAGGCTCACCAGTGCTTGCAACGGGGCCGTCCTTGTTTTCTTGCACTCATACTTCTGTGAGAAGATCCTCGTGAAACCCTCCCACGAAGTTATGATGCCTTCCGGTAGATTCATGTACCACTCCCTAGCTCGCCCGCCAAGCGTCGCTGGAAAAGCCCTGCAATATGCGGCGTCGCCGGCTTGCTGCATTTGCATGGCGATCTGGAAGGCTTGAAGGTGCTCGTCCGGGTCGCCTGTACCTACATACCTATCTAGGTTGGGCGACACCAACCCTTTTGGTAGTGGCTCGGCGAGTATCGCCCTGGACAGAGGTTGGCGAACTGCCAACTGTGCAGGTGAGATTTGAGTAGCCGGGAGGAACTGTTGTAATACCTCGAGATGAGAGTCCTGCAGTGACTGCCTGTCCCGAGTGTTGGCCCCGAGGGCTTGAGCTTGCTGAGCGATCACCGTCTTCAACAATTGGGTAAGCTCAGCATTTTGCTGCTCAAGGGACCGAAATCGCTGCTCCAATAGTTCATAGGCATCGCCGGCAGGAATAGTACTTCGAGACTCCGAGTCGCCTTCGAATTCGCGCTCCATGTTTCTAGTGAGATTTGGGTCTGCACGGGAACCTGGGTTGATGTACTTGACCGGTGTTACTCCATCTCCTCCTTCACCATCCTCGCCCATCAGAGTGGGAATCGCTGATGAAGCCATTCGCCTTGGAAAGTCGCCTGATCGCCCCTATCTGGCGCGCCAATTGTTCCAGCCTCGTCGCCTGGCCCAATAATGGAAGCCCAAGCCTGTTGGTCTTCCGGGGGTGGTGTACCTCGTAAGTAATGAAGGGGGTAGTTAGTTCAAGGGAAAGGGGGGCGATCAGTTCAAGGAATGGGAAGGGAAGCGAGTAACGTACCGCAGAGCGTTTTGTCCGCTGGGTAAAAGTGTTGTCCCCTGGTTAATGGGGTGTACGGGGGGTATTTATAGTACCCCTGTCTTGGTCGCCAAGGTTGAATCTTGGCCACTCGTTTGTAGCCTCCGTAGGATGTTGACACGTGTTCGTCTTGCCTTGGAACCCTAAGAGCCGCCGAGACTGGGCCGTCGCTTTGGGCCTCCCTTTACTTCATGGGCTTGCTTGCTTAGCCCATCTGAGCTGTCGCCTAGGCCCAACTTCTCAGCACTAGCGGCTGTGTCCAGGACGCCGTGTGGGCCACCATGTGAGCCCTTGGATTCCGCCAGGCTGGGCCCATCATATTCATACACTAAAATGCATCTAAATTCGAATAATTTGATGTGAGTTATGGCTAGGATTTTTTCAAATATTTAGCTAATAGGATTTCTTTTTAAAATTCATATATAATCATGATAACTCATAAACGTACAATTTTATTTCATATTCAATTACATTCCATAAAAGACTCTGAAATTCATTTCATTTCTCACCTCCTTCTATTATAAAGTTCCTTCTCATTTCCCCAGTTTCCACACACCAAACAAAGATACAAAGATTAAAAAAAAAGGAAACCATGAGAAGAAAGAAGGTGAAATTCGCTAGAATAGTGAATGAGACAGCTAGGAGACAAAGCATGGCACGACGACAGAAAGGTCTAATGAAGAAGGTCGATGAACTCACAACTTTATGTGGGGTCCCCGCCTTATCCATCAAAACAGACGAGCCTAGTGAGCCCTTAATTTGGCCATCTAATGATGGACGAATTCAACAGTTGCTTCATCCATTCTACTCCATTTCAGAGATAGAAAGGCATATGAAGATGATTGATCAAGAGCAGTACTTGAAAGAAATGATAGGTAAGACAAATCAAAAGCATATCAAGTTGATGAAGAAGAATAATAACACGAAGACAACAATCTTGATGGATGAGGTCCATTTTAGGAAGGGGTTACAAGGGATAGACCTATATGAAATTTGTAGTCTAGAGTGGTTGCTGAAAGAAAAATTAACGTGTTAAGGAGGAAACAAGGCGATGTCGAGCCGCTATCCCCAGCTCCTTTCGAGTTTTCTGAAAGTGTTGCACCAGAAGCTAGAACACAAGGCGAACAACATTGATGCCATTTTTGCAAGATTATTTGAGGCTAGGACATGAAGCACCAACAACAAATACTATAATATCTATGAGGAATAGTTTTAACTTGTTTTTTTATCGGCCATAATTTTCTCTTGTAATCCAATTTCACATGTTATTTTATATTTGTATTTTCCTTTACAATTTTTAGTTGATTTATTTGTCTTTTTTATGAATGCTTTATGTTTTATATTTTTTGATGAATTTTATTTTTCCTCGACAAAGTATTAACAAAGTTATCATTTAATACAAAATGACTAAAAAAAATTATAAACT
Organism: Linum lewisii; assembly: GCA_034768395.1. Taxonomy (NCBI): domain Eukaryota; kingdom Viridiplantae; phylum Streptophyta; class Magnoliopsida; order Malpighiales; family Linaceae; genus Linum; species Linum lewisii. Next base: position 75,377,259 of record CM068296.1, read on the forward strand.
ATCTGTTCACAAATTCAGTGCTAATTTGATGTTTGAAATCCAAACATGAAGCTTCAAGTTTAGTTGTATGACTTTTCCTATACCCTACCTGTATGGAGGAAGATTTGGAGAAGAGATCCTATCTTACTTAAGAATTCAAGAAGATCTCAAATCAACCTTGGTTTTAGAGAGCAAAATGTCAACATTAATTTTCATAGAACCTAACACTCTTAGGCACCATTCATACCATAGACGGTCTTCGGGAAAGAAGCAACAAATGGAAGAAAAGAATGTCTCCAGGACTTAAAGTAAAAAAATTGAACATCAATTATGGGTCCTTTAATTGTCAAAATTTCCCAAAAATGAAATTAGTGTAATGACATGCATCCAAATTTTAAAATTAAAAGTCAAAATTTTTGTGATAATTTTAAAGCGAGTTTGGAAAAAAAAACAAACAACGATTTGTACTGTTCGAGATTCAAAATGGTGGATTAAATCATTTGTAGCATGTTTAAGACTCGTTTTAGCCCAAACTCATGAGCTACCATGTCCCTATCCAACCATACTTATTGAACCTACAATAAAAAATTAACATTAAGAAATAAGTGGAATTGTTCTATGAGGTTCTCGAGGAACTGGACGATCCTATTTGGTCAAATACCTAGCGGAAAACAAATTTAGTCGCATCTGCCTTTTGTTGTCTAATGATCGCAACTAGTAGTTATGAATCTATAAAAAAAAGAGTTTTGGCTTCTTTCATTCAGAGTCCATTAAATGACTTCAATTAGTACAACTGTTTTAATTTTCTTTGTTGTCTTACACTCTTGAAGTTGCAACTGTTTTGTCTCTTGTGAATCAGTTCGATTACTTGCTCAGGTTTTTGGTTTGGTTTGACTTACATGCTTGATCTTTCCAAAGAAAGGAAGAACGGTGTCGTTTGTTTTTTCAAGTTACAGATAAGGAAAGCATCTCTCACAAACGCCTTGAGAGCAATCCATGGGTCGGAGAGGGATCGACGAATCAAAAATCCGGCGCAATGGGAGCGAAAGAGAAGAGGATAAAGAGGGATATGGGAAGACTGATCGAGGGCATAGAGTGAGAGTTTGCTACTCAGGATTCCGGGGTTGTCACTCCCTTGTGCTTGTGAGGTTTTCGTTGCGTGTTGCAAATTGTTGTATACTCCAGATTCAGGCTGTGAATCTTGGTGTTGAATCTTAATCAATCTAGTGACTCTCTCTTGAGCTTAGCTCAGGACGTGGATGTAGATAAGCCTTGATTATCGAACCACGTTAAAATTGGTGTCATGCATGCTCTCTCTCTATTCGTTTTTCGTTATATTGCTTCACAAAATCGGGGCAAGCCGGGACTCACTTCCCTTGCCTCTCATTTCGTTTCTCTACCAAGGACTTTGTATCAAGTTCTTGGATTGTTTTCCAATTCGCTAGACTCATTCATTTCTTTCGCAATGTTCAATTCTCCGTTAACAGACTAAATCGTGTGTATTTTCAATTGGTATCAGAGTAGGGATTCCGAGACGAGTTAACGACTACCGGAAGGAGCAATCAACATGGCTAATAACACGAGACAAGGAATTGAAGGAATGTCCACTCAAGACCTCCATGGTTCAATGGAGCAAACTATCAGTTATGGAAAAACCAAATGAAAGTTTTTCTTCAATGTATGGACTTTGAACTTTGGAAAATTGTGGATGAAGAAGGAGTCAATTTATTTGGTGATTATGAAACATGGGATGATACTAAAAAACTAAGGCTCAACTCAACACAAAAGCTTTAAATGTTTTTTACTGAGCCTTGTATAATGATGAGTATAATCGTATTAGCTCTTGTGAAACTGCTCATGATGTATGGATCACTCTTGAGACCCCTCATGAAGGAACATCACATGTCAAGGAAACTAAAATAAATGTATTAATGCATGTGTTCCAGACAAGTCGCCTGTCCCAATAGTTGTAGGAAGCTCGATTGCTTGGTCTTCAGTGATGTGGGGTACCTCGTATGTAAAAGGGGGAATAACAGTAAGTTGAGGGAGTAAATAGGGCGATCATCGGAAATAGGGTAGGTGAACGAGAATAACGTATTGTTGGGATTAACCATTGTGTAAAAGAGTGTCCTCGTCTACGGAGGGGTCAAAGCTGTATTTATAGTCCGACCTCTTGTCGTGTTTGCCGAGGATCAATCCCAGCTGTCCGTGGTGGCCTCTGAGATGATGACATATGGCCATGTTTCCCCGAAACCCCAGGGTCGCTAGGGCAGCAAGGAGTGGGCCTTCGCCCTTTCTGTTTGGCCGCTGCCCCAATCGCCTTTGAGTATGGGCCTGGTCAACGAATCACTAGATCATTGACCGTCTTCCCATGGGCTTCTTGGTGGGCTCTTCTGGGCCCGCAGTGGCCAGGGGCCAAGCCCTATCAATTGCCCCCAAGTCATTTGCTTAGCTTCTTGCTTAGGAAATGACTGATGATCACCAAGCTAGGCTTCATCAATTGCTCCCAAGTCCTTTGCTAAGCTTCTTGCTTAGGAAATGGCTGATGATTGCCAACTTTTATCCAATCTTTGCCTCCTAATCTTCCATGAAATGGAAAATTTTGGGTGATCGCCATACATTGCCTGGTTTACCCCCTCAACGCCTTAGCACATGTCTTCAATCCTTTATGAAGCGTGTCTTCTTCAGGGTTTTCTTCAGATTTCTCTTCTTCAGGGTTTTCCTGTAATTCCCCTTAATGAAGCGTGTCTGAGAAGCTGGGGAAACATCGCCCTTTTCCCAGGGTATTTTTGTAATTTCCCTGAAAAAGTGTGTCTAGGAAGTTGGAGAAACACTTCCCTAGGTTGTCCAATGAGTGGCCGCAATTCTCCTAGGGTAAGTAGACCGTCCCCTCTGCCGCGTATCGGCCCAATCACCTCCCAGCGACGGTTGAGTGCGTCTCCTGTTTCCAGATCCTTCCTCCCTCACTATATAATCTTCCTTCCCCTCTCTTCCTCACTCTTTACGCTCTTTTTCTCTTTCCTGCTAAAAACCTTCGCCTCTGCTTACTTCCTCTCGCCAGTGCTTTTTTCTCTTTATCTTCCTTCTACTTACCTCCAGAATTGATGGTTTTCCTCGTCTCCCTCCTAGTACGTGATCTCTCTCTTGAATCCTTCTCCCTATTTTTTTCACACAGATCTCCTCTTTGTATACTAGTTCTTCCCTTTCCTTCATCATGAGTTCTGCTAGCGATAGTCAAAATCAAGAATACTCCTTCTCTCAAGGATCCAAGCCTTCTTCTACTTCTTTGTCATCGGCTACTAACCTCTTCGATGAAGTAGCTGCCACGACTCCTCCTGATAGAAATTTAAACAACCCAACAACCACTGGTGAAGAAGACAATACTTTTGATGAAACCTCCACCTCAAAGCCTACCCTGCCTTTCTGAGGGCCTCAACAAGTAGGATTTACCATTGGTGTCAACCGCATCGAAATAAATCCTAATGTCACCGCTCGGAGTGGTGCATACATGATCTAGAACTGTGCGTATATGTGGCACGGAGCACCCTGCGATGAACGTCGTGTTATTGGTCCCAGTTACTTCCCCTCAGGGACCGCCACCAGATCGCCAAGGTTTTGCTGAAAGCCCTGTTCCCTGGTAACTGGGAGTTTGCTGTTGCAAGTCGACTTTCGGCGATTGGGAACTTTCCTGCTGGCTGGCATGGGATCTGGACATAATCCTTCAACAACTGTCTTCGCCTACCTCCTCCTTCCTTTGTTTTCTCTCTTCTGGAGTGCATAGGGGCATCATTGGGTGCTTACAACGCAGTTTCCTGGTCTATGGTTGGTGCCTTTGAGTGCACCTGTACATATATGAAGATTACTCCCACTCTGAGGCTATTCCGTTTGCTGTATAATGCTAAAATGACAACCAATAGGGTGAACTTCTCTCGGTGAAAGGAACACAATAGAGAAGGGATTCTTCGCTCCGCCAAGCCTCATCCAACATGGTACCTGTAACACTCATACTGAATCGACCCGAGTAGACTTGTGGTTGAACCGGTAGTGAGCATTACTTGAAGTACAATTTTAAATGAAAGAGCAAAACGACAGAAGGAAAAGAATGAAACAACTCTTATTAAATGTTCAATATATGAGAGGAGGCCCCCAAAACATAAAATTCGAGTACAATCCGATAAACCAAAATCCGAAATCCAATCCTCAAAATGATTACAAAATCCTCAACGGAAAATGTCAACTGAAATGTAAAAATAAAAGCAATGGTCAACTCCAATGTAGATCACCAGTCCTCACCTCATAGCTCCAACCAGCAACTGCTCTGAACTTCACCGAAACACCTGAACCTCAACTACTCTCACTAACCACGCGCACCTGAAAGGGGAAGAGGGGGGTGGGGGAACAATTTCCTATTGAAATTGATATTGAACCCACTGGGTTTAACTATTGATGTGACCTTATTCCATACATATTTATCCTACGTTATGTCCTTGTTTTCTCCGTGATTTGGTCCTCATCCGTCCTAGTTTGCATGCATTTCAAGCCCTTTTGCACAAGTTGAGTTATTGTTGCCCGGGGGTCACTTGTGGCCCCATTTGATGTGCTTTGTAGTCTCTTTTGTGTACATTTCAGGCTAGGAAGTTGTAGTAGAGATGACAAGGAGTCCATAGGACCAAACGGAAGCCAAATCGGAGCTTGGATGAGGGAGAAACGAGCGAGGGAAAATCATGATTTGTGCAGACTTTTCAGGGTAGACGACGTGTAGTTATACACGACGTGTAGTCATACACGACTTGTATGCCCAGCAGAATCCTATTTAAAGACGATTTTTGGGGATTCTTTCACATATTCTATCATCTCTCTTGAAACCCAAGCACATACCTACGACCCCATAAACCCTAGGACTCATTTTTGGAGCTAAGTGGAGCTAATTGGAGCAACTGGAGCTTGGATTGAAGTCAACAAACCTTGGGAGAGGAGCTTACAAGTGGAGATTTGAAGATTGATTCAAGGATCCACTCCATGGTGTTCTTGGTGATCAACTTCCTTTCTCTTTTCCTTACTCCCTTGGCCATGTGTGGCTAAGTTCCTAGGTTCATCTTGGATGGGTAGATTAGTTGTGCTATGATAGAGGGATGATTGTATAGAACTTGCCATGATTGATCTTGGTTGTATGAGGATGATTCCTAGACTTGTTCTTAATGCCATTTTATCCCATGTTTGCTTGATTTGGTCCATTCAATGTGATTTGATGCATGAGAGTGCTTGGATTGCATAGATTGTAGGTCTAGGGATTGAAGTGAGTGTGTTCTAAGAGATTAGATCAACTTATTTCAACCATTTCCACTTGATTTCTGTCTAGGGCATTTTATCGAACACTTGGTGTGCATGTGGATTTTCATTCAATTGAGTTTTGAAAGGCTTTTTGGTGAATCTCTTAGTGTTAGGGCATTGATATGAGAGTGTTATGCCTAGCCTTGTGGTCATAGAGTCCTAAGAGAGGGTCTTGTGTCTTGGCATTTCATCAAACACTTAGAGTGCATCCTTTTTCACTTAGCTTGAGAGCGAGAGCCTAAGTTGAGTGGTATTAGGATAGGGATTTGGTGCTACGAGAGTGCATTAAGTCTATTGAAGTGAAATGCATGGTCATCCAAATGCAAACTCGATCTAGTTTGGCTTGTTTGTTCTTTTATTACTCTTGAGCATGATGAAACTATTCTTCCAAGTGTACCTCCTTTGTCTTTGATTTGAACCACTTTTCTCTCTTGTTTAATCTTTGTTAGTATTGCTTTTATTTGCCTTTGTTTCTGAATTTCTCAATCAAACCAAACCAATTTCAAATGTCTAGACCGTCTATGAGAAGTGTGAGTATTGGTTTATGAGAGGACCCCAGATAGACTTGTGAATATCTTTTATAAGTGGACCCCTGGGGACTCTCGCATTCCTTTGAAAGCACTTAGTAGTGGACCGATCTATTCACTTCCTTCCATTCTCCTTTTTGCTTCCTTGTTGCTCCTTGTTTACTTTGTTTTCACGCATCGTTGTATTACTCGGGTGTGTTTGTTGTGCTTGTTTGCAAGAGATTTGGGTTAGTGCATGAGGCGTTCAGCTCGTCTTCAATCACGAATCCAAGGACTAGAACAAGTGATCGAGTCTCCTACCACTTCCCCACCTCCTACAGTTGAAGAAGAAGAAGTTGATCGCATCTCACATCACACTATGTCTCATCACGAGGACTAAGATAACCTTTCAGAACATTCACATCACACAAATGAAGATGATCAATCGCAAAGGGGTGCGAGGCGCACACTAGCTGATTATGCTCGCCCAACCCTTGAAGGGGCTGCCTCGAGCATCGTGCGAAGACCAGTGAATGCAAGAAATTTCGAGCTAAATCCAAATATGATTCAGATGGTGCAAAACGGAGTGGTGTTCAATGGTATAGATGGAGAGTGCCCGTCTAGACATTTGAAGGACTTTCTAGAGATATGCGATACGGTGAAGAATGATCAGGTTCATCCGGATTGTGTGCGACTCCGACTCTTTCCTTTCTCCCTCAAAGGTAGGGCCAAGTCTTGGTTGGAGAACCAACCTAGTAGAGCATTCACCACATGGGAGGGCCTAGCCGAAGCTTTCCTCGAAGAATTATTTCCTCCTTATATGACGGATGCAATCCGAGATCGTATCAACCACTTCACACAACACAAGGGAGAGCTCTTCCATGAGACTTGGAATAGGTTCCAAGCCCTTCTTCGGTCTTGTCCTCATCACAACTTCGTCGAATGGAGCTTGGCGGACATCTTTGCTAGATCCCTTGATTTTGAGAATACAAGAATGATCAACCAAGGCGCCGGAGGTGATTTAAGGATGCTCACTCCCGGAGATGCTCTAGAACTCTTCGCGGAGATGGCCAACAAGACAAGAAGTTGGTCTCGACAACAACCTCCTAAGTCTAAGTATGGAAGTGACACGCACTATGATTCTCGGTCCGTAAGTGTTGATGCACCAAAGGACTCGTCTAGCTATGGGAAGAAGCCTAAGTTACCGGGGCATCGTGATGAAGATGACCCCATGATTGCTCTCCTTATGTCCAAGATTGATGCCATGGCCTCTCAAGTATGCAATCTTAGTATGCCTAAGCATCCCTCTAAGGTTTCATCATCTCATTTGGGTAACCCACCGGTTGCTTCGGTGTATTGTTGTGAATGTTGTGGAGGCCAAGGCCATGATGTCAATGCTTGCCCCTCCGCCACTTCCGAGTTTAACCAAGGCGATCACAATGAGGAAGTAAGCTTTGTGCAAGGCCAAGGATTCTATGGAAACTTCAACCCTCAAGGGAATTATCAAGGAGGTAACTACAACCGTCCTTGGAACCAAGGAGGTGGTTACAACAAGCCTAACCAAGGGTACCAAGGCCAAGGTAATCAAAGTGGAGGTTATAACAAGGGTTTCAACCAAGGTAATCAAAGAGGATTCCAAGGTTACAACTTACAAGGGGTACAATCAAGGTAGCCAAGGAGGAAACCAATGGAACCAAGGTGCTAACCAAAATCAAGGTAACCAAGGTGGTGAGCAAGGTTCTAATCCACCGGGGATGTATAACCATAAGGGTAATGGACCACCCGGTTTCAACAAACCTCCTCCAAACAAAGAAGGTGGATCTTCAATCTCTCAAGAAGACACTAATGCGGCTATTCTTCAACTCTTCAAGAATCAACAAGCTTCCATCTCCAACCTAGAGACTCAATTGGGGCATGTTGCCAAGGTACTCTCGGAGAGACCTAAAGGTAGTTTACCCGCCAACACCAAGGTCAATCCCAATGGTCCCGAGGAGCTTATGATGGTAACTTTGAGGAGTGGTAAGCAAGTACAAGATTCCATACCTAAGGTGGTAAGTGCTCAAGATGATGATTTGGTTATAGTTGAAGATGTTGAATCCGATGATGACACGGATAAGATTGAAGTTAAAGATAGAGGAGCCAAGGCTAAAAAAGCTTCTAAGATGACCAATAAGGTTGGTTCTCAAGAGGCTACGACGAGTGCTACTCCGGTATCTCTTCCCGCACCGGTTGTACCTCCGTACAAGCCTAAGCCACCTTATCCTTCTCGCTTGAAGCCGGATTCCATGGAAAAGGACTTCAAAAGGTTTGTTGAGATTCTTGACATGGTGCAATTTACAATGCCTTTTGGGGAAGCAATTACAAAGATGCCTCAATATGCAAAGTTCATGAAAGAGATCTTCACCAACAAACGCAAGCTTACGGATGTGACTTCGGCAAAGCTCAACGAACAATGCTCCACCATTCTCTCTAAGAGGCCACCGGAAAAGCTTAAGGATCCAGGTAGCTTTACTATTCCTTGCACTATTGGTGAACATGCAATAAGTAGAGGCTTAGCCGATTTGGGTGCTAGTATCAATGTTATGTCATATTGCATGTTTAAGAAGTTAGGCCTAGGGAAACTAAAACCAACTCAAATGAATGTTCAATTAGCGGATAAATCTGTGACATCCCCTCATGGTATTGTCGAAGATGTGTTGGTTAAGGTTGGTGCTTTTGAATTCCTTGCGGATTTTGTTATTCTAGATGCTATGGGTGGTACTGATATGCCTTTGATTCTAGGACGACCCTTTTTAGCGACCTCTCGTGCTTTGATTGATGTCTATGGTGGTAGACTTACACTTAGAGTCGATAATGAATGCATGATCTTTAACCGTTCCGATGGCATGGAGTGCACTTTGTCTTATGCTAGGCACCATGATCCTAGGAGTCCAAATGATCTTGCTTCGGCTACTAATAGCACTAACCTTGTCCGTCATAGTCTTGCGGAGTTGTTTGCTCTTAGTGATGTGCAGGAGAAAAAGGATGAAGTAAAGGAGGCTCCACCTTTCGTGCTTCCAAAGACTCCACCTAAGGCTAAGAAGAAAGGTGTGGAGAAACCACCCGAGAAGGGCAAGGAAGTCGCACCGATGGGTGAGACTAGCAAGACTAAGAAGCCACCCGATGAGAGAATTCACTCTAAGTGGTTTGGCCCCTTCTCCATTGCTCACACTTCATCATCCGGGAAATCCGAGCTCACACCTCCCAAAGTCGGTAAGGTTCAATTCAAGTTCCGTGTGCCATGCGAAGGTAATGACTTCGACTTCAAAGAGGTAATGAGTTGGGATGGTTTTACTTAGCTGGTTCGTGTGCTTCGTCGAGCTTAAGAAGTTAACCAAGCGCTTCTCGGGAGGCAACCCGAGTGTTTTCTCGTTGTTTTTGCTTTGTTTTTGTGTGTGTTTGTGTGTGTTCTTGTTTACTTTGGAGTCCTTGAGGTTTAGAGGTGGTTCTTGGTCTATGTTGTTGTGGGAAGTTGAGTTTGTTTGGGTCTAAGACCTTTTGGATGTTTGGAGTTGTTTGAGAAGTTTGGGGAAAAATTGTATTTTTCAAAAGGGAACTACACGTCGTGTAGACATACACGTCGTGTAGTCATACACGTCGTGTAGTAATACACGTCGTGTACTTTCTCAACTCCCTCCTTCTGCCCTCAATTTTTGCTTATTTTCACATGTCGTGTGGAATAACACGCCGTGTACATATACACGTCGTGTACATATACACGTCGTGTACATATACACGTCGTGTATCCCCGGTTGAGTCAATTTTCGTTTTGAGTCGTGGTTGGGTCATTGGTTTGAACTTGTCTCAGTTTGATTTGATTTTGGTTTCTACCCAACCCATCACCCAACCACTCGCCTCACCCAACCAACCCACTCACCCACCCGAACCACCCGACCTGTCCTACCCAACACTCACCCAGCCACCCACCCAAACCAACTGATCTCACCCAACTCACCCGACCCGCCGACCTCCAACTCCAGTCGCCGCTCCCTAGCCCCACCTGAGTCTCGCCTCCAGCCGCCGATTCCACAGCCTCCATCCGCCGACTCCAAGCCGCCGCCTTCCGTCATTCTCCCTCCCCAACTTCAACCCACAGCCGCCAACCGCCATCCTCTCTCACTCTCTCTTTCCAATCTCTTCGACCTAACCCGCCGATTCCCAGCAGCCACCCAGGTCTCTGATTTGGCCTTGCCTTGTAGTTCAATTGCTTACTGCATTGTTTCTTTCATTGATTTGTGGTGGACTGATTTGGTGAGGTTCATTTGGATGGGGTTGTTGGTTCGTTCGGTTTGTTGTGTTGAATTCCTATTCTCCTGTTTTGCTGGGTTTAGTTGCTTGATTTATGGAGTTGGGTAGTGAGTTTCGCTTGTTGATTTGTTGGCCTTGTTTGATTGTTCCATAGTTGAGTGTTGTAGGTTGATTGTGGCTGTTGATGAGAGTTGGCTGTGTGTTGTTTAGTTCACAATTGTTGGGTGTCAATTTTGATGAGCTTGATTGGCTGATTGGTTGTGTGTGCGTGATTGATGATTGCTTTGTTGGGTTTGGAGTTATTACTTGATCTCATGGCTGGATTTGGGGCAGTGGGATTGAATGAGGGATTGTGAGCCAATTGCATGATTCAGTTGCTTGATCGATTGTCTAAATTTCTTTGAAGGAGTTGGCTTGCTTCATTGCTTGCTTTCAATTGTTCTTTGGGATCACTCTTCACCAATGGTCTTCATGGGACTCTCTCACCGCTCTTGCCTCCTATTCTCTTCTACTCGCGCGGTATTTTCATTCTACCTTACCCTCTCTCTCTCTTTTGCATTGCGGACAATGCTCATGCTAGTCGTAGGGGGAATTTGAGGTTTGGTGTGATTGTTTGTCGGTAGAAGTAGAATGATGTGTTGTGATTGTGATTGTGTGCATGTGCTTGTTTGATTTTGAAATGCCTCTAGCATAGGATTACTCGGTTCTTGACTCTTGATGTTAAATTGATTTCAATGTTTCACGATGATGTTTAGATTGCCTAACTTAGAACCCGTAACCTGCATGCATGCTTTGATGTCTTATAGGCTGGTCGGAACAGAAATTTAAATCACGCTTGTAGTGTCACCTTGAAATGCATGAAATGTTCGAATCTGACTAGCAACCACTTGTAAGCTTTTGATCCATTGCATGTATCTTGCAATTCCATTTCTTTTTGAGTGGCTTTCTGGTATCTTGAATGAGTTAGAATTTGCATGAGACCTACTCAAGACCACACGATAACACGAGTTCTAGGATGATTTAGGCACCTAGAGTTTGCCACCTAAGCAAGAAGCCGTCCCAACGATAAATCCTCTAGGTGTAACCCCTTGTGCCTAGCTTTTTTTTCGGTTCGTTATACATTACAACCATCTCCCATGTTTTTCTTCACCCCGTTGATCCCCTGTGGTAGTAGTATGAGATTGGCCTACCGGAAGTCGGTCTGTGGTAACATACCTATAGCTAGTAAACAGGTGGTCTTAGCTATTATGTCCGGATGTGTAAACTCCTCTAGCAACTTGAAAAATTCAGCACTAAAAGAAAAAAAAAAAAAAAAAAAGAATCCAAAAGAAAATCCAAGAAAAAGGTTCAAAGTCAAAGTAAGTCCTATAGTTCAAAACGTTCTTCTCCTTACAAATGGAAGAACGAAAGTCAAAGTAATGCGAAAGAAAAGCGAAAAACAGAAAAGTCAAAAAAAAATGAATAAAAGTGTTAGGTTGCTGGAGGGTGTCTTAGGACGAGCGTACTCTATTCCACCCGTGTCTAGCTAGATGGTAGGAAGCCATAGTTCCTGTGTCTAGCTAGATGGTAGGAAGCCATAGTTCCTGATTCGAGGGAAGCTAATTGATTGCTAACCGCACCAAAGCCTTCATCATCATACATCCCTTCATCCATTCATCATAAACCCGTGTAGTGTAGGATCGTTTCAGTCCCGCGCAAAGTCCTTCTGACTAGAGTCTCGTGTTGTCAAAGTGGTGGAGATGTGGTCGAAATGAAAACTTATGACATAGTTCGGTCGAGAAAGTGATTGAGAGCAAAAACACGTCCCTAAACACAGAGTGCGAGAGTTTCCCCTTGTACTTAAAATTTTCCGTGTGAGGAGTCTAGTCGGTTAAATCAGATTTATGTATGATTGGTGATTACTCCTTGTCTGTGTGCAGAGAACCAGTGAGACCAGGTTGTTTGGCTGATTTGTATGAATGTTAGGTTCAATGTTCTAGGCGTGCTAGTTTAATATTCATTGTGGGAACTTGAATCTCAATTTGATCGATCTTGTCATTTGTAAACCTGAGTGTATCCTAGTTCATTTGCTTGAGGACAAGCAAAAGCTTAGTCGTAGGGGAGTTTGATGTGACCTTATTTCATACATATTTATCCTACGTTATGTCCTTGTTTTCTCCGTGATTTGGTCCTCAGCCGTCCTAGTTTACATGCATTTCGAGCCCTTTTGCACAAGTTGAGTTATTATTGCCCGGGGGTCACTTGTGGCCCCATTTGACGTGCTTTGTAGTCTCTTTTGTGTACATTTCAGGCTAGGACGTTGTAGTAGAGATGACAAAGAGTCCATAGGACCAAACGGAAGCCAAATCGGAGCTTGGATGAGGGAGAAACGAGCGAGGGAAAATCATGATTTGTGTAGACTTTTCGGGGTACACGAAGTGTAGTTATACACGACTGTAGTCATACACGACGTGTATGCCCAACAAAATCCTATTTAAAGACGATTTTTGGGGATCTTTCACATATTCTATCATCTTTCTTGAACCCCAAGCACATACCTACGACCCCATAAACCCTAGGACTCATTTCTGGAGCTAAGTGGAGCTAATTGGAGCAATTGGAGCTTGGATTGAAGTCAACAAACCTTGGGAGAGGAGCTTACAAGTGAAGATTTGAAGATTGATTGAAGGATCCACTCCATGGTGTTCTTGGTGATCAACTTGCCTTATCTTTTCCTTACTCCCTTGGCCATGTGTGGCTAAGTTCCTAGGTTCATCTTGGATGGGTAGATTAGTTGTGCTATGATAGACGGATGATTGCATAGAACTTGCCATGATTGATCTTGGTTGTATGAGGATGATTCCTATACTTGTTCTTAATGCCATTTTATGCCATGTTTGCTTGATTTGGTCCATTCAATGTGATTTGATGCATGAGAGTGCTTGGATTGCATAGATTGTAGGTCTAGGGATTGAAGTGAGTGTGTTCTAAGAGATTAGATCAACTTATTTCAACCATTTCCACTTGATTTCTCTCTTGGGCATTTTATCGAACACTTGGTGTGCATGTGGATTTTCATTCAATTGAGTTTTGAAAGGCTTTTTGGTGAATCTCTTAGTGTTAGGGCATTGATATGAGAGTGTTATGCCTAGCCTTGTGGTCATAGAGTCCTAAGAGAGGGTCTTGTGTCTTGGCATTTCATCAAACACTTAGAGTGCATCCTTTTTCACTTAGCTTGAGAGCGAGAGCCTAAGTTGAGTGGTATTAGGATAGGGATTTGGTGCTACGAGAGTGCATTAAGTCTATTGAAGTGAAATGCGTGGTCATCCGAATGCAAACTCGATCTAGTTTGGCTTGTTTGTTCTTTTATTACTCTTGAGCATGATGAAACTATTCTTCCAAATGAACCTCCTTTGTCTTTGATTTGAACCACCTTTCTCTCTTGTTTAATCTTTGTTAGTATTGCTTTTCTTTGCCTTTGTTTCTGAATTTCTCAATCAAACCAAACCAATTTCAAATGTCTAGACCGTCTATGAGAAGTGTGAGTATTGGTTTATGAGAGGACCGCGTGGAATACGACCTTGGTAAAATCTTTTATCAACTATGCACCAAACCTAACTGAAAGAAGCGATTCCAAACTCCTCACATCACACAGACAATGGAATCAGACTCAACCTTTACCAGTTTTAATTCCCTAAAGCCGTCTAGGTGATCACATAGGTGCATCTCTCAGTTCAACATTCACGATTCACATCCACAACAATATATAACAGGGAAACATCATACACACAGTTCAACATCATATCAAAAGTCATCTCCCAATCACCATCAATACATATATACACACACACACACACACACACGCATATACACCACAATTCACAATTGATTTATCTAGGTGAGTTCATTAGGTGCCATAAGGAGTTGTTCCCCACGCTATTTCGCCAACCATCACAACACAACGCATCCTCAACAAATCCTTTTTCCATGGACAATCACAATCTCTCCCTCAGGAGTTAGCAACTAATCTTCGGTACTCGACTAAAGTGATCTACCAATGTAGACACAACTCGAAACTAATCATCGGTATCCAACCAAGGTGATCTACCCACGTAGACCTGACTCAATCGCATATCTTTTGGGTAACGTTGGCTCCTTCCGATTCTATCATTTCAAGTAATCACAACAATTAGTCCAACCATCAAATTCATCTATCAATCCATCCCTCAATCTCCTCATCAAACCATCCAATTTCAAAAATTGAGTCCATCATTAATTTCATCACATTCCATCTATTTCCACACATTTCGTTTAACTCGAATTCAAACACAATTCAACCAATTCCTACACACATCCACTCTCATCACCCACTTCGCAATTCACAATCATCAATTCACCCAATTCATCACACAACATCAATTCACCCAAACCAACTAATTCCACATTTTCCACTTCAATCAATTACACCTAAATTCGTGCATAAAAAACCATTACAAAGGTAAACGGCTAGCTCCCCGGCCACCCCCACCTGCAAGTACAGGGATAGCCATGTTGTGAGTCTAGGGTTACCCTCCTGTTCTTTCTTCATAGGATGACCCCTCATTGGTAAGGCCATCCTCCTGTTCATCATTAGTAGGACGACCCCACATTGGCAGGGCCATCCTCCTACAACCACAACTGACAACAACAGTATACATATATGTAAATTCACAAGCTCTTAATCCCAACGCTCCTATCACTCGTTACTAGCTCTGATCCATTTATCATCCACGTTAATCATTTATCCCAATCCCCACAACAGTGTCACTGAAATCATCATATATCAACAATCAATAAATTGCAATCATCAATAATCAATCAAATAGCAATCACATAACGATTATCCATTTTACTCTTTTCAATTTCCATGTAATCCCTAAGTTCATCTAGGTCAGCATTATAACTCATCACATCGACTAGCACTACCTATCGTACGCTAAACCCTCACCTGACAAGAAGATGAGGCTATAAACAACTTCTAGAAACATGAACGAACAAGCCCTCCTTCTAAAAAAACGAAGCTTCTTCCTTCACTCATAGCGCCTAACTACGAAAATCCAAAAATCAAGATTTGCGATCTCTTCCTCTCATCACCAGGAATGCATATGAGAAAACGGATCCTCGATCGGACACCCGTAGCTCCCCGAATCAAGGTTTTAAGTGGGGAAAACTTTGGTTCGTCAAAAGGGTTTTTGGAAGGGAAGAGAGAGGGAAAAGTTTGGAAATCCATCCAAACCCCGTCTTTTATAGTCAAACCAAGACACACGACGTGTTTTACAATTACGCGACCTGTTTCTTGAAGAAACACAATGTGTTTTACAGACACACGGCCGTGTGTTTCATTCTGCCAAATTCGACGAACTTTTCCTGATAATAAAGCACGATCGTGTACCATAGATACACGGTGTGTTTCATGAAGACACACGGCGTGTAGTTGAACTACACAGCGTGTGTTCTTCACAGCAGAGCATGCTCATTTGTAACTTCAACCTGTCTCAATTACGGACGTCCCAGATTTTGATGGGGGCTCAAGAGCACTGTTGCCAATGCCTCAATGACCCAACTCGAGTTCCAAACCATTCGGTTGGGCGGATATGTTACAGTACCACTCTTTTTTTTAACCCAGTGATGCGGATTGCCAGTGGGCCAATTTACTGCCACCCCTCTAGTCTCTTGGCGATATTAATCACTTTAACATCAATGTAGAGCCCTCAGTCGACAAAGTCACTGATAAAAGGAGAATACTTCTTGACTGGTTTGATTTATACAATCGCACAGGTTTCCGTCAATCACAATATGGGATTAGGGGAGATATTACCATAATATAGGTTGTAAACCCTACATCGCTTCTGTTCAGAGTTTCTTATTCTAACGACCTTTATTTATGTATATTTTTTGTAGGTGTCCTTTCTTTGTCTGTATGTCTAATAAATACCGCTATGTGCAGCTCGGTGAACGATACTCGCCACCATCTTGAAGGCAACCCTCCTGTCGCCCATAGGTTCCCAAAGGAAAAAAGTCTTCCAAGTCTCGAACTGACCAATCACAGAAACCCACGTCAACCTCTTCAGACCAAGCCCCCAAAAAACATAAGCCTACCAGCGGGGAAGATGTCCTGAAATCTTAAAAGAAACGCAAGTCGCGAGCATCTTCCGACAAAAATTCTCAGGCGGAGCCTTCTAGCGAATTTGATGTTCCCATCAGCGACACGCCGATCCCCTTCCCAGAATCGCCAGAACCTCAGCGACAGCCAGAGGAGAATGAAGACGACATGTCTTTGTGGCTGATGCTCGATCAGGCCGCACAAACAAGCGCGAATCCTTCCACAGCTCCGACCCAGAGAACCTCGCCACTTCAGGCCGACTCGGAGAACCCTGAGCAAAATGTTGAGGATGATGCTCACCAGGTGGGCAGTCCCGGGGCCCTAGCAAATGGTCCTCCATCGCCAGGATCCGACCAAAATCATCGATTTCGGAATTCAGAGCGAGCTAACAGCGTGTTCCTCGTGAGCCCTCCTGAAGGTCGCGATATGGAGGGGCCCTTCTGTCAACCATTCTTTTCCATCGCTCATCCCGCCACATCACGTATATCGCTCGGGATGGCTAGCGATATTGTAGGAGAGTATGCTGACGGAGTCTTCTTTGATCATGAAAGGCTCATGGAAGGCTCTGAGCTTTTTGAGCTTCACGGCTCGACCTCCGTTCGCCTACTTCAGGTATGGCTTGGATGTGGTCGTCAATCAAATTTCTTGATCTTTGTATTTCACCTTATTTTGCCCGTATTTATAAAATTTTTATTTATTTTTATATGACGTAGACTGCCGCCGAGCTAGGCGACTTGTTTACTGCTTGTAAGATGATCAAGTAGGAGAACGCGGACCTCAAGAAGGAGATGGGCGATGCACGACCTTCATAGTCACCTCACTAATCTGTTTAATGAGAAACAAGTATATATGTGTTATTCTTCTCTTCTTGTTTTTTATATCACTCTTGTGATGTACTAAGAGTGCTCTTTTGTTTTCAGCGGCGGTCGAAATCATTGGGGGTACAAGTTGAATTTAACAGAATGGACGCCCAGGATGCCTTCGCGCGTGTCGCTAATTTGGAGGCTTCCGAAGCGTCTCTCAAGGCTGAGGTGGATCGCCTGAAGGCTGATCTTGAGTCAACAAAGTGGGGTGTTGCGAAGCTTGAGACTAACCTTTCCCTTGCACAAACTGAGGCTGCTAAGGTAAAGGCGGCAAACGACGAGAAGGATAACCTAAAAGAGTTTCTAGAAGTCTCATTGGATGGGCAAGAGGCCACTGAACGTTCTCTCGTTGAGCAGTGATAGCTGAATGATCATACGGTCGACTATAGCAAGTGAATGATTGGAGAGAGCATTCAGGTGGTCCTACGCAGCTGTCACAAGGAGATCCAGTCATACTAGCACTGGCCTACTCGCCGAGTTTTCAAAGATGTGCTCCGCGGCCTTCACCAATTTAACTCAGAGGTGATTGACCCAACGGATCCAGATGAGGCTGAGGCATTTCGCAATGTGGATCGCCTAATGTAGGAGATAATGACTAAGGATGAGGAGTTCATTGCTACCGAGCGTCGAAGGAGTGGCCTGCCCGATCTTGAGTCTGGTACTCTTGATCGTGACACCAGTCGCCCTTTGGACCAAGCCACCAGTTCTACTCCTTCCAAGTCTGGTGAACCTCCTCCTTCCTGGTCTGCGCCACCCAAGGTTGGCCCTCAGCTAAAGTCTGTGATTGTAACTCCCACACGTCCAGACACTGAGTCCAGCATCAGGCGATTAGCCGAATGACTAGTTCCCTTGATACTGAACTTATTACTTCTGAATGTTGTGGCCTTTTTTCTCGTTCAGGCGATTATTACTTCCGTTGGTTATTACGAACTTTGGTTTGCTATCCCTTGTCCTTAGGATTTAGTGATGTTTTGCCCTTAGTTTTTCTTGGTAACTCTTGCCCATAGGTATGTCTTGGAAACTTTGTGCTCGTAGGTCTTACTTACCAACCTTTTGCTCATAAGTCTTATTCAGCAATTTCTGCCCGTAGGTCTTATTTTAACGATATTTACCCGTAGGTTTTAATGATTTTTTCTCATAGGTCTTACTTGGGATATTTGTTCGTAGGTTTTACTTAGCGATATTTGTCCGTAGGTCTTATTTAGCGATATTTTCCCGTAGGACTTGTGCAAAAATTAGATATCTGCTGAAAGTTATGTCCATCGATAGCTACTATCAGATATTTTCAATTCGTAATAAAACTCATGACTACAATTATTTTCAATGATTTACTCAACATAGTATCATCGTAGGTGCATGGAATTCCATGTTTTGGGTATCTTCGCCCCATACATTTCTGTCAGCTTAAATGTATTGGCGCCGACTACCTTTCGAATTCTATATGGACCTTCCCAGCCGGGATTCAGCTTGACAGCACCAATAGCAGGGCGGAAGATCTTTCTCAGTACTAGATCGTTGACTGCTATATGATGTGGATGGAGTTTCATATTATATCGCCTAGCGAGCTGTTATTTCTCAGCGATTAACCGTAGTTGCGCTCTTTCTCTTCTTTCGTTGATCATGTCCACATTGTGCATCAACTCCTGCTCGTTGACCTCATTCTTGTAAGCCTGGATGCGTATGGAAATCTCCACTGGAAGTACCACCTCTGTCCCATATGTTAGCGTATAGGGAGTTTCTCTCGTGGAGTTTTTGTAAGCAGTCCTGTAAGCCCATAGCACATGATCAAGCTCATTAACCCATGTTCCTTTGCATCCTTGCACCCTTTTCTTCAGCCCTTGTAGGATTAGCTTATTAGTTGCTTCTGCCTGTCCATTCGCCTGTGGATAGGGGACTGAGGCGAACTTCAGGCCTATCTTTAGGTCGTAGCAAAATTCCTTAAAATTTTGGCAGTCAAACTGGGTGCCATGATTGCATATAATACTTTGTGGAATTCCAAACCGTGTAACAATGAGTTTAAAAGAAACTTTTTGTATTTGTCTGGCTGTGATACTAGCGACCGCCTCAGCCTCTACGAATTTCGTGAATTAGTCCACTACTACTATGAGGTACTTCGTTTTTTCCGATGCCTCAGGAAATGGCCCTAGAATGTCCATTCCCCATCTTGTAAATGGCCATGGACTGACTATGGCTTGTAGTGTCGTAGCTAGAAGTTTATGGTAGCTGGCGAACTCCTGGAATTTGTGATATTTTTTTCACCAAATCGCCTGCCTCCTTCCTCATTGTAGGGCTGTAAAAGCCCTTATAAATTAAGTTCCTTTCCAACCTCCTGGATCCTAGGTGGGTGCCACATACTCTCAGGGAATATAAGGTTTTCATGAGGCTGATCTTGAGCCGCCATCGAAGCACGAATACCTTCGTTTAAGAGAATATTTTTTCTCGCATGCAATTCCTGCAACGCCCATTCAGCATCCTCCGGACTTAGGCACCTCAGGTAGGGACCAATCACCGATTTTCTATATAGCTCCCCACCCAACAAGATGCACCTCCCTCCCCTTTGCCGCAACTTAGTCGCTTCATTCTGGTCTTCTCACTACAAAAAAGAACACAAATAGTCGCAGGCCCGATCGGATATAGTCGCAGGCAAGCCTGCGACTAAGTGTTGATTTAGTTGCAGGCGTGGCCTGCGACAAACTCTGGGCCGCCTACGACTAAATTAGCTGCGACTAACTTAGTCGCGGACCTGAGCTTAGTCGCAGGCTGCCCGCGACTAAGCTTAGTAGCGGGCAGCCTGCGACTAAGCCCTAGCCCTCGACTAAGCTTAGTCACAGGCGCCTACGACTAAGCACAGGCCCGCGAGAAAGTTAGTCGCAGGCGCGCCTGCGACTAGTCAATTGTGGGGTCATTTTGGTCAGATTCCACGATTTTGGTCAGATTTCACGATTTTTTTAGGATGCTCAATTTTGTAATTAAAGATTATTAACAAATTATATTCTTAGAACAACAATGGTTTCATTAAGTCATAAACTTAATCATATGTTACAACACATATTAATTCATAATCAACAACACATGAAAATAACAAACTATTCATCTAACTACAAGAACAACACATCCAAATATTTATCACAAATGTCTGAAAATATGACACAACCACCTAAAATACAACAAACAAAGAGGAAACATCCTACTGATTCCCCTGATCCTGGTTCTGGTAAATGGCGTCATTCCAAGGCTGCTGCAATTATCAACAATGAAACAACAAGTAAGTAGAGTTAATTAAATAGTGTGTAATCATAAATTAATTGAAAGCATAAATAAATTCACTCGCAGAGGTCATCCACTCGGGAAGATGAGCGGGTAAGGTATCAAAGTCGAAGTCCGGGAACACAGACTGATCTGTCGCCTGAGTGGTCTGTGGCTGCTGAATTGGCTGTGGCACTGATGACACTCGATTTGACGTGATTATCAGCCTCATTTAAGCGACATTTCTTTGCTTAAGACATGGTTTTTAGGGTAGAATAACGAATATTCAATCGATTGCCCTATCTCGTGCCATTTGTGTTACCTTGGCCCGTTTCGGGTCTATTTGATGGTTTTCTAGTGTTTTTACGTTAGCACAAGTTTTTGCCGTCAAATAAGTAACCAAGGACGTGTCTAAGGCGTTGGAACCTCGAGGAATCAAACCGGAATCGATCGAAGGAGCCGATCAAGTCAAACCAAAAGTCTGCCCGTTCATACTTACATTTTCGGCGAAAATAAGCATATGTTTTCGGCAAAAATAGTAGTACAAATCGACTGACGCAAAGTGAAGGAGATTTTCGGCGAAAGTGTTGAGTTTTCGGACCGAGAAGAAAAGGCAGAGAGATCAGCCGGCGGGACTTCCATTCACAAGCATGTTTTCGGCGAAAATAAGTCACTATTTTCGGCAAAAATAATAGAAGAAATCCGGCTGGGCTAGGTTAAGTATAAATACTTAACCGGCAGCCCACGAGAAAAAAGAGAAGATCATAATTTACATCAGAAAATACTTTTCGAATCAGAATCCTACGATTTTCTATGAAGTTCTGGAGCGAAGAGTTAGAGTTCGAAGGGCCGGAAAGAGATCGTGACGCCATCCCTTTCATCTCGGAGAACCGGAGCTAGGAGTGTTATCTACCGAAGATCGAAGTCTGTCAGAGTCGTCTAAATTAGGTTTTTCAGATTCTTTTCTGTTCTTCCTCTGAATGATGAACTCTCTCTTTGTCTTTGTTTCTTTTGTAATAATCATGAGTAGCTAAACTCGTTAGAGCTTAGACTAGATGAACCCTAAGTGACCTAGGGCTTTAAAGCGGTCACGGATCGGCGGTGATTAGATTCAAAATTCAATCAGTTCTTTTTCATGTTTGATTTGTTCTTCATTGTTCATGTTTCTTGTCTGGATTGATCACCTAGATTAGATTCTGGTTAAGCTAAGGATAGAAGCGAACGCTCGCCTTACTTTAGAACATCAAATTGAACAATTAACCTTATAATTGGAGCGTGCCTTTCGTAGGAACCGGTTAGGGTTAATTCACTGCAAGAGTAACTCATTAATCATTAGTAATTACACCAGTTAATTAAGTCGTTGCGAGAGGCGACCGTACCCGGGCGGCTAGTTAATCTTGGTAGTTAGAATGGATAGAGCGAACGTTCGCCGGTCTTAAACCTAAGGGTAAGGAGTTATGGTGGTGTCTTAGTAATTGATTGAATGAGGATCGAAATCCGCTGATCTGTTGATTGCCAATGCTTTGGGGAACGAAGGGGGATTCAAAGTCTAAGTTCGTCTGTCATCCTTGTTTCCAAACCCTAATTTCCAATCTGCTTTAGTTTAATTTGTTTTAATTTCTCTCCATTTCTTAGAATTAGAAGTCGTGGAACTCACACCACGCACAACTTGCTTGCATTTGAGTATTTTGCTAGTTTTGAAGTAGTCAATCATAGAAGACCCTCAGAATACGATCTGCTTTAGCTTTTTCTTAGCTTAGTAGTTATTTGTTTGAACGCATCACAATGACTTGTGCGTATCATCAAATTGGCGCCGTTGCCGGGGACTTCTTTTGATTGTTCGAAAGAAGAATTGGCAATTTATTCTTCTACTTTCCATCTTTCACCTTACCACCCACTTCGATTTTACACTGGTTTTGTTTGTCTTTGTTATCTGTAGGTTTACAGGTGTATGCCTCACCGTCCTTGGACTCGCTCTCAAACCGAACAGGCTAAGAGTGCAGAGAGACCAGGCAGTTCTGCTACACCTCTATGATTACAGATTCTGAAGAAGGGCAGATCCAATCCATTCATCACTCCGATCAAGATCGAGGAACCGAAGGAGAGTTCCTCATCTCCATCTTCACCTCTACCGTCATCTTCATCCGCTTCATACACCGAGTCACTTTCACCTCCTCCATCTCCCGCCATGGACGATAGATTACCACCACCACCACCAAATGGCGATCAACCGCCGCCGCCACCACCTACACAGAAGAGTCTAGCAGACTATAACAAGCAAGCGCGACTAGCGTTCGATCTGCCATTGCCGTTCCACGCATTGAAGGAGATCCTGACTATGAGATCAAGATTCCATTCTTGACTATGATCTCTAGGGATTTACAGTTTGAAGGCAGGCCCCTAGACAATCCGTGCACTCATCTTGCAGACTTCCTTGATCTCTGCAGCACTTTCAAGAGCGGAAACCTCGACAAAAACACTCTTTGTCTGAGAGCTTTCCCGTTCTCTCTGAAAGGCGCTGCTAAGAGGTGGCTTACTGGCAAACCACCTGGCTACTACACTAATTGGGATACTCTAGCTCAGGACTTCGTTGAAGAATACTTCCCTCCGGCCAGAACAACAGCTATCAAGGACAGCATTGCCAGATTCTCCCAGAAAGAAGGAGAAAGCTTGTATGATACTTGGAATCGATTCCAAGAATTTCTCTACACCTGCCCTCATCATGGATTCGAGCAGAGGCAGTTAGCTGAGATCTTTGCTCGAGGACTTCGAGAAGAATCCGCCAAGTGGGTCAATTCTCTGGCTGAAGGGGATTGCACTACACTAACACCTGAAGCTGCTCTTCTTCACTTCGCAAACTGTGCTTCCAAGTCAAGGAACTGGGAACGACAATCTGAAGGATCAAGGAGCAAGCTAGATCTCGAAGCTACAATCAAAGCAGAGGTAGAGAAGCATTTGAAGAAGTCTACCACACCGATCAAGCCGCCGTCAGCCTCTGTCTACGTTGCCGATTGCGAGTGGTGTGGAGCTTGCGCACATAACGGAGGCCGTTGTCAGAATTTTGGTAAGGTAGAAGTCTGGTCTACCGAAGAGGTAAATTTCATTCAACAAGGCTTCATCAATAATCAGAATGGTTATGCTGGCTACCGTAACTTCTGACAGCAAGGGAACTATCAAGACAGACCTCCCTACAATGCTGGCGCCAACCATAACCAGAACTAGAATAACCGCCCGGCTGGTCCAGCTCAGGATCAGAAGCCTAATCATCCACCGGCAGGTGTCTACCAGCCGCCGCATCGCAATCCGGGTAATTATGGAACTGCTCCTGGCAATCGCCAGAATCATATCTTAATAATACCTATCCAGGGCAGCATCATCAAAGAGAAAACAATGTCAGTGACCTGGATAAGAAGCTCAGCCAGATCATCACAAGACTCGATGATCATGACAGTCAGTTCAAGGCTCAAGCTCAACTCAATCAAGAACAGATAGCATCTGGACAAAGGATTGAGCAAGCCGTGAACAACATCTCGAGCATGCTAGCATCTGGTCGACCATTTGGCCAACTTCCAAGCCAGACAGAGCCGAATCCGAGAAAGGAGCAAGCCAAGATGGTAACCGCTCGAAAACTCCCAAACTTAATTGCTGATGCTTGTTCTGTCTTACGCAGGATCGCTGAAACTCCGGAAGAAGAAGAAGAACCAGAACCGGCGCCTAAGGAGGATGACCCTCCTCTTGCACCGTACGTCGTGAAGCCTCCTTTTCCTAGAGCATTGCTGCCAAATGCAAGGATCGAGACTGGCATGAAGGGGAACAAGGAAGGATATCCTGACATTCGTATTAAGAAACCTGCCTCTCCATATCCAGCTAAGTTATCTGATCCTGGTTCTTTTACTTTGCCTTTGGTCATCAATGATGTTGAGATTGAACGTTGTTTAGTTGATCTAGGAGCGTCTGTTAATGTCATGCCTATGAGCCTGTTTGAAAAATTAAACCTAGGAGAACTTGAACCGCCTAGTATGCAACTTGTCTTTGCTGATAGATCACTTAAAACTCCTAAGGGAGAGATTAAAGACGTTGTTACTAAATGTGGTCCGTTCACGTTCTTAGCTGACTATGTGATTATGGATACTAGTACAGATGATTATACCATTCTCATAGGTCGACCTTTCATGGCTACTACTGGAATGAATATTAACGTTCCAAATGGTTCTTTAACTCTAAGAGTCGGTAAAGAAACGAAAACGTTCCGTCTTACAGATGGCATGAAATACGACTCTAGGAATGAAGAATCTCACTGCCTAGCTGTTGAAACTGTGGAGTTGACTCCGGTCAACTCCGTTACTAATGCTTCTTCCAGTGTCTCTAGATCGGTTGTTGCTGCAGATATTAACCAGGTTATTAAGAAGAAACCAGAAACTTCGGTTCAGAAGCTGCCCAAGAAGAAGAAGGAACTGCAAGCCCCTTCTAAGCCACCGAGCACAAAACCGAGCAGACCTCAGGGAAAGAACAAGAAGACGAAGACCCAAATAGTCTGGAGGCCAAAAGTTCCGTCGTCTTCCACCGAGCCAGCTGCACCACCAATTAGTTCTGAGAAACCAGCGCCGGAACAAGTATGGAGGGAGAAGCCGAAAACATCTCCTAAGGAAGTACTGACGATCACCGATCCTGGTGATACCAAGCCGAAGATAAAAGAAAAGAAGAAGCCGACAGTCCTCATTCCTTCCATCGTAACAATCAAGAAGGATGACCTCTCCAGAGAGCTGTTCGGACCGTTCAAGTTCGTCGATCATCTTCCCGATGGACGTACTAAGCTTTTGCATGCAAACGGGAAGAGATTCACGTTTACCGGAGAAGTCCCGAAGCTGTAATTCATGAACTCCGACGCGAGCGTGATGGAGAATCTGAGTTGGGATGTCTCCTAATACCATCCAGGTATCGTCCAGCTCAAGGACGTTAATAAAACAGCGCTTCGTGGGAGGCAACCCACGGCTGGAGTCTATTTTTAATTATTGTCGAACTTGGTATTTTAGAGTCAGTTCGGGGGAGCCAAAAGTGTCAGTTTGTTCGATTTATTATTTTTCGTGTAGAGTCTGTGTGTCATAGAGTCAGTCGCAAGTGGATTGGGGTCGTTCCGATTTTTGTGGATTTAACTGTGATTTTATGAAGTTTTCCGGATTTGCGAAAATATTTTCAATCGTAGTGTTAAAAATTTTCGGCGAATTTACAATATCACTTTCGGCGAAATCGCCTTTTGGTTTTCACTGAATCTCCCTGTTCCATATTTTCGGTCTGAAATGTATTGTGTTTTCGGCGAAATTAATATTGAAAACCAAGCAGTGATTTGAACTAAAATTTTATGAACATGAGCGTCTCTATTCAGTTTGCTTGAGGACAAGCAAAAGCTTAAGTGTGGGGTATTTGATGACACTCGATTTGACGTGATTATCAGCCTCATTTAAGCGACATTTCTTTGCTTAAGACATGGTTTTTAGGGTAGAATAACGAATATTCAATCGATTGCCCTATCTCGTGCCATTTGTGTTACCTTGGCCCGTGTCTGGTCTATTTGATGGTTTTCTAGTGTTTTTACGTTAGCACATGTTTTTGCCGTCAAATAAGTAACCAAGGACGTGTCTAAGGCGTTGGAACCTCGAGGAATCAAACCAGAATCGATCGAAGGAGCCGATCAAGTCAAACCAAAAGTCTGCCCGTTCACACTTACATTTTCGGCGAAAATAAGCATATGTTTTCGGCGAAAATAGTAGTACAAATCGACTGACGCCAAGTGAAGGAGATTTTCGGCGAAAGTGTTGAGTTTTCGGACCGAGAAGAAAAGGCAGAGAGATCAGCCGGTGGGACTTCCATTCACAAGCATGTTTTCGGCGAAAATAAGTCACTATTTTTGGCGAAAATAATAGAAGAAATCCGGCTGGGCTAGGTTAAATATAAATACTTAACCGGCGGCCCACGAGAAAAAAGAGAAGATCATAATTTACATCAGAAAATACTTTTCGAATCAGAATCCTACGATTTTCTCTGAAGTTCTGTAGCGAAGAGTTAGAGTTCGAAGAGCCGGAAAGAGATCGTGACGCCATCCCTTTCATCTCGGAGAACCGGAGCTAGGAGTGTTATCTACCGAAGATCGAAGTCTGTCAGAGTCGTCTAAATTAGGTTTTTCAGATTCTTTTCTGTTCTTCCTCTGAATGATGAACTCTCTCTTTGTCTTTGTTTCTTTTGTAATAATCATGAGTAGCTAAACTCGTTAGAGCTTAGACTAGATGAACCCTAAGTGACCCAGGGCTTTAAAGCGGTCACGGATCGGCGGTGATTAGATTCAAAATTCAATCAGTTCTTTTTCATGTTTGATTTGTTCTTCATTGTTCATGTTTCTTGTCTGGATTGATCACCTAGATTAGATTCTGGTTAAACTAAAGATAGAAGCGAACGCTCGCCTTACTTTAGAACATCAAATTGAACAATTAACCTTATAATTGGAGCGTGCCTTTCGTAGAACCGGTTAGGGTTAATTCACTGCAAGAGTAACTCATTAATCATTAGTAATTACACTAGTTAATTAAGTCGTTGCGAGAGGCGACCGTACCCGGGCTGCTAGTTAATCTTGGTAGTTAGAACGGATAGAGCGAACGTTCGCCGGTCTTAAACCTAAGGGTAAGGAGTTATGGTGGTGTCTTAGTAATTGATTGAATGAGGATCGAAATCCGCTGATCTGTTGATTGCCAATGCTCTGGGGAACGAAGGGGGATTCAAAGTATAAGTTCGTCTGTCATCCTTGTTTCCAAACCCTAATTTCCAATCTGCTTTAGTTTAATTTGTTTTAATTTCTCTGCATTTCTTAGAATTAGAAGTCGTGGAACTCACACCACGCACAATTTGCTTGCATTTGAGTATTTTGCCAGTTTTGAAGTAGTCAATCATAGAAGACCCTCGGAATACGATCTGCTTTAGCTTTTTCTTAGCTTAGTAGTTATTTGTTTGAACGCATCACAACGACTTGTGCGTATCATCAGGCACATAGGGCTGCTGAACTGGTTGTGTCTGAGTAGGTGGGATGGCAGATGAACTGGATGCCCCGACAAACTGTGTGGGTGCAGTAGACCTGAGTATAGTCTCCAGCTGACTAACCCTAGCTCTCCAACTGCTGAACATACTCAGGCTTGTGTGGCAGCACGGAAGAAACACTCTCCAATGTAGATATCCCCACACCAGCATGAGTACCAAAGACCTACACAAAGAAGAGGTTGCAAATGTGTAAATTACAATCAAGTTAGTAACGAACTGTATACATTCACTTAAATAAAATTTAATTCTCTCAGCTGACTCTTAGTGAACCCTTCACCGAGCATACAGATGTGGCCACGATGCTCTGGTTTGTTCATTGCCTGTGCCAGAGAGTCGTGCGGGCTCCACTCCGGACTACAACCTTCATCCTCTATTCTTTGAATTGTCTCCTACAGTATGAATTCGTTGATCAAATAATTAGGACTATATATATTTGGCAACAAAATACTGTTAAAATTCATTAACTTGCATCTAACTTACAGTCACTGCCTTCGCATGCGCATCCTTGAACTTTCCATCAGCATCGGTGTAGAATTTAATGAACATCTGGCCCCTCGACGGTCGACGTCCTGTTTTCTGCACCGTTTCCTCAATGTACCTCAGCCACGGTCTAGAGCCACCATGATGGTTCACCTCTTGCAGTGCTCGGTTTGCCTTGTTCTGTTCCACAACATTCTAATCCAGGAAAACAAATTATTATACTCAATTTAGATAATGATAAAAAATTAGATAATCTAAACTGTACCTTAAATACTTGAGTCTCCGTGTACTCAATGTATTGATACCAATCATTCGGGGGGCATCCTTGTGGAGGATTTTGAAGAATCCACTCCTCAGGGAGATTGTTCTTCGCCGCATGCTTCATCATCGCCTTCCAGATGTGAAGCCTAGACTTGCCCCAAACTCGGCCAACCTTCTTGTTAAAAAACTTGCGAGCACCCGGTAAGAGCTCTGGAGCGCAATAGAACTTATCCTAATTTCACATAGTAATTGTAATTAAGAATCACACTAACTATAATATAATGTGTTCATACTTAAGTAAAAATAGAATGAAATTCAAATTTGAAACTTACCGTGAAGAACTGCTCGAACGCAACATCCTTTACACGCTGTGGAACTAACTTCCAGTCCTTGGATAGATAGGATAGTACTGGTAGTTCCTGGAGCACTCACCGGCGTAGTGTCCTATAAAAGACAAGAGGGGTCCACCGGGCTTGACTCCAAAGGTGTCCAGGCTGAACACACAACGGGTGCCACCAGATGCTACCCTCCGGAAGTCCGCGTACTTAATCACGACGGTCTTTGTGAACCCAGAACGGTCTACAGAAATAGAAATTTACCATTCTTAATATATACTCAAATATTTTCTTCATTTCGTTCAAGAATGAAATTCATAGAGAGAACTAACCAATAAAGTCCAACTCATACGTATATGTCTTCTTCTCGGTGGTCGAGGCAGCGAAAGAAATCCCTCCAGAAGTCTGACCAGTAGGAGATCCGGGAGGAGAAGATAACAGACGCTCTTCACTATCAGAACTAGAACTGGATGCCATCTTTACCCATAAAAATGAGATTATTAATATATATATATATATAAATCGGCCAATGGGCCGCTGATAATCTAGTATATATATATATATATATATATATATATATATATATATATATATATATATATATATATATATAACTCATAATTCGTGACATAAAAAATACATTCGTTAAAGAATACATTTGTTGAGCTAATGTTAAACAATACTCATGGGATATAGCGCCTTCCTCTCCTGTGTCGTATGCATCTCGTGGCTTGCAATGTATTGGTATGCACCAATCTGGATCACTTGTATCGTCAACATAGAAAACCATACGTGCATCACTAGCACTAATATATGGCTCGTCTTCAGCTTTGTCACCAACATCTCTCAAATGGTTAAAGTTGATCATTGTTATACCGAGAGCATCTGTTTTCTTCCATGTCGGATTCACCGTATCAGCCCATTGACACTCTTGAACAACGTGACTGTTCAAGTATAATAATCCAGCTCGATGATCTCAATGAGTTTCCCATAAAACCAGAGATCGGTACGAATTGGATTGTTATCTGAAGATCCTGACACGCTGTCTGTGCCGAATTTAGCACCTACACCACTATTCTGTGTCTTCAGTGGTTGATCCCGATCAACTGTTCTAAAGTGATATCCATTGATGTCATACGCAGTAAATCGAGTTGCAGACACATTCGGTCCCCTTGCCAACGTCATTAGATCAGCACTGTACGTTGCTGACTTATCTAATATCTGTGAATTAGAGTAATCACACATCATCATTCGTTTATCTGTATCAACCGCTAACAATTATTGAAGGGAACATGGCGTTATATATATTACCTTGTTTTGAACCCAACCAACAATCTTCTTGTGAAGTACTTTGTTAACCACAGTCTCACTGGCACGTCTACCTAGTTCCCTTCTAGTTTCCACTTCGCATTCCCTGAATGATAAATTTGAACTATTAATTATACTTGTCACTTTTTGTACTTCTAATGAAAATTATACGGGATTAGTTTTACCTCAAAAGAGGTTGAGCTAATGGACTAGAACATAACGATATGCCTGAGCCCACTCCATCTGTGACAACTTGAAAGGTACACCTATACGGGTTAGAAACCCCGCGTGAAATGAGTATTCCCGAATTGTCATCGCTGGACACTTCAGGCTCGGTTGCAACACGTTTTGTTCTATTGTAACGTGTCTCTACATCATCATCAAAGTATAAAGATGAGAAATTGAATAACTCCTCTGATAGCCAACCTTCAGCAATAGACCCTTCAGGGTGTGCTCTATTGCCGACAAAGGTTTTTAGTTTGCCCAAATACCTAAAAAAAGACATTTGACGTCAGAGTTGGTATTAGAACACTTATTTTCTAAGTTAATAGACGTTGTACAGAACATACCTTTCGATGGGGTACATCCAACGATACTGAACTGGTCTACCACGTTTGACTTCCTCAACCAAGTGGAGAATTAAATGCACCATAACAGTGAAGAATGCAGGAGGAAAAATCATCTCCAAATGACATAGTGCTATCACAAACCTCCCTTGGAGTTTATCGAGCTCAACAATATTGACCACTGGTGAACACAGTTCCTTGAAGCACGCTCCCAGCTCTACCAACACTCTTGCCACCGAGACAGGTAACACATTTCGTATCGCAAGTGGCAACAAGTCATGCAACAACATGTGAGAGTCATGACTTTTTAAACCAAACATCTTACGGTTGGGTAAGTCAACACATCTTGCGATATTACTTGCATAACCATCTGGGAATTTCATTCCCTTCAGTGACTTCAACACAACTTCTATTTTCTTATTGTCGAGAGTGAATGAAGCGGTTGGACAAGTTTTTCCATCTGCTAATGGCCAAAGCTGACTTCTAATCTTCATTGATTTCAAATCTTCCCTTGCCGCTAGGTGATCTTTCCTCTTGTTCTTGTCATTGAGTAATGTGTACAAAATGTTGTCGCACACATTTTTTTCTATATGCATAACATCCAGATTGTGACGCAATAGATTAAACTCCCAGTACGATAGATTGAAGAATATGCTTTTCTTTCTTCATTGTGGTGCTGTGATTCTTTAGGTTGCGTCTTGCCAAATACCACATCAATGTTCCGCACCTGTCCCAGTATCTCTAAGCCAGTAAGCATCATCGGAGCAAGTCGTTTCTCTACTTTCCCATTGAATTTACTTTTCTGCGATCTGAACCGATGATCATGTGGTAGAAACCTTCTGCTGCTCATAAAACAAGGTTTGTCACCAGAAGCTTTTCACCTGACAACGTCGGCGTCAAACATACATGTCGGACATGAGAGCATAGTGTGTGTATTCCATCCTGACAAGTTGCAGAGTTCAGGATAATCATTGATCGTCCATAATAATGCAACCTGAAGAGTGAAGTTTTTCTTCTTCACTACATCATAAGCTTGCACACCAAGCCACAACGACTTCAGTTCTTCAATCAAGAAACACGTCTAAATCATTACCGGCATCTTCGGTCCAGGAACTATGCCAGATAGAATGTCTCGTTTGCTTACAAAACCATGGTGGGGTGTTGTACGAGATTAGCACGAACGGCCATGTACTATGACTTATACTCATAGTACCAATTGGATTGAAGCCATCAATAGCTAATCCAAGTCTCACATTTTGTGGCTCGGAAGCAAAATCTGGGAACCTCGTGTTGAAACTTTTCCACGCTTCTGCATCTCGAGGATGTCTGCCCATACCATCATTACTCATCTCTGTTGCATGTGAAGTCATATCTTCTGCTGTGTAAGGACACATATATAACCTCTTCAACTGAGGTATTAAGGGAAAGTACCAAAATATCTTATCGGGTCGAGGCTTTTATTTCTTTCCAGATGCAGTCTTGTTTCCTACATCCTTGAATCGAGCAACACCACACACTTGACATTGCATCGCTGCACTATCTTCTCCGATGTATAGTAGACAATCGTTCTTGCATGCATCAATTTTTTGGTAAGTCAACCCAAGTTTTCTGATCGTCTTCTTTGCTTCATAGTTGGTTTGAGGAATTTTGGCACCAACAAAAGCCTGATTAAGCAAGTCTAGAAGCATAGTCATAGCTTTGTCACTGATCTTGTGTAAGTACTTGATGTGGTATAAACACATCATGAAAGACAATTTTGTGAACTTAGTGCGTCCATCATGTAAGAGCACTTCACCGTCCTGTAAAATTCGAAAGACACCATCATCTGGGAGCTGACTCCGGACATCCGACATTGGTATGTATGTAGGATGTGGTTGTGGAGTTTCAGTTTCAATAGCCACGTTTGATCCAGTAGGAAGTGGATCTTCTTGAAATTGTACTCCAAATGCGTCATTCACCATGTTCTGGAACAAGGTTGGCTCAATTATCGGTGTTTCCTCAACCAATGCTGGCGGATTTACTTCTTCAGTGACCATTGCAGCTGGAATATTCTCAGTAATCGGGGACAGAAATTCAGTAGCTAACTCCCCATGAAAATTCCACACACCGTAAGAAGAGGGAAAAGCTGAATGGAGCAAATGGTCATTAACTTCATGCCTTGGCCTCCACTTCTTGAACTTGCACTTGGGATATGGACAGAGGATATTCACTCCATCAGGTGCATTAGAGACAGCAAAGTCTAGGAATTTTTGAAGGCCGACATAATACTCGGGAGTATGACGAGCCTTTCGTATCCAAGATTTGTCCATCTAGCTAGAGGCTGTTAATTAGCAACAGTTGAGTAGAGAATATAAGTTAATTAGGTATAATATTAGATGTCTAAGTAACTTAGTACCGATGACTAAGTTTGCCTAATTATATTAATTACATATCTTAAAAAGGTTAGTTATACCAACTTGGTATAATTAATTTACTACTTAGTATTAGCAACTAATTAATTCTCCTAATAATTATACAAGTATGTATTCATAATTTAATTAAATTGTAACTAATACGATTACATGCATATATATATTTTTAAAATTTCACAACTTCATATAATTAACTATGTACCATTAAGAAACGTTTAACATATGACATGCATAACTATTCATTGAGTTTAATTTTAATAAAGCATATGACATGCATAATAATTTTTATTATAAAAGCTTAGAAACCAATTTTAATTCTAAATCTCCAATTTAAACTTTAAGTTTGTTCATAAACATTAACTAATTCACGAATATTACATAAAAAATATTAGCATACTTTACTAATTTATAATTTTTTATAATATAATGTAAATAAATCAATTACTACATAATTTGGTACATCATGTTGTTAATAGATAATTAAACAAGTACTTGATGTAATAAAGTAATTACCTACCTGAATACTGGAGAACAGAGTGTGATAATCAAATAGCGTCTTAACCGAATATCTGAAAATAACAGAAACTTGAACTTAGACAACAGAATAAATATTAGACAACATGACTACAAAAGAAATAAATCGTTGGATCGCAGTGTTCTCACCTAATCACCATTATAGATGACCGCTACTACACCGTTGCTATGGTATTTCCCCTCCAATAGCAACGGGTCACCAAGTTCGAATCTGATTACAAAATAAAAAATGAAATCAATTGTTAGAACACATGAGCTCAAATCATTAACACTAACTAACATTATTAACTCTTACCAAGCAGAAATCAGTAATTAATTACGATGAAACTTTAAAAAGCCCCAAAAACGTGACGAACAAGTCTGCAAAACGTCAATAATAGCACATATTTCAGATTCAAGACGACAAAAATGTCAAAAAATACACACAACAATCTGCCCCTAACAAAATCGTACATTCAAAGTCTTACCAAGAAAGACCTGAATCAGTCCAAATAAGACTACTCGAACAAAAATACGTCACAAATCCCTGCAAATCATCGTGATAGATCAAAATTAACTCTAGAACGCATAGAACAACGACAATAAGAAGAGATTAGGGATAATACTTACCGAAAACAAGTAGAAATCATAGAGTACAGAGGAAATTGGTGCTGAGGCAGTCGAAGTTGACAGGGAGAATTGAAAGAGAGTTGAGAGAATGAGCTTCTCAAGGTCCGGAGGGGGAGGTCATTCAAAATGTTAGTCGCATGTCATATGCTTAGTCGCAGGTGGTCTGCGACTAAATTATGCCTTTGTCGCAGGCTCAAAGCTTAGTCGCAAGCGCCTACGACTAAGCTTAGTCGCGGGCCTGGCTTAGTCGCAGGCGGCCTGCGATTATAGTCAACAAATAGTTGCGGGCGATGGCTTAGTGGTGGGCCGCCTGCACTAAGCCCTAATTTAGTTGCAGGCGCCTGCGACTAAGCTGTGTGCCCGCGACAAACTTAGTCGCAGGCCCTTTTTCTGCCTGCGACTATATTACCTGTTCTTTGTAGTGTCTGGTACTTGGTCAGTTTCTAAAAAGTGATTGATGGGCATTCGACAGACTTGGTGGTCTTTTTTGGTCAATCTGAAGACACTACTTTGTTTTTACCTCCTTCTCCATCATAACCAATCGTCCTTCATCAAAATATATCGTTGTTGCGAGCTTAGATAGCGCATCAATGTGACTATTTTCCTCGCGAGTGACCTGCTCTATGCTTACTTTTTTGAACACCGACATGATTAGTTTAATTTCATCGAAGTATGGGAGGAGAGACTCCTCCTTTATCTCAAAGCTTCGTTTAACTGGTTGACCACAATCGCTGAGTCTGAGAACACTTTAATGTTAGTGACTCCCATACTCTTAGCAATTTGCAGCCCTGCCTCCATGGCTCCGCCGCATTGTTTGTTCTACTATATGAAAATCGCAGGGACACTTCATAAAGGACTCCTCCTAGCGATTTTAGGACGATCCCGACACTTGTGCCATTCTTGCTTAATGCTCCGTCCGTGAATAACGTCCACCCTTTGTCTTCCTCTATTTCTTCTTGA
Organism: Linum lewisii; assembly: GCA_034768395.1. NCBI lineage: Eukaryota > Viridiplantae > Streptophyta > Magnoliopsida > Malpighiales > Linaceae > Linum > Linum lewisii. Next base: position 75,412,139 of record CM068296.1, read on the forward strand.
ACGACCCCTTCAACAACAAAGTCTGCAAGTACCTGGGATTTTATCGCTGTTCTTGGCTGATACCTTATATCATACTCATTCAGTTCTATTGCCCACATTGCAAATCGCCCAACTACACTCATGGACTGTAATGCGTTTTTGATCGGTAAATTCATAAGAACATGGATGGTGTGTGCCTGAAAGTAAGGTCTTAGCTTTCATGACTGCACGCACCAAAAGATACGTCATCTTCGCAATCATTGGATATATGGTCTCAGTGTCAATCAGTGTTTTGCTCGTGTAAAAAATAGGATACTCACTCCTGTCTTCTCGTCGAACGAGGACGACACTAACTGCCTTTTTGGAAATCGTGATGTATAAAAATAATCTTCATTCATCTTAGGTGAGGCCAATACAGGAGGTGTAATAAAAAAATGATTCAACTCTTCAAAAGCCTTGTTACATTTGTCATACCATGCGAATTTGGATGCATTCTTCAGGGTCGCGAAGAATGGTGCACATCTATCAGCGATTCTTGGAATAAAATGGTTGATCACCGTAAGTCGCCCTGGTCACACTTAGACTTCTTTACTATTTTTGGGGTGTCATGGATGTTATCGACGCTATCTGCGATGGGTTGGCCTCTATCCCTCTCCTTGTTATGAGGTATCTCAGAAATTTACCCGAAGTTGCCCCAAGCACAGTTAAGCGGATTGAGTCGTAAAAAGTATTGTTGTAGAGTATCAAAAGTTTCCCTCAGATTGCTTAAGTGATCGCCAGATTTTCTGCTTTTGACCAATAAACAATCTACATATGCTTTGCAAAAACTGTATCGATCACTCGTTGATAACTGGCTCCTGCATTTTTTAGACCAAAAGGAATTACTTTGTAGCAATAATTCGACGTGGGTGTCATGAATGCCATTTTTTTCCTGATCTTCCTCATTCAAAGGAATTTGGTGATAGCCGGAAAACATGTCCAAGAAGGACAACATTTCGTTGTTGGCTGTTGTGTGCACTAATTGTTTGATGTTTGGCAATGGGTATGGGTCCTTTGGGAAGGCGTCGTTTAAGTTTGTGAAGTCCACGCACATCCGCCATGAACCCGACGACTTCTTGACTAGGATCACATTTGCTAACCACTCTAGGTATCTGACTTTGATAAAATCCGCTTTTAAGAGTTTCTCCACCTCGGCTGCTACCGCCTGCTGCTTCTCTCTACTATATTTTTTCTCTTTTGCTGGACAGGGCGACTTCCCAGTTCAATCACCAAACAGTGTTTGGCAACCTCTAGGGTCATTCCCGGCATATCACTAGGCGACCAAGCAAACATGTGTGCAAATTCTCTTATCAGTTGAACTATCTCTTCTCGCCTATCTGTTTCCAAGTATGATTATATCCTGACAGTTTTTGTCGGGTTTCCCTCTCATAAGGGAATCGGCAAATCCGACTCTATTGGAGTAAGTCGCTAATTTCCACTTTCTGCATCCAAGCTAATGTTGTAGCAAGTGCTCTTTGTTGCAGCCTTGTAACACTTTTTGGCTATCTCTAGGTGCCCCCAGGCGATTCCTACTCCTTCTGTAGTGAACTTCATGACTTGATGTGCTGGCGAATAAATCGCCTAGAATGCTGCCAAAGCTGGTCGACATAGTATCATGGTATATGTTGACTTGCAATCCATGACATGAAAGTCAATGGAGCATGTGGACTGAACCTCGCCGTCTCCAATAGTGATCTTCATTGTGGCGATCCCTTTAATGGGTATCGTGTGTCCTGAGAATCCTGATATTGTCGTTTTTGTTTGCCGTAAAAGGTTTGTTGGTAGGTCCATCTGTTTGTACAAATCCCAGAAGATGATATCTGTTAATCTTCCTTCGTCAATCATCACTCGCTCAATGCAACTATGATGGGTAAAAACTTGAATCACCATCGCCTCCAGGCTGGGCCCTCCGACTCGGGCCATGTCTTCCTCAATTAATCATTGGGTGAATTATGATTGGGCGACTTACCCGGTCAATTATCATCACCTCTTGAACTTCCTCTTTCCTCTTAACTTTCTTTGTTGGACAACTTTCGCCTCCAAAAATAGTTTGGTACACCTTATTGACCTCCAGTCGCGATTTTTTCCTTTCCCCTTCACCACCTTGCGTTTCTTGCAATCTGGAAAAAACTCCTCCCTTCTTCTCCTAGGGCTCCTTCTTTCCATGCTGCTATCTTTCCAGACTCTTATCCTTTTGTTTTGTGCTAAGAATAAAGTCACTCAATCACCCCTCGCTAATCCATCACTCAATCTTGTTTTTCAACTCTCTAAACTCCTCAGTTGTATGTCTTGTCCATGTGAGTCATGAAAATCACAGAATTTACGGCGGCTCCTTTGTTCAGGCGGAGTCTTCAAGGGCTCGAGCCAATGTATATGAAGGCCCTTATGCGGCACATACATAAATATCTTCCTTCTAGTCTCATTAAGGGGGGGGTGTAATATGTTTTCTCTCCCCGAAACCCTCTCCTTTCATCCTGGCATCCTCGCCTTTCTGGCGATCTTTCAGTTCTTCGCCACCTGGACTGCCTATCCGCCTGTTTGTTTTCTGGCTTCTCTACTTTCACCACCTTTTCCACTATGGGTTCTGCTAACTGCTCCTCAATCAATATGTTTCTGTGCTCCCTAGCCTCGAGATCTGGAAGGGAAGTTGGTGATGTGTTTACAAGTGATTCTCGTAATCTGCTGTTATGAGTTGCTTGGAACAAATTTACTGCGGCAATTTCGGGATTAACATTCCTGGTAGACGGCAAAAATCATGTACATTTGTCAAAAAAATATTTTTGCGATTCGTTCGCCCCCTGCCTTAGGTTTACCAAGACTCGCAATGGAACTGTCTTGCTTCTTTTACTTTCATACTTCTGGGAGAAAATCTCGGCGAATCCGTCCCAAGAAGTAATAATTCCCTCAGGGAGGTTCATGTACCATTCTCTCACTCTTCCGCCCAATGTTGCTGGGAAAGCCCTATAGTATGCTGCATCACTAGCTTGCTGCATCTGCATGGTGATCTGAAATATTTGGAGGTGATCGTCAGGATCAGTTTTCGTCTTGTACTGGTGCATGTTCGGAGGGACGAGTCCTACTTGTAGCTGTTCAACAAAAATTGCTCTTGCGAGCGGCTATTGAACAGCTAACTGGGTGGTCCCTACTTGTAATGCGGAATGAAACTGTTGGAGAACCTCATTGGCATTCGCCTGAGCTTGAGGTCTTTTTTCTGGTACCGGCGGAGGAGCCATCGCTCGCAAGGCGATTACTGTTCTCAGCAATTGGGTTAGTTCCAAGTTTTGCTGTTTCAGAACCTAAAATCACCGCTCGAGTATGTGGTATGCTTCTCCCGCCAGGTCCTCATGTTCTGGTTGTCTTTAGCTCCGATCCCAGGTTTGGGATTCTGAGTCCGTGTGGGTGGTATGCACAGACACATGCTCTAGTTCGTTTCCCAGATTCCTCGTTATCCCGGGGATCGACTGGATGTCGGGATTCACGTGCTTAAGGGGTGTTATTCTTTCGCCCTCTACCCTAGGGTGAGTGGATGGTTTCCCTGGATTCATTTGCTTTTTCCGAGAGTGAGAATCGCCTGCTTCTTCCCCTATCCGACGCACAAATTGTTCCAGACAAGTCGTCTGGCCCAATAGTTGTAGGAAGCCCATTCGATTGATCTTCTGTGATGTGGGGTACCTCGTATGTAAAAGGGGGAACAGCAGTATGTTCAGGGAGTAAACGAGACGGTTATAGGAAATAGGGTAGGTGAACTAGAATAACGTACCGCGTGGATTAACCGTTTTGTAAAAGAGTGTCCTCGTATGTAGAGGGGTCAGAGCTGTATTTATAGGCTGACCTCCTATTATGTTCAAAGAGGATCAATCCTAGCCATCCGTGGTGGCCTCTAAGATGATGACATGTGGCAATGCTTTCGCGAAACCCTAGGGTTGCTAGGACAGCAAGGAGTGGGCCTTATCCCTTTCTGTTGGGCCGCTGTCCCAACTGCCTGTGAGTATGGCCAGGGGCGGAACAAGGATTAGAAAATGCCCTGAGCCAAAATTTATTATTAGAATATATATTACGCTACGTATATTATTTTACTTTCAATATATAATGCTATTTTCCATTAGATCATTGCACCTAATATGTTTGTTTTTAAGATTATTAGTATTACTCTTGAAAAAATTAAATTGGAATGTGCCACTGGCGATTTTTTATTAAGTTGAATGATTTATCATCAAATATTGTATTTTTACTCAATCATAAGTCGAGATAAAATGATACTAGGCTTACTCAACCCTCTACACATGTTGACAAAACATTAGCATTAGGGAAGGGTATGATTAATATGATTGAGTATATTAACTATATTAGGGTTTTTTAAAAAGACAAATGTATTAGAATATATTTAGTTATTAAGTTTAAAATTATAACAATGAACTGAGACGAATTAAAATAACACGGAGCCAGATTTAAATTTTGCACTGAGTCAGATTCAAAAAAATGGCATTTTTATACTCGAATTTAACGCTCGGGACCGAAAGTGGGGTGAGTCGGGGCTCGGCCCGGCTCCCCCTAATTCCGCCCCTGAGTACGGCCCTTGTCAACGAATTACCGGATCATTGACCGTCTTTCCATGGGCTTCTTGGTGGGCTCTTCTAGGGCCCACAGTCGCTAGGGGGCAGGCCTTATCAATTTCCCACAAGTCCTTTGCTTAGCTTCTTGCTTAGGAAAGGACTGATGATCACAAGCTAGACCCCATCAGCATGAATATGAGTTTCTTAAAATGAATGATACTGAAACTATTTCAGCCATATATTATCGATTAATCTCATTACGTCAAAGCTCAATCATCTAGGAAAGAAAGTGAATCGTATTGATCTTGTTAGGAAGATAGTTAGATCTCTACCTAGAGAATGGATGCCTAAATTACTGCCATTGAGGAGGCTAAAGATCTTTGTGTTGACATTGGAAAATCTTGTTGGCTCACGTATTAGTCATGAAGTAGTTTTAATGCAAACTAATCTCACTGAAGAAAGTACACAACTCAAGAATCTGGCTCTTAAAGCGTCTCAGAAAAATGTGTCTAGTGATGATTATAATGAATCAATTAGTGATGAAGTAGCCTTCATGACCAAACGATTTAGAAAATTCCTAAAACAAGAAAGGGATTTTGGTAGGGATAAAGGTCAAGCTACTTCAAAAACAAGGTCTCAATCGAGATATAGGAAGGATGATGATAAGATGAATGATGAGAAAGATTTTTTTTGATGAAATGATGAGAAAGATATAATCACTTGTTTAAAGTGTAGAAGACTAGGCCACATTAGGTCTGAATGTCCAAGTAGAAGATTCTCAAGGGAAAAGCATTTAGAGTCACTTGGAGTGATTCTAACTCTGAAGACGAAGATGTACTCATGGCGTTTGCTGATGAAGAATCAGCAGACACTGATTAGACCAAAGTGAGGTATTTTCAAATTCACTCTCTGATTTTTCTACAGAAAAAAGTGATGAGTGAATACATTAAGATTTCTTAACGATTTAGTAAAATGAATCATGAAAACTGCAGACAGACTAAGTTGTACAATGAGTCTAAACTGCAGAAAAAGGATTGTGAGTGTCTAGCGACTGTTAAGAAACAAAGAGAAAATATTTGCCAGTTGAACAAAAATTTATATTTTTGAAAAACAAAATTATTACTGAGAGAGAACTAAGAATACAGGAAATACTAATTTTCTATACTTGAAACCGCAAAAAAGAAATTCTTTGTTCCTTCCGTGGCGAAACTGGTCAAACTTATGTTCAATGTGGGTTCTGTCAGCAACGAGGGAATTCTAGTATGGTCTATACTTTCTCACAAAACAGAGTTAAATGAGTAGCCAAAAGGATATGGGTACCTAAGAAAGCTAACCCTGCTAAATGTGCAGGAACTACGACTTAATACAGAATAGTTCCTTGACAGTGGCTGCTCGAATCACATGACAGGAGATGAACGAAACTTCAGCAATCTCACTGAACACAAAGGATGAAATGTTGTCTTTGGGGACAACAATAAAAGCCAAATTATGGGCAAATGTACGACTTGCAGATCATCTGGTCCTTCGTTTCACAATGTTTTGTTTGTCCTAAACTTAAACACAATTTACTATCAATTAGTTCATTGTGTGGTAATCTTAATAGAGTCATTTTTTAGTGAAATATGTGCAAAGATGAAAGAATCTAAGATGGAAAACCCTACTTACTGGAACTAGGACTAAAAATATTTACTCAATTAATATGAAAGATCAACATGCTTTCCATGAGAAATGTTTTGTGCTGTTAATCCTAATTCTGAATTTGTTTGGCACCGTAAGCTTGGACACATTAGTCTAACCCGAACTGCCAAGATGTCTTCTCTAAGATTTTTAGAGGTTTACCTACTATTAAATCACGACTGGATTGTAGTGCTTGTGTTTAAGGAAAACAAACCAAAACCTCTTTCAAGAGAATCACTGATGTCTCAACGACTCAACCACTTGAGTTGATTCATTTGGATCTCTTTGTCCCTTCCAATGTTAGAAGTCTAAGAGGAAAAAGCTTTTCCTTCGTCATTGTAGATGACTTTTCTCGTTTCACCTGGGTTTTCTTCCTAAGTAAAAAGAATGAATGTCTTCAACTGTTCAAAAAAAAAATTTCTTCAAATATCTCCCACCTCAAATTTTCCAGTGAAGTCACTTCGTAGTGACAATTTCAGTGAATTTTCCTCAACTACTTTTTCTTTGTTTTGCTCTGGCCTTGGGATTCGCCACATGGTCTCAGCTCCACGCACCCCTCAACAGAATGGTGATGTGGAGAGAAAGAATCGATCCCTTCTTGACCTCTCACGAACCATGCTTCTTAATCACAACACAGCAAAGAAGCTTTGGGCTGAAGTTCTGTCTATGGCATGTTACATTCTTAATCGAACCACTATCGGAAACAAATTTAACAAAACACCCTATGAGTTTTCAAGAAAAAGGTTCCTAACATAAGCTACTTTCATCCCTTAGGGTGTAGGTGCTTTGTTTTTAACATTAAATATTATAGAGGTAAATTTGACGCAAAGTCAAATGAAGCCACCTTTCTTGGCTACTCTACCAATAGTAAGGCCTTTTGGGTGTACAACATCTCCTCCTGCAAAGCAGAGGAATCCATTCATATTATGTTTGATGAAATATCAATGCTACCTCATTCAGCGTTGTCTGATGATGAAGAGTCATTTCCTATTTCTCAAACTCTTGCAACACATCAATCAGTTGTGGTACCCATTTCTCCTTGCAACTCCGAGCAAACATCACCACCTTATTCTTCCTCAACTCCACCCTCCTCTAGGGGTGACGATCCTCACACTCCACCAGTTGATGTCACACCTTCCACAAAAAACCTCTTCTCCTAAACCTCAACCCCCGCCTCATATTAAAAAAAGGCATCCCTCTTCTTTATTGATCGGAGGACATCAAGATCGATTTGTTACCATATCAAAACGACTGATCAACTTTCTAGCTTTAGAAGCACAACCTTGGTATCACTGATCGAACCAAAAACCCTTAAGGAAGCAATTTCTTATGTGCATTGGATCACTGCTATGCAGGATGAACATCAATTTGAACGAGCTAACGTATGAGAGCTTGTCCGTCCTGCCTCTAACAAATAGATCATTGGCACAAAGTGGATTTATAGAAACAAGTCTAATGATAAAGGAGAAGTTGTTCGAAATAAAGCTCCGCTTGTAGCACAAGGCTACTACCAAGAAGAAGGCATTGACTTCGATAAGACATCCACTCTAGTTGCTCGATTGGAAGCAATACGAATTCTTTGTGCCTTTGCAAGCCATAAGAAAGTCCAACTTTTTTAAATGGACGTAAGAGTGCATTTCTTAATGGATTTATTAAAGAATAAGGATTTGTTCGACAACCTCCGGTTTTTGAAGATACTCACTTTCATAATCATGCGTTCAAACTTAGAAAAGCACTCTTTGGTCTTTGTTAGGCTCCAAGAGCCTGGTACGGACGTCTCACTTCTTTTCTTCTCTCCAAGAATTTCACAAGAGGAAAAGTTGATAACAGTATGTTTTCAAGATAAAATCGTCAGATATTCTGCTGGTTCAATTTTATGTCGACGATATTATCTTCGGTTCCACAAATCCTCTTTCTCCGTGAAGAATTTGGAAATCTTATGGCAGGGAGATTTGAAATGAGTATGATGGGAGAAATGATTTTTTTCTTCATCTCCAAGTCAATCAAACTCCCGCTGAAACCGTCATTCATCAAACGAACTACATTCAGACTCTTCTACAGTGGTTCAATTTTGACAAAGCTAAACCACCCTCAACACCAATGGCTACAACTACAAAGTTTTCAATCGACGATTCTGGCGAGTCAACTGACAACACACATTTTCGTGCCCTCATTGATTCTCTCTTGTACTTTATAGTTAGCAGACCGGACATTCTCTTTGATGTGTGCCTTTGTGCTAGGTTTCAAGCAAACCCCAAAAATAGTCATTTGACTGCACTAAAAAGAGTTCTTCGTTATCTCCTAGCCACCAAAGATTTGGACTTTGGTATCCAACATTTGAACAGTTCGACCTCGTTGGATACAGTGACTTGGACTTTGCTGGTTCAACTTTAGACAGAAAAATCACTTCGATCATGCCAATTTTTCGGTCTTGTCCTTGTTTCATGGTCCAGCAGAAAACAAGCATTAGTTGCCCTTTCAACGACAGAAGCTGAATATGTGGCAGCAGGTAGTTGTGATGCTCAAGTACTCTGGATTCAGTCCCAACTTGCAGATTATGGATTAATACTCCAAATTACTCCCTTTATGTGTGATAACACAGACGCAATTAATATTTCCAAAAATCCAGTGTAGCATTCACGAACGAAACACATTGATATCAAGTATCACTTTCTTCGAGAGCTTGTCGGTCAAGGAACAATTGACATTCAATTCATTAAAACTCACCTCCAACTTGCCCATATTTTCACCAAGGCCTTAAAGGAAGATCAATTTAATATCATTCATCAAAATCTTGGCCTTATTTCGGGGAGTGATTTATCACACATTCTTCAAAATTAAGGAAGCTCATGATCCTTGTTTCCTTTTCCGTGCCTCTCAAAATTCTGCAACCTTTTTCCCGTCTTCTCCTCGTAGTTAAATACCCGGCCCGTGGGATCTTCATCTCCCACTACCTTCTCTGTTTCAATTCAATTCACTTCCTTTTTCAAAAGTTCCTGCTCCCAACCCTAATGGCGGAGTCCCACATGGTCACTGTCAATGGTCTGATGCAATGTAGTGAAGCTGATCGTCTGAGGTACATCAACAAGTTTCGTGTTCTCCCCCCCCCCCCCCCATGCCCAACCTTCTACACTATTCTCAGGGGTTCGCCAAGTACGACATTCACATTTATGAACCGCTATTTCATCTCGGCTAGTCCAACTTCATACCTTGCTGCACCGCCATTTGCTATCCTCATCCAGTCTGAATGTTCTTCAGTAACATGCGACTTGTGTCATCTTCCCCACTTGAGCTTGAAACACAAGCATTAGGGCATCACATCCACGATGTACATTCGTTTGCGCAACACGTGCACTTCACGTGAACCCTTGTTTTTAGTAAAAGCAAGGTTCACGTCTATTGGCGTCTTCACTTCTTTGAACTCCAAATACTTGAACTTATCAAGTACCTTGTCAATATAGTAAGATTGAAATAGTGCTATTGAACTCCAAATACTTGAACTTATCAAGTACCTTGTCAATATAGTAAGATTGAAATAGTGCTAGGCCTTGAGGAGTCTTATAGATTTTAATCGCTAGAGTAAAATCAACCACCCCCCAACAGTGGCGGAGCCACATGTTGCTAAGGGGGTGCTTTGCAACCCCCTTGGCTATTTAAAAAAAAAAGAAGTCCCACCTTTCTTCTTCTAAGAGATTCGAACTTGAGACCTCTAGTGTAGAGCCTGACTTTCAAACCATTCTGCTGCCACAGTTTTACTGGTTATTAATCCATGCATTATTTCAGTCTTATATCGTTGTATCTTTATTTCATGTAGTGATATTTGTTCCATTATACGCAGTGGCAAAATTAGGGAAAGTCAGATTGAGTTCAGACTTGCCTCATTTTCGGTTCCGAACATTGAATTCAAGTGTAAATCTGTGAATTTTTTAAATCCAACTCAGTGTTTTATTAAATCGGCTCAATTCATTGCTATAATTTATTTTAAAACCCTTGTCTTTTTCTTAAAAAATCTAATATAGTTGATAGACTCAATCATATTAACCATATCCTTCTCTAATACTAATATTTCGTTAACATGTATAAATGGTTGAGTAAGTCCAATATCAATTTATCTTGACTCATGAATAAGAATAAGTAAGAATACAATATTTGATGTTAAATCATTCAAATCAATAATAAATCGCCGGTGGCACATTCGAATTTTCATCAAAACTAATGATTTTAAAAAATAATTATACATTTGTATGAATTAGTGATAAATAACAAGGCCTACTGAAGTAAATATTATAGGTAATACATTATACTTTATCATACTCTTATTAAAATTATTTCAAATTTTATATTTATAGAAAATTTTGTTTCGATTTCGTCTCAGTGCATTTTCTAATTTTGGTTCCGGCCCTCATCATGTAATTTTCTTTCCGAACAAAGCACCCCCTTAGCCAAATTCCTGGCTCCGCCACTGAAAATAAACCAAAGCTTTTCATGCAATATAAGTCAAAGCATGAACATCATTAACATCAACATGCTACTGGGCAAAAAAATTAAATGAAAGAACAAACCCTTAACGCCAAAAGCATGAACATGCAGTGAACGAAATCCAACCAATTAGTAACACATCAAACAACAACTTGCTACTCAGAAGACGTAAACAGTCAAATTCACATGCATACAGTAAACTGCAGAACAATTAAACACGTAACAATTCTTAAGATTATAGGTCCGTAATCTGTAAAAATAGAAATTAACAAGCAAACATACAAAGACATAGGGACTAATCCGAATCAATCGACTTCAAGATTTGTCCTTAAGAATTGTTATTCCCCTCTACGTAATCAAGGTTAACGTAATCAATTCTCCTAGGATAAAACGAATTTACGTCACAAGTGTGTCGGTGCTTCAAACGCAACTGACTGACGAACACAATGAAGGGTGCAAATCATACGGCTCGATTTCAGTTTCGTTGAAAGAGTGAATGCAAAAATGCTTTTATGCAGAGAAAGAGTTGAGAGAAAGGAAAAATTCAGTGGAAGGAAAGTGCAGGGACTGATTTGTATTTATAGTAAATGAAGGGGTGCCTTCTGAATAGACAGAACTGTTCAGGTGGCAGTGCGCCGAAAACCGGTTTAAAACCAGATTATGGTTTGGATTTACACCGCAGATTCTGGATGACTTTTCGGTCAAACCAAATTGGTCGGGTCGAAATAAAATTGAATTAATCCAAATCAAAATCGAAATCTGAGGCCGAGGCGAGGCGAAGACGACGACGCGAGGGCCCATCACCACCTCAACCCTTTTATTAACCTTAGTGGGCTTGAACTCTTATATCTAGCTCTACTTTCCCATCAATTAGCTATGTGGTATTAAATACCCCTTAGTTCATTCCTTCATTCACACCTCAAGTTCCCAACATTTAGCCCTCTATATAGCACCAATAGATCCACCAAATTGGATTGGGTGGACCAATAGAATGGCTCGAATGGAGAGTTGGGTCATCAAGTATAGTCATTTACCTAGAAATCCAATATGTCTTTTATGCTCAACCCGTAGGTCCAACGAGACCCAACTATGGTGGGTAGACCATGCAAGCTCATATCGAATAATTAGTTGCGTTCTTAAACTGGTCCGATCAAAGTTGTGACTGACGAGGTAGAATATACAAATACAAGTAGTAAGAGATACTATCAATATTATTTATTTTATTGATAAATCTCTTTTAAGAAAATATTATATTTACTACTAATTCATATTCTATAGCTACCAAAACAGATTTGATTTGGTAGAAAAGCTAATTAGTTGTAATTAATTAAAATATAATTAAAAAAATTATATTATTATTTTGTTTTTTTAATAATTATTATAGTGATATTATTTTCTTTTTTTTGTTGAAATAAGTATTTCATTTTTATAAAATAAATAATTATTTTTTTCGTGATTATTTCATTTAAATTCTTTATTTATCACTAATATTCTTATGTATTTGATTTATTGTCTAACCTAATTGATTTATATATGGGTAAACTTCAAAAAATTATATCAAACTAGATTTGGCCAAGAATGTTAATTAGTTTGTCTTGCCTTGTTAAGTAATTGTATATTATATTTATACACAAAAATTATGTATTGGATTTATTGCCGAACCTAGATAATTTGTATATGGGAAAAAATTCAAATTTTATATCAAATTAGATTTGGCCAAGTATGTCATGCACTTAATTAATTTTACTTTCTTTGCTGACGGAATTGTATATCATATTCATACACTAAAATGCATCTAAATTCGAATAATTTGATGTGAGTTATGGCTATGATTTTTTCAAATATTTAGCTAATAGGATTTCCTTCCAAAATTTATATATAATCATGATAACTTATAAACGTACAATTTTATTTCATATTCAATTACATTCCATGAAAGACTCTGAAATCCATTTCATTTCTCACCTCCTTCTACCATGAAGTTCCTTTTCATTTTCCCAGTTTCCACATACCAAACAAAGAATAAAATAAAAAAAAGGAAACCATGAGAAGAAAGATGGTGAAATTCGATAGAATAGTGAATGAGACAACTAGGAGACAAAGCATGGCACGACGACAGAAAGGTCGACGAACTCACAACTTTATGTGAGGTCCCCGCCTTATCAATCAAAACAGTTGACGAGCCTGTTGAGCCCTTAATTTGGCCATCTGATGATGGACAAATTCAACATTTGCTTCAACGATTCTACTCCATTCTAGAGATAGAAAGGCATATGAAGATGATTGATCAAGAGTAGTACTTGAAAGAAATGATAGCCAAGACAAATCAAATGCATATCAAGTTGATGAAGAAGAATAATAACATGGAGACAGCAATCCTGATAGATAAGGTTCATTTTGGGAAGGGGTTACAAGGGATGGACCTACATGAAATTTGTAGTCTGGAGTGGTTGTTGAAAGAAAAATTGTTAAGGAGGAAACGAGACGATGTCGAGCCGCTACCGCCAGCTCCTTTTGAGTTTTCTGAAAGTGTTGCACCAGAAGCTAGAACACAAGGCGAACAACATTGATGCCATTTTTGCAAGATTATTTGAGGCTAGCACATAGTTTTAACTTGTATTTTTTACTAGCCATAATTTTCTCTTATAATCCAATTTCACATGTTATTTTATATTTGTATTTTCAATTACAATTTTCAGTTGATTTATTTGTCTTTTTATGAATGCTTCATGTTTTATATTTTTTTGATGAATTTTATTATTCCTCAACAAAGTATTAGCAAAGTTATCATTCAATACAAAATGACTCAAAAAAATTATAAACTATCAGTTCACAAGTTCAGTGCTAATATGATGTTTGCAATCCAGACATGAAGCTTCAAGTGTAGTTGTATGACTTTTCCTATACCCTACCTATATGGAGGAAGATTTGGGAGAAGAGATTCTATCTTACTTAAGAAATCAGGAAGAACTCAAATCAACCTTGGTTTTAGAGAGCAAAATATTGACATTATTTTTCATAGAACCTAACGCTCTTAGGCACCATTCATACCATAGATGTCCTTCGGGAGAGAAGCAACAAATGGAAGAAAAGAATGTCTCCAAGATTTATAGTCGAAAAATTGAACATCAATTATGGGCCCTTCAATTGTTAAAATTTCCCAAAAATGAAATTAGTGTAATAGCATGCATCCAAATTTTAAAATTGAAAGTCAAAATTTTTGTGGTAATTATAAAGCGAGTTTGGGAGAAAACAAACAACAATTTGTACTATTTCACATCCAAAATTGTGGATTAAATCATTTGTAACATGTTTAAGACTTGTTTTTGCCCAAACTCATGAGCTACCATGTCCCTACCCAACCATACTTATTGAACCTACAAAAAAAATTAACATTAAGAAACAATTGAAATTGTTCTACGAGGTTTACGAATTTAGTTGCATCTGCCTTTTGTTGTCCAATGCTCGCAGCTAGTAGTTATGAATCTGTATAAAAATTGAGTTTTGGTTTCCTTCATTCAGAGTCCATTAAATGACTTCAATTAGTACAACTGTTTTAACCTTCTGTAACACCCTAACCTATACATGACACCTAACCGGTGAATTAACATAATTACAGCGGAACATGATTTGGGTGTACATTAACTTGCTCAATAGCTTGATATTTTTCTTGAAAATTTGACATGAGGTACTCGTATAGTGGACCTAATAGTTCTTCTCATCATACCTGTATAAAACATAACTAAGTGAGTGTAATCATAGCATCGTGAGTTCATAACAAAGCATACCCCTAACATGTATCTAGCACATAAACCAAAACACTAGGATCGAATCTCAGCTATCTTGACATCTCAATAGGCAAAAGACTCAACCACCTTGACTTATGCACATGCGTCTTATCATATTTTAATTATTTGGTGTCTGGCTATTCCCATGCTATTAACTTTCTCGGGCTTGCTTGCTTGTTATTCAACACCACTAAGTGTGTGATCATGACTTGTAAAAGAACCTTCACCATACCAAGGGTGAGGTTATAAACTTGATTTCATGAATGAGTCTACACCATACAAAGGGTGCGACTATAAACTTGACTTGATAATTGAGTAATAGCATGGGGAGCCCTAATTGCTACGTGAATGACCGTGAGACCAAACCATATATGACTTGTGTTCTTGTTCATGATTCATCACATGATATTCCTTAACATTAACTCGATCATTTAATGCACTTGACTTGTATATTCTCGACATAACAATACTTGACTCGACTTATAATAACTTACGAGTCCTATAGTAATACTTCATCGGGTCTAGCCCTCGTACTGGGTCATTCTCATAATCATGAATCCAATTTAGCAACCAACACTAATATCGCAAATAACGACAATATGAGCAAATTACTAATCATAAATATCGTAGCACATAATAACGATATTAAAGGAAACTTGAAACATGGAATCATATAAATCACTTATTGATAAGCACGTCAATTAAAACACGTATCAATCATGGTTCCACATATAACATGTAATTACATACACCCCTAAGCAGTAGGTCTAGTTCTCCTAGGTTCATACTAAGAATAAACGTAATTAACACGATACAACAAACCCGGTATGTCGTGCTAATCCCTCACCAATTCTGATTGATGGAACTTCGATACTATCTTCTTTGTCGGAACCCTACTTCAGAACGACCTCCGTAGCATGAACCGTGTATGAATACATGTTTAATTTAATCGTTTGTTCTTTCTCCTTTAAATCTCCCTTTCATTCTCTTCTTTGTTTTCTCTTCTCTGTTTCCTTCTTAATACAGAGCACACTCCCTCTCCTCACTTTATGAACACCTCATTCTATTTCACCTTTCTTAAATGCTAATCCCTTAATTTAAAGAACTAAAGGTGATATAATCATTACCTTACCTAATGCCGGAGCGCGGTGGGTGACAAAGGCTGGGTTTTGTCCCCCATACAAAGTTAATTCCCAGCCATTAGATCTATGTGATTTTAATCTAATGGTCCCAGATACTTGTATTTAAAAGGGTTTTTGTTAATTCTCTTTCCTCAATTCCCTTAAGCACTGCACTAATTAATTGTTTTTCTGAATTTAATGGTAATTGATTATTTTAATATTTTATAATTATCTCACTTCCTTAAAATGAGACTCTGTAATATTCTCTTCCCCCTAATTCCCTCCCATAGTCATCTTCTTGCTGGAGTTAAAAGCGGCCAGCCACCATTGTTATGGGAAACATGATTTTAAGTTTTTTTTAAGTAATGGACGCACTCGGTTCGAGTTCCCGAGTCAACGATCCTTCTTCCCCCATTCAGCGCCGTCGCAGCCCGCCGCACCCGCGCCGTCGTAGCTGTTTCCCAGTGGTATTCGCGTTCTCCGCCACTAACCCATTAACTCTTCCCTCGTCCGATTGTATCATTGCCGCAGCCAAATTCACCCGTCGACAAAGAAACTCAACTAAATTCAAGAAATTCTGATTATATAGCACAACTCTTGCCATTGGTTAGGCACTTTTTTCATGGATTGTGATGTTTTACTGTTCTTTAGTTAGATTATGGATGGATTGGGATGCTATTGGAACATGAATCAAATACTTGTATATATTCAATACTTGTATGCTCGAATACTAGTATGCTTTTTACAGAAATTCATGTTCGATCCCTAGTACTAGTATGTTTGAGTATGTATATGGTTGCAATCATTATGAATTTTGTGGTAGAATAGGTTCAGGTTCTGGGGCTTTGTCAGTTCTGTCAAGTTTCTGTCTTTTTTGCTTCTTGTTTCTGATTGATGGAGGCTCGTTGAATTAGATGGTATGATTGGTACGTGGTTCGGTGTATACTGTGATTGATTTAGTATTTGTTATATTGTATAATACTAGTGAGATGGATCAGTTTTTAAAATGGGGCAAATTTGATATGACTATGATGAATTCCATTCACACTTGAATCGGTAGCGTGATATGTGTTTGTATAAATCAAGCAATACTTGTATGTTCGTAGTACTAGTATGTTTTTTTACACAAATGCATGTCTGATCCCTAAAACTAGTTTGTTTGTGGTTGCAAACATCGTGAATTGGGGTAGAAAATGGATGTTAAAAATAACTAGTAATGGCGGCTGTGTGGTTTGGTTATGCAAGCGAAAAATAAAGAAGAAGAAGCCGAACGTGTAAATTAAATAGGGGAAGA
Organism: Linum lewisii; assembly: GCA_034768395.1. Lineage (NCBI taxonomy): Eukaryota > Viridiplantae > Streptophyta > Magnoliopsida > Malpighiales > Linaceae > Linum > Linum lewisii. Next base: position 75,429,069 of record CM068296.1, read on the forward strand.
GGATTGAGAAAATATTTTGTTACCGCATTTTAAGGGAGGGATAAATAAAACATTTTATTAAATTAATAATTTAAATAAATTGAAATAATTAATTCACTTGCTATAACCGCCGGGTACACTTTAATTTATTATTAATTTATATTCATTTATTTAATAGGGAAGATGAGATGAGATCAAGGGTGGAGATTCAACTTTGTGTAGGAGACAAAGTTTCTCCTTTGTCACCGAAAAAAATCCCACCTAATGCTTATGTCATTTAAAGTTTGGGATAGGATAAGTACAAATCAAAGCCATTATGCAATTACTTAGTATTAGGGAAAAGTAATGAGCTAAAGTGGTGGGTAGTTTCCCCCAACCACACGTGTATATCATTGTTATTATCATAACTATTATTTTTGTCCCTACCTATGTATTATGTAATGTGTAATGTGTATACATAGATAATTATCATAGTTACTAATAATCGGTACCACATTGAATTGATCGATATTTTAGGTGTGATCGGAACGGGATGTTATAATTCCTCCCCTCTTAAAAATTTCGTCCTCGAAATCTATCCCTAACTGAGTTCTGAAATAACTCTAACTCTCTCTTACATTCACTCCTAACTTAGCTTATCATGCATCTAACCAGTTATTGTTCCTTACTTAGGTGAGTCATCAACCAGGAAATCACATAGCATGTTAGTTTCCCATGTTTTAGTTATATGACACCTATACTATGTGATCATATCATAATCACATCAATCAAAACATGAACAATAAGTTAACCTGCTAAGTAGGCTTCTACAAGCCTAGGGTACTTCTCTCTCAAACTCATCTCTGTTTCCCAGGTGACACCTTCACTACCTTGGTTCCTCCAAACCACTTTCAACATTGGAATCTCCTTCTTACGAAGACTCTTAATAGTACGATCAACTATCTCAACTGGGATCTCTTCATATGTGAGGTCCTGGTTCAGTTCCACTTCCTCAAGTCTTAACACATGGGAAGGATCTCCACAATACTTCTTTAGCATGCTTACATGAAATATATTGTGGATGAGTGACAATTTAGGAGGTAGCGCTAACCTATACGCCACTGGTCCAATCTTCTCAATGATTTCATAAGGTCCTATGTAACGAGGTGCTAGCTTTCCTTTCTTTCCAAACCTCATTACACCCTTCCAAGGAGAAACCTTGAGAAATACCTTCTCACCCACATCATAGTTCACCTCACGCTTATGAGTATCAACATAAACCTTTTGCCGATCTTGCGCCACTCTTAAACGATCCTTTATCATCTTAACCTTATCCATCGTGATTTGAACAATTTCCGGTCCTTCGATTTGTCTCAAACCTTCCTCATCCGAACATAAAGGTGTTCTACACTTCCCCCATATAATGCCTCATAAGGTGCAACACCCAAACTACTATGGTATTGGTTGTTATAAGCGAACTCAATCAATGGTAAATGATCCACCCATGATCCCTTCCAATCCGTCACACAAGATCGAAGTAGTTCCTCCAATGTAATAATGGTTCTTTCCGTTTGACCATCAGACTCGGGATGGTAGGCTGAAGTAAAATGAAGTTTTGTTCCCAAAGCTGCATGTAGACTTTCCCAGAATCGAGATGTGAAACTTGGATCTCGATCAGAAACTATCGACAATGGAACACCATGTAACCTTACAATTTCCTTGATGTACAAATCAGCTAGCATTTTAAGTTGTGGCTTCCATTTAATAGGTATAAAGTGAGCTGCCTTGGTTAAACGGTCTACTATTACCCAAACTGCATCTTTGCCCTTAGCTGGTGGAAGCCCATAGACAAAATCCATGGTAATTCTTTCCCATTTCCATTCGAGAATTGGTAGTGGTTGTAACCTTCCTGCGGGTGCTTGATGTTCCGCCTTAACCTTCTGGCATACTAGGCATTTGAAGACATGCTCAGCTGCTTCCTTCTTCATCCCTGGCCACCAATAATAAGGTTTGATCGTATGATACATTTTAGTTGCTCCTGGGTGCATAGCATAAGCGGAAGAATGAGCTTCATCAAGAATCTCTTTTCTTAAGTTTTCGACATTAGGTACACACGCCCGACCATTGTACCGTAGCATGCCATCTACAAACTCAAATGGGCTCTCTTTTCCTTGTTCAATATCTGAAATAATTCCAGCTAACTTCTCATCCTCCTTTTGTTTCTCACGTATCTTATCATGAAGTAATGGTCGAATGTTCAACCGAGCTAATAACCCTGATAAACCATCCACTTCCATTTCTACATTCATTGCTCTCAAATCCACTAAGTCAGTCATGTTTTTCTTGCCCTTCCTACTTAAAGCATCAACAACCACATTAGCTTTACCGGGATGATAATCAATCGTGCAATCATAGTCCTTCAATAACTCAATCCACCTCTGTTGTCGACTGTTCAACTCTTTTTGGTCCATTAAGTACTTAAGACTCTTATGATCAGTAAGAATCTTAAAAGTTTCACCATATAAGTAATGTCTCCATATCTTCAGGGCAAACACCACTGCTGCCAATTCTAAGTCTTGAGTAGGGTAATTGATCTCATGGTGTCGCAATTGCCTTGAGGCATAAGCTATAACCTTACCATCCTGCATTAGCACACATCCTAAACCTTGATATGATGCGTCACTTTACACCACGAACTGTCCTGAGTTAGAAGGTAGAGCAAGTACAGGTGCAGTAGTCAACTTCTCCTTGAGTTCATTAAAACTCCTTTGACATGCCTCATTCCATACATATTTGGTATCCTTTCTTAACAACTTGGTCAAAGGTGCTGCAATCTTTGAGAATCCTTCAACAAATCTCCTGTAGTACCCTGCCATTCCAAGAAAACTTCTCAACTCCGACACGTCCTTTGGTGGAGCCAATTCACTACAGCTTCTATCTTCTTAGGGTCCACCTCAATCCCTTTTCCTGATATCACATGCACCAAAAATAAGACTTCTTCCATCCAAAAGGCACATTTTGAAAACTTGGCATATAGTTGTTTCTCCCTTAAGGTTTGTAACACAATTCTAAGGTGTTCACTGTGTTCCTCCTTGCTCTTAGAATAAATGAGAATGTCATCAATGAATACGATGACAAATTTATCAAGATATTCATGGAAGACTTTATTCATGAGAGCCATAAATGCTCGTGAGTCCAAATGGCATAACCACATATTCATAATGCCCATACCTTGTACGAAACGCTGTCTTAGGAATTGCTACTTCAGCTACCCTCAATTGATGATAACCTGAGCTTAGGTCAATCTTAGAAAAGACAGATGCACCTTGCAATTGATCAAACAAATCATCAATTCTTGGAAGAGGGTAACGGTTCTTAATTGTTGCCTTGTTCAATCTCCTGTAATAAATACACATCCTCATTGTGCCATATTTCTTTTTAACAAATAACACTGGTGCACCCCAAAGTGAAATACTGAGCCGGATAAAACCTTTATCCAATAAATCTTGCAGTTGCTCTTTGAGTTCCTTAAGTTCTACCGGTGCCATTTTATATGGTGCAATTGAAATCGGTGCCGTACCAGGCACGAGCTCAATGTCAAACTCAATTTCCCGTTCAGGTGGGAGACCAGGAAATTCCTCAGGAAATACATCCGGGAATTCTTTCACAACTTCTACATCTTCTAACCTTACTTCCTTATCCACTATTACATGAGCGAGATATGCTTCACGACCTTCTCGCACTAAAGCAAAAGCCTCCAAAGCTGAAAGCAACACATTCATCTCTCGTTTCTTAATACCTTTGAATACTATTTGTCCCTCCTTTAGAGTGTTAAAGTAAACTTCCTTCTTACTACAATCCACTACTACTCCATGAGTAGCAAGGAAATCCATTCCAAGAATGATATCGAACTCATCAAATGGCAAAAGGATCAAATCTGCTGCCAGAAAAGCTCCTCCCACACAAATGGAAGAGTTTCTAATTACGGAGTCCACACTCAAAGTATCACCCACTGGTCTTAACACATAAGGTATATCCTAACTTATCAGGTACTAAGCGTACACTACAAGAAAATATAGGTTTTGTCATGGATTTTTAGTCACGGTTTTTGAAACCGTGACCCATTGGTCACGGTTTTCTGAAACCGTGAAAAATCAGTCACTGTTTTATGAAAACCGTGACTAATTTTGTCACGGTTTCAGAAAACCGTGACAAATTAGTCACGGTTTTATAGAAACCGTGACTGATTTGTCACTGTTTTTTGTAACCGTGACAAATTAGTCACGGTTTCTATAAAACTGTGACTAATTTTGTCACGATTTTCATAAAACCGTGACTAAGTGTAATGCCACGCTGGCAATCTGAGGCTTCCTTCCTCCTTCTCTTTCTTCTTCTTTTTCTTATTCTTCTTCCTTATCTACTGCAACCTTCAGCCAACGATTTCTTCTTCTTCCTTCTCTTCTTCTACTTCTTCTTCTTCTTCCTTCTCTTCCTCCCTCCTTCTCTTCTTCTTTTTTCTTCTTCTTCCTTCTCTTCCTCCCTCCTTCTCTTCTTCTTCTTCTTCTTCTTCTTCATTCTCTTCCTTCCTTCTCCTCTCACCGTCGCCGCTGCCCAATCCATAGAGTCGCCGGAAAATTGAGATTGACACTTGCCGGAAAATGGAGATCGACGAAGAAGAGGAGGAGTGGAGATCGTAATAGAAGAGGAAAGAAACAGAGGGAGAAGGAAGGAAGCTCGCCGGAAACTGAGGAAACAGAGGAGGAGACCCGCCGGCGACGACAGAGTCATCGGAGAAGACAATAAACATTAACGGAGGACCGATATGTTAACTAATGAAATTTCTGGACCAAGTTGCATAACTAGAAAACTGGAGTGACTTATTTGTTAAACGGAAGGAATAAAATTGGGACCTTTTGTTAACCTTATAAGTTTATGGATTAAATTGTGTAACAGAAGAAGTTGAGGGTTTGATACAATAATTCAAACAAATTATAAATCAGTCACTGAAAATTTTTAACTTACACTTTGGTCATCAAATCAATCACGGTTTTTGGGTAAACCGTGACCAACGTTCGTCACGGTTTTTGGGTAAACCGTGACCAACATTCGTCACGGTTTACCCAAAAACCATGACGAAGGGTAGTCACGGTTTACCAAGAAACCGTGACGAACGTTAGTCACGGTTTCTGGGTAAACCGTGACAAAATTTGGTCAATTTTGTCACGGTTCCTTAAACCGTGACTAAGGGTACCCAAAACCATGACAAAAACCTTGTTTTCTTGTAGTGGTAGTATATGTACAAACATATAAGACATAAAGAAATGTGATGAACCAGTATCAATCAATGCATATAATTGCTTGCCAAGGATAGAAAGCATAACAGTCACCACCTCAGGTGCTGCCTCTGCCTCGCCCCTAGTCATAGCATAAACTCTCGGCACTACCTGAGCTTTAGTACCCTTTGTGTTGGTCACCTGAGGTTTGGTACCCTGATATTGGTTCTGACCACCAAGTCTACTACTTTGCTGACGACCACGACCACCCTGAAATCCTCCTCGACCACTTTGAAATCCACCGCGACCACCTTGAAAACTACTTTTGACTGGGGCTCTAGATTGTTGCACTGAGGCTTCTGAATGTGTAGAACCACCTTCTCCTCTATTAGGGCATTCCTACACGCGATGCCCTAGCTTTCCACATTGAAAACATTCCCCAGAAAACTTTCTACACTCACCAAGATGTCTTTTCTGACAAACTTCGCATATTGGAAAGGATGGAACTGAACCTGCTGGTCTCTGGTAAGAGGATGCAGTAGAAGATTGAGCTGGCATCCTCCAACTAGTATTAGGACCCCTCTTCATAGGATATCGAGGTCCACCATAGCTCCCACTTTGTGTTGGTGCCTTCCTTTTCCTATCTTCTTCTTTGGCTTTCTGCTCTTCACGTCCCTCAGCCTCATATGCCTCATACTTAAGTGATGCTTCCTTAATAGTGGTCATGCTCCCCTCATCCACCCTATGGATCTTCTCCTTCAATCCTAGTCGCAAACCATGTAAATACCTCTGCTTCTTTTTCCCCTCCGTGTCAGCCAACCCATCCTCAAAATAAAGAAGTCGAACAAACTTGATAGTGTATTGGGTTACCGTCATATCTCCCTGCTTAAGGCTGGCAAACTCATTAGTCTTTGCTCTGACAAACGCCTCGGGAAGAAACTCTGTCTTAAAGGCAGCCAAGAACTGATCCCAAGTAAACTCCACTCGTTGCCCACTAATCCTTGATACTGAAAACCACCAACTCTTTGCATACCCCTTCAACAAGAAAACTGCATATTGTACTTTCTCTTCTAGGGTAACATACATATACTCGAACACATCCTCCATCTCCATCAACCAATCCACAGTCTTCTCCAGATCAGTCATGCCATCAAACTCCTTACCACCTAAACTTTTCATCTTAGCATAATCCAAGACCTCTGGTTTTACTTCAGCAACCACCATACCTCTCGACTGATCGGTAGGGGGACTACCTGCGCTTCCATGCGAACTACAAGGGACAACATTGGCCTTAGCTTGATCCACACATTACTTGAAACAAATCTTAATGGAATTACTTGAAGAAGAGGTTGAAAATTCAATGAAAATTGTAAAACCATAACGCATGTGGACCACTAACAGTACACCACACAAGACACGACCGCTCGATCGCCAGTGCAAGTACGGGTATGGAATACCTCCCCTCTTTTGGGGTTCGCGACGTCCCAAGAGAAAAGGTAGCATATCTATAATGCAGAAGGCGAACCGCGCTCTGATACCAACTTGTAACACCCTAACCTATACATGACACCTAACCGGTGAATTAACATAATTACAGTGGAACATGATTTGGGTGTTACATTAACTTGTTCAATAGCTTGATATTTTTCTTGAAAATTTGACATGAGGTACTCGTATAGTGGACCTAACAGTTCTTCTCATCATACCTGTATAAAACATAACATATTTCTACATATACATACCATGAGTATCCACAACATCCAAAACCGTTATTAGCTCATGCCACTACTACAGACACACTACCACTATGTATATCCTTACAATCCTGCAAACCACATATACATATGCACTATATACACATAGATCACATGATAACTACAACGTGCCTTTACATGCCACACCTGCAGAAGGGTCTAACACATGCATGAAAATGTGTCAAAAACATATTTAAGTGAAAACATGGATCTTTGGCCAAAATGCACTCCCCCGTAGCCGTCCAAGCATGGAGTAGTTCAAGACCGTACCTCATCGAGCCTTCAACTCCTACACCTACTGGAAGCTACAAGGATGTCTACTGCTGGTGGTGGTCTGCTCACCCACAAGGATAAGCAGAGGAAAGATAATAAAGAAAAGGGTCAGCTCATAGCTGAGTGAGTGTAATCATAGCATCGTGAGTTCATAACAAAGCATACCCCTAACATGTATCTAGCACATAAACCAAAACACTAGGATCGAATCTCAGCTATCTTGACATCCCAATAAGCAAAAGACTCAACCACCTTGACTTATGCACATGCGTCTTATCATATTTTAATTATTTGGTGTCTGGCTATTCCCATGCTATTAACTTTCCCGGGCTTGCTTGCTTGTTATTCAACACCACTAAGTGTGTGATCATGACTTGTAAAAGAACCTTCACCATACCAAGGGTGAGGTTATAAACTTGATTTCATTAATGAGTCTACACCATACAAAGGGTGCAACTATAAACTTGACTTGATAATTGAGTAATAGCATGGGGAGCCCTAATTGCTACGTGAATGACCGTGAGACCAAACCATATATGACTTGTGTTCTTGTTCATGATTCATAACATGATATTCCTTAACATTAACTCGATCATTTAATGCACTTGACTTGTATATTCTCGACATAACAGTACTTGACTCGACTTATAATAACTTACGAGTCCTATAGTAATACTTCATCGGGTCTAGCCCTCGTACTGGGTCATTCTCATAATCATGAATCCAATTAAGCAACCAACACTAACATCGCAAATAACGACAATATGAGCAAATTACTAATCATAAATATCGTAGCACATAATAACGATATTAAAGGAAACTTGAAACATGGAATCATATAAATCACTTATTGATAAGCACGGCAATTAAAACACGTATCAATCATGGTTCCACATATAACATGTAATTCCATACACCCCTAAGCAGTAGGTCTAGTTCTCCTAGGTTCATAATAAGAATAAACGTAATTAACAGGATACAACAAACCCGGTATTGCGTGCTAATCCCTCACCAATTCTGATTGACGGAACTTCGATACTATCTTCTTTGTCGGAACCCTACTTCAGAACGACCTCCGTAGCACGAACCGTGTATGAATACATGTTTAATTTAATCGTTTGTTCTTTCTCCTTTAAATCTCCCTTTCGTTCTCTTCTTTGTTTTCTCTTCTCTGTTTCCTTCTTAATACAGAGCACACTCCCTCTCCTCACTTTATGAACACCTCATTCTATTTCACCTTTCTTAAATGCTAATCACTTAATTTAAAGAACAAAAGGTGATATAATCATTACCTTACCTAATGCTTATGTCATTTAAAGTTTGGGATAGGATAAGTACAAATCAAAGCCATTATGCAATTACTTAGTATTAGGGAAAAGTAATGAGCTAAAGTGGTGGGTAGTTTCCCCCAACCACACATGTATATCATTGTTATTATCATAACTATTATTTTTGTCCTTACCTAAGTATTATGTAATGTGTATACATATATAATTATCATAGTTACTAATAATCGGTACCACATTGAATTGATCGATATTTTAGGTGTGATCGGAACGGGATGTTATACCTTCTTTGTTGTCACACACTCTTGGAGTTACAACTGTTGTGTCTCTTGTGAATCGGCTCGATTACTTGCTCAAGTGTTTGGTTTGGTTTGACTTACACGCTTGCTCTTTCCAAAGAAAGGAAGAACGGTGTCATTTATTTTTCAGGTTACAGATAAGGAAAGCATCTCTCACAAACACCTTGAGAGCAATCCATGTGATGGAGAGGGATAGGCGAATCGAAAATCCAACGCAACAAGAGCGGAAAAGAAGAGGATAAAGAGGGAAACAGGAAGACTGTCCGAGGGCACGGATTGAAAGTTGGTTACTCAGGATTCTGGGGTTGTCACTCACTTGTACTTGTGAGGTTTTCGTTGCGTGTTGCAAACTATTGTATACTCAAGATTCAGGCTATGCATGTTGGTGTTGAATCTTAATCAATCTAGTGACTCTCGAGCTTCGCACGAGACGTGGATGTAGATAACCCTTGCTTATCGAACCACGTTAAAATTAGTGTCGTGCATGCTCTCTCTCTCTCTATTCGTTTTTCGTGCTATTGTTTCAGCAAATTGGGGAAAGCCGGGACTCACTTCCCTTGCCTCTCATTTTGTTTCTCTACCAAGGACTCTATATCAAGTTCTTGGACTGTTTTCAAAATTGCTAGACTTGTTCATTTCTTTCGCAACCGTTCAGTTCTCCGTTAACGAACTAAATATTGTGTATTTTCGATTGGTATTAGAGCATGGATTTCGAGACGAGTTAACGACTACTGGAAGGAGCAATCAACATGGCTAATAACACGAGACAAGGAATTGAAGGAATGTCCACTCAAGACCTCCATGGTTTGATGGAGCAAACTATCAGTTCTAGAAAAACCGAAGGAAAGTTTTTCTTCAAGGTATGGACTTTGAACTTTGGAAAATTATGGATAAAGGAGGAGTCGATTTATCTGGTGATTATGAAAAATGGGATGATACTAAAAAACTTAGGGCTCATGATGACACTCGATTTGACGTGATTATCAGCCTCATTTAAGCGACATTTCCTTGCTTAAGACATGGTTTTTAGGGTAGAATAACGAATATTCAATCAATTGCCCTATCTCGTGTCATTTGTGTTACCTTGGCCCATTTCGGGTCTATTTGATGGTTTTCTAGTGTTTTTATGTTAGCACAGGTTTTTGCCGTCAAATAAAGTAGCCAAGGACGTGTCTAAGGCGTTGGAACCTCGAGGAATTACACCGGAATCGATCCAAGGAGCCAATCAAGTCGAAACAATTCCTGCCCCGGTTTACAAAGGAGTTTTCGCCGAAAATACCTCAGCATTTTCGGCGAAAATATGTTCACAAATCCACTGATGACAACTGCAGAGAGTTTTCGGCGAAAATACCAAGTTTTTGCCGAAAACTATTGGACCGAAAATTACAGAAGAAATCAACCGGCGGGCTCCCCATTTACACCAAGATTTTCGGCGAAAATACCTTAGTATTTTCGGCGAAAATATCAGGCAAAATCCAGCTGAATTAGGGTTAAGTATAAATACTTAACCGGCGGCCCAAAATCAGATATACCTCATAATATCAATCATAATTTCCAGACCTAGAAGTTCGAGAGAGAGTTTAGAGAGTTCAAAGAATCGTGGAGAGATCGTGACGCCATCCCTTCATCTCGGAGACTCGGAGCTTGGATTGAAGATTACCGGAGATTGAAGCTTCACGGATTCGTCAAATTAGGTTTTACAGTTCTTCTCTGTTCTTCCTACCTGAGATGTATTCCTTGTTTATTTTCGATACTCTTGTTCCTAATATGAGTAGCTAAACTCGTAGAGCTTAGATTAGATGAACCCTAAGTGACCCAGGGCTTTAAAGCGGCCACGGATCGACGGTGATTAGATTCAAAGTTCAATCAGTTTCTTTTGCATGGTTGTTTTGTTCTTGATTGTTTATGTTTCTTTTCTGATTGATCGCCTAGATTAGGTTTGTGTTGAATTAGGGTTTGTCGCCAGACAGCTTCTCTGCTTTAAACATTAAAACTTGTCTTTCCTGATCACCTAGCTTAGATTCTTGTTAAGCCGAGGATAGAAGCGAACGCTCGCCTCACTTTAAAACATCAATTCAACCAGTTAACCTTATAATTGGAGTGTGCCTTTCGTAGGAACCGATTAGGGTTAATCCGCTTCAAGAGTAACTCATAAATCATTAGTAATTGCACTAGTTAATTAAGTCATTGCGAGAGGCGACCGTACCCGGGCGGCTAGTTAATCTTGGTAGTTAGATCGGGTAGAGCGAACATTCGCCAGTCTTAAACCTAAGGGTCAGGAGTTATGGTGGTGTATAGAAATTGATTGAACGAGAATTGAAATCCGTTGATCTGTTGATTGTTGTTGCCTTGGTGATCTAAGGGGGATTCGAAATCTAAGCTTCTCTGTCGTCTGTCTGAACCATCCAATCATTCTGTCTTTCAATTTCATTTTAATTTTCTTACATCTTAGTCTAGAAGTCGTGGAACTCACACCACGCACGAAGTGTTTAAACCTGAATAAATTGCCAGCTTCTTTGAGTAGTCGATTAGAAGAAACCCTGTGGAATACGATCTGCTTAGCTTTCCAGCTTGGTAGTATTTGATCACTGTTTTACAGCACATCAGCTCAACTTAACGCAAAAGCTTTAAATGTTTTTTACTGAGCCTTGTGTAATGATGAGTACAATCGTATTAGCTTCTGTGAAACTACTCTTGAGACCACTCATGAAGGAACATCACATGTCAAGGAAACTAAAATCAATGTGTTAATGCATGAGTATGAGTTGTTTTAAATGAATGATACTGAAACTATTTCAACCATATATGATCGATTAATCTCATTGTGTCAAAGCTCAGTCATCTAGGAAAGAAACTGAATCATGCTGATCTTGTTAGGAATATACTTAGATCTCTATCCAGAGAATGGATGCCTATAATTACTTGCATTGAGGAGGCTAAAGATCTATGTGTTGACATTAGAAAATCTTATTGGCTCACTTATTAGTCATGAAGTGGTTTTAAGGAAAACTGATCTCACTGAAGAAAGTACACAAGTCAAGAATCTGGCTCTTGCGTCTCAAAAAAATGTGTCTAGAGATGATGATAATGAATCAATTAGTGATCAAGTAGCCTTCATGACCAAACGATTTAGACAATTCTTAAAACAGGAAAGGGATTCTGGTAGGGATAAGGGGTCAAACTACTTCAAAAACCAGGTCTCAATCGAGATATAGGAAGGATGATGTTAAGATGAATGATGAGAAAGATATAATCACTAGTTTCAAGTGTGGAAGACTAGGTCACATTAGGTCTGAATGTCCAAGTAGAGGATTCTCAAGGGAAAAAACATTTAGAGTCACTTAGAGTGATTCTAACTATGAAGATGAAGATGCACTCATGGAGTTTGCTGATGAAGAATCTGTAGACACTAATTCGCCCTAAGTCGTCCTGATAGCACTTGGACTTCTTTTACTATTTTTGGGGGTGTCATGAATGTTATCACCGCAATCTGCGATGGGTTGACCTCTATCCCTCTCCTTGTCATGAGGTATCCCAGAAATGTACCCGAAGTTGCCCCAAAAACACACTTAAGCGGATTGAGTCGTAAAGAGTATTGATGTAGAGTATCAAAAGTTTCCCTGAGGTATTTTAAGTGATCGCCAGATTTCCTGCTTTTCACTACAACAAAAACAATGTATAGTCAGTGGCGGAGCCAGGAATTTGGCTAAGGGGGTGCTTTGTTTGGAAAGAAAATTACATAATGAGGGCCGGAACCAAAATTAGAAAATGCACTGAGCCGAAATCGAAACAAAAATTTTCTATAAATATAATTTTGAAATAATTTTAATAAGAGTATGATAAAGTATAATGTATTACCTATAATATTTACTTCAGTAGGCCTTGTTATTTATTACTAATTCATACAAATGTATAATTATTTTTTAAAATAATTAGTTTTGATGAAAATTCGAATGTGCCACCGGCGATTTATTATTGATTTGAATGATTTAACATCAAATATTGTATTCTTACTTATTCTTATTCATGAATCAAGATAAATTGATATTGGACTTACTCAACCATTTATACATGTTAACGAAATATTAGTATTAGAGAAGGATATGGTTAATATGATTGAGTCTATCAACTATATTAGATTTTTTAAGAAAAAGCCAAGGGTTTTAAAATAAATTATAGCAATGAATTGAGCCGATTTAATAAAACACTGAGTTGGATTTAAAAAATTCACAGATTTACACTTGAATTTAATGTTCGGAACCGAAAATGAGGCAAGTCTGAGCTCGATCTGACTTTCCCTAATTTCGCCACTGCGTATAATGGAACAAATATCACTACATTAAATAAAGATACAACGATATAAGACTGAACTAATGCATGGATTAACCAGTAAAATTGTGGCAGCAGAATGGTTTGAAAGTCAGGCTCTACACTAGAGGTCTCAAGTTCGATTCTCTTAGAAGAAGAAAGGTGGGACTTCTTTTTTTAAAACAGCCAAGGGGGTTGCAAAGCACCCCCTTAGCAACTTGTGGCTCCGCCACTGTGTATAGTCGGGGGCCATTTGTTGGGGCCAAATGCCCCTGACAATTATAGTTAGGGGTTGACCCATAATGGTCGGGGGCCTATTGCCCCTGAAAAATATAGTCGAGGGCTATTTTGTCAGGGGCTAAACACCAGACAATAACTCGAAATAGTCGGGGCGTGGCCCCTGACAAATAGGCCCCCGACTATATTTGACCAGTAGATTCAACTAGTTGGTTGAACACAAACTTTGTCTGAGGCAAAATTGTCGGGGGCGACAGACAAATAAATTAATTCGTCCGGGGTTTGTCCCCGACAATATGGCCCGTAACTATTAGTTTATTTACTTGCCGATGTTGGTGAGGGAGACGGCTGTTGAACAGTTAGAGGAACGCCAGAACTCAGAACAGTTGGAGCCGTCAATATTTCATTCAGAAGTCTCCTCTGTTCTTCGGCATGAAAAATTGGTAATAAGAGAAAGAATATGGATGGGTTATTTTTTACAACACCAAAAAATTGTAAGGGAATGGGTAAATCCCACCAAATTGTAAAGCAATTGAAATAAGGCATTTTGCAGTAACTGGATCCACTCTGACTTTCAATGTCGTCGACATTGTACGAACCATTTGTCACCGGAAAACAACGAATTGATCAAAACCACCGAAATTGGTCAATTATTGCACCCAATTCCACGACGAAAAACGAGGCCTTAATTTATGGTTTATCTTGTAATTATGTATGAGTTAATTTTTAGACAATGACTTAATAAGCATGATTAAAAAATGTTTGTTGCTTAGCTTTTTTTTTTATTTCGTGCTATTTTGATAATATTATTGTGACTCCCAGTTTAAACTTGTGAATAAGAAATAATAATAGTTGAGAAATTATGAATTAGTTATGTTAATAGTAAATTAAAATTATTAAATAGGATCATTATATACGAGATGAGGATCATTACAACTGAGCAATAATGTAGGATAGATAAAATTGAAATAATACTAACTAAATTACACGTGATGTCTATGCACATAGACATTTTTCTATTTACACTAACCTCTTAACCTTTACACTAACCTCTTAGCCTTTTTTCTAGGTGTTACTTAGAAAAATGGATAAGTCTTGGTTCAAGATGCCTCATCATACTAAACAGTATCACGATGGTGTCCAACAGTTTCTAGACTTTGCATATCCAAATGCATTGGATGGAACAAACATTCTCTGTCCATGTCCGAAGTGTAACTTCAAGGTGTGGAGACCAAGGCCTGAATTGATAACACACTTACGAAAAAAGTCATTTCCGACGTCTTACTCGAACTGGACCTTGCATGGGAAATCAGCTTCAACTAGCCAACCATCATCCACCTCGAATGAGGTGAACCCCAAAGCAGATGAAACACCTATAAGAACGGTAAAAGAAGTTCCCCCAATGGAGCAGAACCTGCTTTTGAATATGGTCAATGACGCTTTCGGAATGGGTACTCGTGATGCTCCAACAATCCCGGCAGAGGAAGAGGCTGAAAGAGTGGTATCACCTATCCCTATGGAAGACACAACAATGCTCGATCAGAATGTTAAACAAGATATGCCGAGCGATGATTTTTTCGTCTATTCAAAGATGAAGAGATCCCACTGTATGATGGATGTGAGAAGTTAATGAAATTGTCATTTCTGTTGCGGTTATATCATATCAAGTACATGCACAAGATCAGTGATAAGGCGATGGCGAAGATACTGAATTCGCTTCACCAAGCTTTCGCCACAGCTAAGTTGCCTGAGACCAATTATGAGGTTTGAAAGACCATAAAAAGTTGGGTCTTATTATGAAAAAATTGACGCTTGCAACAATGATTGTATGCTTTTCATTGGGGAGGACAAGCAAGCGACTCATTGTAGGGTATGCGGTCATCAGAGGTTCAATGAGGGCGGTGCTAATAACACACTAAAGAAGAAGAAGTCTATTCCAGTGAAAATATTCAGGTACTTCCCACTCATACCTCGGCTGAGGAGGTTGTATATGTCTCCACATTCTGCTGAAGATATGGTTTGGCATGCGACCGAAGGAAGTAATGATGGAATGAGTAGACACCCTAGAGATGTTGAAGGTTGGAAGTCTTTTGATGAAAGACATCCAGATTTTGCTGTAGATTTGCGAAATGTAACGCTTGGACTTGCAACAGATGGGTTTAATCCATTTCGTACAATGAATACAAGTCATAGCACGTGGCCAATTGTCTTAATGCCATATAACACGCCACCATGGTTATGCATGAAGCAAACTGGCTTAATATTGTTTGGCATTATCCTTGGTCCAAAGATGCCTGGTAATGATTTGGATGTCTACTTGCAACCATTGATAGTCGAGCTAACAGAGTTATGGGTTGGGGTTGAAGCGTATGATGCATCGAAGAAGGAAACTCTTACTTTGAGAGCTGCACTAATGTGGACTATAAGTGACTACCCTGGGTTGTGTAATTTGTCTAGCTGGAATACATACACCCGACTGTCATGTCCATCACGCAATTTTGATGCTGATAATATGAAATTACCTGCTTCTAAAAAGTGGTGTTTCATGGGTAGCAGAAGATTCCTACCTCGTGGTCATCGTTTTTAATTGCAGAAAGCAAAGTTTGATGGTAGGGATGACAATAGAGATCCACCAAGATTGTTTTCAGGTACTGAGATTTTAGCGCAAGTGTCAGAGTTAAATGTTACCTTCGGCAAAACTCAAGTGCAAACGTCTGGACCAGCTTCTCAATGAAAAAAAGAACCATCTTCTTCGATTTGCCATATTGGGAGTTCAATCTGTTGTGCTATAATCTCGACGTGATGCATATTGAGAAGAATATGTGCGATAATATTTTATACACGTTGTTGAACGATCCAAATAAGAGGAAAGACCATCTGAAAAGCTCGTCAAGATTTGAAGGCTTTGAAGATAAGAAGAGGACTGTGGCCATTAGATGAGAAAAAGTGTCATGCAGCTATCTTCACTTTGGATCGACATAAAATTGATCTTCTACTAAGATCATTGAAAGGAATGTCATTTCCAGATGGCTATGCAAGCAACATATCTTGGTGTGTAGATTTGAAAAATCACAAAATATTTGGACTTAAAAGTCACGACTCACACATTTTGTTGCACGATCTTCTACCATTGGTTATTCGAAATATGCTTACAATAGGTGTGACAAGAGTTTTGGTGGAACTAGGATCTTGTTTTAAGGAGTTATGCTCTCCAATCGTAAATAATGATGGGCTTGGTAAATTGCAAGAACGATTTGTTCTTGCATTATGCCATATGGAGATGTGATGACGTTAGATTTACCGTGTTTATCTTGCCACATTTGAGCGACATTCCCCTTGTTTGATACCGAATTGTGATGTTTTCGAATGACTTTTATGAAAAATGTGTTTTATTCCCCGTTGTCCCTCTTTTGGGTCATTTGATGTCGTTTTGAGTTGTTTTTGTTGAGATTTCAGGTTACCACGTTGTGGAGAACCTTTTCACGAGCTCGGCACTTCAAACAGGGATCAATTCAGAGTTCAAACGGAGCGGGAATCATCGAAGGATCTGAAAATCGTGACCAGTGGCAAAAGTGCGCCTGAATCTATGAAAGGTGTGCCAGCGCACTTTTCTGGTGCTGCCAGGCGCATTTTTATTTCACCGCTCTGGAAACTTTTCATCGACTTCGAAAAGTGCGCCGGCGCACTTTTTAAGTGCCGTCGGGCGCACTTTTTTCCAAGACGGATTTCGGAGGGGAAAAAGGGGTTTTCAGGAGAGGAAAGGGACATAACTTACAATTCATTCTTCTTTCTTTCCCGACGAACCAGACACTCTCGGAGGGAGAACTTGGAGCTTTGAAGTGATGATTGAACGAGAGGAAGCGAGGATTAACTCAGGAGTTTCTAGGATTCATCAGGATTAGGTTATCTAGGAGTAAGATGTCTTCTTCTCCGGTTTTCTTCTCCATTGTTTCTGTGATTTCTTCTGTAGTGATGTCGAGCTAAACTCTTAGGGTTGCTTAGATTAGATGAAGCGTTAGTAAGGATTTTGTATGGATGATTTCGGGTTTCTAACCCATTTATGTTAATCGATGTTTATTCAGACTTTGATGCGATTTCTCTTAAACCCTAATTTGAAGCTCTAAGAATCCACTGATTGACCATATCGTAGGGTTTTGTTTCATCTTTGATTTCATTTTTCTGACCATGAACGTGAGTAATTTTAGAGTTTAGGAGGTCGTTAGGTTCTGCCAATAACTTGACCATAGGATTGGGAGACCTAATCTCTTTGCATGATTTTGTGGCATTTCATCATTCTTGATTCGTTCATGATTACATGCAAGTTAGCTTGACCATAGGAGCTTGTAGGTTTGATAGAATAAAATCTCTGCGGCCTGACCATGGAGTAGAGATTACAAAAGGAAATGTCGAGTCATCTAGTCTATTGAAACTGAGATTGCATAACTTCATCCATCTTAACCGAACTAGCGTGGATTCGAGTCTGAACAACCGCCTTAGTCTATATTCAAAACCCCAATCTGCTTTACTTGTTCACTTGTTCATATCGCATTCTTAGTTAATTTCATTCACAACCAATTCCAAACCAAACGACACATACCCCGATTAGCTTTAACACACATTTCTGAGCAATAGAAGAAGAGAGACCCTTGGGAAAAACGATCTCGCTAGAGCGATCTAGTGAGTAAAACTGGTGTACATTAATTTTCGCACCAAGTTTTTGGCGCCATTGCCGGGGACTTTTCTTTTTCTAGGAAAGGCATTGTGCGTTTAAGCTTTCATTCATTCTTTTTATCATCTCTTACCTCCCACATTTTTATATTGCTTGGTATTTCTTGTTTTTGGTGTTTAAGGCAAGATTGCAGGTAGGAAGGAAAAACGGGCTAGTAAGCGCATAGCAGAAAAGGGTAGAGTCTTCTACACTCACTTCGGCACTACTCCGGTTCCTCCTCCAAAGAAAATACCTAAAGCAAGGAAGACCATTTTTACATCTTTATCTACATCTTCACATTCCTCGCCCACCATTGCTACTACAGTCGCTCCTGATCCTCTTGTTCAACCTGAGGAAGAGATTATGGTAGAGAGGACTTTGAAAGACTATGGTCGTCCGACCATTGATGGGACGACTTCTTGCATTCAGATTCCCAATACGGGCACTCGGGATCTGCGCATTTCCCCTTACATGATCAACATGATCCAAGCAAATGGGAACACTTTCTCTGGAGATGTTAATGAGGACCCAAATGATCACGTGAGGAATTTCATAAGGCTTGCTCACACCGTCTCCAAAAACGAAGCAGATCATAGTGCCGTCAAGCTTCAGCTATTCCCTTTCACTCTGAAGGGACAAGTAGAACAATGGTTGTATTATCATCCGGATAATCATTTCACTACTTGGGATGCTCTGGCTACAGCATTCCTTGAAGAGTTCTTCTCAACCTCTAGAACAGAGGGACTCAAGGCACAAATAGCAGCCTTAGGAGGAGAACTTTTATGAAGCCTGGCAGAGATTCCAAGGACTTCTCCGAGCTTGTCCTCACCATGGATGGGATGACTAAGCCAAGTTCACTACATTTCTCAGAGGCTTGGACTATGAGAAGAGGAAGGATTTCTCCTTGCAGTTGAATATGGACCTGAGAGACATGACTGCAGCTACGGCTTTAGCTGCCTGCAAGAGCTTTGCTATGAAGATTAAGTCTCTAATGGAAGCGAATACTTTGAAGGTGGATGACAGGCATCCAGAGAAAAGGAGATTCTATTGATTCGCAATATCCTGCGGGTTATGCGTCGAAGTCGGTGCAAGCGCAAGCTCTCTCCACTAACGATGCCCTAGTCGTTGGAAAGTTCCTTGAGAAGCTGTTCTCTCGTTTCGGTGCACCAAGGAAAATCATTAGCGACCGTGAAACTCACTTTCAGGGTCAATTTGATAAGGTTTTCCAAAAGTTTGGAGTGACCCATCGTTTTTCCACGGCTTACTGATGACGAGGTTTTTAGGCCTCCACACCAAATAAACCTGAGAGTTCTCAGAGTCGTATTCCCACGAGTCTACTCAAGCTACCTTACTCAGTTTAGGTCTGCTAGTCAGCGAAATCGTTTTGATCGGAGTTTTGATTAATTTAGAAAAAATGTAAAAACTAACTAATAACTAAAACACAAATAAAAAGTAGGATCAACTGTGAGGGAGAGGTCTTGCTTGGGTTTGTATCCTTCTAAGAAATTGTGAGAAAATACAGTTACAGAACTGGCAGGACATGGATGACGATCAATTTCAGGTTCTAACGTTGGGTTGGTCGACTCTACAACCAAGAACCACTTGCAACACACCCTAACTCGCATTCAACCAACAATCCAATAGCAAACTGAACAGAAAACCTAAAACAGGAGAACTGCAGAAAACCTTGAATTACAGGGAAGTCTAAGAACGGGGCGACAAGACAATAAAATAGATCATCAATCATCATTAATCCACAATCCAATTCAACGTATTGAAAGTATCAACTCATAATCTCAAAGAATTCAACAAAACCCAAGCAAAAAAAGAAAACCTAGCTACTCATAAGAGAAATCAGAAAGAACGCTGCAAACCACCGATTATCAAGGTTAGCCTTGATTCTTCTGCTATTTGTTTAGTCATTTTCATCGTCGAAACCCTCGTAGCTGCCTCCCAATTTTCCTCTCTCACTCGTACACTCTGTTTTTTTTTTCTGGCCAAAGGCCGAATTCCCTAATTGCAAATCCGTCTCCCCCCTTCTGTCCGTACACTCTCAGCTGAAGATTTATACGCCTCCACCCAAAACAATTCCCTTTTGATAATCCATCCACACGTTGATGATCAATGGCCCAACTTAATGAAATCATCCTTGTTAATGGCCTTGGCCCAAATTAATCAAATTCTCCATTTAAGAATGATAATGGCGCTGATTATGATGATGGGCTTTTATCAAAGCACTTCCCACTTTATAATTAATCCAACTTGATGTGGGTGGCTTTGTCATGATCAGGAGATTTGTGTGCCATGTGCCACTCACACAAACTGCTTTTGGATTAATGTTCGGCAATGTGTCTTTCATCCTCTTGTATCATATTTGTTTCAGTCTTCAATATCGTATATTACCTGAAATGAATAAAAAACATGCAAAACGACGTAAAACAATTCAAAAAGATAAAGAAGAGAAACAATCAAATAATTGTCAATATCTCATCAAATCGCGACAAAAGTACAATGGAAATGTCGTCTAAAGTGGGACTGAATACACCAATATTTGGGTGCATCACTTACCACCCTCAAACGAGTGGTCAAGTCGAGGTGTCAAACCGGGAATTGAAACAGATCCTTGAGAAAACCGTCGATCAATCCCGGAAAGATTGGTCTACCAAGCTAGATGACGCGCTTTGGGCATATAGGATGGCGTTTAAAATGCCTATAGGAACCTCCCCATATTTTCTGGTATATGGGAAAGCGTGTAATCTGCCAGTAGAGCTCGAGCATAGAGCATACTGGGCCCTTAAGCTACTAAACTTGAATGCTAGTTTGGCAGGTGAAGAACGAAAATTACAGGTGTTAGAGCTTGAAGAATGGAGGAAACCGAGCTTACGAGAGCTCGAAGATTTACAAGGAGCGTACAAAGAAGCTCCACGACTCGTGCTTGAAGGGAAGCAAGGAGTTTAAAGAAGGAGATCAGGTCCTCCTCTACAATTCACGTCTACATCTCTTCCCGGGCAAGCTGAAGTCTCTTTGGATGGGTTCATTCACGGTTTCTAAAGTCCTTTCCCATGGCGTTGTGGAAATTTTTAAAGCCGGTGAGGAACCCTTTAAGGTGAACGGGCATCATCTAAAGTTTTACATTACTGGTGAGTTCGTTGGTGTGGCGGAGGAGCTCCGTATCGAGACACCTTAAACCAGGTATCGTCTAGCTCAAAGACGTTAAACGAGAGCCCTTCTCGGGAGACAACCCGAGTCTGAAATCTTTCAATTTCGTTGAGTCGAGTATGTGGTAGAGTCGTACGTCAGTCATTGTGTTCTTGTGGTTATTTTTTGTGTCACCGTCGTCGAATTTGAGATTCTGGTCTTTAACACGAATTTTGGATTTTAAAGGAAATTTTTTGTCTCGTAGCAGGTCAGGAAGTGCGCCGGCACACTTAATTTTTGTCGCTTTGGAAATTTTTGTCGATTTCGAAAAAGTGCGCCTTTTATGAGTAAAGGTGCGCGGGCGAACTTTTTGAGAAGTGCCAGGTGCAGTTTTTGTCTCGTAGCAGGTCAGGAAGTGCGCCGGCACACTTAATTTTTATCGCTTTGGAAATTTTTGTCGATTTCGAAAAAGTGCGCCTTTTATGAGTAAAGGTGCGCGGGCGAACTTTTTGAGAAGTGCCAGGTGCAGTTTTTGTGCACAAACTTGAATTTTTTCCTCTCTCTCCAAGTTTCAGATCAAACTAACTTTTTGCTCATCTTCTTCCCTTAAACTAAAATAGAGAGACAGAGAGCTTGGTTTTTCGAATTTTCGGACCCAAACCCTTCGATTTCCACCCGATTTTCACCAGTCCACACATTCCCATACACCAAATCGAGTTTCGTATTCATTACCGACCTCCCCAACCCAAGTTTCACAAGATTTGGTTGAGTTTTCATGAAGCTCCGAGCTAAAATCTGTTTTTGGATTTTTCGAGTCGTTCGTCCACTTTTTCTTCCGAATTGGCCATCACTCCTTTGAGGTAAGTTGCTCTACACTTCACTACGATTCTTTTGCACTATTCCTTGCCAAATTTCGTTGAGATTTTTAGATTTGTGAATTTCGAGCTATGAACCCTAATTTTCGAAGTATGTGGTTTGGTTAAATTGAGCTTGGATTATTGCAATTAACCATCTAAGATAGCTCCATTTTTAATCGTGGGTTGTTTGGACTTCATTTGCCTGACGAATTGCATTATATAGGTCACTTTCCTATACCGATTTTCTGCAAATTTGGGATTTTTGGTTGTGGACATATTCTGATGATTTGAGCTCCTCCGCCACACCAACGAACTCACCAGTAATGTAAAACTTTAGACGATCCGTTCACCTTAAAGGGTTCCTCACCGGCTTTGAAAATTTCCACAACGCCATGGGAAAGGACTTTGGAAACCGTGAATGGACCCATGCAACGAGACTTCAGCTTGCCCGGGAAGAGATGTAGACGTGAATTGTAGAGGAGGACCTGATCTCCTTCTTTAAACTCATTGCTTCCCTTCAAGCGCGAGTCGTGGAGCTTCTTTTTACGATCCTTGTAAATCTTCGAGCTCTCGTAAGCTCAGTTCCTCCATTCCTCAAGCTCTAACACCTGTAATTTCCGTTCTTCACCTGCCAAACTAGCATCCAGGTTTAGTAGTTTAAGGGCCTAGTATGCTCTATGCTCGAGCACTACTGGCAGATGACATGCTTTCCCATATACCAAAAAATATGGGGAGGTTTCTATAGGCGTTTTAAACGCCGTCCTATATGTCCAAAATGCGTCATCTAGCTTGGTAGACCAATCTTCCGGGATTGATCGATGGTTTTCTTAAGGATCCGTTTCAATTCCCGGTTTGACACCTCAACTTGACCACTCGTTTGAGGGTGGTAAGCCATGGACAAACGATGCGTCACTCCAAACTTTTTGCACACCGTATCGAATTGATCCTGAAAGTGAGTTCCATGGTCGCTAATGATTATCTTTGGTGCACCGTAACGAGAGAACAGCTTCTTAAGGAACTTTCCAACAACTCGGGCATCGTTAGTGGGGAGAGCTTGCGCTTCCACCCACTTCGACACATAATCCACATCCATGAGTATGTACTTGTTACCAAAAGACATAGTAAAGGGACCCATAAAGTCGATTCCCCATACATCAAAGATTTCTACAACCACAAAAACTTGTTGAGACATTTCATCACGTTTAGAAATCTTAGCTGCTCGTTGGCATGCATCGTACGCCTTGATGAAATCCTGACAATCCTTGAAGATGGTAGGCCAGAAGAATCTAGAAGACGAGACCTTCCGGGCAGTACGGTTCGCTCCATGATGGCCACCAACAGGTCCGGAATGGCAATGCTCCATTATGTCACTAGCCTCCGCTAGAGTTACGCACCTCCAGATAATTTCATCAGAGCCTATTCGGAAGAGGTACGGGTCATCCTAGAAGTACTTCTTCGCCTCGGTAAAGAACTTCCTTCTATCTTGGCGAGAGAAATTCGTCCTCACGTACCCGGTGGCTAAAAAGTTAGCCAGATCCGCAAACCAAGGCCCTTCCGCCTCACTCATCATAACGACGAAAAGATGTTCATCCGGAAAGGTTTCTCGAACCGCTAGATTGTCATTTGTACTCAGCTCAAGTCCCTCCAATCGTGACAAATGATCTGCAGCCACATTTTCCGACCCTTTCTTATCTTGGTTTTGAAATCAAATTCCTGAAGGAGAAGAATCCAACGGATCAACCTTGGTTTAGCATCCGCCTTGCTCATCAGGTGCCGGATAGCCGCATGATCTGTAAAAACCGTGACTTAAGCTAGCACAAGATAGGAGTGAAACTTAGCAAAGACTACCCCTAGCATCTCTTTCTCAGTAGTGTTATATTTCCGTTGAGCTTCATTCATGATCTTGCTAGCATAATATATAGGTCTGAACCTCTTCTCAATCCTTTGCCCCAAGACAGCTCCAACGACATAATCACTCGCATCGCCTATAAGCTCGAATGGCAGATCCCAATTCGGAGCTACAACAATAGGTGCAGACACGAGCTTGTTCTTCAAGGTCTCAAAAGCTGGCATACACTTCTCATCGAATAGAAAAGGAACCTCTTTCTCCAACAAGCGAGTCATAGGCAAAGTTATCTTGGAGAAATCCTTGATGAATCGCCTATAGAATCCTGCATGACCCAGAAAACTTCTTACTGCCTTGACGGAAGATGGAGGTGGCAACTTAGCAGTGGTGTCGATCTTTGCCGGATGAACCTCAATACCCTTCTTCGAAACCTTGTGCCCAAGAACAATGTCATCCCTCAACATAAAATAGCTCTTCTCCCAGCTAAGAGCTAAATTTTTAGCTTCACACTTTTTCAGGACTTTCTCAAGGTTCTTCAAGCCATGATCAAAAGAATCTCAATAAACTGAGAAATCGTCCATAAATACCTCCATAACATCTCCAATGAGCTCATCGAAGATAGCCATCATGCATCTCTGAAACGTAGCTGGCGCGTTACAGAGTCCGAAAGGAATTCTTCGATAGGAAAAGGTACCAAACGGGCATGTAAAGGTTGTCTTCTCTTGATCATTTGGCGCAATGGGAATCTGAAAATACTCGAACATCCCATCCAGGAAACAATAGTACTCATGACCCGCCAACCGCTCAAGCATCTGATCAATAAAAGGATGGGGAAAGTGAATATTCCTTGTAGCATCGTTTAATCGCCTGTAATCAATACAAACTCTCCATCCGTTAACCGTCCTTGTAGGAATGAGTCCCTGCATTAGGAACGACAGTGATACCACCCTTCTTCGGCACACAATGAACCGAACTCACCCATTTACTGTCAGATATGGGATAGATGATCCCGACATCCATGAGCTTGATCACCTCCTTCTTTACAACCTCCATCATATTTGGATTGAGACGTCGTTGAGGTTGTCTAACCGGTTTCTTATTCTCCTCAAGAAAGATATGATGCATATAATAAGAAGGGTGAATCCCTTTTATATCTGTCACCTTCCAAGCTATAACGCGCATATGCCTCCTGAGCAAACGTATGAGCTCATCTTTCTGAGGTAGAGTGAGGGTTGAGCTAATAATCACCGGAAGCTTGGAGTCACCTCCCAGATAAGCATACTCTAGATGTGAAGGCAGATCCTTCAACTCAAGTTCTGGAGCTTACTCATATGATGTCCGGAGCCGATCTGGCTCTGAAAATCCATTGACTCATACGTGCTCATAGATGCTACCTGTTCAGCCCGGACTGCTCCTGCATCAATAAACTAACCAGAAACAATACACTTCTCTAGCGAGTCTTCACTCACTAGGTTAGTAAAAAAATAGATGTACAAAGCACAGTAACAGTTTTTTCAGCAGCACACAAATCATCATAGT